>OZ007489.1:26078410-26678410 GCA_963931815.1 Caenorhabditis plicata
TACATTTACACACGAAAAAAATATTCATATACCATAAATGACATAAACAAAATCTATGCTTTTTGGAAAATAACATAAAACAATTGAAATATCCATGTGCCCAGAGTCAAAAATTCCCCAATGACTATGCTAAAAATGTTTTGTTTATAACAAATATATTGCGCTCAGATTTATTCTTATTATTTTGAAACATTTATTTACTCTCAAAAATGATAGTATCCGATAATCATAAGAAACATTCAAAAATATCGGTAAAAAGTCGAAGTGACTCACAAGCACATTTCAATGAAAATATTGCTGGATTAGCGCAGCTCATGCTTCCAGCTCTTATTGAGCAGCCAATGGTTTGATTTCAATGTTACTAATAATTCAGCTTTAACGTTAGGAAAGTACGCAGAAAATGAATTCAAATCGCAGGAATCGAAGGAATTTGCTAACACTGGCCAATTCGAGCATTCGGAAAGGAGCTGCAGGTGTCTTGGATGTAAGTACTGAACAAGTTAGCTAAAGAGGGATTATTTGATTTCCCCTCATTGTTCCAAATGTATGAGCAATAGAGATTTTATTTCTCAAAAGTTCAGGCATGTTGAGATACAATTTAGGAAGACATCAAGTTGTGTCAAGTATTTTTGTTTATAATATCCAGATTTATTAAGATTGCCGAAAGAGCACAACTGGCTGGCCGGCGTAAAGTGGCTGAAATTAATGAACGACCCCCGTTGTGGTTAATAATATTAAACCGCGCCTATCATAAATATGGACTAAAGGTAATTTTTAAAGTTCAAAGTTCTCATTTATCATTATTATTTTCAGCATCTGGTATTAATAATAGTATTTGTGATTTACTGCGTCTTTGGGGGGCTCATTTTTTGGATTCTTGAGCAACCATATCAAAGCAGCGTTCAGCAAGTTTGGGCGCAGGTTTTTTAGAAAAATATTTGTGCTAGAAAATTTCTATTACAATATTACTTTTTTAATCTTGTTTACAGAAAATCGAATACAACAGAACTGCTCGCATAAACAATATAATGAGGAGCATATTCAACAATAGTGACTATTTGATATACATAAAAGGAAATACGTCAAGACGAATTGTTCAACATTTATCGAAGTAAATTTTACATACGTTAAAAAACACTTCATGGTTCATTTTAAGCGAATTGGCGCTATATGAAAAACAATTGGGTGTTAAATGGAATCAACAGAAAATGGATTGGGATTTTTGGAACGCTATTCTATATGCAGGTACGATACTTACTTACTTAGGATACATCAAGCTCTATAAAATGCGCCTAAGAACAACGCGCTACGAGCTCATAGAGCCGAGAAATACGTCGTCGAAAATTTGGTAATTTTTTGTACATGATCGATGCTCCAGTTTGGGCGTAAGGAGCTCTTTTCGTGCAGGCTCTTTTGCACTACCGTGTTCACCGCATCAAGCTCTATAAAATGAGCCTGAGCACAAGGCGCTACGAGCTTATAGAGCCGAGAAACTCAGCAAAAACTTTTGGGAAAATTTTTTTAATGTGACATTTCGATGCTCCATTTTAGAAGAATGTGCTCATTTTGAAAAATTCCCTTTAGACTACCGTTTACAGAATTTTTAGCTCTACAACGTATCAGGAGTCCGTTGTCATTCTCTTATAGAGAAGCGGACCAGCTCTCTCCAATCATTGGTGGGCCAGGCAACCTTCTTCTCCAGGATTCCGATTCGCCTTCTTGAGTTATTCGCCTTCTTGAGGTGGACTTCTCGTGCACATAATTTGAGACCCAGAGCTTAATTGGGTCTTGCCATTTTGCCTTCGGTCTTCCTTTTTGTCGTGTCCAATCGTTTCGTCCACCGGTCACTTGGCAATCGAGCACAGTGGCCAGCCCACTTCAGTATCCTTCGTGTTATTTGACGATCGCTACCTGCAGTCGGCTAGAATTTTCTGTCTTCAACGTCCATGTTTCCGCGCCGTACAGTAGATTCTGGAAGAGGAGGTCCTTTTTTTCTCTTTGTTAAGGTGGGCGAGAAGTGGTTTGATCTTGGAGTAAGCACTCCACGCAGCCTTGATTCGTCTCGAAGTTTCCTCGCTCAAACAGCCATCGGATCTAATGTAGCTGCCCAAATATTTGACTCCTTCTTCGACTTTGTACGAAATTCCTTCGCTTGATACCGATTCTGAAGACGGCAACTTGTTTCGCAGCACGATGGTCTTCGTCGGGTTGATAGCTAGACCGTGTATGAAAATTGAATTGGCGCTATATGAAAAACAATTGGGGGTGTTAAATGGAATCAACAGAAAATGGATAGGATACGCTATTCTCTATGCAGGTACGATTTGCACGACAATCGGCTACGGACATATTTATCCAATGACAAAAACTGGAAGGGTTGTAACAATGATATTTGCCTTGTTTGGTAACCAACCATTTAGTATAAAAATAATGCATTTTTCAGGTATACCTTTAATGCTTTTGGTTCTTCAAGATTTTGGTAAACTACTCACAATATCAATGAAATTCCCTTGGTTTCAAACCAAACGTCTTATGAGAAGAATATTTAGGTAATTGCATACATTAAGTTATAAATATCGCTATGTATGTGAACTAGGTGTTGCACAAAACAACCTATACACGAAATGCGTGAAATAGAAGCACAGGAACGTCGCGACCTCGATATATTTGACTTGCCATTACCTGTGGGAATATCACTAATCGTTATATGGATATTCATATGTTCCATGGTGTTGTCATTTTGGGATCATAATTGGACTTTATTAGAGTCGTTTTATTTCTTTTTCACATCGCTGAGGTGAGTAAGTTTTAAGAATGATCTTTATATGGGATTAATATAGTACCGTCGGTTTGGGTGATCTTGTACCATCATCGCCACGATTGCTCATAACAATGTTTGGCTTTATTTTGGTCGGGTTATCATTAGTGTCCATGGTTATTAATTTACTTCAAATGAAGGTATTCCTTTGATTTGGTTTATGGGTTTCCCTCAAAATGTAAATAGTAATGATTAGTAATAGTTTAAACAAATAACATAATTCAATTTTGTTCTTGAAGTATTCTATGTGATCCTGAAATTAAAGTTTGATATTGTCCTAATGGAAGAGGAAAAAAATTAGGAAGGAAAGAGAAGAAGTTCTCGTTTGGACGGTCATTCTTTTTTACAAAATTATGGACAGAACATATTTAAGAAGAATTGAGAAAAATGTTGCTTGTGGCCGCATAATTTTCTCTTCTTCTATTGCTCTTCCATTAGGCACTGATCCCTGAAAAAGGCAATAAATAAATAAATAATTGCAATTATTTTATTCAGATGAGGAAAACTTATGAAGCAGGACAAGTTGAAAAGAATGTATCAATGTCAATCGAAAAGGTTTTAAATGAAAACTTAAAGATTACTTTTTAACATTTCTAGTATTACGAAGCAACATCAGATGTTGAAGAATCACGAAAACATGATTTAAGTTTATCTAGATCAACGCAAACGACTTTAAGCTTGCCAAGTGTAAAACAGGTATTTCTATTTTAGGGTTACCCAAAAATTAAAAAAAAAGAATAAAATCTCTCTTATTTACTGCAATTCCACGAAACCGTGCCGCATTGCAAAAGACTTTGCGCAAATTGCACAACCACACGCCAAATGAATTCTTAAAAATAGGCACTCAAAAATGTCGCTTTAAGACAAAATTTCGTAAAAATTTAAAGCGTCAAAGATAATTTAAGAAAATTGACGTAAAAATTATTTTAGAACTTCCACGTGTAAATTAATAAAACGCTTTTAAATCTTTAAAAAATCGTAATTTTCATTTGGCGTGCTACCATTTAAATTTATTATTTTTTCAATATTTTATTTATTCATTATTGAGTATAAACAAAACTAAAAATAATAAATTAAAAAGTAGTGTTCATGCCATTGGTACGAAGTCTTTGGAAATGCGGCGCGGTTTCCTGGCAGTCGAGATTAGAAGCTTCCAATGATCAAGAAGAGCTTAAATTTATTTTCCTCTGATATTTTGTTTAATTGAAGATGGTCTCTTCTCTTCAATTTCATTTACGATCCTTTTCTCAAAAAAAATCTCTTCTTTGAATCTTTGAATGGCTCGGTCTAATATAAACTCTAAAATCGTTTGTTTTTAATGACTCATATTTTATAAAAGTTAAATGTTAATTATTTGATCAGGTGGTACTTCGTTCCGATGGCGTTCATTGGGTAAATGATAATCACATCAAAAGTCCAGATGAGGTTTCCAAATAACACTTTTCCTTATTAAAGAAAGCCTAATTAAAGGTCACACATTTGGTGGCCAATGAATCGGGTTTGCTGGTCTGCGAGCAGATAGGTTTTTTTTTTAAATTGTTTTCCTAAATTTAAATTTTTTAAAGGAGACAGTTTTGGTGAGTGCTCGGAAACAGATTGTCTTTCTTATGAAAACGATGCTCTCCTCGAGGAATCGGAATCATTAGAGAATGTTCACACCGATCAATAAATATTTCTTCTTCAGTTATTGTAAAGAATAATATTATTATCAATTCTTGCCATCCCGATATGTCGGACACCATATCCATGTGGTTTTGTACAAAATCAAGTAATTTGAAGCTTTATCATCTCTTCGACCCATTTTCATAATTTGTTATAATCTGTCATTCCCATGAAGAAAATATATGATAGATATTAAGCCTTGGTATTTACCTCTTGAATTGTCTGAAATACCATAAAGAATAACTATTATTTTCCTAGAACACGAATACACCCCAGGACAAAACGTGTCCAAATACCAATTTATAGGCGGAGCCAAGAAGACTACTAGAAGGATACAATTGATAAAATAAAGCCACCTATTTTGTAAAACTCAAGCCTTCTTGGCTCCAATTGGAAATAGCGTGTTTTCAAATTTCGGACATAGCACACCAAGTGGAAATGAGCATTTTCTAATGTTTAAATGTATATTATAAGCTTTCCTGTTTTAACTTCAGAATACTTTTCACGTAAACTTGTCACGCACATTCTAAACTATATAGAATACTGCTTCTCTGAACTCAAAACTATGTCTGAGTATGATTCTGAGCTTTAAGTTTAAACGCTCAACTTGGCGTGGACATAGTTTTCTACAGTTTTGTCCTGGAGTGCGAATATACTCGTATTATTCTCGTAAAAATCATGATATTAAGACGTCAAGCGTTGTTATGGTTTCGCTCATAACTTAGCTGACAAGTATTTTTACAATTTTACAAGAATATAATGTGTATATGCATATATAAAACCTTTCACCGATCGGTTTTCGCGAAAATAATGTCCCCATGTCAATACATTGTCCTTTAATTATCATTTTTACTTTCTTCTCTCTCTCTCTCTGAAAGAAAATTATTTTTGTTCGGCATGACCGCCTTTCTCAGAAATTTATTTATTTATTTATTATTCACCAAAATAACATTTAAACAATATAAATTGTAAATGGTAAGATAGGGAATAAAATAAGAAATTGCGGCGCAAGACGTCGCAGATAGGTCTCGACTGTGGTAGTCAAGCGATAAGTGATCCGATTCTTTCACCAGTCTTCTTTAATGCATCCACTATTGAGTATTTCGCGTTGACCTTCTCTTGAAATACTCCCCAAATGTAGTAGTACGGAATGAAATTTCATTTTCCGAAATACGGAATACAGAATGTTTTAACAATGACTAAGTAAGTCATTGACGGAATTCGACCACAAACAGTGGAATTGACAACGGTGAAACAGGCTCAACGATCCGATTTAGGATTGTATTACTTTATTGATCCTTTTTGTACATTATCTGAACTAAAACCATTTGTGAACAAATATAAAAACGCTCGAAAAATACGAAAATGATAAAATAAGGTGCATCCTAGTAGAAGAGCTATAGAAAAACAATTTTCTTTGATAATTTTTGTTTTATGAGCTCTATGGATAGAGGAACACCCAAAGAACAATATGAGCCATAGTGGAAAGGCTCTAAGCCCCTATATCAAGTTATAAATTTTTAAAAGTATAATTTTCAACGGTTAAAATCACATCATTAATGAACAATTATAGTCAAGGCAAGTATATCAGAAAGTGCGCAATTTTATTAGAATTGTTGTGATATAGGAAATAAAATTCAAATATACGGATAATATAGAAATTTTAAGCTAAAACTGAAAATTTTAAAAAAAATTAGATTATTCGTTTAAATGTTAGCGCGCCCCATCGCACATCCCTGTCAGTCTATGTGAAGGGGCCATAGACAAAGTACACGAACGTTGGTACACGAAACATCTTCAGATGAAAGAATTAGGCTTAGGTACCTAAGCTTAATTCGCTGTGATAACTGTTGTTTCAGCTACATGCTGCTATGTATTAAATTATTCTACATAAATGTTGCAACCTTCCCCTTCATATTCTGAAACACGGACACCGTTCGTGTCATATAAAAATTCGTTCGTGTCCCAATGTTGCTGTACTTTGTCTATGGCCTGTGAAGGCCTTCTCCCTTCGTCGTGATCATATTCAATTTAAAAATAATACAATTAATAATCCGCATATATGCACAAAGTACGCAGATATCAATTAATGGATTATATTCTACGCAATAACCAAAAACGCAGTTTGATTTTTAGTTGCTTCCCAGAAAGCGGAACACGGAATAGGTAATGACGTCCATCACTAATATAAATATATACATAATTCATTAAGGTTAATACTGCAATTATTAATTATCACTATTGGAAGCGTTCAAAAATTCTTCAAAACGCCGTTGTTTATTCTTTACCTTCTCCATCGCTTCAATTCTATTCTGAAGGGTATCTTCTATCTGAAAATGAAAATATGCAGGAAGTTTTCTTTTCGGTAAAACATACAAAAAGGCACTCATTGTTATTCGAATCAATCAACGATTCCAGTTGTGATAAAAGAGCTACCATATCGTCAATTTTTGCCTATAAAACACAAAATATTATTTAGAATCCAATTACCAATTTAGCAATGTTTCAAAAAAGTAATTCGAAATTCATTTGCTTTGTTAATATTGATTACTTCGCGATGTTTTATGAGAAATAAACTCATTGATTTCTTAATGCGGACCTCTTTTTCTGCTAAAATACCCTGACATCGTTCGACCAGATCAGCACGATTAACTTGTCGAATTCGATAATTTGGCGATTGGGGGATCACCAGACTTTCCACTTCATTCCTATTATTATTCGATTCCAAGGCCAATTTGTCAATAACATCAGCATCACTGAGTTCGATAGCAGTTTGAGTTTTCTCAATTCTAATAAACAAATTAATTCATTTTAATTGTAATATTAAATACTTTTGCGATGATCTTCTGGATCTCGAAACGTTTGATGCAATTATTCTATTTCGGAGGCTAAAGAAAAATGTTTAGATAATTTAAATGTCTGTTTGTTGTGAACCTTTCAGCTCGATTTTGCCTAGCTCTACGAAGACCTCTATTGGCTCGCCTATTGAAGGTTCGAGTTCGTGAATCACCTAAAATTAAGGATTAACATTTCTTTTTAGTCGTATATACTTGAATATCCTGAATCGGAATCAGTTGAGCTATGGCGCCTTCTACGTGCTCGTCTGTCAGGAGTTCTCTAAATAATGAATATTACGAAATACTTAACCATATCAAATACAAATCTAGATGGTGGTCGAACAACAACGGGAGGAGAAGCAGATTGCACATCATCATCAGTGTTATTATTATTGTTAGTAGACATTCCCTAAAAATTTGGTTTAATATATAATTTTGGTGATTCCTCACCAGAGTGCGAGAAAAGTTATTAGTGTAATGAAAGTTCGGGGAAGTTATCACGTTTTAACGTGTTTATATTGTTATTTACACGTTTTTATAAAAATTTATTTAGAAATTATTTATGCAAATCATTATTATAATTATTTATATTAACACCTTTTGGATCCCATATTTTTTCGATGTCTATTTCATTCATAACTTCCTTCGTTTTCGGAACTAGGATTAGTTTTTCAATTCTGTAAAAATCATTATTATTATAAGTTTAAAGTTTGAGAGGCAAGCTATTATTTGTATTATTCTAAATATTTCAATTTTACTAGTCAAGTATTGTCCTTTTCAGAGATTGGTGCCTAATGGAAGAGAAATAAAAGAAGAGAAAATTATGCGGCCACATGCAACATTTTTCTCAATTCCCCTTAAATATGTGATGCCCATAATTTCGTAACAAAAGAATGGCTGTCCAAACGAGAACTTCTTCTCTTTCCTTCCTATTTTTTTTCCTCTTCCACTAGGCACCGATTTCTGAAAAGGACTATAGAATAAAGCGCAATTATATACTCAGGACACAAAACTTTTTTTGGTTTTCTTGGAGCGTAGCGATTCGGATTAGAACTTAAATCTATTATGATATAGTTTTAGGTCTATAAATGCATTTCCGCGTTTTTTACTCATATACTTATATATATATATATCACACCAGGACCAAAACGGGACCGCTTCGAATCCGGCGTCAACAACATAAGTACTGACGCTTTTTTTCAATGCGGTGTAGTGGCTGAGACACTAGTATCAAGCCACGCCCCCTTTAGAAAGGGTATATAAGTAATTACTTATATTACAATAAACAGTTCATTATCTGTCTTGGACTCAATGTGTAGCTAACGAGGCATGGCAGCTGAAGTTCAGAGCGATGCAGCCATGTAGCTCGTTACAGCGGGCACAATTGTTGTCATCTTTTTTTTTATTTGGTAAAATATTTTGATTACTTGTTGTATTAAAGTTTCATTAAGTTTTAATTTGTATTAGAATAATTAGAATAATTATTTGAACGTATTCCTGAGCTGGAGCATCGAAAATGCACAAAACATGAAAAAATTCATCATTTAGTTTCTCAGCTCTGTGAGCACCTACAAGGCTGTGTTCATGATATGTTGTAGAGCAAAAAATTCTGTATTAGAAAGTCTAGCGCGAGTTTCTCAAAATGAGCACATTCTTCTAAAATGGAGCATCGAAATGTCAACATGAAAAATTTTTCCAAAAGTTTTTTCTCATTTTCTCGGCTCTATGAGCACGTAGCGCCTTGTGCTTAGGCTCATTTTAAAGAGCTTAATGCGCTGAACACGGTAGTGCAAAAAGCTTTCACGAAAAGAGCTCCTTACGCCCATACTGGAGCATCGACCATGTACAAAAAATTACCAAATTTTCGAAGACGAATTTCTCGGCTCTATGAGCACGTAGAACGTTGTGTTCCGGGTATTTTAGACAACTAACACTGCTCAATAAGATAGTGTAAAAGAAATTTTACGAAACGAGCTCATTTCGCTGAGCTGGAGCATCGAAAATGCACAAAACATGAAAAAATTCATCATTTAGTTTCTCAGCTCTGTGAGCACCTACAAGGCTGTGCTCATGATATGTTGTAGAGCTAAAAATTCTGTAAAAGATAGTCTAACGCCCGTTTCTCAAAATGAGCACATTCTTCTAAAATGGAGCATCGAAATGTCACCATGAAAAAAATTAACAAACCATAACAACCTAACAACAAAAAACGCGAAAATTAACTTTTAGATTTAGCTAAAATAGAAAAACTAACCGTAAGCTAAAAAAAATGTCGGAAAATATTTTATTTTGACTTCAATTGGTCATTTTTTCTAAGTAAAAAAGGTAACTTAAATATTACCGTAGCACGTCAACTTGAATGGTTATCAAATGAGCTCAATAAGCGTGGTCAAATCTAACGTTACAGAAAAGTACTAATATTCTAAAGCAGTTTAAGAACAACTTTTCTAAATTGTCGAGAAACCTTTTTTCTAGAAAGACCCTAAAAACTTTAACACACTCATAAATGTCGTAAAATCACTATTTCAATTTGGCGTGCCGTAGTTTTATTTTATAATTTCCCTCAAAATGCAAACTACTAATTAAAAAAATATTAAAACCTAGCTAATGAAACTTCAAAAACACTTGACCATATTATCGCGCACAGAAATGAGAGTGTTATGATTGGGACGGCATAGTGCCAATACTGAAAGAAGCTTATCAATTTTGTATATAACAAAGTTTTACCACGCACCACTTGCCACAAGCTAACCAAATGAACAGGTCTATCTTCCATATTCGCATAAAACCCAATTATCATCCAATGCACAATATAAGCGCTATATGATAGTCTTCCGAGGGGTTGCCATATTGGATGAGCCATAAAATTGTTGATAGGACCACCCCATCCCATATGATTTGCGATAATCACCCAGCAAATTGCGAACGACCATCCTATTCGACTAAAGTTATAAAAGGTAGCTCTTGTGAAAATGCTGAAGAATTATTTTTAAACGTAGAGAGTAGAACGAATAATTTACTTCCAAGTTTCTCCTTTATCATAATTGTAAGTAGTAAATATACATAGAAATCCAATCATAAATGAGATCAACCATAAAGCAATTTGTAAGAGTACATTCATTTTTAGTTCCATTTTATGGTTTTTTGCGAGGAAATAACCCGACAGAATCCCAATAAAGTATGGTGGACACCGTATCCATGGTTTAATATAAATGATCTTGAAAAAGTCTGCGAGGTTGCTGCAAACGAACAATTGACAATAGAAATCATTTTTTAATTTACCTTCTTCCCATTATATCTGCCGGTAGATCATAAATTTCGTAGAGAACGTAAGAAAGAGCAACACTTGCAGTAGTAGCGATTATGATTAAAATTGTTCCAAATTTTTTTGATTTCGAATATGTGAACAGGAATAAGGGAGAAATAATATATAGTTGCATATCCACTGCCAGGTACCAAGCAGGACCATAACACTAAACAATGTTCTTCCTAACTATCAGGAGGAGATATTCTGTACAACTACTAAAGACCGGATCCGGCGTGACATAGTATAATTTATTTAAAGTGCATGTACACTTCACTGTCACGACTACCGTGAATTTTGCAAAAAATATGTGGACAAATTGCAAAACCACGCCTTTCACTTTTTATATAAAATTCTTTATATTTTTAGAATGATAACTTCTTCGAATTGATTTAATTTGTTTTAGAATCGTTGAGAATCATTGATTAATGATTTTATAATTTGTTTTAAGGTTCAAAAACGATTTTAAAAATCTTAAAAAACAACGAATTTAAATAAAAGGAGAAGGGCGTGGTTTGGCAATTTGTCCACACTTTTTTGCAAGATACGCATTGATCGTGGCAGTGGAGTGCATGTATTATATACGTGCCCGTCAAAATTAAACGAGACCCCCCCCCCCCCCCCCAAAAAAAAACTTCAAAACTGAGACACTCCACTGTCAGAAAACCGAGCCGCATTGCAAAATTCTTCGAACCAATTGCAGGAACACTTCCTTTTAAATTTTTTTGCCATATCATATATATTAATTATATTTAATAGAACAGTATACTCCACTGCCACGAAGTATGTCGCTTATTGCAAAATAACGCGCACTAATTGAACAACAAACACGCCCTTCAATTTTTAATTAAATATTATTTTAAACTTTTTTATTAAACCGTATCTTCATCGAATTTGATTTACTTTGTTATTTAGTTCAAATTCTTTATTTAAAGCTCAATCAGTTGTTCAAATTCAATAAAGTTACGCTTTAATAAAAAGAGAAGGGTGTGTTTTCCTTCAATTGCTGCACGGTCTTTTGCAATATGCGGCATACTTCGTGGCAGTAGAGTGCACCTATGCCACAAAACCATATGCAGCATTGCATCAGACATTGCCGCAATTGCAAAAACGCATCCCTCCTACTTTATTATTATTTTTTCAATATTTGTTTTATTTATTGCTATTATATATAATTATCATATTTTTCAGAAGATAACATTTAAACTAATTCTTCTGTTAAGCTTTTAAGATTAATTAATAAAACGTCGCAAAAAATAGTAATTTAAAAGATAGCAATTGGTGCGCAGTCATTTGCAATGAGGTGCGGTTTCGTGGCAGTGGAGTTCTGGGATTATTGGATTCAGGATCAAACCATTGTTTTTGTGGTCTGTCGTATAGTTTTGACGAGCACTTTTAGTATAATCATCCGAGTTATTGACTTTAAAATTTCTCTTTAAGGTTTTCATATTCTCAAAGTGTTTCTTTTCGGAATAATAGCAAAGCTATATTAATTTCACGAGATTATATCAATAGCACCCCAAATTGAATGGTTAAGTTGAGGGCTCAGAAAAGATGCTCATATTGTAAAATTCGGTTTAAAAAATTGGAAAATATCCATTTCGATTTGGTGTGCAATAGAACTTTAGTTGAAATCGCTAATAGGAGCCCTCAAATATCAAATTTTAATAATCAATCCATTAAAATTCAAAAGACTTGGATTGAAAGTCTTAAAATTGAAAATTATTTATTAACATTCAGAAATTTTGGAAGCAATTAAAAATCAAACTTTGCGTTTTTTGGTTATTGCGTAAAATAAAATGCTAAAGTTCAAAATCTTGTCCTAATATCACGACCAATGATTTAATTTGAATATTAATTGATCTCATCTAATGATCAATCTAATTTACATATTCAAATGTTGCTTGATGGCCGAGTGGTAGCGTAATTCAATCTATGGAAGTTCTAGCCTCTTTCTCTCTCTAGCCCCAAAAGTAATTCATATTTTGGATTTTTTTTCTAATTGTTTTCCTCATTAAATATTAAGCTCTTAAAATCTATAACCATTACTTATGTTATCGAGTTATCTTAATTGATAAATAAAGTTATTTTTACCATTTTATCATATTCAATTTAAAAGTAATACAATTAATAATCCGCATATATTCACAAAGTACGTAGATAGCATCTAATGGATTTTATTTTACGCAAAGTTTGATTTTTAATTGCTTCCGAAATTTCTGAATAATCTTTTTCTGATTATTTTAATGATCAATTAGAAAATATTCCCACATTTTCATCAATATTGTTTCCAAAGTTATTAATATAAAATAAATTCTTCCACCACGTATCTTTGCAATAATTCACTTGTCGTTGGTTAAGATCTTAAATCGTGCTTATGAAAAATGCCGATTTTAAAAATAATATACTTAATTGAGAGGCAGAAACAGGACCTTGAATATAATTAGCATAGGTCATATAAAATGCGATAAAGATCATTACAGGAGGAGTTAACCTGTAATTTAATTATATCCCAGGAATGTAATCTATGAGGAGTTACCGTATATATCTATGAAAATAAAATTTGAGCCAGAAAACAGGTTTTTCAAAAGCTTGAATGGTAACATAATCTCGTCGAAAAAATATAAAAGAGAGCACAAAGCCACTGAGAACAAAAAAAGTGTCAACCGAGTAGAAAGCATTTGTGAATATGTGATTCCAAAAACTGTCAGGAACGCGGCCAATTGGTGTTAGAGTGTCTAGAAAAACATTATTAATAATTAGGTGCTTAACGTACCAGATAAAAGAAATAGTGCAATACTGTGGCCAGTAATGACCCAAGAAATTGTGAAAAACCGAATACAATCCAAACATGCAATATGTGATGGTTCATATTGTTTTACTTTAAAAATGGTGTTAACATTAGTTGAGAATGATAGACAATGTAAAAATTTTAACGCTAAATTTTTAAAATGATCTTGATTCCGGTTATTCTAATATCAAACCTTTACTTTTTGATTTTTCATAAATTCCCATTAAATCTAAAACCGTCGCAAGAAAAGCCAACGTCGAGATAAAACATATAAATATTCTGTAATCGGTAAAAAACCATTCTATTATTCATTTCAGAGATCGATGTCTAATGGAAGAGCCAAAAATTAGGGGCAGAGAAAAGGTCTTGTTTAGACAGCCACATGGCCACTAAGGCCATCGAATTTCTTCCTCTTTCGCTTCTCATCAATATTATTTCATCCATTCTCCTTTTTAAATTAAACTTTTCATTCCTTTTCATCAAATAATAAACAAACATTGATGAGAAACGAAAGTGGAAGAGATTTCATGGCCTTAGTGGCCGTGTGGCTGCCTAAACCCTAAGAGTGTCCGTAAATAACAATAAATGCGCTGAGTCGAACAGTGGCGGTGTTTATGTATTGTCGTAAAATAAAATGTTCGCTTGTTTATTATTGACATAAACAAGCGAACATTTTAAACAAGCAATCATTTTATTTTACGACAGTACGTAAACACCGCCACAGTTCGACTCAGCGCATTTATTGTTATTTACTGACACTCAAACCCTAATTTTTTGCTCTTCCATTAGGCATCGATCTCAGAAAAGGACAATAAATAATGAGTGAATAATAATTTACGTAAAACTCCAGAATAACGCATCTTTCTCAACGGGGTATTTTGAGCAAAACGTTCCACATGTCTTCAATGGTAAATTTGGTGCCAATCGGTTGAATATGGTTATCATATCTTGATTATTACAGGAATCGGGCATACAGACGGCAATACGTAGGAATATCATGGATGTGTCCTTTTGTTCTATGCTCATTGAACATTCTGTGTTCTGATAATTGGAATAAAAATATTTGTATTTATCGAGAAATGTTTTTAAATGTAAAACCTCTCCAAAAACAATCCATAAATAACAGTAATTGGTATCATAATAATTGTTGGATGCTGAACGACATTCTCTATAAGAGCCATCATATGTTGTTGTCAGCTCTAGAAGACCTTTAAAAGGAAAACGGGAAAACGATTCAAGTTCTGTAATTTGTTTGTGCGAAATGTTAAAAATGTTTTCATCTTACGTTCAAATGCAAATAAACTATCTCTGAGATATTTATATTGTTTCATTGTGCAGTTTTTGTAAAAACCACATTCCAAAGCAAGTCCTGAAGCAGTTTCTAGTTTATTCTTCCAAATTCCGAGATCTTTGCGGCAGTTCGTGTTGATTTCCAAATCAGTCTAAATTAACATAATTTTTCTGTTAAGTTTGATTATTACCCTACTTGATTCTTTTGTACGAATAAAATCTGAAAAAATGAAAGCCAAACGTTCATATGCATTTTAAAGAAAAATAATAAAACTGTGATGATTGAAGTGTTAATATAGTTTTATCAGTTTATTTACAATTAATTATTTTGCAAAAATAATAATATTAATCATTAAGTCAAATATGATAATTTAAAGTCATGTTTGCTTCTAAAAAACTGTTTTAAGTACAATTTGGACGTTAAATATAAATATTTTTATATCAAATTTTATATAGTACGAATTCTTTTTTTAATAAACGTGACCACTATTCGCGGATCAAACGAGTGGAACGAGTCATGAAGAAGAAGTTGATGAAATGAGCTGGACATGCTGCCCGGATGCCGGCAGAAAGGTGGTGCCGAAGACTGGGATCCGAGGGGGTGGTCAAGAGCGAAGGGAAGACCGAAAGCGCGCTGGTCAGATCAAGTCAAAGATTTGGTTACACTCACCATTGCTCAACTACGCGGACCCTAAGAAGAAGAATTGGAATCCTTGAAGGAAAAACGGATTGGCAAGGAAGAGCCAATCCGTTACATTGGCAAGGAAGAGCCGTTCGGAATGGAAGGAGCCGCTTCTCCGCTGGAGAATGATTCGGGCTCCAAAGTATCCAAAGTATTTTGCAAAAATATATTTTGTCAACGAAAAAACAAACCTAAATTTATCCCCCTATATCGTTTTAAGTTATTTCTTATGTTAGAAACAGCGAATTGCCCAATCACAGTGTGCACACCAAATTATTTTTATTTCATTCCTCCTGGGATGTTATTAAATCTAGGAAAAGCGGAAATTGGTCCCGTCGGAAAATAAAATCCATTTCTAAAATGCATAACTGCATGCGGCAGTTTGCCAGCCCATTTTCGTATTTGGAAAAATTTAAGCATTTTTAACGGCTCGAATGAAATGGTATTTAACATTTTTCCATCATATCCATAAAGAACAGATGCTTAAATACAATATAATCATAAACTTGTTTAAAAATAAACCATTTACAATGGTTCCCAAGTGGGACAAAGTTTAACAAAATCAACACATCTTCATGGAGAAATAACTTTATTCAATAACGTGTTTTTTCTAACCTATATCATTAGAATCCTTGGATTATTCTGATTCTAATGATACCAAAAATCTTAAACATTTATCACTTCATTATCAAGTAATCTTCAATTTTCCGCGACATGAACTCCATTCCCTAGTCGATGTTGTTCGAAACAAAGTCTTGAGAAGAAAGAGATGAAACTCCGCAGAGCGTCGGGAAAGGATCACCGACAAAACCATGACACTTGTCGGTCATTCGAATATTTAATGAAGGTAGTTCTATAGCCTATTTCAAAATATTTTACGACGTAATCACGCTGCAAATGCGGCATACTAATTCAAATTCATTTTCAAAACGATTATTTTATTTTATTTCTGTGACATTTTTTGTTTTTATTGCTTATATGGAATAAAATAATCGTTTTGAAAATGAATTTTTAGAAATATTAACAATCAAAAATTATAGCTTTAACAAAACTTTTTCTGTAATAAACATCTATGTGCAAAGTTAAGACATTTTCTATTATTACCCGCGTTTTGTACTCAACCGACGCGATTCAATGTGAACTTGTCCCATTATCTTTAATTAAGTTTCTAAAACTCGAATATTAAGACTCGGTTTATAAATTCAATTTTTTATTGATTAAAAATAGTTTATTACTAAATAACTCAATAACTAAGAACACAATATTAAAAAAAACTATCATAGCTAATCTCCTTCAGCGGTTCCTGGCAATTCATCCTTGTCTTCTTCATCTTCCTCCGGAACTTCTTCATTCACTAAAGCTTCCTTTTTTAGAATGTGCAATCACTTACAATACTTACAAACTTCTCCTGCATCATTCAAGATAATGAGATCATTCGTAACATGTCTTCCACAAATCGGCTTGTCTCTTTGTTTTTCATTAAAAATCACAGGTAAATATAGAACAGAATTAATGGATTTTCCTTTATACTTCTTCCATAGCTTGACAATATAAGGTTATTTTAAATATTTTGATTTTTATAGTAAACCGTCCTGATCCGACTCGTTGAAAATTCATCTTCGCTTATCCATAAAAGTTTTTCTTGGTCGATTTCTACTTGATAAATCGCGTAAAGCCTTAAAATTGCATTAAAAATATGCATGTGTGTATAGAAAGACGCTGAACCAGCAATAATTATCCGGAATTCTTAAGCACTTTGACTTGAAAGTAAAAAACAGTTTGCTTGTTCCATTCGGTTTAATTAATCCTACATGCGGCTTCACAAACAAACAGTTCATCTGAGGCCGTCTTATATTAAATATTACTGCCTATTTAATAGTTTTTTAAAGGATTTTTGCGAAAAATTATCACAGACTGTTTCATTCGGATTAGTTAACTCCAAGTGAACACAACATTTATGTGCTTCTTCAATTATACCGCTAAACTCTATAGAATCAGCTGATATTACTAGTTTAGAATTTTTTCCTTTTCTCATTTCCTTTATTTCGTTTTTTAAACATCGTTCTTCTGTTTTCATCGAATCTGAACGTACAATTATTAAAGAATAATATTATACTATTATACTACCTTGTGCATTTTCAGTACCCACTCTTGTCATTATGAAATTCAAAATCTCTAAATGATAAATGAAGAATTATACGTCTAACATATTTTTAATGATTAAGTTTTATTTTATTTCTAGAACAGTTTTTATTTTATTTTCCTTTCATTGATAATTTTTAATAAACAAATAAACGATAAAGGTAAGTAGTATATATACCAAAGATCTTACATGTCCCGCATGACTTCAATTGTGTATTTGGAGCCAAATGCTTGAATGTTGACAATATATGTTAGTTTTACAGCCATCAGGAATGCGGACACCGAATCGTAGGAATATCATGAAAGAAATAGACTTATATTACACGCCAGCTAGTATGCTAATAACACGAGCTCATTAAACATGCTCAAATCTAACCTTTTGGCGAGTTATTAGAATTTTCAGATAGTTTAAGACATTTTTAATCAAAATTTAGTAAAAATTTTATTGTAATGAAGACTAAAAATTTCCAGACACGTTTAAAAATCGCATAATCGATAGCATGATTTGTCGTGATATTGTAAACCTATAATTACATATTATAAGAACAGGTCTGTAATTCATGAATTGATCAATGAGTGTAATAAAATCTGGGTGAGGCTGAACCGAAAAAATATCAAATTAAAAATATTTATGCAACTATATCACCACCTCAATAATATTATACATTATATATAAACATAGTTAAATTAACCATATATATAAATACCATTAGTTAAATTTACAATTACTAGATTTAAGTTTTCCTCTTTAGGTCAATCTTGTGGGGTTTTGTCAGCATTGCAGCATGATCACTCAATTCGATAATTTTAAGCTCATATTCTTTTCTAACGCTTGATAATTCATCCTGTAATATAAATGTTCTGATATAAACTCGTATCACGTATCACCTGAATTTTCTCATTTTCATCGCTGATGGCATTAAACCTATTTTTATATTCTTCGTACTGTTGTTTCAAACATATGATCATCGTTAAAAGTATTTCACACTGCAAATATTAATATTCACTATTATTTTTTAAAGGTAATTTAGTTATCCTGAGGCACTCTACTGTATGCCGCGCATTGCAAAATACCGTGCAGCAATTGAAGGAAAACACGCCCTTCTCTTTTTATTATTCTTTATTTAAACTTTTTTATTAAAGCGTAACTTTATTGAATTTGAACAACTGATTGTACTTTAAATAAAGAATTTGAACTAAATAACAAAGTAAATCAAATTCGACGAAGATACGCTTTAATAAAAAAAGTTTAAAAAATTATTTAATTAAAAATTGAAGGGTGTGTTTGCCGCTCAATTGGTGCGAGGTCTTTTGCAATATGCGGCATACTTCGTGGCAGTGGACTGCTGAGGTAGTTTCGCGTAATTGTTCGATTTCCAAGCTTAATAAAACAAAAATACACCTCTTTTTTATAGAACTCTGACGAACACTGCGATTTCAGCATGTGTTTTATCATTTCATTTGTCCGTTCAATGCCAATTTCACGAATTTGATCAACTTCATTAACATCAAAACAATTTTGAGACTGTCCCAACTTCTTTTTCATTAATGAAATATCCACGTTTAATCGATCGCGTTCGGTAGCCAATTCAATAACTTTTTGTCGCAGAAATTCAATCTGAAAAGAAATAATATTCATAGGAGAATCATAGGAGAAACAATTTACTTCACTTAAATGTTCCTTCAGTACAAATTCATCGGACTCTTTTCTTTCATCCATTACTTTTTCCTCTTCAACAAATTTCTAAAAATCAAAACAATTAGAATGATTGGAAAATTAAATTATATCGTAGTTTTAACATACCTCAACAATATCATTGGAACAGTTCGTGTCTTTAACACATTTAAGATTGTCATTATAAAATTTTGCGCTAATACTCTAAACAAGTATAATAATATACAAATATCAATATAAAAAACCATTTTCGATATTTTGATTTCGTCAATAAACTTTCGAATATCTTTCGTCAACAATGCAAATGCAGATTCGAGTGCCTCTCCCACAGATTTAAATCGTTTTGTAGTTGCAGGTAAATTTTTTTCGATTCTCCAGCGTTTAAAATAAATATTAGACATTTCTGAAATTTACCTGACTTATTAAATGTATATACTTCGTTAATTTTACCTGAGCAGGTATGCAAGAATCCCTCAAGTTTCTTGACAATATCATCAATTTCATAACAACTAAAGCAATCGGAAACAACGTGAAACCCATTCAACAATCTGGCCATGGACTCAACCCAATGATTATTGAAATCAGCGAGTTGTTTAGTACACCAATTCGACTAAAACCTTGAAGCATTTAGTTTTTATACTAAATAACTACCTTATTCTCTTCCTTGCACATTAATTCAACTAAATATTCGATTTTTTTAGTTGAATTATTTCCATTTGAAATTTCTTTGAATATAGAATCAATTTTCGCGAAATCTGTTGTTTTGTTAATGAATTGCTTCTCAATGACTTTTTCCAAATAATCTCGAACATCACAAAACAATTTCGACATTTGACCATATTTTTCGGACAACTAATATATTTTAAAATGTATATATATATATATATATAAATATAGTCGTGTTGACATTTTTGATAAATGAGACTAACCTATTGGTCTCAAAGAGAAACCTCACAAAAAGGTTAATAATGAGAATCAGAGAAGAGAAACTGAGAGAACACGTGAGGCGCTAAATTTTCTCTTTTGAACGATGTATCAAAAACTTCCCTACGACTATATATATATATATATATTTAGTTACCTCCACAACAAACTCTGGTAAAATTTCCAAACTTGAGTCATACGGATACAATTCCGATCTAACTTTCAGCAAATTAAAAACGTTATAAAAATCTGTAAAATACAAAGAAAAATAAAGAAAGAAAATAATGCAAAAGAAACTCTTTTTGTATAATAATTTTCGGAGATCTGAAAGTGCAAAAATATATATTTGGATTAATTAATGACGAAGCCAATATTATTTAAAAGTTAATAACTTAATATATTGTCAAAGTGTAAGAAATTGACAATTCATTTTCAATATTATTGAATTAATTTCAAATGGTCTCAATGAGAACGTGAAGCAAATTTCTGGAAGGTGGTCGGACACAGTCAAGCTTTGGGTCGCGAAATTTGTCCACGAGAAGTCTACCACCCGGGAAACACGGAGAAGAATCGGTATTCTCGAGGAGAAGACGGCTTGGTCAACATTGACAAGGCGAAACCGAACTCTCTGGAGATAATTGGTCCGCATCTCGACGCAGTCGGAATGACATCGCAAGTTATTTCATCATTTTTGTTATATTTATAGCGTATGTCAAAATATTTGACGACGCAATCACGCTGCAAATGCGGCATACTAATTAAAATTCATTATCAAAACGATTATTTTTATGATTTTTAATTAATAAACGTTCAATATAAGCAATAAAAATTGAAAAATGTCACAAAAATAAAATAAAATTATCGTTTTTAAAATGAAATTGAATTAGTATGCCGTATTTTATGAAATGAAATTATCAAAGAATTATCAATTTCCCACAACTTGATAATATTAAGCCATTACTATTCAATAATAAAAGTTGTCCAAAAACTGAAATGTTAAAAATCTTACTATTTAATATATTAACAGCAACTTTCGTCAAATCAAGTAAAATGTTATCTGAAAATTTCAACTCATCCCTATCATCAATCAAATCATCCAGCTGAAAAAACCATTGACAATAACAATCTACTTTAGTAAAAAACGTTTTTTTCTTTAATTTCCACATTCGTGCTTGTTAGTGACTGTTCTTTACTTGATTCCAATTTTTGCGCAAAATCTTCCAGTTCCTGTTTATGTATTGATTGAATATTTGCTAACTGTAGCGCTTTTATTATATACACGAATATATATTCTGCCAACCTCAGATTCGAGTTTCTGGTTTTCAATATTCATGGAATTCAAATCTCTCTCCAGCGACTCGATTTTCTTCATCATCAGGGTAATATCGTATTTCCTCGCATCATTTGTACAATTTCCTTTATACTGTATTATAACCATCTATTTATATAGTAATAAGAGTTAACTTGCATCTCCTTGACCCTCAACAATTATTGATAGTTGCTGATTGCGATAAATTAAGCCATCTTTTTCAGCTTCCAGTTTTCTGATTAGTGCATCTTTAGATTTCAATTCTTCCTAATATCAGTTATTTAATGTAGATTATTCAATATGTGCACAACAGTTAACTTCTCAACTTTCTCTCGTTCAATGAGAACACCATTTCGTAGTACTTTTGCATGCGATTTTAACTATAAAAGCTATAAAGTATGCGATACTACATCGGCCTTACTTTATTGTATTCTACAACAATCTTCTGATATTTTAATTGAACATCGGAACTTAGTGATACGGAATAATTCGACATTCTGTTGTTAACATTTATATAAATAAATTTATTAAAACAAATTTAATATTAAACATCAAATTATAAGAAATTGACAATTTCATAAAAAATAAAAAATAACCAAGCCGTCATGAACAATAAATTTTGAACAAAATATTTAAATAAAGAGAAATTAATTAAAATACATTGTTACCAATAATTTTACCAATTTCTTATAATTTGATAACAGTTACAAATAGATATATTATGTCAAAATAACTTTTATAAATGGGTATAGAAATAAATAACAAGAATTTATTATACAATAAATTAATAAACTTCCAATAGTATATACAATTTCGACAAATAATTTAATGTTAATTATTACTGACAGGTGTGTCCTGTGTATTTTTTAAACCTGAAAAATTACAGTTTAATGCGTCTTTTATTAAAACCTACGTTGTAAATCTTCTTCACCTACAGTAAGCGGAGGTGGGCTCGACTCGCGATTAATTGGATACAAATGTTCTGCATCCAAAATCGTACCGAACGGAAGACGATCGAGCTCTTCTTTCGAGAACTTTTTAAAATAATGCTGATATTGACCAGGTATAAGAGCTGCCGAATAAGGATGTGGCCTTGTTGCTTCTTTACTTAATATATGCCATTGAGACCTTCTTGACTGTATAATCTTTAAAAAAAAATAGTCAATTTAGTAATAAACGTGATATTCAAAACATTAGTCTGTATATCCCAAAAATGCCTCCGTTCATTCCTTCGAGAATTTTGCAGCTCTTTATTAAATTCGCTGGCACTATTTAAAGCTTTCTGTCTTAATTCTGCCAATTTTACTGCATCATTTTTTATCTAAAAATGAAAATATATTTACTACAATAACAATCAACCAACAGCTTCCATTTCACGAGCTTTTTGGAGCTCTTTTTCCCGCTCCCTTTGGCTTAAAAACATTTTATATTGTTTATAGATTTCAGAATATTCAGCACTCATTAAATCGTGAATTTCTGTAGCTCGCATTGCACTCATATCACGAAGTTCTGAAATTAAAAATCGGCCAAAGCATTTTGAATACAACTTACGAGTTTCATTAAGAAGCTGATTTACATTAAATGTGTTCTCCAAATATTCTCTCTCTTCATGATTAACCTTTCTTCGTGATAAATCAGGAAATTTTCGTGAAAACGACTTTATATCAAGAAGCTCTCCTATCTGCTCCTAAAATATTATAAAATAATAGCAATAATGACAAATAGTTCACTTTACTTGTAAAAACCAGCGATCGCCTGATTTTATTGGCCATTCATATTCGATAACATCACTTGGTTCAGTCTAGAAAGTTTTTATTAATTATGGATTTGATTATCTATTTCATAAAATTATTTTTACTAGTATTCTTTAATGTATTCTTTAATAATAGAAGACTTACTACTCACGGATGATTATTGTCGCTTTCAAAGAGCGGTTCCCAAAAGAAGAAAAATGATGGTCTCGTTTGAATAGATTTTCATCATCAATTTATGTTATTTATCTCATTTGTGGCACACAATTTGCAATATTTTCCTCTTCTATCGGCATCGTTTTTTGAAAACGTTTTTAACATTTTCTAATAAATTTAATGAATTAAATATTTAATTAGTAGTGTGGCCGTTCAAACGAGACTATAATTTCCTTCTTATTTTTTACTCTTCCGATCTTTAAAAAGGACAATTTTTGACGGATATATGTATATATAATCAAAATATAAGAAATTGAAAATTCAATTTCAACATTTTTGCATTATTTTCAATGGTCTCATAGAGATAATGAAACAAATATTCAATTTACGTGAATAATTTCTCTGTTTTTCATTATATTTCTTCAAAATTTCTAGATAAAATCAAATTTATTACTTTTATTTTTTATGAAAATAAAATTGGAATCGCCAATTTTTAATATTTTGATTATATATAAACCAATTCAAACGTAGTACCTTTTTTAAATTAATTTAAAATAAAAATTTTACGTTTTTTTAATAAAAAACAACAGAAATATAAAATATCCATTTATCTCACCCGCTTGTGATTAACATCCATCATTATATGAATATTTTTATTTGAGTTTCTCGATCTGACTATGGATTTATTGATATTCGAGCCACTAGGATCAATTTGTTCTTCACTCTCCTTTCTTTTCGATTCATTTTCAACTTGTTCAGCTGTTGAAACATCCATAGAATTTTCTTCTGGTGTTGCTTCGTGTGACATTTTAAACTAAAATTATTATTAAGATATATTTTAAAATCGGAAAAATAAATAAAAAATATTGAAAGAAATGAGTATTATTCTGAGAGATGGAGCAGAGATGAATGTCATTTAACAATAGAGCGTTAATACAAAAATGAGACTAATGCAGTGCACATTTAAATGTGAATTTTTAAAGCAATTTTAAAATAAAATTATTTTGCCTATTAAATTGAATCATTATATGGGAAATTTGTATAGATAAATAAAACATGGTCTAAAAAGGATCAGTAAATCTATGATCCCCGATGTCGTGCTACGGCCGATTTTTCACAATCCTGTGCTCATGTAGTCCTGCAACGCGGCAACACTTCGGTCAAAACGAAATTCCACCCTTCATATTTGCATTTTTCTCTGCGCGTTGCCTTTTTGTGCTGTGTGGCGTTTCGTGTGTATGTGTGTATATTTCTCTTCTACAATTGACGATCATTTATTTTAACAAATATTTAAATTATTTTTAAATAATGTTTTTAATAACACCGATGCATATTTTAGTGTTTCAGCTTATTTAGCATGACTAGAAAAATTGATAAAATGATATAATTACGTTTTTGCCGAATTTCCTAATTTTTTTGTTTTTTAGCATCTTCACGTGCGTGAAACAAAAACATTAAGGCCTCGTTGCTAATGATACATAGCTCATCTGAAAGAGCAAAAAATTCTCTATAATCTGTGATGTTTTCATCTATTTCTGTAATGTTTTACTTTTAATCTTTGATTGTTTAAAAAATTCCATGTAATATATTTCCGTTAGTCGTTTCAAAATGGATAGAAGTTCATCGTTCAAAAAATTCTTATCATCCTGCTTGCCGATTGGTGATGGTCCAGATGATCGGAGTAAAGACGGATTGAGTGGTGTCATGGTATTTTATTATATATAATTTTCTGCAGCACATTCATTGTTTCAGAGCGCAATGGCTAAGCGTGGAAGCGCAATCCAAAAAACGAGGTCGGATAGAATGAAGGACGAATGGAAGCGATGAGGGCAAGAAAGAAGAATAATAACAGATTGAGGCAGTCGATATTAGAAGGAATGGAGCCGGCAGAAATGGGATCGAATGTAGGAGAAAGCTCACGTTGTTCCTTTTGTATTAAAATACGGTTCTTGGGGGCTGTTCGGGGAACAAGGAATTGAATCGCTTCATCACGAGGGGAATTTGAGGGCAAAGCGATCGTTCGGCGCCAACAATCATCTGAAGTTAGAGCAGTTCATGAAGAAACATATGTTACGCTTCTTGGCATATTAATTAATTGTTTAAAAATAATTTTTGTGCTTTTTGTGATATATTTATTTGTATTTTTTATAGGTGTTGATCGATATTTTATATATATATATATATATAGTTGTCATGATAATATCAAATCATATTTTAACTCATTTATATATTTTTTACGTGTATACTGTGTGCTTTAATACCAATATCATAATAAAATCTTTAAATATGTGAAATTTCTTTTTTATTTGTAAATAAATGAATATCTAGTATTATCGAAATAGATGAAAACATCACAGATTATAGAGAATTTTTTGCTCTTTCAGATGAGCTATGTATCATTAGCAACGAGGCCTTAATGTTTTTGTTTCACGCACGTGAAGATGCTAAAAAACAAAAAAATTAGGAAATTCGGCAAAAACGTAATTATATCATTTTATCAATTTTTCTAGTCATGCTAAATAAGCTGAAACACTAAAATATGCATCGGTGTTATTAAAAACATTATTTAAAAATAATTTAAATATTTGTTAAAATAAATGATCGTCAATTGTAGAAGAGAATTATACACACATACACACGAAACGCCACACAGCACAAAAAGGCAACGCGCAGAGAAAAATACATGATATGAAGAGAGATAGCGTTTTTCGTAGTTTTTTGACCGAAGTGCGGCAATTGACCAATGTTGTGCAAAATATTGACCTCGTACTAGGTCTAGTTATTCTTTTCAAAGGTGTGGTGCGTCGTTGATTTAATTGTATGATTATTATTAACGAATGGTTTTTTCTCCTGTATAAATCGAACTAATGATAGTTTTCGAAATTAGTAAGGTGTTTGTCCATAAATTTAAAGCCACCTGCAGGGCACCCGGACAACAACATTGAAATAGAGGAAACACATTTATTGTTGGCTATTTGCCAAAAGGGTGGGGGACTAGAAAGATGTTGACCACTAAAAGTTCGTCTTTTATTTTTAGCTTTATTATTCGGATTCTAATTAAGGTAAGTTAATTATTTGTATATAAAACAACTGGGAAAAATTATCTGAATGTATTAAAATAATTTTAAAACAAATAATAATCATTTTTAATGTTTTTTTGCTATATAGAAGTTTTAAACTATTATAAAAATTTGAAAGTAAAATATCATCTTATAGAGAATTTTATGCTGATTCATATGAAATGCATCTTAAATAAAACACATGTAAAATAATTTTTTATATTGAATTTAATGAAACAGCAAAAATAAAAGAAATAGAGAATAATTATTTTTTGTTACCAATACACGCCAAATGAATAGTTTAAACTGGCTGCTCGGAAAACATACTCATGTTGAGTTATTGGTTGAGTCAAACGGTATCCTATATAGTTTAGAATGTGCCTAAGACTTTTAAGTTAAACGAATTCAGATTGTGTCATGTGCAAGTTTATAATATTCACTTAAAAATTAGAAAATGTTCATTTTCATTCGGCGTGCCAATACGTTCAGATAATTATTCTAATTATTCTAACACAATTTAAAACTTAATTACTTATATAATAGTTTATTTACCACGTAATAACATTAAAAACACATATAACGAGGGAAATAAAAGTTGAGATGAACATTTGACCCCGCAAGAGGTCGGTAGTTCAAATGCATAGTAATAATTTAAGCATAATTAAATAATGGTTAGTACAATAAATTGTTAGGGATAGATTCAATAATATAATTAATATTATGCACATTACAATCAACAAAATATTTACAAACTCTATTCCATAATGACAAATTATTTACAAAAAAGTTGTTATGACTAGTTACACCGGGTTTTACTTTCAGCATTAACGGGTTTCGTGGGGACCTCGAGAAACAAATAAATTTATTAAAGAAAGGGCAGTGGTATATGTTGCACAATATTTTATAATATGTTTTGACTATGAGCTTAAGACTTAATTAAACTTCAATACATCAAGTAATCAAAATATTTTATTATTCATTTCAGAGATCGATGCCTAATGGAAGAGTAATAAAAGAAGAGAAAATGATGGGGCCATAAAAACATTTTTCTCAATTCCTCTTAAATATGTGCTGCCCATAATTTCGTAAAAAAGAATGGCCGTCTAAAAAGAGAGGCCGTCCAAACGAGAACTTCAGTCCATCCTAATATTTTTCCTCTTCCATTAGGCACCTATCTCTGAAAAGGACAATACAAAATAAAAAAAGATGACAACAATTGTGCCCGCATTGAAAAAAAGCGTCAATACTTATGTTGCTGACGCCGGTTTCGAAGCGGTCCCGTTTTTGGTCCGGGTGGCCACCTGTTTATTTACAGCGATTTGACGTTAATTCATGAGCGGATCAGTATCATTAAATCAAAAAGCAACGCATGATCTCACAGAAAAACGTTTGACTTAGTTTTATTTAAAATTATCATAAATCCAAGCATACGAGCATATTAGTAGGTCCGAAAGTTTACGTTATTATGATATTGTAATAATATATATTGGAAATAAATATTGGGAGTGGAATATTTATTGATTAATATATTTACCAAATGAACAGACACATAATACTTTATTATTATTATAACCCGTACGAAAAATTAAATATTTCTATACTAATTGATGTTGTTCAGTGATTTGGAACATGTTGTCATCGCTCTCGTGAGACTTTTTCGGCGTCGAAAATGAAACAACTGAAAATTTTAAGATTAATTTATCAAAATGTATATACTGTAAAGCAGTTTTTCAATTTCTATTATAGCTACGATGAAAAATGAAAACAAACTAACATCTCTGACGATTAGAATCAATAGTTTCATGGAGGGGAAGAACTAATGTCTCACATGACTGTCGATTCCTCTTTTGGGACTGAAAAAAATTATAAATAAGTGAAATATATCTGATCATACATCAGCTGATCTTTGCAAAGACAACAGTTTCTGGGGATTCGATGAAATTTCATGTAGCTCTATGGAAGCACTATTATCAGACATATCGTCGGTCGACGGATGTCTAGATCTTCTGAAACTTATCATAAAATGTTAATTCTAAAAAGTTAATATTAATATCCACCTTTTAACACTACGCCACATCCCGAATCCTCCAATTGAGCGGGTTCTTGCAGATTGCACCAATTTGCCCACTGGCACGCTAGGACTCTTCGTTACTCTTCCCATTGGACTAGCTGTGCGACTAGACTCAACCGTCTTATCTTCATCTTCGCCATCTTCTAAGATGGCTGAATCTTCTTTCATCGTCGACAGAGTTTTCTTAGCGTACAAGCTTGGTCTGCGATCAATGCTCTGACGTGATGATGTCGATCTCGGAATCGCCGATGCTACGGATGAATCCGAATGAGGGTCTATCATTGTGGGTGTGTAACTTCGGCCCATCTCCATTGGTTTAGAAGAAAGATCTTCGCGTAATTGGACAAGCTCATTTTGGCATTTGACTATGAGTACTGATATCGGAGTGGTTACATGATGCTTATTCTTTATTTTTTCAAGGATTTCGGCCTGCCACGTTGCTTCCTGTTCGTTTGTGGGCTTTTGTTTCATCTGTAAGGTAGAATTTTAAAAATAACTAAATCAATTATTATAATTTTAAGTTAGGAATTATTAAGAAATATTTTTTAAATACTTTTTGTTTAAAGTCTCTAAAGTATAATACTTTACCTTATTCTGAATCATCGGTAAAATAAATAAAGCAATGGGAAGATTTGATTGCAACAAGAAATCGACAAAAGAAAGAGCGCTCAATGCCCCCGGTTTCTTCGCCAGAAGATCTTTCACGATTCTAGACACTTTCGGCCACACTGTCGTCAATAACTTTCCAAACGTCAGCATCAATACTTTCAGGCCGAGGTATATGCATTGGCAAACGCTTTCCCGAACAATTCTATGTGTTGATACTGTCGCTGAATGGCCACGATCTGTCACCGAAACGGAACCTTGTCTTCCGCTCACATCTACACGTACACTATTTATTTTCATATTAAAATTCGTTGAAACTACCTTGGGCCCCTCTTATGAATGATGTGGTTAAGGTAGATGTACTTATCAATGGCGTTGTGGATGGTTTCGTCAAAGGCGGAGATATCGAATTCTGGATCATCGTCAAAAATTGGGCCAAATCTTTCGTTTGAAATATCGATTGCTCTGCATTAAATAGAAATTTTCTTCTACAAATTATGACAAAAAAACCCTTTGGATTATTATATATCCGCAAGAACAGTGGAATTACAACATGACAAAGAACAGCTTCGAGGCGTTCTGATGACACTCCCATTCCTTCCGTCGATGTGACAAACTCCAATGGAAATGCAAACTGAAAATTATGAATTTTATTCATTATTTCTGTTATTATCAAATACGTGTCCGAGAGTTTGCATAAGGGTTGTTGTTAATCGGTGTACACAATTTGAAAACGTCTGTGGTGGAGTTGACGAATGAAGTACTGTGCTTGGATGATGACTGCTGGCTGTGGGCCCGTCATCTACACAAGGATCGCCAACCATAATACGTAAACATAGCTGGGTAATAGTCTAAAATTTAAAATATCTTAAAGACGCATTTAATAAGTTCTCAATGTGAAGTTGTAGTGAATTTTAAATGTGAAGAATATGCATATATGGGAATGAAAATCCATGATAGTCTACACACCCGGACAATAACATTGAAATAGAGGAAACACGTTTATTGTTGGCTATTTGCCAAAACTAGAAAAATGTTGATCACTAAAAGTTCCAATTTTGCTTGTTTTTTAATTAATATCCATGCACTCATTCCGCTCGGATGCCTGTGGGAATTACAAAAACCCTGTCATGATGAGCTAAGGAGTCGAGTATTGTATAAGGACGAGTTGTATGCATGATTTGTTATATTTAATGTATTTTCTGCTGGTAGTTGATAGTATTTTTGCTTTATAAATATGTTTTATATTTTAATTATTACTTCTATATATGCAGAACAATATTTTATTAGATTCTTCATTATAAAAAACTGTAATTAAAATGTTTTAATATTGACAAAGTCATTGACGGAAATCAACAACGGTAAAACAGGCTCAACGATCCGATTTAGGTTTGCATTATTTTATTTATCCTTTTTGTACATTATCTGAACTAAACCCATTTTTGAACAAATATGAAAACGTTCGAAAAATAAGAAAAATGATAAAATAAGGTGCATCCTAGTAGAAGAGCTATAGCAAAAAAATTTATTTGAAAATTTTTGTTTTATGGGCTCTATGGATAGAGGAAGACCCAAAGAACAATATGAGCCATAGTAGAAAGGCTCTAAGCCCCTATATCAAAAGTTATAAATTTAAAAAAAAATAATTTTCAACGGTTAAAATCACATCATTAATGAGCAATTATAGTCAAACCAAGTATATCAGAAAGTGCGCAATTTTATTAGAATTGTTGTGATATTGGAAATAAAATTCAAATATGCGGATAATATAGAAATTTTAAGCTAAAACTGAAAATTTGAAAATTAATTAAATTATTCGTTTAAATGTTAGCGCGCTCCATCGCACATCCCTGTCAGTCTATGTGAAGGGGACCATAGACAAAGTACAGCAACGTTGGGACACGAACGAATTTTTATATGACACGAACGGTGTCCGTGTTTCAGAATATGAAGGGGAAGGTTGCAACATTTATGTAGAATAATTTAATACATAGCAGTATGTAGCTGAAACAACAGCTATCACAGCGAATTAGGCTTAGGTACCTAAGCCTAATTCTTTCATCTGAAGATGTTTCGTGTCCCAACGTTCGTGTAGTTTGTCTATGGCCGTGAAGGGGAATTTTCAACTGAGCGCCTTCGGCGTGAGTTCGTCTTTTATTTTTAGCTTTTTTTTGAAGCTTTATTATTTGGATTCTAATTAAGGTAAGTTAATTATTTGCAAAATATTTTACAAAATAAAAAAAGATGACAACAAATGTGCCCGCATTGAAAAAAAAGCGTCAGTACATAAGCTGTTGACGCCGGGTTCGAAGCGGTCCCGTTTTTGGTCCGGGTGTGTAGTCTATTTACATCTTTTCGGATGTTATTAAATCTAGGAAAATCGGAAATTGCTCCCGTCGGAAAATAGAATCCATTTCCGCAAAAGAAATCACGGATTATTACACCATAGACATTAAAATACTTCTTCAAACTTCAACGGATTAATTAATTAAAACAAAAGAGGATGCGTAGCATACCTGGTAGAGGATTTGATTCACGAAAAATCTATGTTGGTTCGATTCTTTTGAGATCTTTGATTTTTTAGTCTTTTTTTTATAAAAATGAAAAAATAATCGAAATTTAAAATGAGATGGTGTAATAATCCGTGATTTTTGCAGAAATGCATTTTATTTTCCGACGGGAGCAATTTCCGCTTTTCCTAGATTTAATAACATCCCATCTTTTCTCGACAAAAAAAGAATATTAAGAAGAACTAACTTTTAAAGGGTGTAAGTGCGCAATATATGGAAATGCATTTAAAGTGTCACAAATTCCATGTATCCACACGGAGAGTGCATTCCAATTGACACGTCTGCGGAAACTTTGTCGTTTTGCAATTTTGATCAATGTCTTGTCCAATCTTCGCAAGATGATATTGAGTGCTGATCGGTTTGACTCGATTGACCAATCAGTGACGGGTAAAATTGATTGAAAGAATCTGAAAGTCTACTTTATTGTAATAACAATTTAATAAAATACTTCTGGAGGCCGAGACACGACATTGAAGATAAATCATATGGCGCAATTTTCAGCAAGGCTAGTGCAATCTCTCCAAGCTTCACATAGCATTTATGATCAAGGACCTCGGGTATCTTTGAATGTTCCAGATTGGCACCAAGTTTAGATAGTTCTTTTAATCTAAATACATCTTGAATAATCTATTTTTGCGGTAAATAACCTTATCGAAGCAGTTTCAATATATGTAGCCGAAAGTTGTAACAAAATATCTCTAGGTCGCCTGTAAGCTTCTTTGTGCTGTTCTTCTACTTCTGCTGCTTCCCAACCGATAGTTGTTGATTTTTTCTCCTTCCTATTGACAACAGAGAAACTGTTAATTGAAAAATGAAACATACATATTATAAGATTTCACATTCTCATCATCATTGGTTGTCGGTGGATCGAAAAACTGGGGTGAATCAGCGACAAAACTTTTACCTCGGTCAGAGACCGTATTTACCAAATCAAATGTTCTCTGCGGTCCCCTTGAATACGTATAGTAGTTTATTTATTTGAATGTAGGATGATACCTTGCCAACGTCTCACAGCTATTTATAAGAGCTTTCATTTCCACCGACATGGTTATCCATTGATTGATTTCATTCTTAATTGCTGACGAAGAATTCTCCATTAGCAGTGTTTCCTTTTCCAGCTTTTTCATCATATGCGGTAATAGTGCTTGCATAATTAGCTTAATATTTAGATTATTTTTCAATATTGATTTAAGTTCATACTAGCATATGGTGACTTCTTTTACTTTCTGGAGCAAACGCACAAACACAAATGCAGCTAGCCATGACATCCGTTAAAACACAAAACGTGTTGGGATCATCTCGATAACAAAGATCCAGGGCTTTTAATGGTTTCTCATATGGAACCAGTCCTAATATATCTAATGGATCTTCATCGGTGATTTCCTCCATTTTCTTGATGAGGTTGAACCAATACTAAAAATGAAAATTATACTTATTTTTTGACTTATTGGCAACAATTACCTTGGCTTTCACTCGCATTGGGTTGATTTCAAAATCGCTATTGTTGTTATCCATTATATTGGCAATAGCGCCACACATCTGCAGAAGAAATGGCTTTCGGTGCAATGTGTAGAATTGACGGCAAATGTATTCGATAACGGAGCAGAATATTCTATTGGTCTGGCGTTGGCTGTAGCATCGCAGAAGTGTGGGCATTATGAGGAAGAATCCCTGAAATTAGCGAGATATCATTTAATTTATTTAACGGCACAAATCATCTTTTTATACCGTGCGAATAACACAATTTTTGATAAGACTTTAGACCTTTTTTTAGTCATAGAACCAGAGGGACCAACTGGTATGGTAATAAAATGAGCTCACTAAACATGCTCAAATCTAACTTTTTGGAAAAATATTAATTTAGTTAGTTTAAGACAAGTCCATACCAGAGCCCATATGCAAGAATGCATTTATCAGTTAAACAGCGATGAAAAATCATTGTTAATCTACTTTTATAAGTAAATTTAATTAAGTATGTATAAGAAATAATATTTTAATACAAAACAGATAGTAAAATATTTACAATTTCCTGTAACGGGCAATTAGTCAATGATTTTACATCACGATTTAACGGATAAATACGTTCTTGCATACCGCCTCAGATTGAAATATTGATGTTCTTAATTTTACTCTAATAATACAGTTTCCACGTGTACTTTACGTAAATATTCCCTACGACAGTTTGTCAGATTTTTCTTAAACCCCCGAAAAATAATAAAATTTTCGCAAAATATTAGATTTGAGATAGTTTTCTGAGCTTTTTTTATTAGCGTTCAATTTGGCGTGCAAGTCTAGTTAAATTGTGGAGAACAATGTTTTGAAGAAAATACGAAATAATATTCAGACAAGGTTAAAAATTGAAAAATCGCTATGGCGTGCAGATGTATAAATCAAAACTTTCGAATTCCTTAAAATACTAAAATCCACTAACAACTTATTCAATGAAAGATTTAAGAGTTTGTCGGAGAATTTAAAACGTAAGCTACATTTGGCGATTATGGGGAGTCTTGAAGTTTCCCCTAATTAATAAGATTTATCAAATAGACAAATACAATTTTTGCCTTATTTAGTAGTTTCATGTTTATTTGAAAACATTTATTTTTGACAAAAAAACTCTGGCATATTAGTTATCAACCTCCCCCCACCCTACGTATCATTTATTATTTTCTTAACTGTTACCTAGTTTATTTTGTTCCTTCTTTAGATTTTTTAATCACGTGTCTAGCACACGTAGTCTAAATAAATAAAAATAAATAATAACTTTCATGAACGTCTAATAAAATCGTGCCCATTTTATGAAAGTCATACCGTTAATTAAAACAACTTTTAGATCTTTTTAATCACGTAAAATATTACCTGCGATGCAAACAAAGTATTGAAATGAATAGATATTGATATATAAGTAGCTGCACATCTTCGAAGAATCAATACATCCTCACAATGCATTATCATTATTCCATTTATCTATTTAAAAGTATGATTACATCAATTAACTAATAGATTTACCACATTTATGAAAAGATGCAAGTCGGCAAACATAAAAGCGTTTTCCATTTTCTCAAACATATCAGACATGAGTTTAGCCCAAACAAATTTGTGCATTGCTTCCATTGCCTTCAATTGACCTCCCATTTGCCCATGAAACATTCCAAAACAAGTTTCCAGGCTTTTTCTTGGAAATGACGGTAAATGTGTGAACTCGTCGTGCAGAAAGAATACACGCTGAGCAATCTATACTAATTGTTTGTAAACAAACAAAAATTTCAGAAATCCTTACCACGTTCTGAGGACTGTATTTCAAAATGTTATGAGTTAAGAGCACTTTTCCAACTTCGATAAATCTATTAAAAAGTTATTAGCTTAATAATTATTATGGAGACACGTAATTGTATTTAACAGTTTTACCCACTTTAATGAAATTAAGAGCTTACGATTAAATGTTTAAAGGAAGTTCATATTAAAAACAGTTTCAATGTACGTAAAATTTATAAGCAAAAGTACACGCAAAACAAAACTTTCATCATTCTTAAATGATTAACGCTTTTTGAATATATTTTTGACAAAATATTTACGATTACATATAACAAATTTTACCTTTGATGAAATGTGGTTTCTCTCATACGTCTATGAGCCTCTTCAGGTGTCAACTTAACCAAGCTCAATTGTGGATAAAACGAACGATGAAAGAAATAATAATCTCTTTAATTAAAAGGGTTCACGACATTAAAATGTGTTACAAAACTAACCTAACGTATGAATATGGCATGTGAATAACACCTGTTTTAGTATCAGTCAAATAATAACAGTTGATTCCATCTTCTTCAATATTAAAAAACTCAAGACTGTCGTTCAAAATTTGATGAAATTGGGTATCTTCGTGCACCGGAAACTGGCTCGGAATGCCTCCGGAGCTGCTATCCAATCCATGAACGATAATTTTTTTTGTTGATGGAACATTGGCAGTTATCATCAATGCTTGCTAAAATCAGTCGTCCTCATTAAAATAAAAACATAACGCAACAATAAGATACTATTTTTTAGTGTTCTAAGTCGGGCTCTCAGATTTTGATAAAACCTTGCTGGTAGATTCCTTATGACCCAAATAGTATACTGACAAAATATTAGGACCCACAAAACAGTTTAAGTAGGTAAAAAATGGGTTTGAAATCCAAAAAATCGCGATCATTCTATAAATAATTATTTTATTGACTTCCGAAGCAGACAATAGCGCAGTGGTAGAACGATGGGACGCGGAGCAAGATGGTGATGGTTCGATTCTTATGAGGGGTGGTTTATTTGTATTTGTGATGCTAGTTGAATATCTTTATGTCGCTTTTTCCTTTTTTACTTTTAAAGATTTTTATGAATATTATATTATTATTTATTTATTAAATCAACATATATAATGATTCTCAACAATCATATGTTGAAACATTAAAATTTTTCACAATAGAGAGGATGTTTTTTTTAAACTAGTTTCTCGGTTTATAATATTTCCTAGACAATCGAGATTTTTTTATAAATTACAATGAATTCTGATTTGATTGTGGAACACATTTATGCAACGCATAAAAACCTTCAGAATATTCCCAATCTTTCACGAGCTCATCTCAAAATTGCACAGACAAATTTTAGTTTTTATTTTTGAATTTTTTAGTCAATAAATAATAATATAATATTCACAAAAAACACATCAAATTGAATTAGTTTATTTTTGTCCGATTCAATTAAAATAATGCGGCATAGTTTTTATTGGAATGACCTAACTCTCCCGAAATATTTGTCATTTTAATATTACCGTTTTTATTGTTTTTTTTTAAATTAACAGTTCGAGTTTTGCATTTTGGTTGTTATAATAATTTGAAGAAAAATATAGGAAATCTTTTAGTATATGACACAATACAACTTTTAATTTCAATGACTTTATATTATTCAGAAACGATTCACGTAAAAAATGCAAAAATTTTCTACCTTAACGTGCCATACTTCTTCTGAAACACATATCATAATGAAACATATTTCAATTGAATCGGACATTCAATTTCGTGTGCAAAAAAGTAAAAAAATTAAAAAGCGACATAGAGATATTCAACTAGCATCACAAATACAAATATATCACCCCTCATGAGAATCGAACCCTCACCATCTTGTTCCGTGTCCCATCGTTCTACCACTGCGCTATAGTCCCACTGATTCGAAAGTCAAAAAACCAATATTTATAGAATGATCCCAATTTTTTGGATTTCAAACCCATTTTTTACCCACTTAAACCATTTTGTGGGTCCTAATATTTTGTCAGTATACTATTTGGATCATAAGGAATCTATCTGCAAAGTTTTATCAAAATCTGAGAGCCCCACCTAAAACACTTCAGATATTTGAATATTAAACAAACATACGTCACATTGTTCTTTCTTTAAAGTCTGCTTGAGATCTTTAAAATACAAGCCATGAATATTTGGAGATAGAAGCCAGCAGAGCGACAAAGCCATTCCAATTGCTTTTTCTGAGCCTTCGCATTGAGCACGAACATAATGCATTACAAATCCGAACAAGTAATTGAGAAGTGAGTGTGCAGTTTGGCTGGGAAGCGGGTGAAATCGAAGAATCAGTTTGCGTAATTGAGATATCAACGCTTCCTAAATAAAAATAATAATTTAACTATATTCTATTTCGGTTACATATGCTGGAGTTGGTGAGAATTCATTAATAAGAACCTAAATTTTCGTAATTGTTTTATTAATAAATAACAAATTACTTGACGGTCCCGAGTAGTTAGCTTTTCAAGGAAATGTCGTAGGAATAAAGATGAATCTTCGACAATACAAGTCCAAATTACTTTCTTCGCAACGTCCGATACTTAAAAATAATATTATTTTATTTACGTGATTAGGATTTCACCTGATACACCATTTCTATCTACCTGTGGATCATCTAACATTTCGACTATTATTGGAACAATCGACAATAGTGAAGAAGGGAATAAAGGTTGAGCTACTGGAATCACATGGCGATTGTGTTGGTGCATTGTTTCTGCTTCTAAAATATTACACATTTCAACATTTTTAAATATATATTTAATATAAAATATATTATAATAGTATATTTTTAGCATTTTAAAGATATTTTTTCTATAAAATATATTTTAATAGTATATTTTTAGCATTTTAAAGATATTTTCAGCTAGAAAAAGAATTATACCTTCGCTTTGTTCTTGTTGGTGATGAAACAATGCCGGCTCATAAGCGGCCAAAGAAATAATCGCCGAGCTTCTTATACGAAAATGCTGCCTTTGCTCACTTTCACGTTCTTCTGCTTCTCTTACTGCCTTTTTGACCATTTCCTGTTTTTGCTTCCTTCTAGTTCTCGTCATAGTCATAATAGTTTGAGACTAAATACAATGTTTAATAAGCTGTAAAGTTTAGTTATTAAAACTGACAGTTGCATGTTCCTCTTCCTTCAATGAAAGCTCTTCGATCTTCGTTTTTAAATGTGGCATCCATGGTGGATCTACAACTGGTAGCTGACTCTGACCGATTGGCGGTGAGGGAAGCGTGAAATCAATTCCCGGCGGTGGAACTTTGAAAGACGCTTGAGATCCCTCTTCCATCTTTAGCCATACATGGAACCGATTCCTCCAGAGCGCATAAAACCTTTGTATTGATTCTGTCTTCTCGTCAACGTTATTTGACATCAATGAAGTTTTTATTATAGTCAACGCTTCTTCAGAATGTCGAACACAAGAAATTATGAACATTGATGCTGCACTTCCAACAACGTGTGAATCATGATGTATTAACAATTTCCAGGAAATTGCCAGCATTTGTTTATACTGTTCAGCGTTAAGGATTAGAGCGCTTTTAAGAACAGTAGAAATCGGAGAATGTGTTAGTTTGAGAACATAGTTTTTCAGATAGGAAATCATTTTTTTATTGCAGCCTTCAGAGAGATCGGAATCATCTTCAGGTTGTTCAGAGATGTCGTCATTTTCACAAGAGCTTTTTTTCTGTGTTTCTTTTTCTTCCTTTTCCTTTTCTTTTTCCTTTTCTTGCATCATTTTTTCCATTAGAAGAGCCTTAAAACATCAGAAAATTTTAAATGCTTTAAAAGGCATACAATTTACCTTAATAGCTTTACTAGTAAACTCAGGCTGAGTTATAAGACCGCTTTCCCTTCTCGGTGCCGCAGTGGATTGTCTTGCATGGATACTCTATAAAACAAATTTTAAGTCATTTGTCATAAAATGCATACTCGTCTCAATGCTTGCTGTTTAATTCGCCATTGATCAGTTAGCAGCTTTCTTTTATTCAACAGTGGTTTCGTTCTTAAAATATTTTTCTCACAATGTCAAATAAAATACACTAGCTGACAAAAGTTTTGTCACAAATGACAAAAGTTTTGTCACAAATGACAAAAGTTTTGTCACAAATGACAAAAGTTTTGTCACAAATGACAAAAGTTTTGTCACAAATTTTTTTTCGGGTTTAACTTTTTTGTGACTTGACCAAATTGGCTGATTTTTTGATATGATAGATTCATATGGTTGTAGATTATTTTACAAATTCCCGCGTGTGATTACGATGATCCGTTTTACAGTGACAAGCGTTTATCGTAAAACGCGTAGCTCAAAGATATTACGCACTTTTCTTGCACTGCATTTTTAATAATTTTTAAAGTTCAATTATATTTTTTTCATAATTTATTGAAAATAGCAGTAATTGGCAACATTTTAGAGATGACTCCACGTAAAGAAACTCCAATTGCCACCCGGCAAGCTGTTATCAATATGAGGGAAAACGGAATGCGTGGTACTGAAACTGCCATGGTAATTTAAACCAAATTTTTCCACTATAACATTTTAAACACCGATTCACGTAAAATATCAAAAAATCAGCCAATTTGGTCAAGTCACAAAAATGTTAAACCCGAAACAACATTTGTGACAAAACTTTTGTCAGCTAGTGTATTTTATTTACCTTTCGAGGCCATATATCGATGAAAGAGCCTCTATCAGTCGGAATGATTGACGATGAACTCGGTGGAAGCACTTCGGAGTGCAAAACATTTCGTGCTTACAATTCAAATCGAACGAATTTGCAAACTTGATGACAGTCTTCAACCACGGCATAATCGTAAGCATGTGTTGCTCTTCATCGTCTATATGTGATTTTGAAGCAGTTGGCTGACTGTGAGAACTTCCATGTGATTGAGAATAATTGGTCTGATATATATATATATATATAACCTAATATATAATGGCTCCTTAACTAACCGGATGAACAATTTCAACGTTGGGTTGTACAGATTCTTCAGCAGGCTTGAGGGATTCACGAACAGAAAATCCGGGCTCGGATTTTTCTTCATCTTCAATGTATATTTGTTTTGATGGTTTTCGTATCCTTAAACAACAATAATCACTATAATTTACACTTTTAAAACTTTAGAGATCGTCGCTTATGGCTAGACTCCAGAGAGTTTCCCCCATTTGGAGCCATTGGAGAGCCTCGTTTCAGTAGTCTTTGACGACCAGTTGCAATTCGTCTGCCTAAAATTGAAAAAAATATAGAATATTTTCAAGTTTTGATAGTGAGAGATAGAAATGTGTGTCGTGCGAATTGTGTTAACAATGTGTGTTAATTGTACAGAGTATAGAAGAAGTGCGCATGAAGTGAATTAAATCCAATAGGAACATCACATACAGAATACTAAATATATTACATTATTTTCGACATAGTTCAATACTTAAAATCCGCAATATGGTAATTGTATTCAGAATAAATTATGATATCTAACTAGGGAGGTCATTTTTGGATCCAAAAGGTTTCGGGCTGAAACTTTGCATAGTTGAGGAAATTTTATTAGTGCACACAAAAAATTGTCCTGCACTGGGGGGTTTAAGTAAGTTAAAGCTCATCTCAAAGATTTTGCTCATTTTTCTTAAAATTACACAACTTTCATTAGTATAATCTCATTAGTCGATTATTTTCCAATGATTTCGTCAGCAACGACGTGGATAACAACTTTGAATGGTTAGCGTCTCTGCGGTTTCATCTGTGAGGACACCGTGCGATGGCTGGAATGTCCTGGTGACAGTTTTGCACGCGTTTTGAGTACAGTTTCGTGCAAAACTGGCGGATTTTCGACACAGCGGCCTAACAGTTTGTTGCAAATTCACGAAAAGACTTCTAGTCCGTGACAAATTGAAATAGTGATTTTCCGATTTTTTAGAGTGTGTTAGAATCTTTATAACATTTCTAGAAAAGAGTGTTCTCTACAATTTAGACAAGTTATTCTTAAATTATCCAAAAATATTAATATCTTTCCGCAAAATTAGATTTGAACACGTTTACTGAGCTTATTTACAAACCATACAAGTTGGCGTGCTCGTCCTAACAATTGCATTTTTCGTGAAAAAAACAAGTCAAACTACCGTCCAGCAGAAAGTGCAATATAGGGGCTCTGCACTTTGCGCTTGACGGTGGCGTTACGGTGTTTTGCACGAAAAGTGCTCCTGTTAGGTGCTTTTTGCCTGAAAACAGGCTCATCCTGTTATATAGCGTAAATACGTTTCGTGTCATTTTGATGAAACTTTGGTTACTTTTTCGGTTTGACTTGAATGTACTGGCGGCAGTTGTGCACGTGTTTTGATAACAATTTTATGCAAAACACAGTCAAGCCACCGTCAAGCGCAAAGTGCAGAGATAATTAAGGAATAAATGCAAAACGGAGATTTATCTTCCCTTAAATATTGCTCTTTGTTACCTTCTTATATAACTACATGAAACTGTGATGCGGACATTTGATGGTTAATGCATCCAACTAAGACTGTTATTGAAAAATGTCAAAAAATGCTTTTTCATGAAAATTCAAATTCTCTACCAGCCAAGCTATACATCCACTTTTATCATTTAGCCTAATTAATTAATTGAAGTTCGAGGAAGAATTTTAAATTAGAAAAGAAAAATAATAATATTCCTTGATTTTTTTTACGTACAGGGTGGCTGAAAATTACCCGGACTAAAATTTCGCGCCTTCGTGAGGCGCACTGGCGCTTTTTCAGCGCAATGTTTTTTAATTTTTTTAATTAGCAATGTTTTTTTTACTATCTCCCAAATTTTCATGATAATTGGTTCGGTTTTAGCAAAATGGCAAAGCAAAATGCAAACCGACCCGCAATTATCGCATTATACAAGTCCGGAATGAGCACGTATGCAATTTGGAAGCATCTGGGAATTCCGAAAAGTACCGTCTACGATGCAATTTCTCGTTTCAAGGATCTTGGCACAACCCAGGACCGTGCAGGCAGAGGAAGAAAAACTGCGGTGACGACTTCTTCGAACGTCAAGATCGTCCGAGACAGAATCAGACGAAATGCTCATCAGAGCATCAGAAAGATGGCGTCCGCGCTGAATATGTCACGAGCTTCAATGACAACCATTGTCAAAAAGAAGCTTAAGTTGACTCCTTATCGTGTCAGAAAAGCGGCCATCCTTTCTCAATCCAACAAGCTCAAACGGCACCAAAAGGCAAAACTCCTTTTGGCGCGCGCGCGGGTTGGGGAACATCTGTCGACGGTCTTTTCGGACGAGAAGCTGTTCACCGTGGAGGCCGAATTCAATTCGCAAAACCATCGAGTGCTTGCCCGAACGTCCGAGGAAGCTTCAGAACTCGGCCGGACGATTCATCGTACGTCGCACCCCGTCAGCGTCATGGTCTTCGGTGCCATCTGCTCCAATGGCAAATGTCCTCTGATTTTCGTGGAAAAGGGTGTCAAAATCGACAAGGACTACTATGTCAATGAGATCCTGAAGAAGAACTTGCTTCCTTGGGCCCAAAAACACTTTGGTGGACAACGATGGGTGTTCCAGCAGGACGGGGCGCCAGCTCATACTGCAAAGTTTACGCAGGAGTGGTGCGCCAACAATTTCCCCTCCTTCATCAAGTCAACAGAATGGCCCGCCTCGTCTCCTGACCTTAATCCGTTGGACTACTCCGTATGGGGGGTCTTACAGAGTAAGGTCTGTGCTAGGCCTCACCCGAATTTGGACTCTCTAAAGAAAGCGCTGGTCGAGGAATGGGACAAATTGTCGGTGGAATACCTGCGCGCCACGGTCGACGCATATCCGAAGCGTCTTCGCGCCGTCATCAGAAACCGCGGAGATCGAATCGAACAACGATAATCTATTTATGTTTGTTATTGTAAAAATAAACTAAATATGAAATTTGAGTGTGTTTGAACAATTATTCACTGAAATACATTGGTTTTCATATAGTCCGGGTAATTTTCAGCCACCCTGTATTTATTTTTATTTTTTCTGCTTTTCCTATATTTAATAACATCCGTTTTTAATTCACGCAATATTAAAATTTTCAATGCATCGATGTGTCGTACGAATTTACACGTGCACGCCAAATGAATATGATGAATTTGTAATTTTAAAAGTGCAAAACACAGTCACGCCACCGTCAAGCGCAAAGTGCTGAGAGCGTTATGGGAAGGGTTCGAGGAAAGGTGGGGACAATATGTTGTGAGTATTATTGATTACATAGAATTATGTAATTGAAAGGTTTTTTTTAAAGTTTTGATATGATTTTCGATGATTTTTATTATAGGGAATATTTTAATCGTTTCAAATATTTACAAAAAACAACTATAATATTTTCAACAATTATTATGATTTTCCATAATCGTATGATTAAAACATAAAAACTTTAAGCAACATATACGTATAATAAACGATGTTTTCCGACATTTTGGGAATTCACAGGTTCTGGCAACGTCTTTAGAAAACAGCATTTCGTATGTGTTGCGGCCGTGACCGCAATAATTTGGAATGGCGCCAACACAAGGATTCGCAGGTTATCTACAGTGGGATACTAAATTTCCCTTTAAATCAAGTTTATTCGGGCCCAGTCACTATACATTCAATATATATTTATCAGGGTTGCACGGAATTCCATCTTCCATTTTCCGTCGTTTTTGAGTTCCAAAGTTTGACAAAAAATCGATTTCCGCGCAACCCTGATATTTATTATTATTGTTATTATGTTTCGTCGTTGTTTGCTTTATGTTTGTTGCTTATGTTAATTTAATAAACAGGTTTAATTACCCAAGTTTGAGGTCTACAACAGTATGAATTCTGAAGGCCTCGGCACGTTGTATCCGCTTGTGTACCAGCTATACAAAGTTTCAGCCCGAAACTTTTGGATCCAAAAATGACCTCCCTAGTTAGAACTTGTGACATCATAATTTGTTGAAATCTATCTACTGTTTTAAATCATGCCAGACTTCAAGTAGAATCAACAACGGTTACAGAGTATATATGAAGTTTTCTTAATACACACACCAGCTGAATAATTAGCGTGAAAGCCAAGTAATTCTGCTGGCGTGTAGTGTGCATCACATATAATTTTCAATATGATCGAAATGGAAAACTATTCACGCATATCCAGGGGCACACCTGTTTCGGGAACGTAGGTTGTTGACTTCGTCGAACCCTGAGCACTACCGCCCGACTCTTCATGGGTGGACTGTCGAGAAAACAGACGAGCTGATAGTGATGGTGGTCGGACAGAATTGGTATTGATGACAATTGAAGAGCCTGAACTCACCTCACGCACATATAGAAATCACTCCGTTTTTTAAAGTTAATACTTCAGCTGATAAGAAATAATTAATAATATATACCTTTTTTATCAACTGCACTAATTTCATCGATTGCGTCCTTTGAACCTCTAGGTGACTCTTCCTCGGCAGCTGATAGACTGATTCTTCTTTCTTTGTCGTTCACTGAAATTATTATTCCTTTCTCAATATACTAAACAGATATATTACAACGAATTGAAGAGTTAATATCCGTAATACTATTCACCGAACCGGTTTGTTGCGCATTGAATGTATTTGACAGTATTGACCATCTTCGATGGTTGAGCAACTTATCCCATCCACTACTTCCACCCGCGTTTTTTGTATTTCTTGAACGCGGTATTGTTTTGAACGTCTCTCTTAAAAATGACGTGATTTCCTCTAGAAGGAGAACTGCTATTAATTGTAGTGCTAGAGGACATCGTTCTCCGCTCGTGTCGTTTACCATCCCATCGTCGAGAAAATCTTCCATGGTGTCTTCCATTTTTAATTTTTTGTGGTTTGAGATTTCACGAAGTTCAATTATTTTTGATAATTGCTCTCCAATCTATAAATAATAATTTGTCGTTTCCGGTGATTATTAATAAATTGTTAATGTTATCAAAGGAATATTAGGAATAAACATACCTGTACTGCCCAATGATAAAAATATCGTCCAGCAAGTCTTTGTATAGAATGCATTCGCCTTGTTGCGGATGGTGTCCCTCGATTAGCCAACGGGCCGCCAAGACTGAATGTTCTATGATGCGATGATCTAATCCATTCCGGCCATTCTCCACGATTACAGCGGGACACAAAGTTGCAACATTCAATTAAAAGCGTTGCTCTGGCTATTACTGGTGACTTCTGTTCGAAAAGTTATATTTATCAAAATATATTTATAATTTTAGTTTTTTAAATTTTAATTATCTTCATAGTTCTACCCTCACTTTGGTAATAAAGGCCGTTCGGGTTCCAAATTATCCCAAGTACTTTATTTTTCATTCTATTTCCATAACTTACTAATCGTAATAAAGCGGATATCAAAGGTGGGTCGGGGAAAGTTCCAGGTTTCGAAGATTCCAACATAAAAGCAAATCTCTTAGCTCCTTCGGAAATCCCTTTGATATTGATTTCATTTGGCGGTGGAATATAAGCGCCCCATAAGCGAATACCACCCTTTGTGTCCATTGGAATTCGAATTTTAGATTTGACGCTCTGGCGCAATGGTGCTTTGAAATCATCCTAAATAAGCTTTTATATATTATACGTACATATTATTCCTATTCTGTTCCAATTCTTATAAAACAATTATAAATCATATTTTAAAAGAAACATTAGGCTGGAATTGATATGCGAAACACAAACCGATTCTTCGTTCATGTCAGAATCCGATAGTTCTTCATCGTAATCGGATCGAACAGATTTCAGCAAGTTGAAGGCAAAATAAAGCTTTGGAGCGCTTTTCTTTTTAAATCCTGGATGAGTTCCAGACGAGCCGTCATCGAGGGAAGATGTTGTTTTTGGGGTTGATGGAGTGCTATCACTTTCCGAATCATCATTTCCTGTTGTAGTACCACCACTCTATAAGAAGATCTTAAACTATAAATCATCAATTAAATAAAACCTTTTCTTTTTTCTTAAACAATCCTCTTCTAAGCGAAGCTTGATCTGACTTTTCTCCACAACTTTTCGCCATTAGTTTTCCGTTGTGCCCGCTGAAAGAAATTTAGCATTTCTTAACTCCTAATTAAGTTTTGGCGGAAATATTTAATCGCTCAAAATTGATTCATGCAGGATTGATATGAATTATTTATCATGCAATCGGTTATCATTCACAGATGGGTTTAAAAATTGAAAAAATATTACGCATATCTATTTCTTAACATTCTTCTACGCTCCGATTGACTTCGAGCGACAAACGGAGACGAGAAACGTGTAACATCACGTGAAGAAACACTCGGATTTAGAGAGCTTACGTCGACTATTCTCAATCTTGTTTCATTACTAAAATTAATATCATTTTCGGAGGTGGTTTTACGGGCCGAATTAAACATTTTAAAAAATATAATACTGGTTAATTATATTTTTTAATTATAATCTTTAATTTTTAAGACCAATTTTTTATCCAATAGACAGTGTTTAAAAACACAAAAAGTTCGAATCCGTAGCCTTAATTTTATTTGATGTTTGTATGATTTGTAAGATTAAAACTAATATAAACTTTCAAGTAATGCACGCCAACTGCAAACCAACAGTTTTTTTTTAAAACAATCTTTAGAAATTTTTCTAGTTTAAAGCTATAAAATATTTTGATAAAAAACCGCATTCCGTTTTATAAATCATAAATGACAATAACGGAGTAGCACTCATTTTCATTTTTTTTAAATCTTCAATTCTCTCATAAATATTTTTGAATCCCTTATTAACTGTTAACGTTCATATGTTCCTACTATATTACAAGGGAACCATGTTTAGGCATAATCTCAGAATTTTTTCTAAATTTGCTCATTTATAGTTTGCGAATACGGGCTTTCTCGTGGTGTAATTGGTTTTCTGCAAAAATTTCTAGAAGTCGAGAAAATTCCATCTGAAAATATGCCACTTTCCCCCCTTTCCTGTGGCCGAGTGGGTAGTATGGATGAATAGTAATCGCAAGTGTGGGGTTCGATTCCATCTTTGCCACTTTTCTTTTTCTTTTTTTTCCTTGATGTTGGAAGATGTGACAAAAATATTTGGAGCTTTGAAGTGTTCTTTATTCGGAAACTTCAAATTTCTTTCCTTCTTTGACCGTTATAGAATATATTTATTATAACAAACACAACAATCAATTAATTACAATTACACTCCACTGCCACGATTAATGCGTATCTTGCAAAAAAGTGTGGACAAATTGCCAAACCACGACCTTCTCCTTTTATTTAAATTATTTGTTTTTTTAAAGAATTTTAAAAACGTTTTTGAATCTTAAAACCAATTAATAAACCATTAATCCATTATTCTTAAATATTATAAAAACAAATTAAATCAAATTCGAGGAAGTTATGATTATAAAAATATAAAGAAAATATAATAAGTGAAGGGTGTGGTTTTGCAATTAGTCCACACTTTCTTTGCAAATTGCACAGCTGTCGAGGCAGTGGAGTGCAATTATTCTGTAGTTGTGTAGTTGTACGGCTAGCACAGTTTGAGACGGCCCAAGGAGTTGAACAGCAATGCAGACGGGATCCGGAACAGAAGAATGAGCACGAGTGAAAAAAACAGAAGAATGAGCACGAACACAATACGAACAAAATACGAACACCGTGCGCCCAGCCAGAGACCCACGCCACAGAGCTACCCAAGAGACCGACCATGAGGGAATTACATGGGTCTTTTTATGGTATATTTGGGGACGTGGTTGACCTTGTCGGTAACATTGTCGGTAACAAGTCCAAATGGAATAATAGGGTTACAATATAAGCATCTGGTGGATTATCACATTTGTTGTGATATGATACCAGTACTGTGGAAATGTCTGCTGCAAGCCGCGAAACCTTCAAAACGATGAATAGTTTTTTGTGAAGTATTCCAGCAGATGAGACCAGAGGAAGAACTGTATATGCTTGTATGGTGGAAGCCACATTTTGGCCCACACAAATAACATGCTTCGAACCAGTGATCGCTAGTGTTCTTTCTGATTACATCTCGGCTTGGAATCTACTCTAATTGGCATTGAAAACAGATGAAGATGGATAGAATGGCCAAATTTGTTTGGCTTGATTATCAAAATCCTTCGACTCCTGTTCAATCTTATCTCGATTTTGGTGCCTGTTTCCTGATCATTCGAGACGAAAGTACATATCCTTTTTTCCACTTCAAAATCCAGTCATCCGATGCCTCAAAACGGTATCCAGACAATCAGAAAACGAAGAGTTGAGTCTTGCAATATTTTTCCCTCCTCCAGATGTTTTTCGACATATTTTTCAAGTTCGGTTGAAATGAATTTCAAGTTTTTGGCACGATCGATCGAACAAAACATAAATTTTCCTTTTCCACAGTAGAAAATGCATAGAGGAAAGCATATTTTCAGATGGAATTTTCTCAACTTCTAAAAATTTGTGCAGAAAACCAAGCACACCACGAGAAAGCCCGTAAATGAGCAAATTAAGAAAAAATTCTTGCTAGTGGCAAATTTAGATATATTTTCTCGAAAATAATCATTAAATATTTAACAAATTTTAATATTTTAAAACAAAAAAACCTGGTCGAACTATTTAAACCATCAAGGAGGGCTGATAAACCAACTCGTCGAAATGGGTTTCCATGTTGTTCTTGTGCAAAGTTTATAAACATTCGCACGTCTTGTTGTAAGCTCTAAAAGGTATAAAATGTATAACTTATGGTTCATTTGAGAGGAGTACCATGTTCTCTGGCAAACTAAGCTCTTCAACTATCACGGAAAGCTTGCTTATCAGCGATTTCAAAGTCGCACTAACAATTAATCCCTCGATACCTTTTTCCTTCTCATTGAACTTATTACGATATGATGGCATCCGGCTCTCCGAAAGCCGTCTCATTGCGTGCTCTTTTGATATTTCACAACGACAAAACGCGGTGATAGAGTGGAGAAGATCAACCACTTGCTGGCAACCATAGTTTTCAACGTAATTGTTAAGGATTGTTTGAAATTTTGCCTAAAATAATGATTTAATGAATCGAATTGAATAGTTTTCAACCGGGTGCACTCTCTCAAGGTTAGCAAGAATTGATTTTGCTTTGAGGCGAAGAAAATCTCCGTGCTGACTTTTGACACCTTCATTGCAGCCATAAGGACATCCAAGACATAAATATATCTTGAAGACCATTATATTAAGTTGAATAAAGAACTGTTCCGGCTGTTGCATGGGCGTGCGAATCAAAACATCAGCGATATTCAATGCTAATTCACACTCCTTCGTTCCAGTGCATCTGTCCATTACCTGTAACGAAAAAGGAATTTTAACATGAGTATTAATTTAAATTCATTTTATGTCTAATATGTTATTTATTAGGGTTTGGCACGGAATTCAATCTTCTGTCTTACGTTTTAAATCGTTATTTCGTGGATTTCCATTTGAATAGAAATGCACTCCACAGCCACGAAACCGCGCCACATTGCAAAAGACTTTGCACCAATTGCACGCAATTTTGTACTTTAGTTAAATATTTTATTTATTAACTTTTTTTTAACCGAAACGTTTGTTTAAATTTTATATGTCTTCTTTTCTGCTAAATCTATTCAAATTACTTTAAAAAATAAAGAATTTTTGTTTAATTTTTGAAGGGGACATGTACCTTTAAAAAAATCAATGGTATAAACAAAATTATATCTATTATCATTTTCAGAACAACATATGACATTTAAACTAAGAGAAACAAATGAGGAAGAGACGTGATGACCTTAATGGCCGTGTGTCTGTCTAAACAAGACATTTTCTCCGCCCCTAATTTTTTGCCCTTCCATTAGGCATCGATCTCTGAAATGAATAATAACAAAATAATAAATTGAAAAGTTGTTTTCACGCATTGGTGCAAAGTATTTTGCAATGCGGCGCGGTTTCGTGGCCGTGGAGTGGAAATGTATTTCCGTGCAACCCTTTTATATACACTAGCTGACAAAAGTTTTGTCACAAATGTTTCTGACAAAAGTTTTGTCACAAATGTTGTTTCGGGTTTAACTTTTTTGTGACTCGACCAAATTGGCTGATTTTTTGATATGATAGATTCATATGGTTGTAGATTATTTTACAAATTCCTGCTTGTGATTACGATGATCCGTTTTACAGTGACAAGTGTTTATCGTAAAACGCGTAGCTCAAAGATATTACGCACTTTTCTTGCACTTCATTTTTTAATAATTTTTAAAGTTCAATTATATTTTTTCATAATTTATTGAAAACAGCAGTAATTGGCAATATTTTAGAGATGACTCCACGTAAAGAAACTCCAATTGCCACCCGGCAAGCTGTTATCAATATGAGGGAAAACGGAATGCGTGGTACCGAAATTGCCATGGTAATTTAAACCAAATTTTGCTACTATAACATTTTAAACACTGATTCACATAAAATATTAAAAAATCAGCCAATTTGGTCAAGTCACAAAAAAGTTAAACCTAAAAAAACATTTGTGACAATACTTTTGTCAGCTAGTGTATCTAAAAATATTGCTCAATAATTTTAATTTTTAAAATTAATATTTCTAGGAACATTATATAAAAAATTTGCATAATCATTAAATTTTTATTAGCCTAACAAGACTGCGTATTATATATTAAACAAATGACCTGATTTACAGTTTGTACAATTACAGTTGGCGATAGATTCCCGCTCGCATCAATAAAATTTGAACTTCCAAGAGTTTCCGGAAAATAAACAGCCGTATCATTATCCTTCTCTATAAGCGACTTGGATGATATATTCGATCCATCATCTCCATTTTCAGAATCCTCTTTTATAGACAATCCTTGCATTGATGTGTTTAATGATGGGTTCGAGTTGTTCCTTTTATTATGTGATAATTTCTGCTGACTATTGCACCTCGAAGATTTGGACGATAAGTCATTAGACAATTTTTGTGTTGAACAACAGTCGGTGAACGCTACGTGGTGATCCTGTGCCACTATTTTTAGATCATCCCAGGTTGTCATCGAATTTTGATCAATGCTGGGCGAGCATTTTCTTTCAGCGGCTGGGAGCGAATTGCTCCGTTTTCGGCTCTTTTTCAACGTCTTCTGGTAGACCTAAAATTAAATTTTGAACAAAATTTCATCTTAAACTACTTGAATTGTTTCGAGTCGATTTAAAATATACCGGAGTCCCCAATAAACGCCATTCTCATTCCAATGTGATATTAAGAGAGCTCTGATCACAGCTACATCAAAAAATGATGCTACCTTAATCAGTTTTATTTTTATGCAATGTTTTTTAGAGGAAGTTATATACCCTGGGGTCATTGGACCTCGATTCTATTAATTCTTCATCTTCATTGCATGAACTTGTATCAATATCTCTTTTAATTATCGGTGCCACAATAGGTGATATTGATCTCGGTTTATCGTGTGAACAATGTGAATTTACATCTTCTTTTGTCGATGCTAAAATACGGTATTACACATGGAAAATCACATTTAAAACTATAACTCTTCAATGAAAAATAAGTTCTTGAATGTTTAAGATGTATGAGCATAACACGAACCAGAAAGGTTGGTTTATTTTGATAAGATAATTATAATTTCTTAAAAATTGCATTCGATTCCGACATTTGCTTATTCCTTATTATGAAATTTGATTTTGTATTTTCTATATTACGTAATGAAACATTTTTCATTCTGCTCATACATATATTGTACTTTTAAAGGATCAAAAATTGCCTAATCGAAGAGAAAAATAGCAAAAAATTATGGTCTCGTTTGGACGACCACAAACTTTTCTTTTGTTCTCATCAATTTATGTTATCTATCTAACAAGGGAAGTGTTCCAGATTTTGATAAAACTTTGCAGATAGATTCCTTATGGCTTGATTAGTATACTGACAAAATATTAGGACCCACAAAACGGTTTAAGTAGGTAAAAAATGGGTTTGAAATCCAAAAAATCGCGGTTATTCTATAAATAATGGTTTTATTGACTTTCGAAACATTGGGGACAATAGCGCAGTGGTAGAATGATGGGACACGGAGCAAGATGGTGAGGGTTCGATTCTTATAAGGGGTGGTATAATTGTATTTGTGATGCTATTTGAATATCTCTATGTCGCTTTTTTCTTTTTTACTTTTAAAGATTTTTATGAATATTATATTATTATTTATTAAATCAACTTCTTGGAAATCTTCCGTTGTTTTCTTTCAAAACTACAAACAGACGAGGATGTAGTTTTCCTTCTGCAGATATTACAGGAAGCACTGTGTAGCTGTGAGTAGTGGAACTCACAGTGTTCACAGTGCATTCAACTGTTTTTGTGCATGTGTACGTCAGTGTTCTCGCAGTGTCCATTTTCAATTGAAAACCACGGCATTAAAGATCCTTCTGGGTGTAAAAGCTTCCAACTCCTGATTCGCCATAACCAAAAAGTTTTATGATTGTTGAGAATCATTATATATGTTGATTTAATAAATAATAATATAATATTCATAAAAATCTTTAAAAGTAAAAAAGAAAAAAGCGAAATAGAGATATTCAACAAGCATCACAAATACAAATATATCACCCCTCATAGGAATCGAACCCTCACCATCTTGCTCCGTGTCCCATCGTTCTACCACTGCGCTATTGTCCCACTATTTCAAAAGTCAATAAAATCATTATTTATAGAATGATCTTTTTTTGAACTTCAAACCCATTTTTTACCTACTTAAACTGTTTTGTGGATCCTAATATTTTGTCAGTATACTATTTGGATCATAAGGAATCTATCTGCAAAGTTTTATCAAAATCTGAGAGCCCGACCTAAAACACTTCCCTTGTGAAGTTGAGATTTTAAAATGTGTAATATTTTCTCTTCCATAAGCATCGATCTTTGAAAACGATAATACATAATATTAATTAGTAAAATAACCTCTCGTTAAAACTAATGGTGGTGCTCTTTGCCTAATCATCGATGATGTATTCTTCTGAAAACTAAAACTTTAGACCTAGTAAACTCGATGTTTTAAATTCTTTTGAATTGATTTCCGTAGTATTTTTAAATTTTGATATTAATTTTAATATCACTGATATATTAGATATCAGCTGATATTGAACAGTAATAAGATAAGATGTTAAAAAATATTACAAAACTCTAATTTTCTACCATACCTGTACATTTGTTTCTTCTATCGAATATCCACTAGATATATCTGACATATTGGCCAGTGGTGCATCGTTTGTGGCAGTATTAATTATTCCAGAAAAAGAACCATTTTCATTCGCGTACAAATCTATTTTATTGTCTGTCATCATTTCTGTCAATGAGTCGGTGCCTAAAATTAAAACTATTCAATTAATTTATAATAAACCAAACTTGAACGTTTCTTTATATCATGTTTTGTGTGGCACATGGGCATTTTCATATGTTCCGACGATGCCTATTAAATTAATATCAAGAATAACGCAATGAAACGTTTAAAAAAACCTTGTAATCACTAACACTACGCACAATTGAACACGTTCTGGGCACTGCTTCGGATTCCACCTTTCTTCGTTTCATATTCTCATCTTCTTTTCTTTTCATTTCATTCAGCTCTTTTCGTTTTTTCTCATTTAATACAGTAATATCGGTTCGAGGTGGTTTTGGCGGAGGAATTACTGACGGTCTCCTTGGAGCTTCTTCTCCTAATTTTAGAGGAATGTTTTAGAGAAGAAACACATATATAAATAAATTACCTAAGTATATCCCTTGATTGGTCTTGGTATTTATCTCAGTCTTATTTTGTTTAATTAAATTAATAATCGGCAACTCATTTTTCCTCTGTTTCACAGGCGCCGAGAAACACCAGATATTTGGTTGACGATACTGTAACTTTATTATTTATACAAATAAAGTAAATAAATTTTAACTTTTTTGTGACTTGACCAAATTGGCTGATTTTTTGATATGATAGATTCATATGGTTGTAGATTATTTTACGAATTCCCGCTTGTGATAACGATGATCCGTTTTACAGTGACAAGCGTTTATCGTAAAACGCGTAGCTCAAAGATGTTACGCACTTTTCTTGCACTGCATTTTTTTAATAATTTTTAAAGTTCAATTATATTTTTTTCATAATTTATTGAAAATAGCAGTAATTGGCAACATTTTAGAGATGACTCCACGTAGAGAAACTCCAATTGCCACCCGGCAAGCTGTTATCAATATGAGGGAAAACGGAACGCGTGGTACCGAAATTGCCATGGTAATTTGAACCAAATTTTGCTACTGTAACATTTTAAACACTGATTTACATAAAATATCAAAAAATCAGCCAATTTGGTCAAGTCACAAAAAATTTAATCCCGAAAAAACATTTGTGACAAAACGTTTGTCAGCTCGTGCACTCCAGTGCCACAAAACCGCGCCGCTTTGCAAAAGACTTTGCACCAATTGCACGAACAGTATCTTTTAATTTGTTATTTTCATTTTCAATATTTTCAGTATTTATAAGTCACTTATATTTACGATGAAGAATCTTCTGGTCCATTAATTTAGGTACTAACAAGAATTTATTTTCATTATTTCATCAGGATTTCTGCAGAATGAAACATTAACTGATAAATAAAATATTGGAAACAAAGATAATAAACTAAAGAGTAGTATTTGCAATTGGTACGAAATCTTTTGCAATGCGGCGCGGTTTCTTGGCAGTGTAGTGCTAGTTTATATAATCTTTTAATTTAAGTAATTTAAATAATTGAAGCTCTACATTTCAAATGACAAATAAACAAACCTGCTGTAAAGCCTGCCATAAATGAAATCCACTTTCCAAACGAATATTCTTTGAAAGTTCTTCTTCTGTCACAACATCAATTAAAGGTGCGATAAGGTAGACAAACAATTGAATTGTAGAAATATCGAAGAGACCTTGTGATCTCTGATTAATAGTATTTTCCTAAACGGTAAAATATTAGAGATTTATATTCTCTAATATTCAAAGGCAGATTACATTCGTCTTTGAACAAAACGTATAATTCTTAATTTTTGTGAAGACAGTGATGGGAAATTAAAAGTTTAGAAAGAATCTGGAGTTTTAAATTAATTAAGAAAAACGGAATTCCAAATTCTAGATAATTAGAAAATGTAAATGAGAAAAGCGCGATAATGAAACGGATTACGGCATTCGGATGTCCGCCAGTTACTTATAGCGCGGAAAATAAATAACCTCTGTATCATTACATTCACCGGAAGAATCAATAAGCATCCAATGTAGGATATAAAGAATCTTTTGTAGAGACGTTGGAATTTTCTTCTCACCAATGTTCTCCCTCAATAGTGAGCCACAGCACTAAACACGAAATAAGAAATCGGAAAATATAAAATTAAAATTACTTGAATAACATGTGGCAATGCTGCTTTAATAAGTTTCCATCTTGAAACACTCACAAGTGCATCACTTAATGATGGTGACAATCCATGTAAGATATTCTGCACTACTACTCGTTCAAATGTCTTTAAATGTTAATTACGTAATGAAAATTTATCGACAATTTAATTTTACCACACACGATGCTTCATGAAGTTTTCCAATCTTTGCTCCTAAGAATGGGCTGAAATTTTAAATTTTCTTATAGCCACATTTGTTTCGATTCTTTGTTGGCACATTTTACGCTAGTTATTGGAAATATTTTTTCCTTCTATTTTCCTACACATCATTACATATGCTAATTCCGGCGAATATTTATTTTCATAACATTCACATCTTATATAGAATAAAAAAAATTAAGAAAAATGTGCCTGGAATGTCTTATTAAATAACAACGTAATAAATTACTTTGTTTGCCTCCAAAGGAACGTTTGTATAGGTAGTGGTACATAATCGCAATCATCCTCGTTTTCATCGGTTTTCCTGAAATAAATTGAATTATAAAAATTTAATAATTTTCTTTGTATACCTTATTCAAATGTTCTAAATTTAAAATATATTTCATAACATTTCAAAGAAACCTTTTATGTTTTCATAATATTATAGAAACAATTTTAAATTAAAACCATTGTTTTCATCATATATGATATTTATGTAAACTGTATAGAAAATATATGATATATTACCAACTTTTAATAAATTGATAGCCCAGAAACAAATATACAATTTTTTAATAACTATATATTTTTATAATATTTATCTGATGTATGCACGCCAAATCGAAATTGCGATTTTGCGATATTTAAACCTACGTGGAAATTTTTACGTCTTTATAACTGAAAAGTTTTTAAGACTTTTTAATTCAGAATGTCTTAAACTATCTAAAAATATGAATATCTTTTCAAAAATGTATATTTGGACACGTTTACTGAGCTCATTTCATAACCATACACACGCCAAATCGAAATAGCGATTTTGCGATTTTTAAACCTACGTGGAAATTTTTTACGTGCTTATAACTGAAAAGTTTTTAGTGCTATTTAATTAAGAATGTCTTGAACTATCTAAAATAATTAATATTTTTCTAAAAAGTTAAATTTGAGCATTCCTACTGAGCTCATTCTCTTACCATACAAGTTGGAGTGTGCATGCGATAATAAGATAAGTCATAATTAATTTTAAATAACTGATAGTTGTTATATATAAATAATATATATAATATATCATTCTCTATACAGTATACATTTAAATACATGAGGAGTTATTAGTTATTACTTTTCAAACTATAAGATAAAATTTATATGACATATTATTAGCACTATAGAAAGATCATGTAGATAAACTTATTCAACAATTACCATTTGGTACTCTTAAAAGAGTTTGTAGCTGTTGACAGCGGCATTAACAAAAGCTGAACGGTGCCAGAATGTTCGTGCTGCAAATAACGAACATGCATGCTAGACAAATGCATTCCAGCCAGGAATGTTGTAGAAATCAGGAATATTATGAAAAATGCATCATAATTTACAGAATTATTGCGCAATCAGAATATTGACCGAATAACTAGAAGAGAAGAGCACATCGGGGCGGTACTTAATTGATTGTTTAGGCGGAGTCATAAGAGCAAAAGCCATGTGTGTGCTGTTTTTAGTTAAAAATTTTGCTAACAATAAGATGGAGAACCAGAGATGATGGATGAAATGTGAATTGGAGTTGGAGGAGAATGAATAGGATCGATACGCAATAAAATACGAATAAATTCTCTTTATATAAATATGTATCTTTCTTGTTTTGTTAATTTTGCGCGGTGGGAATTTATGTAATATAAACAGCATCAATAAACATATATCCATTCTTAAAATGTGAGCACATTTTTCAAAATAAAACATCATCAAAAGTAAAATAACAAAGAATAAAGTAAACTTTCTGGAAAAATTCATTTAATAAATAAATAATTCTAGAAAGAGAAGTGGTAAAGCAAATGGAGATTAATATATAATGCACTTTTGAATATCGATGGTACGCTAAGCATATCGTCAAAGAGGACGGAAAGAAAATAGGAATTATTCGCATATAACAGGAGAGCAGAAAGAAGTATTCGCGCCCAAATTTGATTAGGATTGAGGGAGTTTCATGAAAATAGCTCAAACTAGAAGATGCGTAGTCCACATTTTTATGCTTTATGTCAATAGCAAGGCAGACGACAACCAGTCAGCTATACACTTTAGGAATGCACATTGTGCTTAATGCTCAGAAAAGAAGAAAAGATTGCATGTATTGGAAAATCTATTTCTTTTATTTTTAAAGTTAACTTGAGATGACGACCCAATATACTTTGCAAAATAAAAATGCAGATGATTAAATACAAATTACCTACAAAGTACGGTGTAAAGAATTCTATTTGAAATCTCTATGATATTATTCATAAAAGTGTGTCACAAATTTTAGTTTCCACTTTTTACTTTATAATATGTACATAATAATCTTCATTTTTGGGATAAACTAGTACGCAAATATGGTCCTTTTCAGAGATCGGTGCCTAATGGAAGAGGAAAAAATTAGGATATAATGAGGTTCTCGTTTGGACGGCCTCTCTTTTTTAGACGGCCATTCTTTTTTACGAAATTATGGACAGCACATATTTAAGAGGAATTGAGAAAAATGTTGTTTGTGGCCGTGTGGTATTCTCTTCTTTTATTGCTCTTCCATTAGGCAATCTCTTAAAATCATAGCAATCTCTTAAAAAGACAATAATATCTAATGCACTTTATTTAACACAATAACCAAACAACGCACAAGAACCTTTTGCGTATTCCGTATTCCGCTACGGAAAATTTCATATTTCTAAAAATAATTTCAATTCCTATTCCCCACTTTGTATTTGTGAAAATCTCTATTTTTATTAAAGGATATTTAAAATGAAAGTGCGGGACGTGAAAACCGTTATTTATTATTTATTGTCCTTGTCAAATAGGAGAGAAAAAATCAAAAAATAATTGTATTGCTATTTTTCCGGATACGCCGGTTGTATCTCATCAATGTGTGTTGTCTCAAAAAATAGACAGGAAGAGATGGAAACGTATTTTGTGGCCTTCCAAACGAGACCATTCTCGCCGATGCTTTCATTTATTATGTAGAGATGCCTACTTGGGAAAGGCCGCACCGCGTACAAACGGCCCGGGCCAGCCCGAAACAGAATTTTATTCAGAAAATAAATAAAGAATTCTCATACAGTGGTTTGAGAACCGACACTTAAATATTAATCTCAAAATTCGAAGCAATAACTACTTTCTAAGCATCATAAATTTTTTTCTGTACATGTTCAAGTAGACTAATATTTGATTCCATCAAATCAGAAAAATGACGATTTAGTGGATTGACAGCCCTTTCAGATACGAAGTTCAACGCACCTTACATAATTGTCGAAATGTGCTGAAAATTCTGATAATGCACCATCTCTTATATATTAAACCTTTTAATAAAGTTTAACCACCACAGTTTGAGGTGGTTAAACTGCATAAAACATCATCAAACATTAGATTTGGTCCATTGAATATCCTTATTATGGAATAACGATAAAAACATTTTGGAATAAATACCTTTTTTCAGACATGCACACCTATGCCACAAAACCATGCAGCAGACTTTGCAGCAATTGCAAAAACGCGCCCTCCTATTTTATTAATTTTTTCAATATTTTATTGTCGACATGTATAATTGTCCGACGGCGATAATTATTGTTAAATGAGTAATTAGCTGTTTGTGCTTTCGTGAAGATAAAAATTGCATATATTTTTCTTTAAAATGTTTATGTTTTAAAATGTGCCCATTGCCGTATTTGGCAAAACACTGATGAATCGCGATCTAAACACGATTCGTCCACGAGAGAAATCTTAAAAACATCGATGTTAAGCACACCAAGTGGAAATGAGCATTTTCTAATGTTTGAATACATATTATAAACTTTCCCGTATTAACTTCAGATCTTCAGATCTATTTTTACGTAAACTTTTCACGCAAATTCTAAACTATATAGAATACTGCTTCTCTGAACAAAAAACTATGTCTTGGTACGTTTTCTGAGCTTTCAGTTTAAGCGCTCAATTTGGCGTGTTTTAAGTATTCATAATTCCAAAACTGTTTTAAAAATCCTTCATTTCAATTTAAATTTATTTTAATGACCTTGGCTCTAATGAGCTTGAAAAAAAGTTTCGTTATTTAATTAGACTTTAATTTAAATAGTTCTATATTTTATTTCAATTGTCGCGAGGAAACCTGGACTGCCGGAATTTGAATAATTCTTATTAAAAGCTTTTTCGTCCGTCGCCGAATTTCTTTTTGTTCTTAACAGACGCGTTAGGAATCACCAGTGAAACGTTAAGCATTTTTAATGGTCCGACGAATGATATGGTTTTTAACATTTTTCCTTCACAAATACAGAGAAAAGATTCTTTAATAGCTATAACTATAACTATTAATTAATAGTAATAGTTGTTATTATATAATTTGTAATACTTATAATCATAAATTTAAAAATAAATCGCTTACAATTGTTACCAAGCGAGATCAACACATCTTCATTGAGAAATATCTTTATTCAATAACTTTCTATTCTTCTTACATATATTATTATTAATCATAGAATAATGCTGATTCTAATGATACCCATTATTTTAAAAGTTTATCACTCGAAATTCTATCACGACATTGTTCGTGTTTGGCCTGTTTCTGTAAACATTTAATAATACGACATTCTACGCAAAGAACATTCTAGAAATTTCTTGCACATTTGATTGAACGTGTATTTCAAATAAGCGAAAGGACACAATAGAATGCAAATCAAATCCATTTCATTTTCCCATAAATTTATTTTTTAATGAATAAGCATATCGCGTGTAGTCACGTTTTGATCCAATTTTATTTAATATAAATTGTCACAATTCACGCGATTCTGATGCTTTTGGAAACACTAAAATCAAATAACATCATTCTATTGCAGTATGACCAGCGAAATGATTGATATCACTCCTAAGCAAGATGGAGGAATTATGAAACGTGTCATTCGTGAAGGAGAAGGAGTTGCAAAACCGCAAACAGGAAGTACCGTTAAAGTTCATTATGTCGGAACTCTCGAAGATGGTTCGAAGTTCGACTCAAGTCGCGATCGCGGAAGTGAGTTCAGCTTCCTGCTCGGAAGGGGACAGGTATTTTAAATGTCGTAATTGTTTTCATCTCACGAATCGCAGGTCATCAAAGGGTGGGACATTGGAGTTGCTTCTATGAAATTAGGAGAGTTGTCCGAGTTCACAATCAGATCGGATTATGGTTACGGTGATGCTGGAAGTCCACCAAAAATACCTGGCGGAGCAACCCTTATTTTTGAAGTTGAATTATTTGGATGGACGGGAGAAGATATATCACCGGACAAGGACGGATCAATAATTAGAACAATCATCGTTGAAGGAACAAAGAATTTGAGTCCCAATGACACTAGCAAAATTAATGCTCACATCGTTGGAAAATATAAAGGAAATGAATTCTACAACAAAGAGGTAGAATATTGTCTCGGTGAAGGATCTGAAGAACACTTGCCGGAAGGAGTCGATCGCGCACTGCGGCGATTCCAACTTGGCGAGAAATCAACAATTGAATTGAAAGGAACTCGATTTACATACGGCTCCTCTCCACCACCAGGAGTTGATATTCCACACAATGCACCATTGGAATTTACGATTTTCTTAAAGAACTTTGAGAAGGTTCCAGCTACCTGGGAGATGTCAGCTGAGCAAAAGCTTGATGCCGCGGAGTCTGCAAAGGAGAGAGGAACCCACTTTTTCAAAAAAGGTTTATTAAATTGTCCGTAGAAGATGTTGATTTTGATCTTAATAGATTTAGTAACGTAAAATTGTTATACTACGTAATATGATGCAATGATGCACTACCCAAATTACATCTTCCTGAGGAAATTCAGTAATAAAAACTAAATAAGTTAAGTTTTGCAGGCAATTTCAAGTTAGCGTTCAACAAATATAAGCGGGTTGAAGATGTTCTCGAATTTGAAAAATCGTCAGATCCCGAACAAAAGAAGAAGCGTGATAGCTTATTATTGAGTGCGTATCTTAATCTAGCACTTGTATGTTCGAAACAGAACGAGCAAATAGAATGCATAAACTGGTGTAATAAAGTAATTAATTTCAGTTAGTTTGCAATAATAACAGTTATTAAATTATAGGCCTTAGAACTTGAGCACGACAATGTAAAAGCTTTGTATAGAAAAGCTGGAGCTTTGATGACAATGTCTGAACTGAAGGATGCTTTAAGCTTGTATGAGAAAATCACAAATATCGAACCTGAAAACAAGGTAATCTTATTAGCTTATCTGCTCCACAATAATTGTTTTAGGCCGCATCTCAACAAATAATTGTGTGCAAAGAAAAATTACGCGCACAACTGGAAAAGGATAAAAAACGATTTAAAAATTTGTTCTCCAAGATTTCTGATGTTTCCAACGAGGCAAAGACGGAAACCAGTGTTAAAACATCTGAGAGCAACGAGTCAGTGGCGTCTAATGCATGATATATTTTTCCTTTAAATTTATTTTATTACATCTTCCTTTGGATCTCTAGTTTTATATCAGTAATAAATAATTTCATCAAATTTTATATTGTTAATCTGCACGTGAAAAATTGGGAGTAGTAACAATCTATTGTTAGCCATCCATTTTCATGTTCACCAATGGCCGACACTGTCCAGGCGACACAGTCTTCGTGATTACTCGGCTCGTCTAAAAACGTAATTATCATTATATCAAGTGAAACGTTAATAGATTCCACTTTCATCTTATAAAAACATTTAAAACATAATGAGACATTAGGACGATTCACTTTTTAAGATTTCATGGTTTCGAAAAATATATGCCGAATGGAAGGAAAAAATAAAATGTATGGAATTATTTTTCGTTCATTCGTTCATATTTTCTGGAACAGACAATACTTCCTTTAAATTTCTGATTTATTTATTTAAAACTTATCTCATGATAAAAAACTTTTGTTTTCCCTGCAGAATTGTCAGCCGTTTTTTTTTTAAATTTCATGTAATGGGATACATACAACATTCAAGAATATCCGAGACAACCATCGTTTCAAGTAAAGGTAGATGACATAAGCGAGCGTCTTAATATCTCTTGTTTCTATAAATATACAAACCGTCCAAGAATTTAGAGAATTTTAATCTATCTCCATTTGGATTTTGATAAAAGTTATTGGTTCGATTCCAAGAAACGCCGAGCCATGATAAGAATTTTTTATGATTACTTTGTACATATGCTTAAATATGATCAAATTATATAGGAAGAGATAGAAAACTTGCTTTTCAATATATCGTATTCTTCCATTGATCGAATAGTTAACAAATCAGAAGAAAGGTTTTTACAAGTAGAATATGATGCATACCATGGTAGTGGATAAAACGATGAATGCAAACAAGTGTCGAGTTGTGGAATATATTCAAAGGGATATGGACAAATATCTGAGTCGATTAAAAATTTAGAATTTACATTATCAATAAATAACCTTTATCACAATATACCGTGAAGAAGATTAAAAATAGAAAATGAAGCATTACTACGTTCAACATGGGATTGATATAACGGATGTCAGGAAAATGAAAATTTCTCAACTGTTAGTTTTTTCAGTTTAACTCTTCTGTCATCATGCAATAATGATGAATACTGGATATTAAATTACATTCTTGATCTTTTATTTATAAAAAAAGTTTACACACACATTTAATTATTCTCATAATCTTACGAAACTATCTAGCATATTGTTATGAATGAGATCTGAACAAATTCAATATTGAGATAACTCTTATTTGAAATACAAACGCACTTAAAACTTGTCTAATCCCTCAAGTTTGTATTGATTTCCAGTCAGGCGATGGTCCCTCTTAGAAAGTTCAACTCTGCAATCGAATAGTAAAAAAAATGTATAGACATTGTATTGTACTTTTCAGGAAACAAATGCCGAATGGAAGACGAGATTTTTTTCCATAAAGGGCTGCCTTGTTATTTCCACAATCCAGATAAATATACTGTACCAATGATGCGCGGCGAAACAATTATTATCAAATTATAAGAAAATTACAGCTAATTTTCGACATTTTTGGATGATTTTCAAATAGTCTCAATGAAGACACATTTTATGAAATTATCAATTTCTCAAAATTTGACAATATAGGCTAATTCAAATTTTTTGGCAACGCATTGCGATCCGCTGCGCAGCAAGACTATTATCAACCGGGAGACATAAACGACAACTCCCTCTTTTATACTTGCCTCGACGCGCAGAGGTTTGCAATGCGTCGTCAAAAAATTTGATACAGTCTATATAAAAAGAGAGACAAACCACAACAATTTTTTTCAATTATCCCATCACATCCGCGGTTCGCGGATGTGTCGTCAAAAATTTATACGGTCTATCTCATAAATTAAGATGAAAAAAATTATTTAGCAACGTTCCCAAGTCAGTCCAAACAAGAACATCATTTTCTCCTCTTCCAATCGACACCGTTCCCAGAAAAGGACAATAAATACCTTTGTGGGGTGCAGTAATTTCTTCTAAATGGTCGTCCGACATCCCATTTGTTGAATGGGTAACTGAGATAGCAGGCAGCAGCGACAAATCCAGTTGTAATGACTCCCGAATAGAATTGCTCGAACCACATCTGCAATTATTTATATTTAATCATTAAACATTATTGTTTTATTATAGGCTATAAATAATAATAATAATAATTTAAAATAATGATTGGAGATTTGGACGCATCAGACGATATAACTTTACTATAAGAGAGAAATGAAAATTGGATTTGATTTGATTTGCAAAAATTTGAAATAGTCTATAGTCTCTATTATCAAAACTATATAACGGATGTTGAAAGTTATCAAGCTAAGCCCAGTCTCGTAAAGTCGTAAAATAATGCGCGTGATCGATATAGACATAAAATATATTCAGAAACATATCCTTTAAAACGACGAAATAAGTGCATAAAATAACTTTAAATCATAAATAATTGCCGATGAATTGCCACGTCTCACTTCTCATTTCTAAATTTACACGAAATGAAAGCGTTGAGAGTTTGCGTCAGGCCCAGTATTAATTTTAGTTTTTCGGACAAAGCGGAAATTGCTCTTAAAAAAATATTAAAAAAAAATAAAATTATAGCGTATGTCAAAATAGTTGACGACGCAATCACGCTGCAAATGCGGCATACTAATTAAAATTCATTTTCAAATCGATTATTTTAATAATTTTTAAGTAATAAACGTTCAATATAAGCAATAACAATTAAAAATGTCACAAAAATTAAATAAAATAATCGATTTGAAAATGAATTTGAATTAGTATGCCGTATTTGCAGCGTGATTGCGTCGTCAACTATTTTGAAATGGACTATAATGAAATGAAAATTAAAGTTATCAACTTTCGCAACTTTTCATAATTATGGAATGTAGAGACCAACATTTTTTAATTTTTCTTGTCTCATTAGGCACGTTAGACTTAATATTTCGATAAACATAAATTGAACAAAAAATAAAAAGAAGGGGTGGGAAAACTATGGGCGATATGTAAGGAACACATTAATTTTTGCAACTGTGCGGCGCACGGAGTAAATAATTCTAGCAATAGTTTTTACAGTTTTAATTATTATCTTACACGTGCCATGGCTATTAATATTTACCTGGCTAGTAATAGCTGGAAGGAATTAAAAATCAAACTTTGTATTATTTGGTTCTTGCGTAAAATAATATCCATTAGATTTGATTTGTGTGCATATATGCGGGTTATTAATAGTATTACTTTTAAATGGAATATTATAAAACGGTAGAAAGCTCTAATAATCAATTAATAGGAAAAATATCACTATCACCACATCTAAATATGTAAATTAAATTGATGATTAGAGTACCTAGTAATATCGAAATGTTATAATTGGTCGTGATATTAGGACAAGATTTTGAACTTACGCATTTTATTTTACGCAATAACCAACTTACTTGAATACTTGATTAGCCCGTATCAACAGTGAAGGTTGCGGACCATCTCTCTTTTTAATTGCTTCCAGCTATGGATTGCTTCATCGGAGCGGCTACGGGCGCTTTTAAAGGTATATTTATCACTTCGAAAAATTATTTAATTTAATGAAAAAAATTTCTATGTAAGTTTGTAAGAAAGAAATTAAGATGATACAAGCACAACAAATTTAAATTACAATTTTTACATAGTTAAACGTTTCTTATAAATTTACACGTATTATTTTCATATTACTTGACATGCAATTTTTACGAGCCCGTCTGAAAATATCTAAATCTATGCGCTTCTTACCAAAAATTTGTAAAATGAGCATCTTCTCTGAGCCACTAACTTAATAATTTAGTTTGGGATGATACAAGGGAAGTTATTGGGTTTTAAATCGATATATTTAAAAGTTTCCATGTAATATTTGCAGGAGCAAATCTCCGAGAGAATACAGTTCACAATTATATCAATATAAAGTCATTAGATCCGAAACAAGATGAAATTAAATCAATGACATGGCTTGATGAAGATAAAGTATTATATTACTTCGATTAATTAATGAATAATTACTTCTTAAGGATACAATTATATACTCCAAGAAGAATAATTCACTTCACAAATTCAATGTAAATAATGAAAACTGTGAACAAATTTCTGTAATTGATGGATGCGATGGTACAATAATTGGAATTGCAATTAATAAGTGAGTATAGATGATCTACCTGAGATGCATTATTATGCATCATGAATATAAAATATTTTTTTAGAAAAAGAATAATCACATGCGACGAAGGTGGTAATTTAAGGATAATGGGCGATGATTATCAAATATGCAAAGAGTTTCTCGTGGGTAAAGAAATAACATCAATAAGGGGTATGAATTCCGTTAAATTTAAATGAAAATATAATTATTCAGGATCGCGTATAAAAGATGAACTTGTTGTCGGTAGCAACCAAGTTCTCTCAAAACTTTGGGATATCAATGTTGGCAAACAAACCTGGAGTGCAAAAAATGTAGGTTATTCTACTGTGTTTCAAAGAGTATAGTTTTAGGTATCAAGAGATATGCTGGGTTTGGAATATCCACCACTGGTTACCGATATTAGATTCGTAAACGACGAAAATTACATACTGGAGGCAACAAAGCATCATGAGGTCTTTTATATATTAGAACTAAATATTTTGTTTTTGTAGATGAGATTATACGATCCAAGAGCTCAGCGCAAACCAGTGAAAAGGATAAACTTCATGGAGAACCCGATAACAGCGTTATCATTAAGCTATAAAGCGAATAACATTATAGCAGCGAATTCTATTGGTGAAATTGGCTACTTTGATATTCGTAGTAAAGGTTTCGACAGGCCCTGAATTTTTTTAATGTTTGGATTACTTATAGTTCATCCAATTTGTAAGTTCAAAGGACAATCTGGATCTATTCGCTCAATTGATGCTCATCCTACCCTTCCATTGTTTTGTTCTGTGGGAATTGATCGATTTTTGAGAGTTCATGATATTAATTCGAGAAAACTTGTCCATAAGGTAAAAAATAATATATTTTTTTCGTTAATTAATATTCGAAGATCTACTGTAAAGCACGGCTTAACTGTGTTCTCCTAAAGGATCAGCTAACCATTTTAGCGAAGGCGAAAATAGAAAATTGTGAAGATGATGAGGAATATGGAAAAATGGAAACGAGTTATGTTGTCAATAAGGAGGAAGATGAATCGAATAGTGATGATGATGTTTGGAATAATCTAAATCAATCAGAAATTAAAACTGAAAGCGCTGATGATATTGAAATTGTAAGTAATAGAATACACATTCCGCACGCGCGCTTCAGCGACAGACGAAAAAGCTTTTAATAAGAATTATCCAAATTTTGGCTAGCCAGGTGTCCTCGCGAAGATTGAAATGTTTTAACTATTTTGTATGTAGTAAACACATTTATTTTATTAGACTGTTTCAAAAACGTAAAATCGCTTTCGTTAACTTGCAAGCGCATGTGGTACCCGACTGATCATTGTTGGTCACATATTTAAAGTTATGGGATCAAACAGTTTTGTTTATTGCTCGATTTTTTCTAAATTCTTTTCTAAAAAATGCAAAAATATTAATAGAGTAATAATAGTAGAGTAGTACATGTGTTTAGCTTTTTTTGTAAATAAAATAGATTTAAAAGGATTAATACTTACTTGATTAAAATTAATTTTCTCTTTATAGATGCACGAAGAAGTTCAATCGAACAAGAGAAAATCAATTGCTCCTCTAAAGAAGATAAAGAAGAAAAAGAAGACATAAATTATTTGTTACCAATGTTATTAAATTGTTGTTGTTGTTGTTAAGTTTTTAATAAATATTAAAAATATATGATGAGTTTAAATGTAATTGTTATTATAATATCTACAGAAGTTCGAGGAAATGTACAACGCGTGGTTGTGAGAATGCTCTAAAGCAGTGATGGACGGAATTATCAAAAATAATTATTCCGCATTCCGTATTCACATATCGATGAGATAGAAAAGTGTGGCCGTCTAAACGAGAACCCAATTTCGTTCTAGTTTGGCGCGCGTCCGTGGCTTTCTTCTTGAGTTGGAAAAGGAAAAGAAGAGCTTCCCGCAAAGGACGTTTTCCTGGCACAAAGGTGGACATATTCTGAACCCAAAATACTGATTTTTTATAAAGCACAATCAAATGCGGCATACAAATTTTATTTTGACAACATATCAACAACAGACCTAATAGTTTATTGTTAGGTCAAAACAGGGTCACGTTCCATAACAGCAAGAAAAAAGCTTCATTCCATTCCTTGTAGTTCCATCTTCTTACCGGGATTTCATCTTTCACCAGTCAGAACTGAGCATGCGGGATGTTGTTAGCTACTCATGGAGACCAGACGCACTCTACTGCAACGAAATCTCGCCGCATTGCAAAAGACTTCGCACCAATTGCAAACACAACCTTTTAATTTATTATTATTTTCAATATTTACAAGTCACTTATATAGACGATGAAGACTCTTCTGATCCGATAATTAAGCTAGTAAGAATTTCTATTCATCAGGATTTTTGCAGAATGAAATGTTAACTGATAAATAAAATATTGAAAATAAAAATAATAAATAAAAAGGCAGTGTTTGCAATTAGTGCGAAGTCTTTTGCAATGCGGCGCGATTTCTTGGAAGTTGAGTGCAGACGTAAAAGGTATTTATTCTGACTTTTGGTTGCTTATATACTTCGACCTCGAGTGGGAGTAGTTCAGCCCGATGACTGGCTCAACAGTAAAAAGAATTAAATCGGAAGTCTTTCCAACTGGAGAACGGTTCCATATAATTCCGTAAAACCATTTATATTCAGTGCTCGTCAAAGCTGAAGGACACTTCCAATAATAAGCGTTTTCAATTTAAAGGAAAATAAAAAAATAAGAAATGTTTTTATTGATTTCCTTGTGCTCGAAAACCGATAGACACAAATTTTGATAATTATTGTCACTCTTCTGTTATGACGGTTTTTTTTAAACGGCCGCGTCAAAGCTATAGGACACCCGTGTTATACAGAATTAATAGGTATTTCTATTAAAATATATTAATAATGAGCATTTAATATTTTCTACTAGGTTTGTACTGTACTTTCAAGGATAGTGTTTTAGGTCGGGCTCTCAGATTTTGATAAAACTTTGCAGATAGATTCCTTATGATCCAAATAGTATACTGACAAAATATTAGGACACACAAAAGGGTTTAAGTGGGTAAAAAATGGGTTTTAAATTCAAAAATCGCGATCATTCTATAAATAATGATTTTATTGACCCCCTAAATAGTGAGACAATAGCGCAGTGGTAGAACGTTGGGACACGGAACAAGATGGTGAGGGTTCGATTCTTATAGGGGTGGTTTATTTGTATTTGTGATGCTAGTTGAATATCTCTATGTCGCTTTTTTGTGAATATAAATTTCAATACTCGGTACAAGAGTTTTTTCATTATTCGAGACTTGCCTTTTTCTCTACGCGGGACAGAGACCGGGACTTAACAGATTTAATATTTGATTCATAAATAAACAAATTTAGTATTAATTTGTTTATGGCGTAACTTAAAAAAACAATTAAGTAAGCGACAATTTTGAGAATCGAATAATTTCAATTTGAATGAAGCCGTAACTCTACTTATACATGCAACAGATAATTATGTTTCGGAAAGAGAAATATGCCCGAATTTCTACAGAATTAGATAATAATCTTCAGTCATTTATTTTTATCTAAATTGAAAATGAAATCAGGCATTATTATTGTCATACAATGCATAACAAGAAAGTTAAAAGATTAGTTACTTTAATATTATTCTCTGTTGTATTTCTTTATTTGCACTTTGCAAACAAAATAAAAAATCAACGGTAAGCTTCAAATAATCGGGTTCGTTAATATCAAATTTAAAGGAATGAACAACATTTCACTGAGATTTTATTGGATCATACTAATGTATTTGTTCATTCTGTTTATTATTATAAAACTTCAAAATCGTAAGTTTATGATTTAAAATGTGCCAAATAAACATTTTAATATCAATAATTTCGAGAAACATTAACCTTTATCTTATTTATTTCTAGGCTAGGTAGAAATGCAATAGCAATTGTTATGACTTTACACAAAAGGACAGTGAAAGATATCACGAAATATCGTCTTAATATCATTGGTACCAATCAATCGACGAGCTTGTCATCTTTATCGACATTATCCATGTAAATCTGCTCTAGCAGCTGCTGTCATCCAACAATTTTAGAGAGACGGTACAAAATGCGAGGTGTGATTATGTTATGACATTATCTTTGTCTAATACAGTAGACAATTTACAAAATCTCGAGATTGGGTCTCACAATGTTCGAACATTGGTTTGTATAATTTATCTAACAATTGTAGACTAAGGTCGTAAGGAGCACGGCAGTATGTCTGAGGCTAACTAAAAGATAATGCATCGATACCTTTTTTAACTTCTCTAGCGAAATCGTTTTCTATAAAGAAACCTAGAATTTTAGTAAAATAATATTTAGATTCCATTCAAAGAACCGATACTAAAGTCTAAGCATCCAATTATATTTTGCATTGCACCTCAATTCGTTGCAGAAGAATGGCAATCATTTTTAACTCAAGTTCATATTTCGAACAAGTATGTCTTTTTCGCTTTTTATATTTTAAATTTATTTAGATTTGGATCCCATTTGCACATATATTTGGTCAGTATTATTGATTCATATTTCGAACTAATGCAGGAATATGAAAAATTAGTAGGTTTAACCCAATTTTTACCGGATAATTAATTCTCAGGGATATTTAACAATCGATCATTGGTTGACTATTAAATTTAATGAAACTCACGGTCCCTACTTGGAGCCGAACAGAAACGTAGAACTAAGGAATCAGGCAGCCGCACAGACCGATTGTCTACTAAAGTATAAAGAAGCTGTTGAATTTATTGGCTTCCTCGATATGGATGACTATTTAATACCTAGCTACGACACGTACTATGAAGAGTTTACAAGACTGTTTAAACATCATGAATGGATTGGATCGCTGACATATCCAAAATATGATTATAAATCGATTAAAGGTATAAATTTCTTATTATTCACCATTAAATTTTCTCACAATATTTTCAATTCAATTATAACACACCGATAGAAAATAAATACAAGTTTTTATGGATTCTAATAACGACGTTTAATTTTTCAATAAATAATTTAATCACTAACTAGGGGATGGTCAGCATAGTGTTTGGAGTTACAGGGTGTGACATATATCATTAGAAAGAGAAAACAATCTACTTTCTATATATAAAAAGAGTTTCTGCAACGGCCACAGCTATCTCGAGAAAATTGCGTCTGAAAATTTACTACTAAAATCAATTGTCAAATGAACTGCTGTCAGAGAATTATAAATTAATATATCAGTGACAAGTACGGAATCGCGACGAAACCGCGCCACATTGCAAAATACTTCGCACCAATTGCAACCTCAACATTTTCATTTATTATTTTTATTTTCAATATTTACAAGCCACTTATATTGACGATGAAGACTCTTCTGGTCCATTAATTGAGGTACTAAGAATTTGTTTTTATTAATTCATCAGGATTTTTGCAGAATGAAACATTAAGTAAAAAAATAAAAATAATACATTAAAGGGTGTGTTTGCAATTGGTGCAAAGTCTATTGCAATGTGGTGCTGTTTCTTGGCAGTGGAGTGGAATCGTAAATCAAAAAACAAAAAAAAAAATTTTTTCAGACATGGAATTCTTAAATTATTCAATCTCAAGTATTGTCAAAAACTCAAAGCCACTTTTTACAACGGATTTGGGGAAATCTATAGTTAGACCCGAACACTATAATTCAACATGGATTCATTTCACTGTGAACCTTGAAAATTCTCCAGTTTATAAGGAAAACAAAGTTTATTATCGACACAGATTCAATATTCCGACTAATGGCATTTTTCATATCCGAAAATTTTATACGGTGCGCGTTTATAGTTACGAATTAAATTAATTTTTTTAGCCGGAAAGGGCGATGAATTGGAGCGAAGCAGCCATTCCAAAAGGTTTGGCTAATAATAATTCTCTTCTTATTAAAGATGAAACATTGATTGATATGGATAACGACTTCAGAAAGTTAGTCTTTCCATTTTTCTGAACATTTTTTTATTAAATATATGTTACATTTAGGATGCTATCAATACCAAAAATTCAAAAAATAGCACCTAGATTACCAAAGGAAGAATTTTACCGAAAAATCGTTTACAAGTGCTACTATGAGAGCTTTTATAAAATTCGTGATATGGGAAAATTGAAAACATCCGAACTGTGCATTAATGCATATGATTGCGTGGTAGGATTTTTTTAAATTTTTAAATGAGAATAGGAAAACGATGATACAAAATTTAAGACCACAAAAATTTTAGGTTAGCCTTTAAATTTGATCACTGACAATTTAAATAATGTTATTATGGAAATATAATTTTTTGATTATTTTTGGAATGTCAAATTTCGTTCTGCTCGAGGATTCACCTCTCTATCTTATCATTGACGTATCTATTCTTAATAAGATACATCTCACAAGGGAAGTGTTTTAGGTCGGACTCTCAGATTTTGATAAAACTTTGCAGATAGATTCCTAATGATCCAAATAGTATACTGACAAAATATTAGGACCCACAAAAGGGTTTAAGTAGGTAAAAAATGGGTTTGACATCCAAAAAATCGCGATTTTTAAATGCAAATTTTATATATAGTCGTCGCCAAATTCGATTACCGCTGCAAATTGGGGCGCACTTTTTTAAATATTATTTTTTCATTTAATTTTCATGATTATTTTCTCGTTTCGTTCTATACTGTTTTTGCTTAAATAAATTGAAGAATGTGTTTTAGATGTTGTTTCAATCGTAGAATAAATGTGGAAAATAATAAAAAATCATAAAAATTAAATGAAAAAAATTTTTAAAAAGTGTGCCACACTTTGCGGCGGTAATCGCATTTGGCGACGACTATAGTAAATGTTAATCAATCTCGTTCATATTTTAAGAAATATATTATCTTATTAAAAACTATCGTTTTATCATACTTTTTTCAACTTTCACGTGGTTTACGTGAAACTATTTTCAATAAATACTGGTTTAAAAAAGCCGAAATCATCGGGGCAATAGCGCAGTGGCAAAACGACAGGACACGGAACGGCACGGTGAGGGTTCGATTCTTCTTGGGGGTGTTGTGTTTCGTGTTGTGATGCTATTTGAAATATCTATCTGTTGATTTTTGATTTTCAAGGTTTTATTTGAAAATCTTTAAATTTATAATTTAAAGCAATGAGTAGAATTATTATGCAATTCATTGTTCACTTGTTTTTAAATGATTATTTATGAAAACGCACAGATTCACATAAAATCCATTATTGTTGATAATCGGGAAATTTTTGGATTTCAAACCCATTTTTTACCTACTTAAACCTTTTTGTGGGTCCTAATATTTTGTCAGTATACTAATAAAGTCATGACGAATCTACCTGCAATTTTTTAAATCAAAATCTGAGATGGAGACCGAAAACACTTCCCTTGTGAGTGACCCTTTGCAAAAATTATAAATTTACAATTATATATTGTCGTGGTGTAGGTTAATAAAAAATCAGGGTTAAAGGAGCATTCCGAATAATAAAATGGTCTCGCTTGGACAGGTGTAGATTTAATTTGCACTTTGTTTATTATTTCGATCCTAAATATAATAAATTATACAAAAAATTAAATTGTTATGTTGATTTAACAACCAATTTAGTAAAAGAAAACAAAATGAAACAAAATTTTGATAAAAAAAAAGCTAAATAATAAACAAATTGCAAATTAAATTTACACCTGTCCGAGCGAGACCATTTTATTATTCGGAATGCTCCTTTAACCATGATTTTTCATTAACTTACACCACGACAATACTCGTATCCAAGTTTTCTGTACCGCATATTAGTATTTAAAGCAAATTTTAGCTTCCACAACGAGATGACATCAAATGCATACATTCTGACGCTACATATCACTCGGGACCATTAATGAAACCATTCAGATTCCATTATGCATCGAATTTAAAATTTTCTGATTCTGTTGGCTGTTATCAATAAAATAAATAATGAAATATTGAAATTTATCTGCAAAAAACAATCTTGATCCGATTAAATATTAAGATAACCCATGGACTTTATTGAAACAAGACCTGATCATATCTGTTGGACATTTTCAACGTTCCTTCATTGTTGAAATCACTTTGGGTAAAAGGGCATTCACGATGATGTCTAGTCAGAAGTATTTAATTTTATATTTAAGTTTTCTTGTATTTTTATACTTTTTATGGATTGTTTTCCTCATACCGACACGAGAAGAGCCAAAGTAACACTTGGTTAAGTTGTTTTGATACACTGAACATTTGTTTTCAAAGATATACTAATAACAAAGTAGTGGCTTCACCAAAGTGGGTTAATTATGCTTCTTCATATCGCGGTAATTATTTAAATGACACGCACACATTTATACATTCGACATACTATTATAAAAATTCTAAATCGTAAGTTAAATTTTAAATTACAACAAAAACAACTATTATAGTTTGGGTGAAAATGCAATCGCAATTGTTATGAGCTTAAATCAAAGAACGTTCGTCGATGTTTCAAGGGAGTCCTTTAATATTGTTGGCTCGAATTCAACTCACTCGATTATCACAAAGGCGCCATTGAGTATGTACGTAATTTTCTAATCTGTTAATTAAACTGCAGCTTATGTTTTTATATGGTAGGGTATATCATTTTAATTTAAATTATATTTTAACAAAATAAAAATGAATAAAATTCATTACAGAGAGAAGAAAAACAACCGATGCGATTACGTCATGTCATTAGCTTTAACGAACACAGTTGAGCACCTGGAAAAACTCGAAATAGAATCGAAAGGAGTTTCTGTGCAAGTACAATAACACTGTTAATACATTAGATACTTACACATATCTGACGTGAGATGGGCGGAATTGCGGATTCCGTATTCTGACCATTTTTCCATTCGCTATTTTCAAAAAAAAAACCACATTTCGAAATTTTATGTTTTCATTCTGTATTTAAAAAATTCAGTCGGAATTCAGGCTATTTTTCGATTTTAATTCCGGATTCAGAAATCCAGAACTGTCATTCAGCAGTTTAAAATTTTAAGAATCATACCTTTGCTTAAAATAAGAATGTAATTTAAAATCAAGTATACTATTATTCACCGCTGTGCCTTCTATCAATAAACCCAAAATGTCAAAAATTAAAAATATTTTTTTAAGTGATTTACCTTTTTATACCTATACTAGCTGACAAAAGTCTTGTCACAAATATATTTTCAGGTTTAACTTTTTTTTGTGACTTGACCAAATTGGCTGATTTTTTGATATTTTATGTGAATCAGTGTTTAAAATGTTATAGTATCAAAATTTGGTTTACATTACCATGGCAATTTCGGTACCACGCATTCCATTTTCCCTCATATTGATAACAGCTTGCCGGGTGGCAATTGGAGTTTCTTTACGTGAAGTCATCTCTAAAATGTTGCCAATTACTGCTATTTTCAATAAATTATGAAAAACATATAATTTAACTTTAACAATTATTAAAAAATGCAGTGTAAGGAAAGTGCGTAATATCTTTGAGCTACGCGTTTTACGATAAACGCTTGTCACTGTAAAACGGATCATCGTAATCACAAGCGGGAGTTTGTAAAATAATCTGTAACCATATGAATCTATCATATCAAAAAATCAGACAATTTGGTCGAGTCACAAAAAAGTTAAACACGAAGAAAGATTTGTGACAAAACTTTTGTCAGTAACATTTGTGACAAAACTTTTGTCAGCTACTGTATGTATAAAAACGTAAATCACTTAAAAATAATTTTAATTTTTGACATTTTGGGTTTATTGATAGAGGACATAACGATGAGCAATAATATACTCGTCTCTGAATTAGATTCGTCGTTTAAGCAAAGTTATGATTTTTTAAAGTTTAAAATTTCAATCGACTATAAAATACACGTAAATTACCGTAACCACGTCATGTTGCCCTTCAAGATTCAGCATTTTACGAGGAACAGAATGATATATCTCACGTTTCATAAAAGTCACTCGTTCTCCTATAATAGCCAAAATACTGTTTTACATAAAATAAGAAGTTTTTTGAACGCGTGATCAAATTCGTTGATATTTCTTTCTATGTGAAGGCTGTTTGCCATTGGCGTGTATATAGACCTCATATTATATAACGCATTTTTTTTTTTCATTATAGATTCCGTTCAAACATGCGAAAAAAGTTGCGCCAAAGCCTGTTGTTTTCTGCATTGCTCCACAATTTGTTGCAGAAGAGTGGCAAGCCTTTTTAACGCAGGTTCACGTATCAAACAGGTTTCATGAGAATCTCTTACTAAATGAAAAATATTTTTTATAGATATGGAGCCCATTTGCATATTTATCTCGTTAGCATTGTATATTCTTACTTCGATCTTATGAAGTTTTATGAAAAAATGGTTTTCATTTGATTTTGATAATTATGATTTTTATTTTTTCAGGGATATGTAACGCTGGATTATTGGCTTACAATAAAGTTCCAAAATACTAGTGGACCGTACTTAGAGCCGAATCGTAATGTCGAAGTTAGGAACCAGGCAGCAGCCCAGACAGATTGTTTACTTCAATATAAAGTATATATATGATATTTTGTTGTATACGTTAAAATGATCTTTAAGGAAGCAGCAGACTTTGTTGGTATGATCGATATTGATGATATTTTGTTTCCATTCCAACACTCTTCGTATTTCGAAGAGTTTGAAGCAGGATTTAAGCTTCGTCCGTTGATTAATTCTCTTTATTACATTAAATATGACTATGAAACTGTTAAAGGTAAAGTGCGTAGTTCTTCAAAAATATTCCTATTCTAGAAGGTTTAAACTGGGAGCTCAGAAAATGTGATCATCGTTGGTCGATATTTATCCTATAGTTAAGATATTCGTGCATTTTATAAGGCTCTCGTTTGGACGATCACCCTATTGCACGCCAACTGGTATGGTAATTGAATAAGCTCAGTAAGCGTGCTCAAGTTGAACTTTTCGGGAAGATATAAATATTTTAGTTAGGTTACGACACGCCTAATCAAATTGTAATAAAAACTATTTTATTATAAACTCGAAAAAAAATTTCAGACACCCTTGAAAACCCGAAAATCGTAATTTCCAGTTGGCGTGCTATTGTATCTCATCAGGTGTGTTGTCTCACATGGATGACACACATTGAAGAAGAGGAATATATGAAAAAGTCCTTTGTCCAAACGAGAATATAATTTTTTAAAAAATGTTTTCTGTTCTTCCGGTAGGGACGAATCTCTGAAAAGTATAATACTATTTAGGAAATATGGTTTTAATAGAGAGACATTGACATAAAAATAAAAATAAGACTTAACGCACCCCAGGACAAAACGTGCCCAAATACCAATTTATAGGCGGAGCCAAGAAGACTACTAGAGAGATACAATTGATAAAATTAAGCCGCCTATTTTGCAAAATGCAAGCCTTGTTGGCTCCACTTGAAAATTGCGTTTTTTCAAATTTTGGACATAGTTTTCTACAATTTTGTCCTGGAGTGCTTAACGTTTAATTTATGATTTATAAACTGATTTTGAAATTAAAAATGGGAAATTAAAATACAATTTTCGAGAATTTATAGACGATGCGATTACCACCGCAACATGTGGCGCACTTTTTTAAATATTATTTTGTCACTTAATTTTTATGATTATTTTCTTGTTTATGTTCCGTTTTTGCTTAAAAATGTGCCTTAATTGCGGTGGTAATCGCATTTAGCATCGACTATAGCATATCAGACATATACGTAGACACATCGCTGCCACGAAGTATGCCGCATAGTGCAAAAGAACACGCACCAATTGAAATAAGAACACGCCCTTCACATTTTATTATTCTTTATTTAGACTTTTAAACTTGATTTACTTTGCTGTTTAGTTCAAGTGAAATCAATTTTTCAAATTCGATGAAGATACGCTTTAATAAAAAAAGTTTAAAGAATAATAAAAAGTGAAGGGCGTGTTTTCCTTCAATTGGAGCGCAGTCTTTTGCAATATGGGGCATGCAGTGGAGTGTGTAGGCATATTTAAAAAACATATAACTTTTAGTGCGTGAATTCAAGGATCAAACTGTTAAAAGCATCATAATGAATGCAAAGCGGCTCTCAACCACAGATCTCGGAAAGTCTTTTGTACGTCCCGAATATTACAATTCAACATGGATGCATTATTCATTTAACGCTGAAAAATCGCCATTTTATGAAATTGGAAGCAATGAACCAGTTTACCGACACAAAAAGGAAATCAAGAGTAATGGAATATTTCATCTCAAACGTTTCAATTATGTAATATTAATACAGAAATACCAATATATACCAATATATTAAGGTTGATGTTCCGTCATCTGGAGAAGTTCCCATGGCGGTAAAATCTAAGACAATCCCATTAACAAGCGAAGAAGAATTAGATAAAATTGATGAAGAAATCAACGAGTTGCGATTAATCCCGGAATATAATTCGATTATACTCAAACTGCCTACGGATGATTTTTATAAACCAATGGTTTTTAACTGTTATAACAACTCGTTTTATCATTTGAGGGATATTGGAAAGCTAAACACTACGGAGCTATGTGTTAACGCTTTCGATTGTGAGGTTCGTTTTCTGATTAAAGATAATACCAATCGATAATTAGTTTTATTAAAAAATCATAGAAGTTAGAAATTTATATTTATACATAGCTTCTGCTTATATTTCCAATATGACAATGTAAGATTTTCACTATATGACACTAAGAAATTGATTTTCCAAAGGGAGCTTGTTTGGTATTGTACAGTGCTGGCCGGTATTGTACAGTGCTGGCCGGTATTGTACAGTGCTGGCCGGTATTGTACAGTGCTGGCCATAAAGATATGAACAAATGGTTTTTTGAGCATAACTTTTTTCATATTCATCCGATCGGTCTGAAATTTTCACGGTAAATGCATAACATTGTTACGCAATAATGCAAGAAAGCAAATTGCATCATCATTATTTGTTTTTAAATTTTTGAACTTTTAAGATTTTTTTCAAAAATTACGTTTTTGACTATTTTCGGAGTTTGGTGTTTAATTTTTTTCCACCATTTTTCGTAGTTCCCAGAATAGTTAGAAATTGATTTTTAGACATGGGTAAAGCCATAGGAGCCAAAATCGTGTCTCTTGACATCAAAAAAGCCGTCGTAAAAGGCTATGAACGAGACCTAAAAATTAGGGCTCTTTCGGTGCAGTTTCAGATCATTAAATCCACGGTTTCCTCAATTATCAGAAAATTAAACGTGCAGGTAAGATTAAAAGTGTTTATTTGTTAGAATGAATTATTTAAAAAACCTGTGTTGGCTCTAAACCGCCTGGGAGGCCTCGTGGAACCACCCATGGAACGCAATATCATAAAAGCATCCAGAAAGGATCCTAGGAGAAACTCATTGGACATCCAACTAGCCGTAAATTATCCCACAGATTTCGCACCATCTAGAAGAACTATCAGAAGATATCTCCAAGCAGAAAGACTCCACGGACGGCGTCCAGTTCATTAGTGAGAAATGCCGGAAAGCTAGAGTTGCATGGGCACGAGCTCATCTCAACTGGAGACGTCAGGATTGGGAAAACACATCTGGTCCGACGAATCCAAGTTCAACCTGTTCGGAAGTGACGGAAATGTATGGATTCGACGCCCTGTTGGGATCAGCTACTCCCTTCGGTATAAGCTTCCAACCTGCATGGTGTGGGGATGCTTCTCAGCGAATTCTATGGGACCGCTGAGACGTATTCATGGCATAATGGATCGATTCCAATACGAAGACATTCTGGAGAACACAATGAGACCATGGGCACTGGAAAATTTGGGTCGTGCTTACGTCTTTCAACAAGACAACGACCCAAATCATACATCTCTCCATGTGCGCCATTGGTTCCATCGTCGTCGTGTGGATGTGCTCAATTGGCCCAGTCAGCCTCCCGGTCTGAATCCGATCGAGCATATGTAGGAGGAATCGGAAAGACAAACCAAAGGTTTCCGGGCTTCGAACGCCGACCAGAAATTCGCTCAATTGGAAGCTACATGGATGTGGATTCTACTGTCGGTTGTGCACAACCTTCTTGATTCGATGCCGAGAAGATTTCAGGTGGTTATTGATGCAACTAAGTATTGAACTTGTTTTTCATTCTCTCTCCAATTTCATTTAAGAATTTGGAATGTTTCCTTCGGTTCTTTATAATGACCTGTTTTTGCGATTTTCGCGTTTTTCGAAAAAATTGTTATTTTTTCATCAATTTTTGAATAGATTGTCTAATTTTTGTCAGAACAATCACAATTACCTTTAAAATAACGTGACAAAATTTCAGAGTGATCGGATGAATATGAAAAAAGTTATGCTCAAAAAACCATTTGTTCATAGTATTATTATTAAAATGAAATTTGAAAATTTCAGCTGAAACAGAAAGAAGATCTAAAATGCATCCATTCCGACGCAATATACAAATCTGGACCATCTATGTCACCAATAACATTTCATTTTGCTACAAATCATTTCTTTACGCCAAATATTGGATGTTATCAATAAATTATGTTCGTAATAAAATCGATAATAAATTAATAATATCCGCCGCTGCTCATGTCCCGAGCTGTCGTATTGTGAGCAATTTGAAGTGAGCTCGACATAGATTCTTAAAAGATTAATTAATTAATTAATTTAAAGCCTATAAACGATCACCTCCTTTAACTGTTGCGCGCAGTATTTTGTTGAACTCTGGATTACACATTACTGTTATAAACCCATCCAAAGCATGTACAGATACCCACGAAAAAGAAGTTAAAAAGAATAATAAAGTAGGTTCGGAAATAAATAAAGGACAGACGAAGTACGATACTAGTTCAAACACAAAGACAACTCCTTGACAGCACGTCTGAAATTTTAGATTCCCGTAAACTTCCAGTCTTATTAAATACCTGTTTAAGAAAATTCATCTCTCTTTGTCTTTTCTTCTTTGACAAAACCTGATCATGAGGGTTGTGAACCTTTAAATATTTAAGATTATTCATTTTTTAATATTACTTAAAACCTTTGTGTTTATTTTATGGACACCCATGACTGTAATTATATCTAATACCGCTACCAATGTGATAAAAATTATAAACTTCCAGAAATCCGTGTACCATGACATTGTGGTACAAAATTGAGTTTGTTCGAAGACGAACATTAGAGTGTTTATATCAAAGTATAGACGACACCATACTAAATTAGTATTATTATTTAAATTTTCAAATTTTCTACAATTTTACTTTGGTAGAAAAGGACAGTAAAACCAATTGTTGTTGACCACATCAGAAAAATTGAGATTTTCGTGTTTTTCATGCTGAAACAAGCTGATAATATGAATACAATTTTTAGTTTTTGTCGTGGTGTAATAGATTAATGAATCGAGAAGGTTCTCAAAAAAAGTTTGGAGATCAAGAACTTAAGGTTTCGCTGGAGACACCACAAACACTGTTTTGAGTTTTCTTAAACATCATTAGCAAAATGTTTCAAATCTCGAAGATTCAGAAAGATGGATGGAAAGGAACAAACAAAAACGATGTGCGAGGTCCTTGTTTTAAGAATTTCAAAGAAACCCTTTTGAATGTCCAGAGAGGAACTGATCTTGGGGTGAGCCAATAACACTATCCACAGAAGATGCTCTTACTCTTCATTTGGTCATGGTGTATTGCGAGCTTCTGTGCAATACTCTCACGAGCGTCACTGAGGTGCGAAAAGAAAAATATCTTTCTTTTTGCTCCCAGACGAAACCAAACTTCCTTATGCTCGTTTAAACCATTTTTATCATTAATCTACACCACGACAATTATATTTTATTTAACTACAAACGAAATATACTAGACACCATTCGATTATATGTTTTTAAACTGTTTTCCGATGTAAATTAAGAAGAAAGAAGTTTCAAATTTCCACTTCCACTTTCCAATTTCCAATTTGGCATGCTGGGGGAATATATGGTTATGAAATGAGCTCAGTAAGCATGCTCAAATTTAACTTTTTGGAAAGATCTTAATGTTTTTAGATAGTTTAAGACATGCTCAATTAAATTTAAATAAAAACGTTTTTGTATTAAAGGCGTAAAAATTTCCACGCACGCTTAAAAAATCGCAAAATCTCTATTTCGATGTGGCGTGTGTATGGTTATGAAATGAGCTCAGTAAGCATGCTCAAATTTAACTTTTAGGAAAGATATTAATGTTTTTAGATAGTTTAAGACATGCTCAATTAAATTGAAATAAAAACTTTTTTGTTATATACACGTAAAAATTTCTACACACGTTTAAAATCGCTATGTAGATTTGGTATGCTGGGCGAATATATGGTTATAAAATGAGCTCAGTAAGCATGCTCAAATTTAACTTTTTGAAAAGATATTAATGTTTTTAGGTAGTTCAAGACATTATTAGATAAATTGCTGTAAAAACTTTTTTGTTATATACACGTAAAAATTTCTACACACGTTTAAAATCACTATGTAGATTTGGTATGCTGGGGGGAATATATGGTTATAAAAAAACCTCAGTAAGCATGCTCAAATTTAACTTTTTGAAAATATATTAATGTTTTTAGATAATTTAAGACATGCTCAATTAAATTGAAATAAAAACTTTTTTTATTAAAAGCGTAAAAATTTCCACGCACGCTTAAAAAATCGCAAAATCTCTATTTCGATGTGGCGTGTGTATGGTTATAAAATGACCTCAGTAAGCATGCTCAAATTTAACTTTTAGGAAAGATATTAATGTTTTAGGTAGTTCAAGGCATTCTTAGTTAAACTGCAGTTAAAACTTTTTTCTTATAGAGAATATTTTTAAAAAAATTATTAATCGAAATTTGTACCTAAACCAGATGTTATACTTCAATGGTGTATGTATGGCAGCGAAGCGATTACATGAAATAAAAAAGTGCGATAGAACTGATAACTCATAGCAAAATATCAAGATATAACCGCAATGATAGGAATAATCCTTGAGAATCTGAATGTCGCTGAAATGTTCTGCATAAATTAATCAGTTCAGACAAAGTTTTCATACAAGATAATCATTGGACAAACATAAAAAAGAAAAGCGGTTCCGTGTAGAGCGTCGCTGAAAGCTTGATTCGCAGTCAACAGGCCAAACGAATGCTTAAGAACCGGTAACTTGCGGATAAGGAAGACCACACTCCAGTTGCATACAACTCCAAGAATTCCCATCTGGAAAAAACGATCATAAATTTTTAGTGAAAAACTAGGGTTAACCTACGGGAATTAAAAGAGAACCGAATAATATTCGCTTGATCATGTCGTTGATAATAATATCTAGTTTACCAATGAGCAATGTTTTGTGCAATTTTATATGAATTAAAGTGGGCGTGGTTTGATTAGATTAACTCACAAAAATTCTTTAATACAACCTTAGTTTATTGATGAGAATAATTCTATTCATTAGCTGAAAGCTATAACAAGTAACAATACATGAATTATTACATCATTAGTACTCCTACTTAATCCTTAGACGTTTGTTAATGAGTATCGGTAAACTCTTAAAGTACAGTACAATTGCTTTATCAGATTTTGCATCAAAATTATAAAAAATTATAATTACGTTTTAGAAAAGTCGACGAATCCTAGATTAAATAATTTGATTAAATTGAATATAAAGACACCATCCACATAACATATCCCTCATCTAATTACGAATCATGATGATTTTTATTTTTCTACTCGTGTCTATCGAAATGGTAAAATAACTGAAGAACACTATCTGCAATTGTAAATTTGCAGAAGTGTATAAGAAATATTTATAATTATTTTATTTTCCAGACAATTGCCCACAACTGTGAAAATGCTGAACATTTAAGCAACGATCAAATGTTTTTAATTGAGAAACTTAGAACAGAGTTTAGGAATTGCACCAGTCAAGCTATAAGAAGATGGAAACAAAGACCATATTTCGTATTCCAGTTTTTTTCGAAAAGTAAAGAAGCGTTCTCATTAATTTTAGCTTTCAAAGTATATTGCAAACGCAACTGTAAATTGTCAAAAACTAAGTGGATTAGAGGATTACAATTTTCTAAGATTTGGATCAAAATCAGCACTGCTTCCAAAGTGTGTAAGTGGCTTAGTCTAGAACGCGGATTTATTTGTATATTTTAAAGAATGAAATCGTCAACTTTATGATGCTGGGAAGCGATGACGGAAGTTTAAATAATTTTCAAACGGTGGGTGATTTTCTATATAAAAATTAGATATTCAAATAAAATGATAAAATCTAACAAGGGAAGTGTTTTAGGTCGGGATGCTCTCAGATTTCGATAAAACTTTGCAGATAGATTCCTTATGATCCAAATAGTATACTCACAAAATATTAGGACCCACAAAACCTTTTAAGTAGGTAAAAAATGGGTTTGAAATCCGAAAAATTGCGATCATTCTATAAAAAAGGATTTTATTGACCTTCGAACCAGAGGTACAATAGCGCAGTTGTAGAACGATGGGGCACGGAGCAAGATGTTGAGGGTTCGATTCTCATGAGCGGTGGTATATTTGTATTGGTGATGATAGTTGCACTCCACTGCCACGATCAATGCGTTTCTTGCAGAAAAGTGTGGACAAACTGCTCTGCACATTGTGCTGGACGGTTTTCGTGCAAAACACAGTCAAGGAAGCGCCCAGCAGAAAGTGCAGAGTGCCAAACCATGCCCTTAAACTTTTATTTAAATTCTTTGTTTTTTTTTTAATTTTAAAATCGTTAATGAGCCTTAAAACAAATTAATAAATCAATAATCAATAATCAATAATTCTAAACGATTCTAAAAAACCAATCAAATCAAATTCGAAGAAGTTATGATTCTAACAATATGAATAATTTAAATAATAAGTGAAGGGTGTGGTTTTGCAATTTGTCCACACTTTTTTGCAATATACGCATTTTTCGTGGCAGTGAAGTGTAGTTGAATACCTCTATGTCCCATTTTTCTTTTTTACTTTTAAATATTTTTATGAATATTATTTTAGTCAATAAATAATAATAAACCACTCCCCCATGAGAATCGAACCCTCACCATCTTGTTCCGTGTCCCATCGGTCTACCACTGCGCTGTTGTCCCCAAAGTCAATAAAATCATTATTTATAGGATGATCGCGATTTTTTGGATTTCAAACCCATTTTTTACCCACTTAAACCCTTTTGTGGGCCATAATATTTTGTCAGTATACTATTTGGATCATAAGGAATCTATCTGCAAAGTTTTATCAAAATCCCGACCTAAAACACTTCCCTAGTAAGAAAACATTGAGAAAGATCATAATTAAACATTTATAGCTAAATCAAAACCTTGATGCAAACTTCTACATAGCTGATCCCTTATTTCAAAACTCCATAACAGTTGATGAACAGAAATCCGTTAAACATTTTCCGTTCGCCGTTGGAACTAGTACCGGGCAGAAGAAATACCGCAATCCAAACACTGGAGTTATCGATTATGTACCAACTATTAGTTTCCATTACTTTGTGGATACAATGTTGAAATTAAACGTTTGAAATAATCAATGATTTGTTGAAAGTTAATATGGTTATTGTAGAGAATCGATATTCTTTGGATTGATATGAATGGAAGCGAGTTTGATATTCTTCCATTTCTTCTATCGAATAAGTTGGAAACACCAATATGCCAAATAAATATTAAGGTATTCATTTACTAATTAGTTGTCCTTTATCAATAAGATATTATAGATGAACACGATTTACAACAGACCAGGATCTGTTCCCTACCATGACTTTGTCTTCAAAATTCTCGAGGAATCTACATATTTGATTGTGAAAAATGAGCATATTTCTAAGCTCGTTAGTCAAATATTCTTGATCAACATCAAGGATCCAGTATGCGTCAACAAATATTTGTGAAATTGTTCAATAATAATAAACTTTTTTTTATTTAATCCGAATCTGAGCAAAGTTGAGCCTAATCCCTGTTCAATAAAGTTATTTATTTATTTTTATTACTATCACTATTATTATAGAATATTTCATTTAAAGAGTTCCAACTAATGCTTCCCCTCCATTCACCATGTCAATATAGCAAGGAGCATTCATTTCGCCGTGTCGGAAATAAGCCAGTTGTTTTTTTCCACAGGGGAAGTCGACTGTGTCATAGACATAACGTATTCTTTTGGTTACCTGAGTTCATTTAATATTTATTATTAAGAAAGAAAAAAAGTTTACAGCTCGAGATAATGCTTGATCCAACCAGGGGGCTATTTTTGTTTCAATGTACGGTCCATGTCCTTCGATTCTTTGAATTGCTATTTTATTGAAAGATCTCGTTTTAAGACTGCGGTAGTGTCTGAAAATAAAATATAATTATATAGTATTTTTGAACTATTTCACACCAAATTGAGTAATGAACTTGGGGGCTCAGAGAATATGCTCATTTTACTAATTTCGGCAAGAAACGCATGTTTTTAAATAGTGTGAGACAGACTAAAAAATGACGTATCAAGTAACATAAAAGTAATACGTGTAAATTACTAATACACGTTTAAATATTTAAAAGTATTCATTTCCATTTGGCGTGCTATTTGAAAGCAGTCCAATTAAGGCACATACCTGACAAGAGCAACATCCTCTCCGATAACTTTTCTTTGGGCTCCAGGATACTTGGCCGATGCCCAATGCATAAACATCACTCCAGCTAACTCAGGGCGAACAATAACCTTTGGTTGCAGATCAATGCCGCCAATCTTTGTTGACGTCAAGTTAAACTTTCGGAAAATCAAGTTCTCTTGTAAATGTGTTTCATTTATATATCTAGGTGGGTCATCTTCACTCTTTTGTACCCATTGTACTTTAAACATTAGTTCCGCTATCGATGGATCGGTTATGCTTCTAAATACATTTTAAATATTTAAATATATTGATCATTCCTACCGTACCTTAAGAAATCTCGTATACGCATGAATTCCGGCGTCTTCATTTCCAATTTCTCATCTATGTCTAGAAAAGCTGTCCATTTGGAGAAGTGCTTGGAGCGAAAATGACAATCCTGAAAGAGAGAAAATGACTTGGTCTTGGAATTATTAAAGTAGTACATTAATTTGCGATGAATGCCACATGAAATCTGCTCTCCAAAAATGATCATGCATGCGAATCACTTCGACTTCACCGGTTCTTACGTAATCATCAAGAATCAATCGATCATAATTTGTAACATTTCTCAAATAAATATGGAAAAACGTTGCACCCTGCAACTTATAGAACTCGATGAAATCAGCTATTTGAAGCCATTTTGGTTCATCGCCATATAAAGTAGCAAGGCATACGGTGAAGAAGTGTTGTGGCTCTTTAATAATAAGTACAGAAAACTACAGAAAATATATTTTTTTAAACCTGTTCTTTGTTGTATTTTCACAGGGTTTTCTTTAATGTAATCTCGGGGACCACCGGTTATAGCAATGTAGACAGCACCAACACGACGACCGCAAAAAACCGTACCCTCGGGAAATACGGAAGAAAGATATGGTTTCTCTATTTCTTGATGCATACAATCAAAATATCGGCACCAAACATTTCTTCTAAAACATTTTGTAAGAAATATTGAAAAAAGGATGTTTTACGTCGACATTTCATTTTTTGATAAAAATACAAGTTTTAGCTAGGTTCCTTTTGATCTAACAAGGGAAGTCACTTTGAGATTTTGATGAGACTTGCCCCAGATTCGGATGCACTTCGGTCGCTAAAGTGACTTCCCTTGTAATAATATATAAATTAATACTCGATCCCGCCAAATCGTATGGTTATAAGATGAGCCCAGTAAGCATGCTCAAATCTATCTTTGCGGCAAGATATAGATACCACGGTGTCACAAAATAAATTTTTTCCATTGTTATTGTTTTTTTTGCCGAGTGAATCAATAACACGTTGTCGTCTCTATTTGGAAAGTGCAATCAGCAAAGAATATCTAAATTTTTCTTATTTTTTCGATAATTTATTATTTTTTGGTCGTTGGAGTAATTAATTTATTCAATTACCTAATAAACATGCATTTCTACAAAAAATCCGAAAAAAAAATTTGTTTGAAAAACAGTATTGCCTTTAAAGAGTTTTATCACTTTGTATACGTATTTTTCGGTTATAAAAAAGGAATATTATCATAGACAACATATCATTCTAAAGATCCATCAATCCAGATTTTTCAAAAATCTTCTTAGAATTATTAAAATTCAAAAAATGTGCTAAAAAAATCATAAAAAAAGTTCAAAAAATTGAACAAAACAAAGAAAAACAAGTGTTCTGTTTTCGAGTCGATGTGAAGGGTGCGGATTGACTTTGTTATTTTTTCAAATCGTGGATACTTTTAGATATTTTAAGAATAACTTGTCTAATTTGTCGAGATCATTTCTTTCTAGAAAAGCCTTAAAAACTTTAACACATTCTTAAAAATCGGAAAATAACTGTTTGAACTTGGCGTGCTCGATAAAAACTAATGAAAATACGTGTTCACTCCATTGCCACGAAATACGCGCCAAATTGCAAAATATTCCGCACCAATTGCGCAAAACAACGCTCTTTCATTTAATTATAGACTATTTCAAAGTTTTTGACGGCTGCGTTGCGAACCGCTGCGCGTTGCGACAATTATAAAAATAGAGAGTTGTCTTTGTGTCTCTCAATTTACAATGGTTTTACTGCGCAGCGGTTCGCAACGCAGCCGTCAAAAATTTTGAAATAGTTTATATTAAAAAACTTTTATTTATTATTTATTGTTAACAGAAACATTATTTGAAAGGTTTAATGATTTGGAGAGTTCCTCCGCATTCCGCAAAGAAAGAAAACTACAGAATATGAGCTATCACCGACGGGTACATAAGAAAACATAAAAATGATAATTTCTCGTTAAGTTGGGAGGCTTAGAAAAGATTCTCATTTTGCAAATTTCGGTAGGAAGAGCATGTTTTTATATAGTTTAAGACGTGCTTGGAAAAATGTCGTGTCAGGTTATATGAAAATAATACGTGTAAATTAGTAATACACGTTTAAATATTGAAACATTGTCATTTCCATTTGGCGTGCAGATATTAAAAACTTCCTGATTTTTTGCTTTGTTTATACGCTGAAATTAAAATAGTATTTTTTTTGAAAAATCTATAAAATTTTGTAATTTTTTTAAGAAAAGTGAAATTGGTGCGCAGTTATTTGCAACGCGGCGCGGTTTCGTGGCAATGGAGTGCGTATTCATTTGCCATTCAAAAAATTTGTCTGCGTCTTATTTTTGTTCGTATACAATTCGATTTATATGGAAACTATTTGAAACTTTTATCAAAATCTGTCGACCCAAAACATCCTTTGTAAGTTTAAGTGTGAGGGACCCTGGCCCCTCGCATCTATGGAGTGTGTTTGTTTACCCATAGTGGTTTTCGGATGTCATCGTAACGGCTATATGATCCTTGTAGGCAAATGCTGCCAAAATGCTTGGACTGTCATGATAGAGGTAAGCCTGCAATTTTTATTATAAAATTTTAAAACATAAACACGCCAATTGAAATGTTCGATTTTTGAAAGTTTCAGATCATAAGTATGCAAGAATGCATTTATCCGTTAAACCCTAATGGAAAATCAATGATTAATTAGGTTTCTAAGTTCATAGTAAGTAAGTGTATTCAAGAAATAATATTTAAATTGCAAAATTGATTGAAATATATATTAAATTTACTAGAAAAGGTAATTTATCAATGATTATCCATCATCGTTTAACGGATAAATACGTTCTTGCATACGGCCTCATATTACAGTATTCCAAATGATAATACCGATTTTATTTTTTGCTCAGATTATTGATAGATCCTAAAAGATTGCGCTAAATACAATTAACCCTGCTATAACTTATCTGGGTGGTCTAAAATTAATCACGCTTTAAACTGTTCCAGTTTAAAGCGTGCATAAATTATTAAATAAATTACTGCTTTTCAGAGAGAACTGATTTTCTATATTAAAAATAGACATCGCTCTAAAGCGGCGTGAAAAATCCCCGATTTAAAAAGACATGCAATTCAAATATACTCTTTACCTTTCGACCAATTCCTATGCCTTTCCATTTTTCATGATGTTGAGTATTCGGAATTGAATCTGTATGAATTTGATTCCATTCTGGTATAACGCATTCAGTTCTAAAACATTAAATTTTTATTTCTTACATTTAAGTAAATGAAAACCAGCACGCCGACTGGTATGGTAATAAAATGAGCTCAATTAACTTTGTCAAATCTAACTTTCTAGAAAGGTATTGATATTTTTAGATAGTTTAAGACAAGTCTACACACCAACTGCAAAAGTTCCAGACGAGGTGCATTTATGCCCATATGAGTAAAATCTGTAATATTTTTTATGATCCACATAGTTTCTGATATAAAGTTTACATTAAATATTTAATACCATCAGAATTTTCACGTGGCATTCTAAAATACACTGTCAAAATTTTGGAAAATTGAGCATTTTATTTGGCGTGAGTCTAGTTAAATAATCTTGAAAAATATTTCATTGAAAATACGTACTAATCTTCAGGCACGCTTAAAAATCGGAAAATCGCACGCTCTCCACTGCCACGACTACTGCGCAATTTGCAAAAAAGATGTGGACAAATTAAAATTAAAGTTTAATTTGTTTGAAGGTTTAAAATCGATTTTAGTATTCTTAGAAAAACAAAGAATTCGAATAAAAATTAAAGGGCGTGGTTTGGCAATTTGTCCACACTTTTTTGCAAGATACGCAGTGTTCGTGGCAGTGGAGTGCGCACGCCAAAATTTTCTGGTTTTCAAGAGTGTTTTACAATTTTTAGGCCTTTTCAAGAAAATACAGTTCTTGATAATTTAGAAAAACTATTCTTAAACTACATAAACATATTAATCTTTCCGGAAAGGTAAGATTGTACACGATAACTGAGCTTATTTTATAAAATACAATTTGGTGTGAAATCGTTATTTCCAGTTGGCGTGAACCAGAACAAAACAAATTTTTAAAAAGTTATTTTGTAAAAGTTTCATAATTTTTATTACTTTAATAAATTAATTTTTATATATTTTAAAGTTAGCTTACACTCGATTTATCCCATCTTTATGATGAACCAGTGAATAATCTGTTAAAATAAGTTTAAAATATAATAATTTGTTTATACTTACAAGGTTCTCTTTTATGTAGAAATAAGGCATAAATAAGAAATAATGAAACGGCATTGAAAATAATTAAAAAACAATATTTTTTATTAATACAGTTCGTTTTGAATCTGTTCACCAGCATGCCCAAATTCATAATCGGTATGAAGTGTTCCGCAAAAATTAGACACAATGCAACATCAAAAATTTTCAGATGATTATCTAAGGGTACATCCTCTGTGTAAAAGATCAGATCCTTTGTTTACGTTTAAATTTCACTCGATTATCGAAAACGATTCGATTTTCAATATCTTCTTTCACTTTTAAATCCTGATTATAATGAAAATTAGTTTATTGCGACTTGGAATATTATTCCAGAATGACATCTTTATCAAATGCCGGCTCAATTACAGCTATACTAGGTCCTATGTTTAGCGGCAAAACGTATTTGTTTTCTAGTCTTTCATAATATAACATTAAATTAATTTAGAACTGAACTTCTTAGACTTCATGAACGTTCGATGATTGCAAAAAGGAATTGTATCCTGGTTAAGTACATTGGCGATACTAGATATGATCCTGACTTGGTCTCGACTCATGATAAGTTCATTTATTTCGTACCGAATATTTTATTTATATAATTTTCTAGGCAAAAGGGATTAGGTAAAACTATAAAAGCAAAAAGGCTCAAAGATATTTATGCGGAAATATTTGAGCCTAATATACAAGTGGTTTCCATTGATGAAGGACAATTTGTAAATATTATTTCCGTTAATTCGTATTTGAATTAATCTTTCCAGTTTAATGATCTTGCTGAAACATGTGAACTTCTTGCACAAACGGGAAAGGTTGTTTATGTTGCAGCACTCAACGGCACTTTCAATCGTCAGGTCACTAGGCGTTAGTTTCCTATAAAATTCTGTTTCAGTATTTCGAACAGGTGGCACTTTTACTTCCTTATGTTGATGAGATTAAGCATGTAACTGCTGTTTGTGTCGACTGTGGGTGTCAAGCAATATTCACGTTTCGTGATTCTACTGAAAACACAATCGAGGTTATCGGGGGAACTGATACATACTCGGCTCTCTGTCGAACGTGTTATCTAAAGAGGGACATTAAACGAAATAGATGTTTGGTAAGGAATATTATAACATTAACTATAAGTGGATGATAAAATTTAAGGGAAGAAATAATCAACAAGGATAAACTACACATAATATTTATTAAATACGAGCGATATTATACAAATTGTTATTATTGAAAATAAATATGTTGTAATTATAAATGCTGGAAAGTTTAAACATTGGGTTTTGGTGTATTCTTGATATAATGATGCTTCGTAAGCTGATATGTGAGTTGATACTATAATTGAAAACAAGTTTGAACCTCTGAAATAAGTTTTCAATTATCTAACATTGTAATTATTGTAAGGATTGAACCTATGTCATGTAGGAATTTTCATTGTTTTATATTATTTACTTTTTTTGGGTGCGAATAACCGTTTGTTCCATTCAGAAATAACAAGAAACTAGGTAGACCGGACTCAAGTATTTCCATATGCAACTATTATATCATACGCCTCCAACTGAATTGCACATTCCTTTTTGATTCCCCAAACATGATTCATTCCTTGGAATTCAGGAATGATTGAATAATTCAAAGGCAAATCATCACAAAGAGCGAAAGATTTAGTGAATGAAATCCATCAAAAATATTCAATCATTCGGACATTCTTTTAGATTATGTTCATAGATTCTGTACGAAATATATAATGTTCGTCCAAACTGAAAACTTGGGTACAACATAATTGGCTTGCGATTGGGTATAAGTTCGACCATCCGGGAACTTTTGATGTGAAAAATGTGAATGATTCCTTTATATGATTATAGATAATAATTCTAATAATTGATTTGATAAATTATAAATTTAAAGATTTTCATATAAAATGTTTACAATCAAAAAATTCGAATAGAATCAATAATAGACATATATCACCCCCAAGAAGAATGGAACCCTCGCCCTGTTATTCTGTGTCCTGTCGATTTGCCACTGCGCTATTGCCCTGATGCTTCGGGGGGTTTTTAATGAATTATTTATGAAAACGCACAGTTTCACATAAAATTCAAACCCATTTTTTACCTACTTAAACCGTTTTGTGGGTCCTAATATTTTGTCAGTATACCATTTGGATCATAAGGAATCTATCTGCAAATTTTTATCAAAATCTGAGATGGAGACCTAAAACACATCCCTTGTCAGAAAACTGGATAGTTAAAATGTGTGTTATGTATATATCAGTGATGGACGAAATAGAAATTCTCAATTTCGGAATACGGAATATACATTGATTGAAAACAGTGTTAAAGTGTTCGATTCAAGAAAATACGACACTCCGCACATATACGAGCTAAATGCAGGGCTGCTGTGGAATGAAATTTAATTTTCCGGAATACAGAACTCGGAATACGGAAGAGGAATAACCGCGGAATACGCAACACGGAAGACGGAAGGAAAAATTGGAAAGTTATATCATGGTTTCATAAAAAATTCAAGCCGAATGATGAGAAACTAAAGGTTTATTTCATTACGCGATCAAAAGCCAAATGAAACTGAACATTTCTTAAATTTCTACAAAATTTTCGACTGACAGGTGCGATGGGGCGCGCTAACATTTAAACGAATAATTTAATTTATTTTTAAATATTCAGTTTTAGCTTAAAATTTCTATATTATCCGTATATTTGAATTTTATTTCCTATATCACAACAATTCTAATAAAATTGTGCACTTTCTGATATACTTGGTTTGACTATAATTGTTCATTAATGATGTGATTTTAACCGTTGAAAATTATTTTAAAAAAAATTATAACTTTTGATATAGGGGCTTAGAGCCTTTCTACTATGGCTCATATTGTTCTTTGGGTCTTCCTCTATCCATAGAGCCCATAAAACAAACATTTTCAAAGAAAATTTTTTTGCTATAGCTCTTCTACTAGGATGCGTAGATCTACGTGTTTGAAATAATGGAAATTCCGTCCATCACTGATATATATATATATATATAACCCCAATCACCTCTTATTTCTACGAAAGTCAAAATTTTTCGCAAATTCATCCTCCTGAGATATTACGGACTGTTTATTCGAATGTTTATTGTGATCTAAATTTTAGAATAATTCCTTATTTACTTCGTAATAAACCATAGGGACTCGATTGATCGAAGTCGAAGCCCTGACCTTCCGGAACGTTTTGATTGTCGCATAAGAAACGGTTACACTTTCCTTCAACTTTTATCGATAGTGATATTTTACAATCAAAATAAATTCTTTCCTTATCCGGGAACTTGTAAATTGTCAAATTCTAAAAATGATCATATTTGCTGACAGGTTTTTTTTTAACAAACAGCTTGAGCTATCAAATCGTCTTCATATTGAATGTTTCCGAATATAACGGGATCCAGCAAGCAACCATTTGTGTCAGATAGATTTACGTATTTGCCATTACCATTTCCAGCTGTACATGAATGTACAAACATACAGTACATATTAGCTATATATATGCTTTTAGAATAATTAATATATAATAAGAATTCAAACCGAATTCAAATGTGCAATTCCATTTATGAATAACTTGATCGCCTATTTTTCCGACATTCGCAAGGTTTTCATTTCGATAAATCGAAAAAATTCAATTAATATACGGCTTATACCTAATTTTGAAGGCAGAAGAAAATGGTTACTTATAAATTTAATGTAATTCTCTGAAACAAAAATAATAATAATGATATTGAATTTATGATTATCCTGGGTCTTCTGCTTCCACATTAAGTAGAAAATATTGAAAATTATAAATAAATAAAACTTTGTAAGAACATATAGGCATAGATATCTGTCGTTCAATTAATCTCGTAGTTATTTCGTCAACATCGAGAATGCTATTTGAAACAATATTGTCGCGATTTAAATAAAAGCAAATAATATGATATGATCGATCAATTTTGGTTATAAACAATGGCTAAAAAACAATTTAAATATTTATCACAGAAACTTACGTGAAAAGATAAAATTATGTTTATTAGAACTTGATAACCTCTCGGATTCAAAGAACTTATCCGGCGTGTTCCACAGGAACCAATTGGGATTTGAATAAAAACCGATCGCCGGTTATTTCCTATTGCAACGCATTTTGAATCACTTGCGTGCTCTTTTACGTATATTCGACCATTAAATTGATTTTTAGTACCAACTTGAATAGATATAGTTGATGAATCGCATTCTATTTGTGGTTCATCTAAAATTGTAGTAATTTAAGGAATATTGATAAATTTAAGAAATTTTTAAGAATTTTAAGGTTGAATGCATATATACCGTGGTTGCGCGGGAATAGATTTTTTCAAATTAAATAGGGAAAACGGAAAACGGGTGGAATTCCTTGCAACCCTGATATATATATATATATGTCCATTTTCACATTATTTAATCGTATCACCAATCGAAGTTTTTAGTAAAGTAACATTATTAATTGAACTTAAATATTTGCAACACACCAACTTGAAGCCAGAAAAACGATCTCAGAAAAAGTGCTGAAATCTTATATTTTGTGAATATTTTTATATTTTTAGAGAGTTTAAGAAAAAGCGGACAACTTGGGGTAGGCAATAAACGTGTAAATTACACGTGAAAGTTATAATACTAACGTACAAATAAGAAAATCATAGTTTCGACTTGGCGTGTTTGCAATGAAACTAGGTTGAAAGAAGTTAATAAATTTGTATTATTCTCAGTTATTACACAATTAATTCCACACAATCAATCTGGAAATGAATCCACAAACTTCTGTTGATTAAGTAAATTCCCGACGATTGAGTCACCAAATAGAATTTGGAACTTAATTTCTTTCCCAAAAGACTAGTGGGTCTTAGTTGTACATGAATACAAACTATCTTATTGAGTACTGTTAGTTGTCTAAAATACCCGGAGCACAACGTTCTACGTGCTCATAGAGCCGAGAAATTCGTCGTCGAAAATTTGGTAATTTTTTGCACATGGTCGATGCTCCAGTTTGGGCGTAACGAGCTCTTTTCGTGCAGGTTTTTTTGCACTACCTTATTCAGCGCATCAAGCTCTATACAATGAGCCTGAGCACAAGGCGCTAAGAGCTCATAGAGCCGAGAAAATGAGCAAAAACTTTTGGGAAAATTTTTTTCATGTTGACATTTCGATGCTCCATGATCAGAAGAATCTGCTCATTTTGAGCAAAGGGTGTTGGACTATCTTATACAGAATTTTTTTCTCTACAACATATCCTGAGCACAGCCTTGTAGGTGCTTATAGAGCTGAGAAACTAAATTATGAATTTTTTCATGTTTTGTGCATTTTCGATGCTCCAGTTTGGGCGTACGGAGCTCTTTTCGAGCAGGTTTTTTTGCACAATAAATGTTATTTGGCTTGTAAAGTTTATATATATATATATAGTGGTCGCCAAATTTTTCAAATATTATTTTTTCATTATTTTTCATTATTTATAATAATTATTATTTTCCACATCATTTATTTTAATGAAAAAATAATATTTAAAAAGTGCGCAACCATTTTGCGGCGACTATATATATATATATATATCACCATATGATGTATACCATTACTGTCTATATTCAAATGAAAAAGGAATTTTAAATTCATCATATACTGTCAGACTTGATGAAGAAACATGGCAAAAATGATTAGCTAACACTGGTGAATCCCAACGCGTCGGTTGAAAACAAAACGCGATTCGGCGACGGACGAAAAATTTTTAATAAGAATTATTCGAATCTTGGCAGCACAGGCTTTCTCGCGACAATTGTAATAAAATATAGAACAAAATTAAAGTCTAATTATATAAAAACGAAACTATTTTCATGCTCACTATGTTACAACCATGGATACGACGTGCGCAAGAAGACACAGACCGGAGACACGCGAGCATACATTATGGAACAGGACCTCTTGTGGTCCCGCCTCCTTCCCTTGATGCTTTACTCAGTCGTCTACTCAGCAGGGTTACGGGTCGGTGGCTACCCTTGGTGGTCACCGAGCCGAGTCAAGATGTAAGCAATTCCTATTCCCCTAGTTCATCTATTCTCGTGTATTATATATTATGTATTCTATTATATTGTACTAATAAATATTACTATTAGATTGAGTGCTATTGAGCCAGTCATGGTAAGCCCTCTTGCTGGTTCCAATTAGTTTACACTCGTCTTATCTCCTAACTTACACTCTTCGGGTCGCACCAGTATAAGGAGAGTAGGGGGTAAGGCGAAGATTGTAACGTGGAGGTTCCACCTTGACCCATCTACATTGGTAGTTTGGGAAGTCTAACAGAGGAGTTGAACTTGTTCCGATTCATAATCGAACTGTTCACTCGAATCAGACACGAGAACCACACATAACCAGAATCGTAGGTTTAGTAAGTTAGAGCGAGGAGTAATAACATTTCAATTCCCCTGCGCGTAATTAAATCGGTATCTGTAATGAACGTCACGTTTTGAATCCCACAAGTGACGAGGGTCGCCATTCCCCGTACGCGCGGAATGGAGGTAACACGCTTGTTAAGTTCCTGAGGGAGTCATGAGGTAGTGTAGGCTTGCACCAACCAAAAAAGGGAACTAGGATCCGTTATTATACTTATTTTGTTATGTCGAAATTCCTACTCGTAACGCCACTGCAACGTTTAGTATGCCGCATTTTCGTTATAGTAAGTTGTTCTATTTCCATTAATTAGTCTAAATTACCATCTATTTTTAAAGTATCATATTCAAAATTTAAAACCTAAATAATTAATATATAATGACAATAGTTGGACCCAATTAAGTCCGTAGTATAATTTCAGTTGTACACTATTGTTCATTTCTTTATATATTTTCGTTTTTATTATTGGTAACATATGGTATTATTATAATCCTATGTTATCAATCATTTTAATAACAACAGCGGACGCCAGAGATAAGAACCTTGGACCAGATGACCCTATCGTAAATCATCGGCTATGCCGACACAATAAGAGGTCACCAGAGCACATCGCGCGGTTGTAAAAAGGACAGCCCCGCATAATATCATCAGCTCTAGCCCAGTTCAGATTACTCTCGTGTCAGCACATTGTTATTCTATTTTTTCTTCATTCTATTTCTTAATTATATATTTTTTTTATTTTATTAAGTAGGGAACATACTTAGCTATAACAAATTGCACGCACAAAATTGGCCACCCATTTTAGTAGATTTCGCGTTGTAAACCATGCGCAGTTAGATTTAGGAATTTTTGAGGTTATTCAAGCCACCGAGTTACCATAAGGAACCCACCCGCTCATGCTCAATGGAGTGATACCTGGCCGTGGGAAGTAGGTCGTAGATTTCCGCAATTGGCTTGAGGGATTAAGCAGTAGTAAATGGTGATTAATCACCAACGCAAGACTAAATAGTAAGTCGGACAAAGACCTAGGACTTTTTAGCTCCTAGCTAGTTTACGATCGGGGTATCAAACGGTAATTTTGGTACCTCTGCCGGCGCCCACCATTTTTGTCGACACAAGCCCCTCCAGCATGAGCCGCGCTCTCCCAATGGGGGTTACATCCAAACTTTATCTAGAACAACTGAGACGATTCTGAGACCACATGACCGCTACTAGTGAAATGGAAAGATAGTAGGAAATAGGAATCTCACTCTTGAAACTCTCTGAATCCCTAGTATTCTTGTACTCGTATTCTGCTACTAGCTATCTCGTCGAACGGACACATAAACCAGGTTAAAACACTAAAATGGTGAATTTAAGGTAATTTGTGAACAACAACAATTAACGCGAAAGCGCTAAGATACGAGCTAAGTGAAAAGAAGAAGAATAAGGGAAGTCGGATATTCCAGAACAACAAGAAGAAATGTGACAGTGAAAAGAAAGAACAACATCCCGATTCGAAGACGACTCAAAACCAAAACATAGGAATAGAGGTGAAGAACCAGGAGACCATTGGTCAGTTGACGATACAACATCGAAATGGCACCACTGGATCCCGATGACGTCTCAACCACCATAAGGGAATTCAAACTCCCACTATTCACCTATGTACCAGGAGATCCGTTGCCAGTGTACAACGATGCACATTGGCGCCAACAAACCTTTCAGAAACGTCAGCATAGAGGACCGAGTGTTTCCAGCACTCTGGAACTCTGGAGCCGCAATTAGCTACATCAACAGGCCGACCGTTGCTCAATTGGAAGCGCGGACGAGGCCGACGAGAAGAAGGATAGCGAAAACTGCTAACGGATCCACCTTTGAATTTCTCGGATCGATAAGAGCAATCATCAGAATTGCAGGCTACGCGGTGGATCAGGAGCTTTTTGATAGCAGAAGATAAATGTTGTCCTGCTGCTGCACTATTAGGAATGGATCTGATGAAGGCCCTGGAAAGAAATGGAATTACCACATCCCTACGCCCCGAAACGGGAATACTAGTAGTGGGAGACAGAAAACAAAACTACTAAGTAGTGGGAAACCAAAGGAGGCCGAATTCAAAGAGACAATACCCATTCGCAGCAACAACACAGAAACGATACTTTCTGGCGAGATCAAATTGCTAAAAATTCTGGTGGACGGCGACCTACCGGAAAATAATGGCGTAGTTATGAGAGGTAAAAACAACGGACCACTGGAAGCAACGGAAACCACGTTCCATCCCATGGAACGTAGGAGTTCCACATTAATGGAGAAAGCAGACATCCAAGTCAATGCTGAACCATCTACGGGCAAACCAACTTCAAAACATGGTAAGATCATAAAGACTAAAGTTGTTAATTCAGAAAGCGTCATCAAAAATGCGAAAGGTCAGAGGAACAGAACAGTGCTGAAGCGGAAGAAGTACCAAAAGAAGAAGGACAGAGAAGGAGTTCGAAGAAACCAACCACGGAGAGGACGCCGACGAAAAAACAACTACAGTCACAACGCCCACAAATAAGAACAAGATGGAAAGATCAGTTGGAGAACCGTGGCATATCATCAGGACTGCGCAGATCGCCACGGAGACACACTGGAGCTGCTTAGGATGTACTCAACATGTACTACAGATTCAACAATTCTGCTACACATGAAGTATCTAATTATTCGTTTGTTATTTTCATTTTTATTCGTTATTATTGCTTTGTTTTAGCCAATGTTCCCATTCTAATAATTAACCCCTATAGCTATTGTCGATAAACCCATACCCTAACCTCACCCCCCTCCCCCCCTGACTCACATATTCCCCACTCAAATATACCCAAATTTTACTTTTTTTTATTTGTTACCCACTTAACATTTTTCCCCTACCTTAATATTACCTAACATTTTCTAATTTTACTCCACCCATATTTCTTATTTCTTATTTCTATTATTCACACTATTTCATTGATTTTTTTTTGTAACTCTTGTGCTCACATTAAGACTCGACCGTAACCTTAACAACTTGAACAACACACAACAGCATCCAGAAGGAAAAACTCCACTCGCGTCAATTACTACAACCGGACAATCTCAGCAACAAAACGTTACTATTTGGATCAAAGACAGGATCGAGAAGAAAAAGGAAAAGACTCCCCGTCATTCATTGTAATCCCTGGAACACATTCATCGGAAAGCGCCGTGCCATATCATCATCTCGTCTTCTATATTTTCTTTAAATATAGAATTGAGCGAGGGCGCTCAAACTCACGGGATTAGGGGATGTTACAACCATGGATACGACGTGCGCAAGAAGACACAGACCGGAGACACGCGAGCATACATTATGGAACAGGACCTCTTGTGGTCCCGCCTCCTTCCCTTGATGCTTTACTCAGTCGTCTACTCAGCAGGGTTACGGGTCGGTGGCTACCCTTGGTGGTCACCGAGCCGAGTCAAGATGTAAGCAATTCCTATTCCCCTAGTTCATCTATTCTCGTGTATTATATATTATGTATTCTATTATATTGTACTAATAAATATTACTATTAGATTGAGTGCTATTGAGCCAGTCATGGTAAGCCCTCTTGCTGGTTCCAATTAGTTTACACTCGTCTTATCTCCTAACTTACACTCTTCGGGTCGCACCAGTATAAGGAGAGTAGGGGGTAAGGCGAAGATTGTAACGACTAGAGCCAGGGTCATTAAAATGAATAAAACTGAAATAATAGGATTTCTAAATTAATTTTGGTATTTTTAAAAATATTTTCGGTTGGCTTAAATGTTTCAACTATGTTGTATACTGTAAACATATATCTTCTCTCTTAGCCTTCTTCTGAATACTTAAAATCGATGTTTTTAATATTTCTCTCATGAGCGACGCGTTTTTTGTTCTCAACCGAACCGTTGGGATTTACCAGTGTAATTTAGATTAGTTTTGAGTCTAATAGTATGCACAAAATTGCGCAAAATATTTTACTTATATATTTGCTTTCTTTACAGTCGGCTGACGCATGATGAAACATTTCCAGAGAGACACATTTCCAATATATAATATTATTATGTTATGAAATCTACTATCCTTATTTAGAACCTGTGCAACAATGTGAAAGGAAGTTGGTTCTGTCTGTTTTGCTACCTTTCAAAATTATTGATCTAACAATAACTAAATTTCTCATGAAAATAATTTCAAAATATTATCCTCAAGAAAACAATTCTCCAAGAAATATTTTCTAAATTATTACAAACTTTTTCAAAACAAACGTACTCGATATGTTGTTATCAATAGGTATTCCATTTGTTAAATAAATCAAACTATAAAATATGATATAATTAAGCATATTATAAAATTCAGAAATATGTGGTTATTTGCTTATTATTATTATTGTTATATAAATGGTATTCTCAATTATTATTGTCATTATAAAAATGTCTATTATAATAGATGCGTTAGATGTATTATTATGTCTGATTCAAGTGCTTAGCGATAAAAACATCACATTGAAACTGTTCGTAAAGTAGGTCGATTGTGATTCGATAACTTCAGCAGAAGACCTTTCATCTTATTCAATTCGTTTTGTATCATTACAATAATTATACGCCTGGTTGCAGATTTCAGGAAAAATGGTACTGCAAGATGTCGCCGGCGGAACACGTAAACTAAATTCCGGTTATCATATTCCATTGATTGGTTTTGGTACGTATAAAGTCGTTGGAGAACAGGTTTGCGACGAATATTGAGATAGAAAATCATCTGTATAGGTGGAAACAGCAATTGACGCTGCACTATCGGCCGGATATCGAATGTTTGACACGGCGAAATATTATAAAAATGAATCAGAAATAGGAACAGCGCTTCAGAAATTATTGCCGAAATATAACTTAAGCAGAGAGGATGTATTCATTACGACGAAAACTTTTCCAATCGCAAGTGCTAGCCATGAAGAAACCGAGAAACTGGTAGAAGAGTCCCTAAAAAACTTGAAAACCGAGTAAACAAGATTTTAATTTGAATAAAAACTAACTAGTAATAACAGATATATTGACCTTTATCTCGTGCACTACCCAAAACCAGATGTCTGTGACAATGAAGACCCAAGAAATAAGGAATACCGAATGATAGCATACCAAGCTCTAGAAAATTGCCAGAAGACTGGTAAAATAAGAAGCATTGGTGTTTCCAACTACGAAATCGAGCATTTGATGGAAATTGAATGTTTTTCAAGGGTAATTGATTACATAGGTTAATTTTAATTGTTAATTCTGTTATAGGTTAAGCCATCTGTTAATCAACTTGAATATCATCCACATTTTACAAGGAAAGAGTTGAAAAAATTTTGTGATTCTAGTGAAATTTTCTTTCAGGTAAGTATTTTATTACAGGATTGCTTCTGGCTTCTGAATTTCGAAGATTTTGGGAATTGAATTTATGTTATTAGAGAGGGGAATGTTGTCACTTCTGCAGAAGCTTCTGAAGTGACAATGAGAATAGCATAAATTCACGGAAGTCGTAGATTAAATAGATGTAATGTAAGATAGATTCTAAATTAGGTCAAAAAGAAATCTATAAAAACATGGAGCACTATAAATAGTACGATTCAAAATTAATTTACCATTCTCAATGATCTTGATCCAGGCCTTTAACTGATAATAAGTTTTCTCGTTGTGATTAAGAGATAATTCCATTATTACAAAATAAGTCATACGAATTTGAATCTTATTAATAATATATGAGTTTAATAATTCTGTCAGTAATTGAGTGTTTGTATCAGGGTTGCACGGAATTCCATCTTCCATTTTCCATCGTCCGTCTGAAAAAAATTGATTCCATTTCCGTTTTCCGTTGTCCGTTTGAAAGAAAATCGATTTCCGTGCAACCCTGGTTTGTATACTACATGCATAATTTGTTGCTCATCCCCAAATTTGGATAATTATTAAATTACTTAAACCATTTTCAGGCATTTTCATCGTTGGCGCGCCATGAACCCAAACTAATTGAAGACAAAACTGTTGTTGAACTCGCTGAAAAATATAACGTGTCAGTTCCAATTCTGCTGCTTTCATGGGCTTTGAGTCAGGGTGTCGGAATTGTGCCCAAATCAACAACTCCAAGTCGAATTGTGGAGAATTTCAAGGCAATAGACTTTATTAGATTTGAATAACAAATACTTTTTTTAGGTAAAGGATACTATGATTTCACCAGAAGATATTGATAAACTATCGAATTTGGACAAAAATCAGCACTATATACGATGCACCGGATGGCTTGTAAAATAATTGTTAAAAATTAATTTATTGGAAACTATAATAAAAAATTCAAATATACAAATATTTAAAAAAGTAAAAAGTGAGGATTTGTTCTTATTTCTTTCCGGCGGTAGCGTATCCAGCTGCTGGTGGTGGAGCAGCGTAAGAAGCGACTGGAGCTGGAGCGGCGTGTCCTCCGCATCCTCCGCAAGATGGAGTTGGTGGGCTGCTGAAATCAATATTTGTACTTTATTTGACGTTGATTGGAAATTACCAGCATCCTCCGCCTCCTCCGAGTGATGGAAGAGCTGGAAGTTGTGGAAGTTGAAGAGGTGGAAGCTGTGGGAGCGAAAGTCCGGCACCGCCGCCGCCACATCCGCATGGTGGTGGTGGTGGTGGTGGTCTGAAAATTATATTTTTTAAAGACCTTATTGCATTTTTACATTAAACTTACGCGCAACCACATCCACCTCCTCCGGCGGTTGGGAATAGGAAGGCAGTCGCGGCAGAGACGAGAACACAAGCGATAATGAGCTTTTGCATGATTGCTGATGATGTGACTGTCGGATTGGACGATGTATATTTGCTTGTAACATCAAGCTTTTATACTAAAATTGGTGTAACGTAAACCACACCTCTTTTGTTGAAGGACAAGAGCAATGTTCATCGTCATCTGCCATTATCAGTTACGAAACATCTCAGTTGTATAGGAGAAGCTGACGAACCCGCCCTGGGCAAGTTATTTTTCAAGGAGAAATTACGCAAGGTGGATGATTCGATGATTTTTTTTTCAAATCGTTACATTCTTTACAATGGATATAATAGTGATTATCATCATATACAATTTAAAAATTGCGTCGATTTTCTCGTTTTGCTTGAATAAGAATGGAAGATATATAAACACGAAGCATAATTCTAATATAATATTTAAATTACACTGAAATAATATATTTCAAGAACTCTCAAACTGATATACGTCTTATAAAACAGAAAATTATACTAATACACGTATACTAGTAGACTTCAACAATTATTTTTTTTTGTTTTACTAACTAGGGAATGGTCTGCATAGTGTTTGGAGTTACAGGAGGTGACATATATCATTAGAAAGAGAAAAAAATCTACTTTCTAAATATAAAAAGAGTTTCTGCAACGGCCACAGCTATCTCGAGAAAATTGCGTCTGAAAACCCAACTTGTGCGAAACTTTCCATCTTGAAATCCAACTTTGGCTGGCCTTGAATCCTTCAATTTGCATCTCTTTCCTGTTGATATCTCTGGCAATCAATTGCAAGATGAATCCCAGTTTTCAATTTTTCCTTGGCGACATCAGACAGCCGTTTTGCAAGAAGTTTCAGAAGATTAGTCCTTGATTCCCGGTAATCATCTCTCTGAATCTCATATTCTCGGAGCTTCTCCAAATGATGGAAAGAGATGCAAATTGAAGGATTCAAGGCCAGCCAAAGTTGGATTTCAAGATGGAAAGTTTCGCACAAGTTGGGTTTTCAGACGCAATTTTCTCGAGATAGCTGTGGCCGTTGCAGAAACTCTTTTTATATTTAGAAAGTAGATTTTTTTTCTCTTTCTAATGATATATGTCACATCCTGTAACTCCAAACACTATGCAGACCATTCCCTAGTAAGAGATACATCTGTTTATCGTAAAAATAGGTGCGCTCCACATAAAGTTTTTAAAATGAAAATCGCATGGATATTTTCAGAAGCAGTTTAAAGATTAGCTAAATGTTCTTAAAGTTGGGCGTATAGATGAATATAAAAAGTGTGAAATTCAAGGTAAAATAATTACGTAATTACTATTTAATCAACGTTATGTTAAATTAACTGTATCTTTTATTTGCTCGACTTCGTGAGATTCTCTTAGCCGCTTTTCCCGCAATTCAGCTTTTCGCGAATTCGGAATAGTTTATCTTACAGCCGAGATTAAAGATTTTTTATAATACCCTATTTTACCGTTTCATTGGATTCCTCGACGCAGACGGTTTTGTTTTCATCATTTCGATCAAAAGAGAAAATATAAAAGAACTTGTTATGCACAAAAGTAGTGAAGAATTTTTCCTCCTCCGATGGGAGAAGGGGGGGGGGGGGAATGGTTGTTGGTTGTTGTTGCTCTTATGTTTATCATTATACAAGGAATATAAGAATTTAAAAATGAATATATGGCTACATTTAAAGATAAATTTTAAACTAATGAAATGGTAATGAAAATGAAACCCTCTTGATAGTATAGTAGATAAACTTGAGGGATAAATAAAGATGAGATATTAAAACTTCATAGGGAGATTTACGTTCAGTGAACTGACAAAACCAATATAGGCACATGAAAATTGCCGGGCCCATAAAATGTGTTAGGAAAACGTAAGGATGACAAATACGGAGCATGCTCATCTGACACGCCTCTACTTTGCCTAAGGGATGGGATCGATAACATTTGGAGACCAATTTTTTTTTAAATCCTGACCCTAAAAATGAATTTTTATAATGGATTCGATTCATTGTCATCTAGAACCGAAAGTACTAGAGGAGCTTAATCAGCTGTGCACGTTAGCAGTTATACCGGGTGGACTGACTAAGTATCTTTAACCATTGGACGTTTCTGTGAACAAGCCATTTAAGGAGAGATTAAGGAGCTACTGGGAATCTTGGAATACCGATTTGAGCCAAGTAACTTTCACTAGAAATGGGAACCGAAAGAGACCGTCGTACGCAACAACAAATTGAGTATCCAACAGTTTTTATAGCATTTCGGATGATGTTATTTTTAACGGATTTAGAAGATCTTTAAGCCAAGATTATGATAGTGTTATGGAATTTTTATAAGATAGATTCAAATGTCTTTAATGTGCTAACCTTCTTAGATATGTATGCTTTTTTTCGTTATAGGTTTTGATTGTTTTGATAGTTAATGTATCCAAAAATTTGTTATCGATTAGTCAATAAACAATTCCAACTTTTATTTTGAGTAGAACTGTTTTCATTAAATATTCTGATGAGAGACGAGTGTGTGGAGACATTAGACACGAAATGAGAGAAATCTATCTCTCCCCCCACCACCTCCCACCACATTCGAAATAGTGTACGAACGAAATCCAATAAAACGGTAAAATAGGGTATATAAATTCCGATTGAATTTTTGGAAAGGAATATCTGTCAATTTTGGTTAAAATATCTTTTAAAGGAATGTGTTGATAATTAGAAGCATTTTGTGTGATATCGACGATGAAGTTGTTGTAGTCGAAATTTGAAGGAAAATTAACAGTTTAAGTACTGTAATTCTATTTTTATCACATGCAATGTTTCTTGTTAGCAGATTTCCGTGATGAGGAAAAATATTTTTCGTGAATACCTCTTTATTTAAAAGTGGCTCTTCTAATTTTTTTTTGTTACTATCATCGAAATAAAATAAAACAATAAATAATCATGAAAATCACTTTCTGTTTTATTAGAAAAAAATTGTTTAAATGGTAATATTACGGGCCAACATCAATTTGAATTAAATAAATCAACAACTGAATGAATTTGATGTAAAATTTGATAAGAAAAAGAAAGCAAGATGCATAAATAAAAAATGACTTAAATATTGTATTTTCTTTTGTTCAACATCTTCCCATCCTTTATTGTGTCGGGCAGTTTAGTTCCTTTTGTTTCAGGAACATGGATTTGAAATAAAATTGCATCGAGAGCACATATAATTGCCAATATTAAATATGACATACTCTTGTTACTATTCTAAATATAATATATTGCATCATGTGACATTCACGCAAACCAATATAAATAGAAATGGTCCTAGAATTGTTCCAATTCTGCTGCAAGTCGATTTTATCGACATTGCCGATGATCGGATATAAGTTGGATAAAACTCCAGCAGAACCATTGTTTTAGTAATGTAGACTTGTGAAGCCGTTGCTGATGCGACTAATGTTGAAATACGAATAATCATATTATATTGACTTTCGATTTCGCAATAATATATGAAAAAGATTATAAAAACAGAAACGGATATTGTCATTTTTGTAATAAAGTGAACCAATTTTCGCCCGATGCATTTGAATCTGTAATATTTATTGGTCCAGATAAAAACCTTGGTTATATTTAAACGTTTATTATTAAAATCTGAGAAATTGACAATTCCAATTTTATTTTTATAAAAAATAAAAGTAATAAATCTGACGTGATCTAGAAATTTTAAAGAAATATAATGAAAAACAGAGAAATTATTCACGTAAATTGAATATTTGTTTCATTTTATCTATGAGACCATTGATAATAATTCAAAAATGATCAAATCAAACCTTTCATATTCTTAGATTTTGATAATATAATTTCTAAATTTTTTTTTTCAATAAAAAGAAATTTAATTTATCAATCATTATCCAGCACATACATTTTTTAATAAATTATTTTTCGTTTAACGCGTACATTTCCTTACGGCCTTGTCAGTTGAAAATCGAGTTATATTAAAAAACGGATGTAAAAAACGTCAGGCCGTGAAAGTGCGATTGGTGAACACGCATCATCCAACATATTATTGCGGGCTTATCATCATTTCATTTCTAATTTGTGATTATTGTCGTTGTGTAGGTTGATGAAAAATTAGGGGTAAAGGAGCATACCGAAAAAAAAGATGGTCTCGCTTGGGCTGGTGTAGATTTAATTTGTAATTTGTTTATTATTTCGCAAATTTTATTATAATAATTATTATGTTGATGTAACAACCAATTTAGTAAGAGAAAACAATATAAAAAAAAAATGTGATGAAAAAAAGAAATGCGAAATAATAAACAAATTGCAAATTAAACCTGCACCAGTCCAAGCGAGACCATCTTTTTTTTTCGGTATGCTCCTTTACCCCTAATTTTTCATCAACACCACGACAATACAATATAAATAAAATAATTCGAATATATTCATATTCTGCTTCCACATTAATCGCTAAATAGTTTTAGGTTTTAGTTTCAGTTAAATCTGAGAGCACGCACATTTATTTTATACCAAAGATGGATAAAAAGTTCTGTGAGGGTTAACATGATTATTGAAAACTCGATTGAAACTGTAAAATAGAAAACTGATCCCAAATGTCTTTATTTGGGTATTTTTTTCGTTTTTATAGTTTGATTATAAACTCAGAACCAAATCTACCACACATTGAGAAAACATTTGTTTCATCCACAATAGAATGTCGGATGATGCGTGTTCACCGATCGCACTTTCACGGCCTGACGTTTTTACATCCGTTTTTTAATATCACTCAAAAAAATCTGATAAAGTTTAGAAACTTCAGTTTTAATTTTATCGTAAAACGGAAATGTATAAAAGGTAACAATGTTTCTAAAGACCCCACCTGATATCCAAAATTCCGAAAACTATATTGATAATCCATCGAAGTGACCCCATCAATAATGCGTTAACATACAGAGAACCGGAGAGTTTTTCCATATTGAAAACAAATCCATAATTAGTAAATGATGTTGTGAATCTATAAGCACCCAACAATTATAACCTTACTTTATAAATAAAACATACATTCCAAGACACAAGGTAACCGTAACAGACGATACATATTTATTTTTAAAAAGATCACTTATATTAAACCTATTTTTGTTATTTTCATAAGAAATCTTAAGTCTTTCCATTTCTAGAAAAGAGTCAATTTGTGAGAGTGTAGTTTGGTTATGCGTTCCATCTATTTTGAGTATCTCGGATAGAACATATTTCGCCTGATCATATTTGCCGACTTGAATTAGCCATCGTGGAGATTCGTGAATGAAACTGCATTGTAAAATATTTAATGGTATCACGTTTGGAAATTACAAATAGAAAAAAGCTCCTGGAATTGAAATAAAAAATATGGCAAGTTCAAATATTCTCCATTGCTTGGCCATAAAAGCCACTATACTTAGAAGCATGTAATTGGGAGCCCAACTGATTATATTTGCTATCCAGAACCTGTGTTGCTTAGGAATGTGCTCCATTTTATACACTCCATATACGCTGAAAATATATTATTTCAACTATTTTTAAAAGGCACCGATCTCTGAAAAGGACAATATATAAATTTTCCTGGCTGGTGGATACCTCCCTAGTTAGTAAAAATTGTAAAAATTATTACGTTTTTTTCCAGGTAAGGCTCTTATTCTGTTCGACATTCTGAAGCACTGTCATCTATTCGGCTTTCAAAGGCAAATAACAACAATGAATTTTCAGCTCATTGGAAGAGCTTTGTCAATCGTGCTAACCGTATGGCTTTCTGGATTTTCAAATTCTTCTCCTCACAAGGGAACCATGTTTAGGCTTCATCTCAGAATTTTTTCTAAACTTGCTCATGTATAGTTTCGAATACGGGCTTTCTCGTGGTGTACTTGGTTTTCTGCACAAATTTCTAGAAGTCGAGAAAATTCTATCTGAAAATATGCCACTTTCCCCCTTTCCTCCATGAATTTTCTACTTTGAAAAAGCAAGCAACAGTGTCCGAGTGGATTGTGGGGATGAATAGTAATCGCAAGTCTTTGTCACTTTTCTTTTTTTTCTTTGATGCTGGAAGTATTCTATGAATTTTCGAAAAGCAAAATTATTTTTGGATCATTCAAAAAAGTGGTGAAGATTATCACGGCTCATGGACGGTTGACGCATCCCAAATACAAGATCTATGCACGTGACGAGACATTAAAGGTAAGCTTTTTTCATAAAAAATTGTGAAAATTTTCAAATCATAGCTCTTGTCACTCTTTTGGTGGCAATTGTGCATTTATTGTGAGGAACATTTTTGTTTCCAACACTTTGTACTTGTTCCCCATAGGTTCTGTTAATTTCCTGTTTTCGGTTTTTTTGTAACATAATAATAAATATAGATAGTAAAAAAAATATCTAATTGTGAGAATAAGCATTTAAAATTCTTCCAACGTAAAAGAAAAAAAGAAAAAAGAAAAGTGACAAAGAAGGAATCGAACCCCAAACTTGTGATTGCTATCCATCCGTACTATCCACTCGGCCTAGAGGAAAGGGGAAAGTGGCATATTTTCAGATGGAATTTTCTCGACTTCTAGAAATTTATGCAGAAAACCAAGTAAACCACGTGAAAGCCCGTATTCGAAACTATAAATGAGAAAATTTAGAAAATAAATGTGAGAGAGAGAGAGAGAGAGAGAGAGAGAGATGATGCCTAAAAATGGTTCCCTTGTCAGTGTTTTCACATCGTTTTCCCCCCTACACTCCGCTGTCAATAATTATGCGAAAATTGCAAAAGACTGTGCACAAATTGCAGGAAACACGCCCTTTCAATTTATTTTATTATGGTGTACGAAAAAAATATCATAGTTTTATTCCTTTGTTCTCTTTTAATTTATCCTTAAAAATAAAATTGAGAGGATGTGTTTGCCGCAATTGTTGCGCAGTATTTTGCAATTTGCGCATACTTTGCGGCATTGGAGTGCCCCTATGTCTTTCCAACATTTTTTATTTTATTAAAAAGTTTCATTTAATATCTGCTCAACTTTTTTTACAATTTTTTAAATCCCTATGCACTGCACTGCCACGAAGTATGCAGCATGTTGCAAAAGTTCACGCACCAATGGAATTTTTAAAAAATGAAAACACGCCCTTTCTTTTACTTAATTTTTTTGGTTCTAAAACATTTTGAGAAGCCTAAAACAAACTTAATACAATTAATAAATTATTATAAACGATTCTAAGCAAGAAAGTACATCAAATTTAATAAAGATACGCTGTAATTAAAAAAAGTTTAAATACTGGAAATTAATAAATGAAGGGCGTGTTTTCATTTTTTAAATATTCAATTGGTGCGTGAACTTTTGCAACATGCTGAATACTTCGTGGCAGTGCAATGGCTATGTCTTTCATGTCTAACAGTTTCACAGTCTCGCTTGCTGAGCGTGAAATTTTTCTGTTCTTCTCTTCCCGTAGCTGGTACACGTATTTTTAAATAATTTTTCATTACATTCCACCTATCGAACCTTAACAAACCGCCGGTAAATATCGATAGAATAAAACGCGCAATTGTAAAACTAAGCAATGACCATGTTACAGACGTTACTATTGACAGTATTGATAGCAAAATATAACAGATAAAAATAATCTGAACATCGAATATGGGATGGATTGTATTGGCAGGCAGAAACCTTTAACCTACCATACTTATCCGCCAATGTTCCTCCTAACAAAGATCCAATTAGAACTCCAAACATTTGTACCGATATACTGCTCTTAACCAAAGACGCATCATTTGTGCAGAGTTTTTGAAACTACATATCTATATTCATCAATATATTGTTCATGTTGTAGGTACCTCAATGTTAACTGAATAGAAGTCATAAACATATGAAACTGTGCAATTTCCGGGATCCATACAAAAATTAGTTGTAGAATTTTCACATGCCACTAATTTAGGTGAGGCACCTTAGGTTTAATAAGTAGTCATCGGTAATTAAAATATATTTATTTACCTGCAAACATCATGAATAGTGTGTTACCGGCTCCGATTAGTATCATACTTTCAGAAAAGAGCAGAATGTAAATGCAATATTTACCGAATATTAGAAAGTCGTCAATCGATTGTGCATTTTCAAGAAATGAGTGCCTTTCGGATCGTTTAGAAGACATTTTGAAACGATTTGGATGTTAGGTTATTTGCAGTTTTCTCCTTATCGTTGTTGATTTTCATTTATATCATTGATAAGGAAAGATATGTATCATGTGAATTTATCATTAAAAATTGAAGAGTTATTTTAAATGACACTTTTTTCGGTATCGTTTATTATACAATTGTTCGAAAAAATTGATTCATATAAACACGTATAATAATTAATGAGATCAACAAGTAATATTATTTAAATATAGAAATATGTGTAATGTATTTATTAGATTCCCAATTTGGGATCTATGTCCGAATGCTTAGTCATTAAAAACCATTCAAAGACTTGCTAGACTTGTCGATTGGGAAGATTGGAATACTCGCGAATTTATAAAAAATATCGTCCTAAAATATTCATAAATCAATGATTTTAGCCATAATGTTTACCTCCGAGTTAATAGCCGAAACTTTTTCTTGAGATGATCCGAGTTCTTCAGTAGAAAGATCAATTAATCTTTCAGGCAAAATGTTTCGTTGAGATGTATCCCTTGTTTCGTCTTTCAAAGCTTAACATGTTTGATTAAGAAAACCAAAGTCAATATTTATTACCGATACGATCTTCAGAATATGGAAGAGGAATTGAAAAAACTAAAATTGGAATCAAAGTGCACAAAATTAATTTCAGCATTCTCTTAATAAAGGTTATATGAGAAAACGAACAATTTAATGAGAAAAGGTCTTTCCATGTCTTTGAAAATCAAAGAGAAAAATTACGAGAGGGCGGGGCTTTGTCTTTTAAAAAAAATGTTCAAAAATATATGGATGCGTCTGAAGAAATCAAATGATAAAGATAAAATTGATGGACACAAAAACTTATATAAATACCCATTTCTAAAGATAGCTTCTTGCATTATCATTGGACACGAGTAATATTTGGACAGTTTTTGATTGATTTGATGTGAGAAGTAAGAGAAGATTAAGGGAACGCAGGATGGAATTTTGGTTCTTGCAGAAATTAAGGAAAATGATAATGGTTTTCCTATTTTAGGTTTTCGGCAAATACCAAAGAAAATAATAGTATGGAAGCTCAGAAATACCTTTAAAGAAATAACTAATTTAAGATCTTAAATTGTTTAGAAAAAAAGAGTTTCTCCTAGGATCCTTTCTGGATGCTTTTATGATATTGCGTTCCATGGGTGGTTCCACGAGGCCTCCCAGGTGGTTTAGAGCCAACACAGGTTTTTTAAAATAAATCATTCTAACAAATAAACACTTTTAATCTAACCTGCAACCATTTAGTGATCTGAAACTGCACGGAAAGAGCTCTAATTTTTAGATCTCGTTCATAGCCTCTTACGACGGCTTTTTTAAGGTCAAGAGACACGTTTTTGGCTCCTATGGCTTTACCCATGACTAAAAACCAATTTCTAACTATTCTGAGAACTATGGAAAATTGTGGAAAAAAAATTAAACACCAAACTCCGAAAATGGTCAATAACTTAATTTTTGAAAAAACTAAAAAGTTCAAAAACTTAAAAACAAATAATGACTATGCAATTTGCTTTCTTGCATTATTGCGTAACAATGTTATGCATTTACCGTGAAAATTTCAGACTAATCGGAGAAATATGAAAAAAGTTATGCTCAAAAAACCATTTGTGACAAAAGTTTTGTCACAAATGTTTTTTCGGGTTTAACTTTTTTGTGACTTGACCAAATTGGCTGATTTTTTGATATTTTATGTGAATCAGTGTTTAAAATGTTAGAGTAGCAAAATTTGGTTTAAAATACCATGGCAATTTCGGTACCACGCATTCCGTTTTCCCTCATTTTGATAACAGCTTGTCGGGTGGCAATTGGAGTTTCTTTACGTGGAGTCATCTCTAAAATGTTGCCAATTACTGCTTTTTTCAATAAATTATGAAAAATATATAATTGAACTTTAAAAATTATTAAAAAATGCAGTGCAAGAAAAGTGCTTAATATCTTTGAGCTACGCGTTTTACGATAAACGCTTGTCACTGTAAAACGGATAATCGTAATTACAAGCGGGAATTTGTAAAATAATCTACAACCATATGAATCTATCATATCAAAAAATCAGCCAATTTGGTCAAGTAACAAAAAAGTTAAACCCGAAAAAACATTTGTGACAAAACTTTTGTCATCTGGTGTAAGTTGGCGTGTTGGCGTGTGGGTGGTGTGATACTGTACTTTGTAGAAAATTGGAATTAATCACCCCCTACAAAATCTCCTACTTTTGTCAGCTAGTGTAAATAGTACGTATATTTTCTAATTTATGCGTAAAAACCTGCAAAAAGGCTCAATTTTTGAAATGAACCTTTTTCATGCTCAAGGGGGAAGGTGTTCCGGCCGCAATCCAACTGGAAATAGCGATTTTTCGATATTTAAGCGTTTCTGAAAATTGCTACGTCTTTTCAATAAAACATTGATTGCGCTAATTTAACTAGGCTTGTCTTAAGCTATCTAAAGATATTAATATCTCGCCGCAAAGTTAGCTTTGAGCACGTTTACTGAGCTCATTTCTTGACCATACCAGTTGGCGTGCGGCCGTGACCGCAATAATTTGAAATGGCGCCAACACATACGCTTTCGTAAGGATTCGCAGGAGGTCGTCCATAATACGATATTAAATTTTCCCCAAATAGTTGCTTTTTAGCCCAATTTATATTTTTTTTTTTTTTTTTTAGCCCCAAAACAATTCAAACTATCACTCGATCTCTGAAAAGTACAATATTTAATAATAAATTAACATTTATCCATAATTATTGACCCAATAGCAATATACATAATTACATATTCGGGGGTCGATATGGATTTAAATTGAAAATTGATTTATTCGCACATTGTTGTTTGAATAAACATAATATTTCATTATTTTCAAATCGTTCCTCCAAGGTCTTTTGAAATAGGTGTTTCCGATTATTTATTGAGACGTAACTTTGTTTTAACTACTTTTTAATTTTTGTTAATGTGGAATTTGTATGTATTAACATCGGGTTCTTACTGTGATGCTCATAACTACTTGTATCATTATTTAATTTATTAATATTTATCATACTTGGGAAAGACCGGCCGGCACCTTCGATTTTGCGGCCCGTGGTCGGTCCTAAAATAAAACAAAATTTTAGTTTTTTTCATAATTTGATAATTATTGATATGTTTCTTAAAATATCGTGTGTTCGTTTTTTCCTAAACTGGTTTAGTAGCTATTTGTGAAATTTAGGGTCGATCTTCAATGAGAAGTTTGTCAAAAAATTATAGTCGTCGCCAAATGCAATTACCACCGCAAAATGTGGCGCATTTTTCAAATATTATTTTTTCTTTAAATTTTTAAGATTATTTCCTTGTTTATGCTGGTTCTATACTGTTATAGCTTAAATAAATAGAAGAATATGTTATAGATGTTGTTTAAATAGTGGAATAATTGTGGAAAATAAGTATAATCATAGAAATTAAATGAAAAAATAATATTTAAAAAAGTGCGCCACATTTTGCGGTGGTAATCGAATTTGGCGACGACTATATTTAAAACAAAAATTCAATGATTTAAAATATTTACTTTAACATAAAATATCATCAAATAAAAAATGTTGATAGAACCTTACACTCTGTTGAGAACCGAGCGAAAGCGCCAACCACGATTCCACGACAGTGATGGCTGGACACCGAAGGCAGCTAGAAAAGCTAGAAAGAACTAGAAAACTCTGTTTTTAATATTTAATATTTAAAATTTATTGATAGAGTGCACAACGGTGAGTAATAATATACTTGCCTTTAAATTTTATTCAACTCAACGATTCTCAGTGATTGTTTCGACAGGTTGGAGCAGTTCAAATTCCTTGCTGGTCCCACCATATGCACACCTTGGATGTTGGGTTCACCGGGACTAACCCACGATTTTCTTCGCTTCGGATTGCCAGTAAAAAATACTTTCTTTGAAATCTGTCCAGCAAAACTTGTGAATTTGTTTTTCTCTGCTCTTTTTGTTGCGTTCTGAGAGTTCATAGGGCGATCCCTTTTCCTTTCTTTTGAATCTTTCCCATTGCTTTCAATCGATGATAAACTGCTTCTTGTGTGACGCCGAGAGATGCTGCGATTTTGAGCCGAATCGTCATCCAACAAAGCCTGAAGCTGTTCGTCTTCAGATTTTTTGGCTTTGTCGTTGACGTCAAAATCTCCCAAACCATTCTTGGCAGGTTCCTATGGATGGTGCAGCATCGCCCTAAGCTTGGGCGAGTATTTGGAGCCCGTCAGTGGCTTTCTTCTTGAGTTGGAAAAGGAAAAGAAGAGCTTCCCGCAAAGGACGTTTTCCTGGCACAAAGGTGGACATATTCTGAACCCAAAATAATGGTTTTTATAAAGTACGTGAAGAAAGTTATACATAACTAGAAAGCTGATAATACAGAAAACATTATAATACAAACTTGGCTGTCCTTAGTGGCAGTGTGGCTGTCTAAACAAGAACTTTTCTCCGCCCCTAATTTTTTGCTCTTTCATTTGGCATTGATCTCAGAAATGAATAATAGACTATTTTAAGAGAACGAGTGATTTTTATGAAACGTAAGTTACATCGTCCTGTTCCTCGTAAAATTAAATTATTTGAAATGCTACATGACGTAGCTACAGTAATTGACGGGTACTGTATATTCGCTTAAAAAAACATAACCTTGCTTAGAATTTGAATTAAATTTAAAGGCCGCTGTGCACTCTATCAATAAATTTTAAATATAAAATAATTAAAAACAGAGTTTTCTAGTTATTCGTTATCCCAACTAAAATCCGAATAATCGAATTTATAATTATTTTTAAATATTATATTTATATAACCTTTTTTAATCAGATGGTCTCTTATTGCGGTTGCTGTTTATATTGTTTTGTTATTGGAATAAAATTATTGAAAAACGTGAAACAAATTACCTGTAGACCAGTGATGGGAGGGATTCCCCCCGGTCCCCCCAGACCCGGGTAGGGAAAAGGGGCAAGTCCCGTTCCCGGGACCCGGGTTTTGAAATTTTCAATATTTTTAAGGTCCCGCCCGCCCGGAATTCCAAAAAACGGGGCCCCTCCCATAACTGCTGCAGACCTAATGTACATAATATTAACTTATATTAGATGCTGTTCCGCATTACGCATTTCATACATTTTTATTCCGTCCAAAAATTTTATAATTTAATTCTGAAATTCGAAAATTTACTTTTTTTAATATTTTTCCGAACAGATACAGACGAAATTCCGGATTACAATCATTTTGTGATTCCTTGTGATCCCGCATTCCAAACTCCGAAATTCAAAACCTCCATTCAGCCCATGAAACAATAAATATGGTTAGATAATTTTTTAGGAGAATTTATCAAGCGTAGTCGTCCGCAGAAATCGATTTCCAAAGTCTTAATTTGTATTAAATGTTTTACAAATTTTTTTTAATATTAAAAAATTTCAAAACAAATTTCGAAGCTTTAAAGTTAATCCTAAACTCGAATTCCAATATTCGCAATTGTTTGGTCAATCAATTAAAACTCTACACACTTGATTTTCTATCAATAGGAAATATGGCGTTCTGTCAGCTGTTAATCTAAACTTTGTTTAAATTTAAACGACTTGTACTCCCGTGAATAATCAGTAATTGATATCCAACCTCATTCCATAATATGAAGCATTTAATCTTAATTCCCAATATTTTACCTTATTATTTTGTTTAGAATGGCAGAGGAATATCTTGTTGAAGATAGTAATAGAATTGCATGGAAAAAAAGATTATCAAGACGACTCAGCAAAAGGTCATCGTCCTTAATTGCATCGCTATTCGGATCTCGAAATGGGAATTGCGTGAATTCAACGAGAGACGATGAAGAATCAGAAGAAGCTATAAGGACATCTAGGAAAACTGAGCGAAGGGCTTCCACAGCAGTGGACACCCAGAAAAACATGCCGAACATGAAGAAAAAGAGAAGGAGAAGTGTGGATAGGATATGTTTTAAGGCATGTTTATTTTCTTTTGCGTCAAAAAAATAAAAATAATTACAATTAAAGTCAATAACTATTTCTATTATTCAGCCTCGTTAGTAATAATTTCGAATGAATTTAAATTTATATACACTAGCTGACAAAAGTTTTGTCACAAATGTTTTTTCGGGCTTAACTTTTTTGTGAATTGACCAAATTGGCTGATTTTTTGATATTTTATGTGAATCAGTGTTTAAAATGTTATAGTAGCAAAATTTGGTTTACATTACCATGGCAATTTCGGTACCACGCATTCCGTTTTTCCTCATATTGTTAACAGCTTGCCGGGTGGCAATTGGAGTTTCTTTACGTGGAGTCATCTCTAAAATGTTACCAATTACTGCTATTTTCAATAAATTATGAAAAAAAATATAATTGAACTTTAAAAATTATTAAAAAATGCAGTGCAAGAAAAGTGCGTAATATCTTTGAGCTACGCATTTTACGATAAACGCTTGTCACTGTAAAACGGATCATCGTAATCACAAGCGGGAATTTGTAAAATAATCTACAACAATATGAATCTATCATATCAAAAAATCAGCCAATTTGGTCAAGTCACAAAAAAGTTAAACCCGAAAAAACATTTGTGACAAAACTTTTGTCAGCTAGTGTATATATATATATATATCAGTGATGGGAGGGGCCCCGTTTTTTGGAATTCCGGGCGAGCGGGACCTTAAAAAAATTGAAAATTTCAAAACCCGGGACCGGGATCCCCTTTTTTTTTTAGAAAAATACCCGGGTCGGGGAGTCCCTCCCATCACTGATATATACATCATTGAGAGAGACTCCGGCTCTCGAGATAGTGAAAAAGTTAAGTAGGGAATAAAACCTTATTTTTTAAAAAATTGTTAAATTTTCCTCTCGCAATGTGATGTTATGATAAGCATACTTGGGCGGGCCGGGCCGGGCCAGGCCCACTAAATCGTCACCCTGCTGATTTGAAAAATTGCAAAAAATAATATCTGAAGTAGCGTTAGCTATTAATTCGGATTTTGAGGTTAATATTTAATTGCCGGTTCTCAAAAAAGTGTCAGGTTCTATCAATTTTTAAAAATTTGATGATATTTTATGATAAAATAAATATTTTAAAACATTGAATTTTTGTTTGAAAAATTTGGGAAGCAATTAAAAATCAAACTTTGCGTAAAATAAAATCCATTAGATGTTATCTGCGTACTTTGTGCATATTTGCGGATTATTAATTGTATCATTTTTAAAAGGAATAGGATAATATGGTAAAAATAACTTTATTAATCAATTAAGATAACTCTACAACATAAGTAAAGGTAATAGATTTTAACAGCTTAATTTAAAGCTAAAATTTTTTAATTAATTATTTTAATATAAAACAACTGGGAAAAATTATCTGACTGTATTAAAATAATTAAGCTCTTGTAATGGCCAAATTGTAATTTTATCATTTTTAACGTATTTAATCAAATATGTAAAGAAACTTTATTATTGCAAACATATAACTGATATAACGTCGAATCGACTTTTAGAAATCACTTAAATACAAAATTTCGAATCGTAATTTTCATTTAGAATAATTACGTATATTCATCAAAACGGGTCAAAGCCAGTTTAATGACACAGACCTGCGCGTATGCTGTTCGTTGGGAGAGATAGTAGATTTTTGGATTGTCGGACAACGAGCAAATATACACTCATACCCAATGATTTTGCAAGAAAAGAAGCACGCAAAAGATGGGGCCACAAACTGATCGACGTTCTTCTTAGTGTGTATATTGCTCAAAATAGTGTGTTATGTTTGCGGCTCGCCTCTAGACGACTGGCAATTAAATTGATGGAAAGACGAACGAAAAGAGACACGCAAACGCACGGTTTCGAGGCCGAATGGACAAATGCTGGACGGACAATTCGGCGAGACATACATACAAAACCCGACCAGGCAGACAACCTCACTCGCAAGCATATACATCGCAACTGCGATTCAATGGGTTCTTCTCTTTTTCCAGTGTTAAAGCGAATATATATAGACTTTTTTATATTTTTATTTAATTCGTCAATTTTTTAAAACTTATTTTAATATAATCAATACATCAGCGCCATTAATTAAATTATCGTCTAAGTTGAGATCCAAACTAAAGGTTCTTATCATTCCGTATTCCGATATTTCATATATGAATTCCTAGTTTATCATTATCCTTTCAGAGATCGATGCTTAATGGAAGAGGAAAAAATATAACAAAATGTGGTTCTCGTTTAGACGGCCACTCCTTTCTATCTCATAAATGTGTGTTGTCTCAAAATATGGATAACGCACATTGAAGAGAAATAGACGAAAAAGTCATTTGTGGCCGTCCAAACGGGAATATCATTTAAAAAATAAACATTTGTTCCAGGTATACTTTCAGAATTTGTGTTTTATTGCAAGTAAATCTATCCGGGAATCGTAATGGGGAAATGTTTTATTAGGGTTTACTCCTTATTAAACTTACCAGATCGTTTAACGAGTAAAAGTTTTCTTTCTACCGAGTTATGCAAAATCTAACAAAATTTCTTTCCGCGATTGATTTTTAATGGATTTTTTCCATCGTTCTTGGAATCGGCCTCCTGAATTCCTTTCTGTATTTCTAAATTGCAAGGCAGGAGCCGTTGAATCCAACCATTAGATTCTACAGTGTTACTCAGTACGTACTCCTTTGCATCTCTCATAAGAATAAATGAAATAATATACGAAAAATAGATAATACAAATGTAAAAGAAGTACAAATGGAAACGTTCTTATAACGGTCCAAACGAGACCATTATTTTTCCTCTTCCATTCGGAATCTTTCCCTGGAAACAACAATAGGTATACTATATCCAAAGTTAAAATTTTAATATTTCTCACTTATGATTCCACGTACGGGTCTGATTTTTCTACTTTTCTATTTTAGGGAAACTTAATAGAATATTTCTAATTTTTAAAGAATACAGATCTGAAAAATAGCTCACAAGGTTGAAGTCGATTTTTTGGCCTATAATTATCTTCATATTCTTGTTACATAGCATATCAATTTTGGCAGTTATTCGTATAAAATAATTTGCATAGATACATGATACACGGTGGTTACAAAAATATATTTTCGTTCTGTTATTTAAATCATTGAAATTTTCAATTTAATTATAGAATATAACTAAAAAACATTTTTATTATTAAGTTATTTTCCTTCTGGGCCCATTCTGATTGTCAAATTGAGAAGTTACTGTGCATTTCAATTTAAATTCTGTGTTTCAATCATTTTTAAAAGAGAATTATCAAAATTCTTATAAAAATATGAATTTTCACCATCAAAATTCGGTTTATTTATTGAGTGGATTGATTGTTCTTTCACATTTCGAACAAGATGATTGTGAAAATAATCAATAATCACATTTGTCATCATCATTATCATCATTCTTCGCGTTTTGTTGCAGTTTCCAAGTTATATCTTTTCCAGCTATAATAATGTAAACCGTATATTTTGTAAAATGTATTATTTTAGGGTTTATCATAATTATCCGCTTGTGCATTTTTGGGATATTTATTAATATATAAATAGTCGATTAAACAGTTTGAGTCGAAGGTGACGATGAGCTCAACGTCATCTATCGAAAAGAATTCGACGCCTGTAAGTTTACTTTTGAAATATTTTATATTTTGCATTAGAAATTTCCCCAATTTACAATTAAAAAAAGCTTATTATTTATATATAGTCGGCGCCAAATGCGATTACCACCGCAAAATGTGGCGCACTTTTCAAATATTATTTTTTCTTTAAATTTTTAAGACTATTTCCTTGTTTATGCTCGTTCTATACTGTTATAGCTTAAATAAATAGAATAATATGTTATAGATGTTGTTTAAATAGTGGAATAATTGTGGAAAATAATTATAATCATAAAAATTAAATGAACAAATAATATTTAAAAAAGTGCGCCACATTTTGCGGTGGTAATCGAATTTGGCGACGACTATATTTTCTCTGATTATTATTCTTATTTTCCACATTAACTCCACGATTGAGACAACATCTAAAAAATATTCATCCATTTATTTAAGCAAAACAGTATAAAACTAGCATAAAAAAGAAAATAATCATAATAATTAAATGAAAAAATAATATTTAAAAAAAAGTGCGCCACATTTTGCGGTGGTAATCGCATTTGGTGACGACTATAGTATATAAATAAAGACACAAAAGAAAACTTTATAACGTTCTCAACACGAGTTCGCAATGCGTCGCCAAAAAACTTGAAATGGCGACAAAACACAATGTGCACGAAGCACATTTCTAGATAAAAGAAGGATTAGGTACCTAAGCCTAATTTTCTGTTTTAGAGGCGGAGAAAAGGTCTTGTTTAGACAGTCACACGGCCACTAAGGCCACCGAATCTCTTCCTCTTTTGTTTCTCATCAATATCTTTTAAATTAAAATTTTTCATCAAATAATAAACAAAAATTGATGAGAAACAAAAGATGAAGAGATTCGATGGCCTTAGTGGCCGCTATTCCATTAGGCATCGATCTCTGAAAAGGACAATACATAAATATTGAAACCATTCCCTTCATATTCTGAAACGCGACCATCTTCGTGCACCGTTAAAATTTTTTTCATGTTCCAATATTAGTGTACATCGTGTTTGGCCGAAAAAGTCTATATGAGAAATCCAGTTATTATTGAGTTCATTGATTAATCAAATAAATTTGAATGAGGAATTATTGATTGGATTATGAAGTGAACAAACATTAGCTGACATATGTTTGATTTTGTAAGGTATTTATATTTGTAATTGTAAGTAGAAAAAGATAAAAAATTTTCGGAATACGGAATACAAAATAAGAAAGTTGTATCAAGATTTCATATAAAATTAAAGCAAAAATACATTGAATTATTAGCAGAAAACCCTTATTTCATTAAGCGATACGTTAGAACTTTTACTCTTAGGAAACTCTTTCTTTTTCTTAACCGAAAATGTTTTTCTAACGTATTGTCCTTTTCAGAAATGAGTGAGAGTAAACTCACACGAATGACGAGGATCGAACTGTGGCGTAGACGTGCCTGTTTTTACGTATTGTCGTAAAATAAAATGCAAACTTATTTTGTATTGTTTCGAACTATTTTTCTTATTTCTAATTTTTAGCGATTGATTGTCCGGTTGATCACCAAATAAATTAATTTTATTAATATTACGAGATATTTAATGTAAAAATTTTAACATTATTAACAAAAATAAGAAAAAAATATTTAGAAACAATATAAAATAAGTTTGCATTTTATTTTACGGCAAGAAGATGGTATTAGTGGAAAATTCATTTGTGGCAGTGTGACCGTCCAAACGAGACTATCATTTTTCTTTTTTTAAAATTGTTCTTCCATTAGTCCCCGATCTCTGAAAAGTGCAAAACTATAAATTTATTGTCCTTTTCAGAGATGGGTGTATTAGCAAAATTTGAAACAGTATAATATATCATAAAACACGAAATTTTATTGAAAACGATTAACAACCATCATTTATCCATGGAAATGTGGAAATCTTCCCAAACAGCTTCTGAAATAATTTAAATTTCTTGTAGTAAGGATATATTAAAACTAATATGTTCACTAGGCGTATTACTTAGTAATACAATAATTTTATCGCCAATTCTCAAGTCTTGTTATCCTTGAAAGCAGGGATTTTCATTTTCAATGTGTTTTCATTAATCTGAACCATGACGAAAAAGTATTTATCTGCGTGTTTGTTTGTGTATTAATAGAACAATAACCCTTGATGATTAATTCTAGGCCGTCTTTATAATTTTTCACTGTATGTGTTCCTGTGTTCTATATATATATATATATCCCACATCGCCAACAATAATAACACGCTTAGATATACATTGTTATTGATTGAAAGAGTTTTCGCACCGTAATATTCCCTACATTAGTTCAAATCGTATACGACCGCGCTCTAGTCGTCCTTGATATTTTGATGGCAATTTTGTTAACAAAAGTGTGTACATTTTATTCATAGGTACATTAAACACTTTTGTAATAATTATTAGCATTAATAATATTTTGTTTTGTCATATTTAATCGATGAGAATTAATATGGGTATCTATGTGTAGCCTAATATATTATAATGTAAGGGATAATTCATTCATATTCTATTCCACGAGATATTAAGCCACTTAAGTATGGGGTACATATTTTTTATGATTAAAAAGTTATTCGAATGAGTATAATTTTGTCCCGAGAAAAAATGCGTGTTAAACTCTCATATTTTATTTGTATGTATTGAACTTTTCAGAGATCGGCTTTTCAGAGCCTAATGTAAGAGCAAAAAATAAGAGTTTCGGATGGACGGCCTTTCATCCATTTTTTGCGACAGCACACATTGATGAGATACAAAATATTGGCCGTCCAAACGAGACAATAATTTTTTTCTTAGTTACTCCTCTTCTATTAGGACAATATACTGATAACAAGATATATTTCAAATCGACAGTTTTAATAAAACATAAAACCCAAGTAGTAAATCTCAGTAATAAATAAAAAAGTAAAGTAAGTAGCATAATGACTATGTAATCTTTTTCTTGAAACAAATCTGTTAATTATCTGTGGAGTCTCTATTAATGGTAAATCAATTACGTTGCATAAATAAATGAATTGGCACAGATAAAGTAAAACTGACCAGGATGTTCCGGTTTTCTTTTCTGTTTAATTTCATCTCTTTCAATTATATTATTAAAACGATATTGATTTATGTATGTTGTATATATGCGCCTGAGTTTGTTTTAATGAATTCTATTAACGATGATGATGATGTATATTATTAAAATTATTTTCAAGTGTTTATTATTTTAATGACAGTACATAATGGGTTTCCAAAGAACAAAATTCCCAAAAACTCAATTAACAGATTTTACCGGTTCCCCGGGTTATATGTAGAGAGAGAGAGAGAGAGAGAGAGAGAGAGGCCGCGAGAGACAAATAAATTGGGGAGAATTTGAGGGCTTACGTCGACTGTTTTCTTTTTCACGGACATGCGTGTATGTTTTTAAAGACTGTTCTGAATCGATTATTTCAATTCCGCCGTTTTAACTATTCCAACAATGTTTTTTTCTGACCATTCTGTCTGTTTCTATGTATTATCTTTTGGTTTAAAATCAATACATGTATTATATTGTAATACAATTATTGACTAATATAATTTTATTTTGCATGGAAACATTTTAGAGAAACTAGAAATTTAAGAATTATAGTTTAAAAGTTTATCATTAACGACGTTTCATTATATTTTTAATTATTTAAATTAAGTTAAAAATATTAAAAGAAAATAAAAACCTTATTTTCAGGAGCATGTGAACAACCCTCACGACGATCAACAAAGGAATAAAGGAGCTGATCATAAGAAACCATCAGAAAAGGTATAATACAAAAGCAAAAGCATGGCACAGTATTTCAACTTGACTTATTATGTACGCCAAATCGAAACTAGGATTTTCTTATTTTTACGCGTATGTTATAACTTTCACGTGTACTTTACACAGTTATTGTCCACCCCAGATTGTCAGATTTTTCTTAAACTCTCTAAAAAATATAAAAAATTTTCACAAAATATAAGATTTGAGCAAGTTTTCTGAGCTTGTTTTATAAGCCTTCAAGTTGGTGTGATTATGTATATTTGTAATATTCCGTGATTTCATTTGCGGAAATGGATTTTATTTTCCGACGGGAGCAGTTTGCGCTTTTCCTAGATTTAATAACATCCGAAATATCTCGTAATATTGATATAAAATTAATTTATTTGGTGATCAACTGGACAATTAATCGCTAAAAATTAGAAATAAGAAAAATAGTTATTGTCTTTTTTAGAGATCGTTGCCTAATGGAAGAGCAATAAAAGAAGAGAAAACCTCACGGCCACAAACAACATTTTTCTCAATTCCTCTTAAATATGTGTTGCCCATGATTTCGTAAAAAAGAATGGCCGTCCAAACGAGAACCATTCCATCCTAATTTTTTTCCTCTTCCATTAGGCACCGATCTCTGAAAGGGACAATAGAAAAAGTACAAAATAACTTAGCATTTTATTACACGACAATACGTAAACACAGGCACGTCTACGCCACAGTTCGATCCTCGGCAATCGTGTGAGTTTACTCTCACTCCAAAATTTGAGCCGCAATTGAAATAGAAATTGATGAGATGAAAAGAAAAATTTCCTGCTTTTCCTAGATTGAATAACATCCCAATAATTATATGTGTAATTGTTCGTCAAGGAAAAACTTCAGTGAGACAATCCTACATTTAATACCACTCGCACTCCTGTAAGATGTATTTGCCTTGTCTTGTTTATTTGCCTGTGTCTTGTAAAAATTCATTTTATTTGACGACAGTACATAATATCGTCACGCTATTTCAAATTTTTGGTTTTGTTTCCTTTTGCCGATTATATATGGCTGGTTATGTTCTAATGGACGAAATTTTACTCTTCCACATGTTTATTTATTATTTTTTATAGGGGTTTCCCTATAAGTTCTAAAAATTGTCAACTATAATTATATTGTTAGTCGCGCCTATAAGGAACTTTAGATTTGACTGGATAATTTAAAAAAGATACATACTCGTAATTTTTGTTAATTACAGGAAAGGAAATCGTCCACCTCAAACCAAGCAAGCAAAGATATACGGAAACCAAGCTCTAGTGGTTTAAAGCCAAGCACACCGATTTCCAGCACTAAGGTAAATAATATTTGTTAAATTTGCAATTAACTTTGTTTATTATCAGAGACCATCAACCACAGAACAGCATACTCATCATCATCATCATCATTTTCGTGATATGAACGGTGCTTCTTCAACAGCAGCAAGTGCTGCGCCTGGTAGTTCAAATTCAGCGAGATATGGATACCATAATAGTAGTAGATCTCATGGAAGGTATAACTCATTATAGTGCTATTGAAATTTATAGTGAACTGAGAAAGTAGAATCAATTTATATATATATATATATATATTCAAGAGCTACAATCTTTCGAGAGGAATGTGTTTTTAGCATGAGATATAAGATATAAGGGCTAATAAGACGAATGCAATAATGTTATTCTATAGATGTATTTCTTTTTATAGCAGAAAATTGATTTTTTAGTATGTTTTGTTGTTTCATCGTCTTCAATAATTATCATCCACCAACACAAATTTTTATTTTGTTTGCTCAAAAACCATTCAGTTGGAATATTTATTTTTGGAATTTAGCTCAAAACTATTTTTCGTTTTGTTTTTTGTCGAGTATGTGTATGACTTTACTTCTAATCAATAATTCTTTTTTAAAGATTTTAATTTGGTAAAAATCTTTAATCAAACTGAATATATTAATATTATTATAGTCATAATGTTTTAAGTTAAAAATTGAAATTACTTTTCTTTGGAAAATGGTTTTAATTATTTTCATAATTTTTCATATCCTGAAAATTTTGACAACAATTTTAATGATTGAGAAACATATAATTTATTTTAATAAAATACGATTAATTGAATGTCTTTAAAGAAATTCGATAGAAACATATCTGAAGAATTAACTATTACCCATTCTATTCGATATTTAATTAGAACACACACTCACATCGATTTGAGCACATCTGACTCATTTTATGAAAGTAATTGCCACTCGAAAACGAGACAGCCAGTCAAAATTGACAGCCTCTTTTATTGTTATTATTCTGATTACTAAATGTATGAACTGGTTCGCCCAATAACCATTTTCCCTTTATAATATTGATTATTGTTATCAGTGTGTTTTTTATATTCAAATGAGTTGTTTATGGTTGAAGGAGCTTGATTGGCTCTACAATAACTCAAACTGCCCCGAGGAGATGTGTTCAAAGAAGTCATGAAGTTTATGTGGAAACCGCCAGAGTAAGTTGAGCCCGACTGGTTGGTAACCGAGTATTTGACAAACACGTCATTTGTATACATAAAGCATTGATTGTTTAGCATTGTTTGAAAAGAGAGGGTTAGAATGCACATAATTTTTATATTTGTCGCCTCATTTCCTTCCAAATTTTGATAGCGCTGACTCATTTTGGTTATTTTGTGTGCATGTATCCGATGACACATCGAAAATCTTATATATTGGCATTGGATTCAGATGAATTGTTTCCACTAGTAGTTCGCGAGAATATAAAATCGAAGTTGATACAACTAACAATGTTTTTTTACTAATTAAAAATACTTATTTCAGCTCTAGCCATGGACGGTCATCAGCGACTTCTATGAGCGGATCTTCCCGCTCGGCTGCACGGAGAGCCGCTGAAGATGTACATGTGGGCAAATACAAGCTGCTTAAGACCATCGGGAAAGGAAATTTTGCCAAGGTTAAACTGGCAAAGCATGTAATAACGGGGCAAGAAGTTGCGATAAAAATCATAGACAAAAAAGCTCTAAACCCAAGCAGTTTGCAAAAATTGTTTAGGGAAGTTAAGATAATGAAACAGCTCGATCATCCAAACATCGTAAAGTTGTATCAAGTTATGGAGAATGAACACACTCTCTATTTGGTGTTGGAATATGCTTCGGGTGGAGAGGTTTTCGATTATCTTGTAGCGCATGGAAGAATGAAGGAGAAAGAAGCCAGAGCCAAATTTCGTCAAATAGTATCGGCAGTACAGTATTTACACTCGAAGAATATTATTCATCGTGATTTAAAAGCCGAGAATTTGTTACTCGATCAGGACATGAACATAAAAATCGCCGATTTTGGATTCTCCAACACATTTTCAATAGGAAACAAACTAGATACATTTTGCGGATCGCCTCCATACGCTGCACCAGAATTGTTCAGTGGAAAAAAATATGACGGACCGGAAGTGGATGTTTGGAGCTTGGGTGTGATTTTGTACACCTTAGTGTCGGGCAGTTTGCCATTTGATGGTCAAAATTTGAAGGTGAGTCATATTTGATTAAGGCGTTTTTTTCTGGAAAGTAATTTCTAACAAAAAACATTGCACACATTGCAGGAATTACGTGAACGTGTACTTCGCGGGAAGTACCGTATTCCATTCTATATGTCAACCGACTGCGAAAATCTACTTAAGAAGTTTTTGGTTCTTCAACCTCAACGTCGCAGTGCACTCGATTCTATAATGCGAGATCGCTGGATGAACGTCGGTTACGAAGAAGACGAGCTGAAACCATATGTTGAACCGCCAAAAGATCAGATTGATGAGGCTCGGATTGATAAATTGATTCAGGTTGAAAAATTGATTATTTAAAAGGATTCATTAGCAAAATTAATTTTTACAGCTGGGATTCAATAAACAAGCCATAATAGATAGCGTGGAAAAGGAAAAATTTGAAGATATTCACGCGACATATTTGTTACTGGGCGAAAGAAAATCTGATGTAAGTTTCAAAGAATTGACCTATGCATGATTTATTTGTTAACTCAATGGGGGGGAAAGAGTGAATGTTTTTTCTGATGCGTTTCTAGATGGACGCAAACGAGATATTGATGGCGCACTCATTGATCACTCATTCATCGGTTAATGTGCTAAACTCTATCGGCCAACATCCGGCTGGGGTGATAACACGAGCTGAAAGTACTCATCATCCAACCTCGTCGGTATGTTAATCGGTGATTGTCGTTGGAGGTGTTATTGTTGTGTTGTTGTGCTTTTATTTTAAATAATACTTATAAATTAAATTTTTGTAGCCTTCGAGGTATTCTCGATCGAGTTCTCAACAAGGATCGACCGCCTCGCAGGCGATGAAGCCAGCAAGCACTACCAATAGCAGTAGTGGAACGTCGTCTAACAGTGCTCGAAGAAGCAGTCAAAATGATGCTGTCGCTGCCGGTACTCCATCAACCGCTATCATGGCCGGTACGAGACATGGCGGTGTTCAGATGAGAGCGCAGCCAACGAGTCGGCACGCAGCAATAAGTATGTTGCAACCACCTTCATACAAAAGCTGTAAGTGCATTTTATTATCTATATTTTTTGAATATATATATATATATATATATATATAGTCGTCGCCAAATGCGATTACCACCGCAAAATGTGGCGCACTTTTTAAATATTATTTTTTCATTTAATTTTTATGATTATATTCTTGTTTATGCTCGTTCTATAATGTTAGAGCTTAAATAAATAGAAGAATATGTTATAGATGTTGTTTAAATAGTGGAATAATTGTGGAAAATTGTTATAATCATAAGAATTAAATGAAAAAATTATATTTAAAAAGTGCGCCACTTTTTGCGGTGGTAATCGAATTTGGCGACGACTATATATATAATTGTCAACAATTTTCAATAAAAGTTTTAAAGCATCGACAGCGGCCCAGCAAATTTCACAAATACCGCCATTATTCAATCGAAATTCAACAGCAACTCCTGCATCAAGTGCTAGCCAACCAGGATCTGCCAGAAAGTCGATTGATCCAAAAGGACGTATGCCTTTGAACGCGGTGTCTTCATGTGGCCATCGGACAGCCACCGGAGCTGCTGCCGCAGGAGCCGGAGGAATTCCGACGGCACAGAGCAAGAATGCTCAAGAGTTTCAACTGTTAAATCAACTCACACCTGCTGTTATGTCGAAGCTTGTCGGTAAGCAACAGCAGCAACAACCACAGTTGCAGGTTATTTTTTAATGTTAATATATGTGAAAAATATTTATTTTAGAAGTCAGGATCACAAATTTCACACACTCCAACTGAACCTGTCATTAAAGAGGATGACGATGAGACTAGCGAATCTTCGTCTATCATGCCGTTAATCGGAGGAATCGGACAACAACAACCACCGGCCTCGCCTTCAGCAAATTCAGCAGCTTCCGATGATACAACTTCATCTGAATTAAAGGAACAGATGACGAAAGAAAACAATAAGTGAGTGGGATTTCGGAATGTAGTTTATTGGAAAGGAGCGCGATTGTTGTTGTTGTGGTTTTTGTTATTTCTGTTGGTTTTTGGAAGAGATTGTGCGTTTTCTTTCTATATAATGTTTGTGGTGTCCTAGTGCATGCTTCATAACGGAAAGAATTTGGTTGAATTTGGTTTTTTGATTTGTAATATTTTAACAGCATGACTAGCTTGTGGCTTGGTGATACCGGAAAGAAGAACAGACGACAGACGACCGTGGGTCTCGATTCGCTCTACATGGACGGCACACCAAGAAGATTTAAAGTAGCGGTCCCTCCTGAACACATCCTGACGAGAGAAACGAGCAATAACGTTTCGCCATTTAGAAGGACCATTTCATTTCGAATGGTTTTGGTTTTTGATTTTTAATTCAACAACAATTGCGCCAATTAAACTTTTGTTAATTGGTGAATATTTCTAAATTGTTGATTTTCAGGCCGTCAATGATCCATCAATCGCCATCGATGCCTCAGCATACAATTGTGTCGGGAATCGAGGAATTGTCGATGAACAATGGAAGTCATCGATCCTCTCAACAACTACCGAGAGCAGCAGGACCCAATAATTCTTCAAATAATATGACGACAACAACAACAACAATAACCACAAATACAACCACGGGTGTACCTAGTCAAGTATGTTAAACTTTTAGGAATGAGTTTAGTTTTGTGTGTGTTAAATAATCCTTGTGTCGATTTGAGAACGTTTTATTTCGTTGTTGTTGTTTTTTTTATACTTTTCTATCCATTTAAGAAGGACCGAGAAGAATAAGGACTTTACATTAAAATATAGGGGAATTTTCATTTCAAATAAGCGTGAGCAAAAAATAATGGGACTCAATGAAACTAGAAAATAAAATATTATTTTGGGAAGGAAAAAATTCGAAATTAATATTTTAATCGCAAAGCATGAATATATTATTTAGTTTCGGTTTATTAAAAAGCTAGACGCTTTAAATTTTCTTGCAGCAACAAATGTGGCTTTTTCAAAAAGTCTATGATTATTATGATTGCATCCCCTTTTGTTTAGTGAGCCAAATTTTCAGCACTTTACTGCTACAACACAACAACAGCCAGTATTAACACAAAATACATCGTTTACAATTGCTCCAACACAACAGAAACAGCAAGAGACGACCGCGACATATTCGGTGATTCCGCAACAGGCGAATGCAGCTTTTCCTAGAAACACGAGAAACCGGCAGACTTTTCATGGCAAAACTGAAAAGGATAAGGTATCTTAATGGATATGAGCTTTTCTTTCTTTTCCCGCTTCTCTATTCAATTTTGGCTCTTTTTAGTTGTTTATTTTTTAAATTTATTTTTCTGATCGTCCAATATTTAACCTTTTGTGGATGTTTTTGTAGTTTTGAGTAATAATTTGGGGATTGAAATATGAAAAAAAAACCTACATTTTAATGTATTGCAGGGAGGTGAAGATGAAGATATGAATGAATCACCGGCGAATTTGTCTATCGGTGCTACTAGTGGCACGGGAGCAGTTAGTGGTGGCGGAGCTACTGTAACGAGCGGAAACGATAGCAAAATTTGGAGCAAACTAACAAAATTAGCGAGACGGTTCGTCAAAAATCATTGATCTCTTATGTTTGCTTTCTTTTATATAAGAATGGACTAAATGCATGATGTTTTGTGGAATGAATGTGTTTTAGTAGCACGTTTTACTCTTATTGATCTTTTATTATAAATGTTAATAAGAAAAATAATCTCCCCCTTCTTTTTTCCGTTTGTGCATGCTTGATGATGTCTGTTTTGTGCTTTCAGCAGCAGTACGGCATCACCGAATGCTACTTCTAGTGGAGCGGCTGCAAATCGACGGCATCATAATCGGACAACACAATTACATCACTCATTGTCAATGACACAAAGGTAATATACGCGAGACTTTGTATCTTTTCAAATAATATTTACTGGATATACGGTTTGGTTGTTGTTGCATTGTGGTTGTTGTGATTGTTGTGGCTCGCTATTCCCACTCCCCAATATTTTTTTATTCTCTACAAAATAGTGAATTCTTCATTTGTGTTTAGCAGAAAATTATTCACTATTTCAAACTTCCTTACATATATTACCACGAAAGTATCACTTTTCCTTTTTGTGTAACTTAAATATCCAATATTTTATATAACCTGCGAATCTTTTCGCGTCAAAAATTATAAACATCGAATTTTGATTTGTACCTGTTTTTATAATTTTATTTGACGCGTAGCTGTTATATAATTTACATTTTGGTATGCATGTATTATAAAATTATAATAAATTAATAGTTAATTTTCAGAATTTTTGGATTAGATCCAAATGGTCTCAATGAAGACGTGGAACAAATATTCATTTTTTAAAATAATTTCCGTTAGATTCCTTCAAAGTTTCCATTTCACATCGGATTTTTAAAATTTTTTATGATCAATTTCTCATATTATCAAATTATAAACTAAATTTTAAATCGATTTTGCTTCATAGTAAAATTTTTGTGGAGGATTTGTTATGAAATAGAGAATATCCAGCGATGAGCGAAATTGAAGGTTTGCATGATCGGTTTTAAGAACCAAAAGCGGAATTCAAAAGGAATAATTCACAAAATTTTGGTCATCTCTGGTTTACGCGGTTAAATTTGATTGGGAGATGTGGAAGTGTTTAATTTCCGGGTTTTTCGCATTCACAGAGCTTTTTGATAGACATACTTTGGTTATAATTGACTAAGTTTGTGGTTTTGTTCGATTTTAGCCCATCACAAGCATCGCAATTTGTTGTTGCATCAAAAAACAATTCGCAACAACAACATCAGCAGGTTTATCAAAACAATCGAAGACCATTGATTTCTTTGGAACGGAGGCATGCTTATTTACTATTTTTTTCCATATTTATTTTTGTAAATATTGATCATAAATTAATTATTCGAAAATGTTTGAGACCAATGAAATAATTTCAGAGATCATAAGGAGAGTCTAACACAACCAGTTAGCGGTAGAGCCGGGACTATAGGTGCCAGTCAGGGGCAACAGACAGCTGCTGCTTTGGCATCTATTCGCGAAGGTCATGGAACAGCAACAGCGACTATAGCTACACCGACTGTCTCAACGCCGCCTGCAGATGACGTGAAGCCGAGATCACTGAGATTCACATGGAGCATGAAAACTACATCAAGCTTGGCACCAGATGACATGATGAGAGAGATTCGCAAAGTTCTCGACTCCAATAATTGTGACTACGAACAAAGAGAACGATATTTGATATTGTGTATACATGGTGATCCGAACACAGACTCACTGGTTCAGTGGGAAATGGAAGTATGTTTTTTTTTAAATTAATTTCCACTTTAAAATTGTATAGTCGTCGACAAATGCGATTTCCACCGCAAAATGTGGCGCCCTTTTTTAAATATGATTATTTTGTAGTCGATTGAAAGTTTAAAATTTAAAAATCATAACTTTGCTTAGTAGAAAAATAAATTTTAAAGACAAGTATATTATTACCCGCCACAGGAGGTGAAAAATTTTCGAATTAAATAAGTTGAAAACTCTCTTCTTAATACATTTCCATCTGCTTATTTTATATCTCTGTGCTATCTTTAAAAAATAGATAACCCAGATTGTAGTGGAAGAGATGGTATTCGTTATTTAAAAATGTTTTTATAGGTATGTAAATTGCCACGACTAAGTTTAAATGGAGTACGATTTAAAAGAATATCGGGAACTTCAATAGGATTCAAGAATATCGCGTCGAAAATTGCTCAAGAGCTAAATCTATAAATAGTTGCATTTTTTGTTTGTTTTCTGTCTCAATTAATGATTTCTTACGTTTTTAAATATTTCAGTAGTAGGTATTTGTGCTTGTTTCTCTCTCGTTCATCATTATAAAGATTATATTTTAGATGGAAGATAATACGGTTCGTACATTTGATTAACTATAATGTAATGAAATTGTTTTATAAATTATTTAGAGATGTTAATGAGTATTCGTTTTGTGTTTTTATTTTGTATCGCCGCTCCTCTCGTCTTTTTGTGCAGAATTGAAACTGTAATCGCGAGTGTACTCGTTTATTTGCATGATGCAATTATGTTTATTCGATTAAAAGAGTTTTGTTCCTGATTATATACATATATATCTTAGGATTTGTTTAATATTTAAATTAGACTCAATTTTAATTTTATGCCTAATTAATTACATAGGTTTCTACCACAATTTTGGTAATGTGATTTCTACTGTATTGTAACTTAAATTCGATCAATACTTTTTATTTACATTCTATGTGTTATTTTTATGGAATTTTTGTATTGCATAAGTTTATTCCCTTATCATACTGTGATCGATTAAAATAAATGAACTTTATATTTACCAGACTTTGTTGTATATCATAATTTTTTCGAGCGGAGCTGAAGTTCTTTATATTACAGCTTGAGCTGTAAATAAACGCGTAGCCTGGGATAATACCACGATGATAAAAACCATACTTGGGAAAAGCGGGGCCATGATCCACTTTATCCCTCTCTGCATAGCAGCTACTGGAGTAGAAAAATAATAAACTCACCTATTTCAAGTCCTCAAAAAATTGGCATGAATCAGATAATTAGCTTCAAGAAAATTGTAGAGAAGATCACCGAAATCATAACGTTTTCTTGCAGAGTGGAGACCTTAGGTGTCTGTTGACGGATTCCAAGTTTCTTGGAGGAGTGAAACTATTGAGCGGTTGGATTCCTGTAAGTACTCCGCGGAAGCCCGAATCGCTCATCCTATTGTCTTATGGTTGCAGGTTCCGAGACGAAGTTTTCGTTTCATTTTTCTCCTATCTTGAATACTTCCTTCCGTTTCCATTTATCCCCTCGGCGTACGTCCACATCAGCCACAGATAGTTCTATCTTTGAGTTGGTATTCTGAACTGGCTTGAGCAATTCGTCCGCTGTACAATTTACACGTACGTACGTGTAAATTGTAAAAGACTCGCAAACATAATCGAAATAATTATTGTCTTTTTCAGAGATCGGTGCCTAATGGAAGAGCAATAAAAGAAGAGAAAATTATGCGGCCACAAGCAACATTTTTCTCAATTCCTCTTAAATATGTGCTGTCCATAAAAAGAGAGGCCGTCCAAACGAGAATCTCATTCCATCCTAATTATTTTCCTCTTCCATTATGCACTGATCTCTGAGAAAGACAATAAAAGAAAGTAAAAAAAATGTCGCGTAAATGTACACCTATCGTCTCCTACACACACATGCTCATAAAAATGCAGAATGTTCGTCACCACTCTATGCCTGGCCTATCAAAGTTTTTGTACTGTCTCAAATTGGTCTATGAATTGAATTAAACACGAATAGTATGAAATATAAATTTTAAAGATATAAAACTCACCTGCTAAAATAGTACACTCCTGAGTGACAGTGGCGGAATCACAGTCTTCTGAACTTTCATATACGCGTGTAGTTATGGGGGATTTAGATTACACATTCACACCAAGTTGAATGGTTAGGTTGGAGGCTCAGAAAAGGTGCTAATTTTGCAAATTTCTGTAAGAAGCGCATGTTTTTAGATAGTTTAAGACGGGTTATTAACCGTGACGTGTCAAATTGACTGAAAATAATACGTGTAAATAAGTCATATACGTTTAAATATTGAAAAATATTCATTTCGATTTAGCGTGCACATTTCTTGCTTAGTTTTGCTCCCAACCGATTTTTTGAAACACGTTTTGTCCACACGTGCTACATGATTCAATTTTTATTCGGTAAGCTAGTAAGCAATTAAAAGCGCAGTATAAACATCAATGACACTTAGATATTCCTCAACGGATACTGAGAGTACTGTGAGTAAAAAATAATTTGATAGTAAAATATTCTCGTTAAAGAGGCTACATTTAGTCAAATAGTCTATAAATAAGAACATTTATCAATGGAAGGTAATCTACAAAATTAAGGATTTTGTGTTATCTTTCAAACACAGAGACAAGGAATATCATAAACCATAATTTTAAACTGATAATGAATATTGTCGATGACGAATTTTTTGAGTAGTATTTGAACCTTTATGTGTTTTATGATTTGTGAATATACTCTGACATATAAATAAGCTGATATCACTTAAATTATCAGTCTGAGTAACAATTATGAAATTATTTATTTGTTACTTTACTATATTAACTAATTGTGTATTATGTTCGTTGTTTTCTAAGCAAGAGGTTTGATTTTTCAATATCGCTTATAAAATTGTATCCGTTATTTTTTAGCAATTTGATGTTTATTTAAGTAGCATCAAAGTCAATGAAAAATGTTTAGATGATGTTACGGTTTGGCTTCAGTCAATCGCCAAATTTCAATCGACTTTTGATGAATGCGGACTGTTTGGAAAAAATTGTACAAAAAACCAGATAGAAACACTTAATGACAATATATTTGCTATTAAAGGTTGACAAAAACACATCAAGTTAAAGTTATTTTTTTCGTCGTGGTATTAGTCCATTTGATACCTGACAAGGAAAGTGTTTTAGGTCGGGCTCTCAGGTTTTGATAAAACTTTGCAGATAGATTCCTTATGATCCAAATAGTATACTGACAAAATATTAGGATTCACAAAACGGTTTAAGTGGGTAAAAAATGGGTTTGAAATCCAAAAAATAGCGATCATTCTATAAATAATGATTTTATGAACTTCCGAAACAGTGGGACAGTAGCGCAGTGGTAGAACGATGGGGCACGGAACAAGATGGTGAGGGTTCGATTCTTATGGGGGCTGGTATGATTGTATTTGTGATGCTAGTTGAATATCTCTATGTCCCTTTTTTCTTTTTTACTTTTAAAAATTTTTGTGAACTTACTTAAACCATTTTGTGGGTCCTAATATTTTGTCAGTATACTATTTGGATCATAAGGAATCCATCTGCAAAGTTTTATCAAAAACCTGAGAGCCCGACCTAAAACACTTCCCTTGTGAAATTGAGATTTTAAAATTTGAGACCACGTCTATTTACATCTCCTTCTAATGGTTTTTAAGCTAATTACGCTAATCATTAAAATAGAACAAAATCATGAAAATGCTGAAAATTTGAAACAAAAACGTGGGCTAATGTTTACAAGGCCACGACAAAATTTACAATAATTTGGTGTGCAAATGTTCATATAGTTTATAAACAATAGCTACTTAAAGAACTCGACTCATTTGGGAAGATACCAGCTCCAGGACTCCTCGAATTAAAATTAATATACGATGGCTCATACACAGAATGTATAAACTCAAAAAACAATCATTATGAAACGAATTACTGTTACACTACTATTGACTTCCAAAAAGTTAAAATCACAAAAATCTTTTGAACTATAGCTAATAAAACGCTTCCAGACGTGTAAAGGTATCGCGTCAACGGCTATTCGCTTGGCTACATGTTTTCCTGAAAGCTGTGCTGAGCAAGATATATCTGAATTAGTCAACAAACTCCCCAATACATCCTTTACTTCATGTCAAACATTTTGCACGAAGCATCATATTGATAAGGATGCTAGTTTTTGGAGTTTTAGTATATTTTTAATCGTCATTCTCATTATTATTATCTTCGCATCTATTGTTGACTACTGTATGGACGAAATATTTAAATTCACCAAAAAGAATGATTATATAGGTATGAATTTTGTCAGCTATTCGTTAATTTATTTAAAATAACCACTTTAAGCACTTAAAATTATTTTGTCATTCTCGTTATGGACGAATGCCAGCCTTGTTCTATCGGTAAAAGAACAAAAACCTGGATTTATAAAATCTCTGGATTGTATTCGACTAATGTCAATGTCCTGGGTTGTCGCTGGCCATGCCATGATCATGTTCGCTATGGGAGGTTAGATAACGTCTAAACCAATTATAAACTATGTCTGAAGATACTTTCGCGCCTGTTATAAAAGTTCCTACTAAATTCTGGAATCACTTAATCACGAACGCTGTTTTATCCGTTGACACATTCTTTGTGCTGTCGGGTATAGTCGTTGCTTACATGTTTTTTAAACAACCTTTGAGCTCAAGATTAATAAAATCTCCTAGCACGTGGATCCTCTTTTACATTCATCGATATTTAAGGTACATAATCACGCAAGTTAAATTAAATTATTCGTTCTATTTAATGTAAGGTTAACTCCGCCTATTATGCTTTTCATTGGGTTTTACATAGTATATGCCCCTTATATACAAGGACCAGTTGCGGCATCCGAATTTAGTGAGATACAAGCTGGAATAATTTTTAAAAATTGATATACAGACAACGATATATCACAAATAGAAGCGTGTAGGAAAACCTGGTGGAAAAATTTAATTTATATCAATAATTTTGGAGAAATGGAGGATTCGGTAACTTGAGAATATTCCAATAATTCGATTATTTATTGCTCATTTCCTAGTGTTACTCTATTACGTGGTATCTTGCCGTTGATACTCAGTTATATCTCATTTCGCCGATAATATTGATTGGACTGTTCATTGCACAATCATTGGGAATTTTATTATCATTATCTGGTTGTGTTGCAAGTATTGTTATAGTTTATATTTTGTATTATATAAACGATTATCCTGCTGATTTTGTTGGAAATGGGTATGTTTTCTGAATGCACAATTTTCAAAAATGTATTTAACTTCATTTTAAAAATATAGTCGCAATTGAGGCGCACTTTTGAATTGTTATTTTTTCCATTTAATTTTTATGATTATTATTATTAACCACACTTTCTTGTTTACGCTCGTTCTACACCGTTTTTGCTTAAATAAATTGAGGCACTCTACTGCCAAGAAACGGCGCCACATTGCAAAAAACTTCGAATCCTTTAAAAAGGGTAGTGTTCCCGCAATTTGTGCGAGGTCTTTTGCAATGCGGTGCGGTTTCGTGGCATTCGAGTGTTGAGGAATATTTTTAGATGTTGTTGTAATCGTGGAATAAATGTGGAAATTAATAATTATCATTAAAAATAAATGAAAAAATAACATTACAATACGCGTATTGCAATACGTGCGCCACAATTGCCGTTGTAATTATATTTGGCATCGACTACATACACTAGCTGACAAAAGTTTTGTCACAAATGTTTCTTCGGGTTTAACTTTTTTGTGACTTGACCAAATTGGCTGATTTTTTGATATGATAGATTCATATGGTTGTAGATTATTTTACAAATTCCCGCTTGTGATTACGATGATCCGTTTTACAGTGACAAGCGTTTATCGTAAAACGCGTAGCTCAAAGATATTACGCACTTTTCTTGCACTGCATTTTTTAATAATTTTTAAAGTTCAATTATACTTTTTTCATAATTTATTGAAAATAGCAGTAATTGGCAACATTTTAGAGATGACTCCACGTAAAGAAACTGCAATTGCTACCCGGCAAGCTGTTGTCAATATGAGGGAAAACGGAATGCGTGGTACCGAAATTGCCATGGTAATTTAAACCAAATTTTGCTACTATAACATTTTAAACACTGATTCACATAAAATATTAAAAAATCAGCCAATTTGGTCAAGTCACAAAAAGTTAAACCCGAAAAAACATTTGTGACAAAACTTTTGTCAGCTGGTGCACTCCACTGCCACGAACACTGCGTATCTTGCAAAAAAGGATGGACAGATTGCAAAACCCCGCCTTTCAAATTTTTATTTGAATTATTTGTTTTTTAAATAATCCTAAAATTGTTTTTAAACCTTCAAATATATTAAACACCATTAATCAATAATTCCAAACGATTCTAAATTCAAAGCAAATCAAATTCGAAGAATTTAAGATTGTAAAAATGTAAAGAATATAAATAAAATGTGAAGGGCGTGGTTTTGCAATTTATCCACACCTTTTTTGCAAAATGCACAGTAGTCGTGGCACCGGAGTGCTGGTGTATATAGTATAGCTATATATATTTACTTATCAACTGCACACCTTTTATAAGAGACCAAACCGTCTTATATGCTTAGAAATTCTGATAGCCAAGATCAGAATCCTCACACAAAAATAATTTACTATATTGTTTAGTAACCCATCAAACTTCTTTCAACAAATATACGAGAAACCATGGATTAGATGTCCGCCTTATCTTATCGGATTAATTGCCGGATACTTTATCGCAATATACGGAAAACGTAAACTAAGAATAAATTGGGCTCTTCCGGTTATCGGCTGGGTAACTGCTTTCTTCGTGGCATGTGCCTGTTTATTTACCAACTATGATTATGATAGTGGTACTCATTGGAGGTATTCACAATGATTATTATTGTTATTATTATTATTATATTCACAATCAGCATTTTTTCGCGGGCCACGTTTTACAACTTCAGCCGTATAGGATGGTCTTTTGTCATTTGTTGGGTGGTCATAGCAAATCATATGGGATGGGGTGGTCCTATCAACAACTTCATGTCACATCCCATATGGCAGCCATTTGGAAGGTTGTCATATTGCGCTTACATTGTTCATTGGATGGTTATAAGCTATTACAACAACCTCAGTGATAGACCACTTCATCTGAACGGTTTATGGGAAATTTATTTATACTATGCTATTCCGTGTACTTTCATATCGTTTGTTTTTGCATTCGTATGGAGTATGTTATTCGAAATTCCAACATTGAGGTAGAATTCGCAAATTGTCGTATCTTTATTTTTTACAGACTTGAAAAAATTCTAATTCAATCAATTATGGGACACGGAAAGAAAGAAAAAGAAAATATCAAATCAAGAATAGGAAACCTAGAAGGCGGGATTGGTAAAACTACTGCTGCGACTGAGAGTATAAAGTTGTAAATTTATTATATTGAATGTTTTGTGAATGTATATATATATAATCGATTATATTACTTTATTTATTATTATTTAAAAAATGAAATGTTTCTTAAGTATTCTATTTATTAACACTCTAGTACAGAAGATAAACAACCTGAGGGATGAATAAAGATGAGATAGCTTATTAAAACTTCATAGGGAGATTTACGATCACTGAACTGACAAAACCAATATGGGCACATGAAAAGTGCCGGGCCCTAATATGTGTTAGGAAAACGGAAGGATGACAAATATGAAGTGTAGCGCCAGCCATCGGGCTGGGCTCCGCCCACCCGAGGACGAAGTATATAAGCAACCAAATGCCACAATAAATATCTTTTACGTTTGGTATGGTCCCCATGAGTAGCTAACAACGTCCCGCATGCTGAGATCAGAGCGGTGCATGCTCTACGTTGTTACAGGAGCATGCTTGTCTGACACCAATCTACTTTGCCTAACAAGGGAACCATGTTTAGGCATCATCTCAAAGTTCTAGGTTCAGGGGTTTGCCTTTCCTCCGGTGACCAATTTATGTGTCGGAACCAACAAAACTACCATTGAATTCATAATTATTGCAAGCTGCTGGCATTGTGAATTCTCCTTTGGTATTCTTTGTAACATACATTCAAATGGGAAATTTATTTCAAATGTTCATATTTTATTAAATCAATCCACTTATCATATCTAAATTCTGTTCTTTTACGCTTGATCTCTTGGTTTCCGTTTTGCTATAATATGAAAAGCGAATAAATCAGATTGCAATAAAAACTAAACCTGGATCTGGACTCGGTGCCCTAATATCTTTATAATTATTTTCCATAGCCATTGCCAAGTCATAATTTTCAGGTGTTAGAACCATACGAGGACGCAGTACGGTAAATCGAATCTCAAAGTTCTCTGAGACATGCATTATCTAAACAAAAGTTGGTTATATAATAGTAATAAAGTTTTTATGAACTAACCGCACCACAATTTATATCATTGCCACAATAAAATGGAGCTGAAAAAACTGTTACAAGTTTCTTGTTAAATATGAATTGATAACCCAACTAAACATATCAATTCTATTCTATTGATGCTATTCTAATATTTTACCTGTGATACTTCATGAGCACGGACTACCATATCCAAGTTTAGGAGAGAACAAAAATCATTAATCGCTTTTTCACCAAACAATACAGAAATAGAACGAAGCTGAAATTTTTACAAACTATTTAGATGAACCAATTACGATTCATACGGTATTAGCTGTAAATGTAGTAGCTTTGTCTTGCGTTGGGTCCGCCCACATTAAATCCATTGCAAGCCCTTCGTCACAGAGCTAAATAACCACTATTTATACATTCGGATGACCGGATATTACTTTTGGTCTATAGGGTTTCTTCAGTTCTATCAATGAATCCCACGATGTTACATGCTCTGAAATTCCGCCATGCATGCATAATATTCGTCTTTTAATTGCGGCACATAAGGGGAGCTGGTTGAACACCTTAATGTATCAGTCAATTATACGCAAAGTAAGAAAGAATGCGAATAAGAAGAAGCATTACAAACATTTGATTGATGAAATTAAGAAACAAACTTAATTTGTTACGAGCTATGCTGAGATTTTACGTTAAACAAAATCATCGTTTATTCGATATTTCGTATTATTACCGTACCATAGACGGCAGACGTTTTTCATTTCAATACGAATTCACTTATAACCATGTAGTAGGGATTGTCTCTAACTACCTTTTGAAATCTAGACCACATTCGTGGTGATCTTTTACGCTTCATCTCTGTGTAGAAGCCGTAAAGGCGATTCATCTGAAAAATTATTATGATTATTGCTAAATAGATTATATTTAAGTGCTAGTTGATTATTCATTCAGTCTACAAGGTGCACAAGTTTATTGTAATACTATTGTCCTTTTCAGAGATCGATGCCTAATGGAAGAGGAAAAATTAGGGGCGGAGAAAATGTCTTGTTTAGACAGCCACACGGCCACTAAGTCCATCGAATCTCTTCCTCTTACTTACTTTGGATACTTTGGAGTCCGAATCATTCTCGCAGTGAGAAGCGGACAGATTAGTTCAATCACCTCTGACGATGACCGACTATCCGAGTCAGGAGAGAATGATGAGGAAAGGGGATTGAGTTTGTGCTCACAAAAGAGCTGCTTACTCGCTGCGGACAGGTCAGCCCCTGGGCGCAGGCACGATTATCCCCCTTTGGTTCCTTGAACGGTGGGAACCTGAACTAGGGGTGTACGATAACGGTAACGCCCAAAAGCCGCCAATTTGAGCGGCTGCTGCCGACCATGCAGCTCTCGTCTCCAGGATTCTTCTGATGGATCTTGTCGTGGACCGTTCCGCGTCACCCACGTTGTTTGCATTTGCCTTACAATCTATCCTCAACAAGGTAGAAATTGAAGAAATGGCACAGATAAACTGTATGGAATAAATATTGATGGGAAACAGCTGAAGAGGCTGCGAATGATACGGAAGAAATGGAACGAAGAATATCGATTTTGGCACGACTGGCGAAGGAACTCGAAATTAATCCCGAAAACAATTATCATGAAAAACAATTTTGCTTCTGGCTCAGGGGTTGTCAGTCCTTTCCAAGAAAGTGCTCGATATCTAGGAAGCCATATCAGTGATTGATGGAGGTTTAGCAGATGAAATTTCAAAGCGGACGAAATCTGCGTGGGCATCATACGGGAAATGCAAACTCCTCTTCATGCACATTGACCATAAGGAAAAGAGGAAGCTCAGAAATGCAAAATGTTATTCCTGCCCTCCTATATGGACATGGCCAGTCCTTTCTGAGCACATCACGCGTCTGCAAAGAGCAATCGACACCATTTACTTCTATACCAATTTTGAGATCGTCAACATTGAGAGGATTGTCCGCGGTAAGACCTTACAATGGGCAGGTCGCAGGCAGGGCAGGCCAGAGTGCCGGTGGACCGTTGGTGCAAACGCGTAACAGAATGGGACCCCAGAGGATCAACTAGACCAAAAGGACGACCTTCTGGTCTGATATCTAGATCTCAAACTTCACCCACGAACGGTCCACGAATCCTGGAGACGAGAGCTGCATGGTCGGCAGCAGACGCTCAAATTGGCGGCTTTTGCGCATTACCGTTATCGTACACCCCTTGTTCAGGTTCCCAAGGAACCAAAGGGGGATAATCGTCGCCTGCGACCGGGGGCTGACCTGTCAGCAGCGAGTAAGCAGATCTTTTCTGAGCACAAACTCAATTCCCGTTCCTCATCATTCTCTCCTGACTCGGATAGTCGGTCATCGTCAGAGGTGATTGAACTAATCTGTCCGCTTCTCACTGCGAGAATGATTCGGACTCCAAAGTATCCAAAGTAAGTAAGAGGAAGAGATTCGATGGACTTAGTGGCCGTGTGGCTGTCTAAACAAGACCTTTTCTCCGCCCCTCATTTTTTGCTCTTCCATTCGATCTCTGAAATCAATAATAATAATAATTGTGAATAATCAATAATATCGGCATATTCAGATACACAAAATTCACTATTTTTGTGTTTTAAAAAATATATTTTACATTGTTTAGTTGTTTCAAGGTCCCAATTGACAATATTTATTCTTAAAAATGTTTTCTACTAACCTTATAACATTCATGATTACCACGTAGTAGGCTAATGTTATTTTTATAAAGCACCATATAACAAAATAGCAGCATGACAACTTCCAGCGCATATCCACCACGATCTACATAATCACCGAGAAAAAGCATCTTACAATCAGATGGATATCCACAAATTCTGAAATATCTGATCAAATCATCTAGTTGTCCATGAATATCTCCAAAAATCGTTAACGGTGGCGCCAGATCGATCATTGCTGGTAGTGGTTTCAATATTCTTTCCACATGATTTAATATTCGGCATATTTGTCCATTGGAAAAACTTTCTACTGATTTATAGTTTATAATCCGGTTTATCATTCTTTGAGCAAGATATTTAACCTGCTCATTCTGTGAAAAATGTTTTTTTTTTTAATTAAAAGTTCAATTCTAACTTGAAAATGTTCTTCAAATGCTTTCATTGGCATCACAGTAAAATTTTAAAATACACTTTATATTCTATAGAAATGATTATATTTTCACGTCAAATATAGATATTTTATAATTAAAATAAAATCCATATTTTCTTCAGTTCACGCTCAATGTTGATAATAATCATGATTAAGTAATTATTTCCAGATTTAAAAAATGTCAATCTTGACGAAAAGCGAAATCGTTGATAATGATTCGGAGAATAATCAAAGGTTTATTGGTGGAACTAAGATTTTTTGTTTTATTGTAGAATGTAAAGTTTTATCCTTAACTCAAAACGTGATGAGATGACTCGTATCGCAATGTTTCTTCGTGATGACTGGACGAGTACAAAATCATTTTGTAACGCAAAAATAACTCTAAGTGATGGACGGCACGAACCAGTTCATCTGGAAGTTTTTCATACCTTTTCCACCTTATCCATTCCAGTTAGTTTCCTTATTTATAATTTATAAAATAAAAATTATTCAGAAGTCAAAGCCATACATTAATGCTTCGGATTTGAATAAAACCAGTGTTCACAACATTATAGAGTGGATGTACTTAGGGAAGACACGGCTCAACATTCGAAATTTAGCTGATCATTTGTACGCCGCCCAGAAGCTTGAAGTGGCAGAGTTCCAGCAGTCTCTTGAGAAAAACATAATAGATCTATGCTCGGAAATTAATCCAATATACTTATTGAATCAAATTTCGAAGAATTTATATCATGTATGTCTTTATTTTTTTTACAAAACATTAAACCGCTGATATCTAATTCTTTACTTTTTTTTAAAATAATTCGGCCATAGACAAAAGACAGCAACGTTAGGACACGAACGAATCAGCGTTGAGGTTCTCGTTGCGGTCGTATAATTTCGGGTACACCTTCTCTAGCTGTCTGTGTCTCTGTGTGTGACATACACTAAAGGATGGACAAAAAGCTAGGCCGTATTTTTAGAAGGGATATTTTATGGAGATGGGAATGAGGTTATCTTAGACTGTTTCGAATAATATGCCGGGAAAGGTTGAAATATTTATTTATAGCGTATGTCAAAATAGTTGACGACGCAATCACGCTGCAAATGCGGCATACTAATTAAAATTCATTTACAAATCGATTATTTTAATAATTTTTAATTAATAAACGTTCAATATAAGCAATAACAATTAAAAATGTCACAAAAATAAAATAAAATAATCGATTTGAAAATGAATTTGAATTAGTATGCCGTATTTGCAGCGTGATTGCGTCGTCAACTATTTTGAAATACTCTATAGAATAATTTAATAACAAGGATATTGTAGTATAAAGCTGAAAAAACAGCTAAGGCTTCGCTACCTAAGCCTAAACACTTCGGTCAAAACGAAATTCCACTCTCCGTATTTGTATTTTTCTCTGCGCGTTGTATTTTTGTGTTGTGTCGCGTTTTTTGTGTGTTTTAAAGATTAAACGTAAAATATTATCGAAATAGATGAAAATATCATAGATTATAGAGATTTTTTTTTCTTTCAGATGAGCTATGTAACAATAGCACCGAGGCCATAATGTTTCTGTTTCGCGTAACTGAAAATGCTAAAAATTTTTTAAATTAGGAAATGCGGCAAAAACGTAATTATATGATTCCGATCTTCATAAAATATCGGAATATTTCCCTTCGAAAAATGAGGCCTAACTTTGTAGAGACGGCCTAACTTTGTAGAGATAACCCTTCGAAAAATGCGGCCTAACTTTGTAGAGACACAGACAACTAGAGAAGATGTACACGAAATTATACGACCGCAACGCGAACCCCAACGCTGACGCCATATAGACATTCGTTCGTGTCCCAACGTTGCTGTCTTTCGTCTTTGACCCAATAATTCAAGCATATCACGCTCGACCAATAAAATATCAGAAAAACAATTAACTAGTCGCAGCTCGCACATTTTCATAAAACCGTAATGTAATCTAAAAATCTTCAAAACTCAAAATCCTAAATTCGGAATCAAATTTCAAAAACTGAATTCGGAGTCGTGAATACGGAATAAAATGTTTAAAGACGGAATTCCACATAAAATGAAAACTTGTATGTAATTTAAATGTTCACGGTGATAAGATAATTAACCGAATTAGCTGTTTTAATTGAAAATTGTAATAAATGCACTGCGGTTTAATGTGTCATAGACATTAAGTTAAAATAGTTATACAACACAAGATTTGTTTTTAGCTTCCTTATACGTCGTTAACGTATATTCCGATGTCAGAAACCTGTTTAACAACTATATTAACGAGTGTGCATGAAAAATTAAACTCTGGATTATCCTTTCGTCAAATGATACGAGTTTCATCAAATTCAGTTGTAACCATGCTAATGGCTCGAGTACGAGATACAATGAAAATAGATTTCCTGAATTTTTCATTAAATTGGTCTGTTTATGATTTAGAATATCAACAATTTTGTTTTGTAGGATACATGAAACTCATCCTGATGATAATGTTGTTGAATTTATTATGAGTCATTTAATATTCGCAACTATGACATATGAGTCCATAAAAGTGCTACAATCGACAATAAAAGAATGTATTGTACCTGTCCGAAGATTTGTTCAAGTTAGAATGCATCCAAACAATAAGGTAAAATTATTTTTATGTTTATGAGTTCACAGTAAAACGATGTGTTTCAGATTGAAATCAGATTCCCCGGTGAAAGTTACGTTGATACTGTTAAAACGTATGAAAAGTAAGTATGTAAGATGAAAGAAAATGATTGAATGTTTTAGGGACTTGAGCACTTTTGACACATTAAGTGTTAATACAGCAGTTTCTGGATTTACATTGATTTCTAATGATGACAAGAGAGAATTAATTAGATTTTCGTAAGATTTAATTTTATATCCTAAACCAAATTAATAATTTTAGACATTCACAGAATTTCCATGACTTACCACTGTAAGTAGATTGATTTTATTGATTAGATATGATTTAATTCAGAACCGAAGATTGTTTAACAGCGATGACAATTAGTGATACTGATATTCGCCAATTAAATGAAGAAGGAGTGCAAATTAATTAATTAATAATCAATCCAAAAACGATAATAAATTTCCTTTTTTATAAAACCTTTCTTTATCGGATGATAACCTAGATATATATATATATATATAATTCCTTTGAAGCAATCATAACGTTTATATTATGAGGTTATTACGGATTATATTAATCAACTGTTTTTATATAAATATCGGTTTGTCAGAAAATTAAATAATTAAATGAATTTTAATATTAGAATTTATTCGCTGCTCAGACATTACTATAAAAAACATGATGGATGATAATTGGTTACGCAAGTTTATTCCTCAAACATATGAAAAAAATAATAAAGATAAACTTGATGTTAGCAAACATAACAATTTTGGTTACAGTGAACAAGGAATGAATGACTTGGATGAGGTGATAATTTAATAGTCGGTAAAAATGGATTAGTTTAGGTTGGTAACTTGGTTGGAGGAGGCGACGCGGATCTTTTAGCTATTTTGCGGCCATATTATTCGATGGTCGAAATGGCCGCAAATGGAAACAAACAGGTAAAAATAAATATAAGAAATTGAATGCTCTATTTGATCATTTTTGAATTATTTTCAATGGTCTCTATGAGATCATGAAGCAAATGTTCAATTTATGTTAATAATTTCTCTGTTTGATTACTTTTCTTTTTTATGAAAATAAAATTGGAATTAACAATTTCTTATATTACGCAATTGTTGCATGCGATTTTGCAATTGTGGAGTGTATATTGCAGGCTATGGAAAAAATCGGTTTAAAGGAGCATTCCGAATAATAAAATGGTCTCGCTTGGACAGGTGTAGATTTAATTTGCAATTTGCTTTTTTTCCGTCACAATTTTGTTTCATTTGGTTTTCTCTTACTAAATTGGTTGTTAAATCAACATAATAATTATTATAATAAAATTTTTTGTATAATTTATTATATAATTAGGATCGAAATAATGAACAAAAATGGAAATTAAATCTACACCTGTCCAAGCGAGACCATTTTATTATTCGGAATGCTCCTTTAACCAGGATTTTTCATTAACCTAAACCACGACAATATTTTGATAATATATTTAAGCATATATTTTTAAAAATATTTTCCCCAAAGTCTCAAATTGAAATATTTCAAAATATTAGAAATTGATAATTTTCAACACTTGGATTATTTTCTAATTATCGCAATGAAGTTGTGAAACAAATATTAAATTTATTATATAATTATTATAATTAAAAAATTTTTATAATACATTCACTCCACTGCCACGAAACCGCGCCGCATTGCAAAAAACTTCGCACGAATTACAAACACTGCCTTTTAATTTATTATTTTTACCGTTTTACTCTGTAGAAATCCTGCTGAATAGAAATTCTCTCTCTCTCTCTCTCTCAATTATATGGAGCAGAAGAGTCTTCATCGTCTATATAACTGACTTGTAAATATTGAAAATAAATATAATACATAAAAAGGTTGTGTTTGCAATTGGTGCAAAGTCTTCTGCAATTGCGGCGCGGTTTCGTGACGCATTTGTAAAAAAAACTTTATTTGGTAAAAAACAATTAGACATAAAGATATAGGAAATCGTAAAATAACATTTAGTTCACCCTAATAGAAAAATTGTTTTAAGATTATTAAGATTATTACCTTTATAGTGTGCGCAACTTCTCTTTACTCTGTTAATTCATGTTCGTGCACGCCAAATCGAAATACATATTTTTCAATATTTAAACGTGTATTACTAATTTACACGTATTATTTTTGTATAACTTGACATCTCATTGTTACTAGCCCATCTTAAACTATCTTAAAACAAGCGCTTCTTGCCGAACTTTGCAAAATGAGCATATTTTTTGAGCCATTAAAATTGATGTGTTCATGTAATTTTTAAAATTAGTTTTTAAGGGCGGCGGCCAGTATTTACATGTTTTACCTGATTCTTCTGAAGGTGACGATCCTATCTATTCTCTGGGTGGATCAATGTTTGGAGGAATAGAGCCAGCTGGAGCTAAAGTAGGTTATTTGAGCAGATTATTCGGCTGATGATCATTGATGATTATGAAGTTAATTAACTAATAAGGTGCATTTTATAAATTTTTATGTTAAAAATAATAAAGTTATATTCATTTGATAATCTAACACATTCAAACGTGCGTATATATAAACTAAATTTAGTAGGCGTTGTGTTATCGTAATTTAATTTTCTTATTCTTATTCTTATTCTTTTTCTTTTATATAATACATAACTTGTTGGTTTTGTCTGTATATATCTAAATATTATAGGTTAATTTAGCTTATATTATTGAATAAATGTTCGTATTGATTAATGAATATATTAATTATATTGTTTGTTCATTTGATTACTATCAACATCAATTTTTTATAGTTTCAAGGTGAAACATTAAGCCGTGTGGATAAATTAACTATATATATATATGGTGATATAATTAGAGACAAACTGAGAAACCCTTCTGTTTTCATAATCGAAACACACCCCAATTTACATAATGTGAAAAAAAAAGATGTGACTAGTTGGCAATGATGATATAGATAATGTGCGAGTTGATTCAAATTTTAAGCATAACGACGGAAAAGGAAAAAAAAACTATTTTTTATTCATTTATCCCTTGGGACCATTTTATTTCATATTTCCGAAGAAAATTGAAGTTTCATGTAAAAACGTGGTTTTATTTTATACTCATAATGCTATTGAAAATATGTTTTATGTATTCTAAAAAATATATCTTTGCTCTCGCCTTATTTTATCTATTTGATGCCGGCGTTCATTTGCAATCAATTTGATATGGAAATTGCTCACTTCCGTATAAAGCGTTGAATGTCAGTTGTAGCAATTCATTCTTATTTTTTTTGTGACTTTTTTTTGTCTCGTTTTTTGAAAATATGAAAATAAATATGACAATTTTATTTTTTTTAATGTATAACGTTGCAAAAATACAATATAAAATGGATGTTTTTAAATAGCTTTGATTCTTTTCAAAACTTTAAAAGCTTCAAAACTTTAATTTAGAATAGCGTGGAAGAGAAAAAATGAGAACAATGAGACTATAACATATTCATAATTTTTTTTACAGTTTAAGAAATGAGATACTTTAATTACGAAATAAATTGCAAAACGTTCACATCCATTTTCTCTATTTCTCATATTTAGAATACTAGCTAAATATTAGAGCTCAGTTGTCATTAGCGGTGATATTTGTTGAAAGGCTTGTAGAATGTATAAAAATCTCGCTATAGCGCTGATTATTATTATTAAAGAGAAAGTGTGATAAAGTTTATTCGAGATTTTATCTACATATACATTATGTATAATCCAGACAACACTATTGAAGAGGAAGAGGGTGGAAACTCCTTCAACTGGAAATTACGATTTTCGGATTTTTCAGCGGGTCTATAAATTTTTGTGTCTTTTTAACAACAAATGTTTTACTACAATTTTATTAAGCTTGTCTTTAACTATCTAAAACTATTATTACTTTTCTGGAAGTTTAGATATGAGCACGTTTACTGAGCTCATTTTATTAACATACCAGTTGGCGTGTGGCCGTCCAAATGAGATCATTATTCTTTTTCTCTAAAAAGTAGAATAATAAACTTTTATCAATTATTGAAATGATCATAAAATATGACGTGAAATATGACATGACGTACGTGAAAGCATATCCATTTTTAAATCCTAACAAGCACAGGCAAACTGGGGACGGTCCGTTAACCGAACCGAACCGGTCCGCTTCCGGTTTCCGAATTTTCACATTTAATTCACAAATTCAAGAACATCCATTCTGTGGATAGTTAATATATTTTTCATTATTCGATGAGAAAATTTTCGAGAGAATCAAGCTTCAAAATAAAAGATTTTTTGTCATTCATCGTATTATATATATATATATATATAATATGGCTTATTCAATGACAAATAGTTACCATTTCTAACTAATAACATTTGATTTAATTATTCATAACTTTACCAAATAATATTTTCATAAATTGCGTTCGCAATGTTTCGCAAAAAATAGGAATAAATTATCCATGGGAATTTTCGGCGACTCATTTTTCTTAAGCGATTCATTGCTCTAGGCGATTTCATGTAGAAAATCTTTATGATTACTCATGCGCACGTAATTTACCTTTAATTATACGATTTTTTCTGTTTTTTTATATTCGATATTTTCGCTCGATAACTATTCATTTATTAATGATAACTTTAGAGATATTCAATTAAAGATTCATGATATTTGAGAAGTCAGTTCTTTATAAAGCTTGCTTTTTCTTTTATATTTCATATAAAAATATATAACTTTACTATTTTTTTAAAAATATCGACATTAAAATAATATTTTAACATAAAACAAGAAGTTATTTAGCAATTATTAGGTTTAGATTTCGTTTTTAAGCTTCTTTATGTTGCTACATTATGTTCATCCGATTTCTAATTAGGAAAAACCATCATCTACAGGAATCATCGGTTCGTAAATGCTTCCTATAATTATCATCGTGTTGTCATCTTTTACTGACAATGACCAGCGGCTATCTCTCAAGATAATTAAGGGGGTAGATATGTTTTATTAAAGACAGAAATTAAATTGAATTATCTTTTGTTTAAATTTGTCCAGTTTTCTATATAATAAGCTCATAAAAACGCGGAAAATAATTTCTAGACGTAATACATAGCACAACAATATATTTTTAGGGTGAAGCAACATTTTTTCCGATTTCCTATATCATTTTGTCTAATTTTTTTTACCAAATAAATAAAGATCCTCGTGTTCTTTTACTTCATGAAAAAAACACAAGGCTTCAACGCAACTGCCGCAGAAAAAAAATATGCGAAGTTGAAGGCGACAATGTGGTATCTGGCCGATGTCGAAAACGGGTGCCGCGAGTTTTTCGCCTTTAAGAACAAGTATTGGTAACGCAGCAGCATCGAACACCGATAGATGGGTTCAATTCATAGAGTCAAATGGGGGTCTTTACTTTAAAACCTAATTTTCATGTATTGTAAAAAAGAAGGGGGTTTATATTCCAATTTTTAAAATAATTAGTTTTATCTACCGAAGACTGCACGCCGAAGGCAGTCAGTTAAAAAAATCGTCTTCACATAAAAAGAAAAATCAACGAAATTGATTACGATTGCAAAAAATTTATTAAGCATTATTTGTTTTTTTGTGAAACAAATTTAGACTATTTTTAGAGAACGACTGTTTTGCATGAGACCTGAGTTAAAACATTGTGTTTCTCGTAAAATTTTGAATTTTTTGAAATGCAAAATGATTTGTATTATATAGTCAAATGAAAGTTTAAAATAAAAATAATAACTTTACTTTTAAAAATAATCAAATTTACAGTCAAGTATATTATTAATCGCCGGTGTGCACTCTATCAATAAACTCTTAATATCAAAAATTAAAAACAGAGTTTTCTATTTATTTGTTATAAAAGTTTTGCTGTTTATAATAAATATATTTTTTGTTTTTGCAAATTTTTGCTAAATTAGTGCTGATTGGAGCATTTTTAAACAACAACCATATATGTATATTTAAAAAATTTTGACACCTCTGTGTATGTGCGCATTTCCTAATTTATTGATTTCAACTTGGATCTCTTGCGGGATAAGTTGTTCTTCTTAATCATTTGGTCTCCTGTTTTTTGTGTATTATTATATGATGAATGAATAAACTATAAACATATATTTAAATGCAAAATTTTTGAAAATCATGTTCCGGCATTGATAGCCTTTGGAAACAATTATTCTATGAGGAAAACTGGACAGGTTTATTATAAGTATTTTAGGAAAAATATAAAGTGAAAAATTTTAAAATCAAATTATTTGAAAACCCTTTTTAATTTTGAGAGTAAAAGTCCGTTAATTGGAAGCAATTAAAAATCAAACTTTGCGTAAAATAAAATCCATTAGTTATTATCTGCGTACTTTGTGCATATATGCGGATTATTAATTGTATTACTTTTAAATGGAATATGATAAAATGGTTAAAATAACTTTATTTATCAAATAAGATAACACTACAACATAAGTAGTGGTTATAGATATTGAGAGCTTAATTTAAAGCTTGTTTTTTAATCAGGAAAATAATTAGAAAAAAATAAAAAACGTGGACAACTGTTGAACGCTGCCGAGGGTAGAACTTCCATATATTCAATTTCACTCGGCGTTTTACATTTAAAAAATTATATTTTTACGTCGTTTTACATTTAAAAAATTATATTTTTACAAGCAACAAAATTATGTAAGTCACGTTTCAAAAAATCACTCGTTCTCTTGAAAAAATCTAAAAACTGTTTTACAAAAAATAAGAAGTTTGTGGAATATGTGATAAAATTCGTTGATTTCCTTTTCTTTCTATGTGAAGGCCTTTTGCAGTTGGCGTGAGACTGTAATTTTCTATTATTAGTTATTCAGCTTATAATAAATAATACTTAATTCCAATTTTAAAATACGTGATTCCAGTTCCAAATGTTCAAATGTATATAAACGTTAACACAAGATTCCGGATGCTGGTCATTTTTCGAGTCCGAACTCCGGATTCCGGTTTCCGAATTTTCGAATGTGATTAGAATTCCGCATTGCTAAGTTCAATTACTCCCATTCCGTGTATCTCTGATTGGTTCAGATTTGTGGTTCAATGTTTGTTGACTATTTCCGCATGTTCGGAAAGTTGAATGAAATCATAATTTTATGAAAAATTATTAAAATTCATAAGCATTTGAACTTTAAAGGAGTACCGTAATACAGATGAAATTTAACGTAAATAAAAAGTTGTATAATTATTAAAGATTGAGCAATCATGCTACTTTTTTCAAATCCACATTTAAAAGTGCTTATATTTAAAGTACTTGAGAATTTAAGGAAAATAAATCAATAAAAAATAATTTCATCTTGTTAGCATTCTTGCAGCCCCAGCACCAACAATTCTCGTCCGATCTATATTTATTTTTTCTGGTCTAATTAAATATTATTTGAGTTTCTAGATTGACACACTATCAAATGTTAGTGTTAATAATATCAAACACATGTCATTTGATCATCGCGGCTCATAGCTCCTGTGTGCTTTCAAAACAACTGTTGCATCTAACAATCTCTTTAAATCAAATGTGCATTTTACATTTAAAACCATTTAGATTTTTGTCAGCTTATTTTGTTAAAAATAAGTTATATATATATATATATATAATTGATAATTATTTTTTCATTAATTATAGATTAAAATGGCTCTTTTTGTTGGAGATTATTTGACTCTTCAATTAGCAAAACCATCGCGACAAATTTTCGTCAATTAGTTTATTTGAGTAAAATATGTCAAAAAGCCCATTATGAACATAATATTTTATTTATAAATTTCTGTTGAACTTAACATACTTGGCTTTTGCATACTTCCTTATAAGCTCAGTGAAACTTTCCATTTTTCCTTCTGCGAATAATGTTGTGTTTATCCAGATTTTTGGAAGTTTTATCACAAGAAGAATGAAATAAAGATAAATAGTGCTTTGATGAATGAACAATACAAACAACAGTTTCGATGTGTGTCTTAATATCGCTGATGCGATCAAAGGACAGGGAATCGACGATATCACAGCGTACGTGTACATTTTTTAAATTTAAAATATTACAATTGTTATAGAGAGCTATATATTCAACTCACCTTTACTCTTCTCTATGGGGTTTTGTTTATTTTAGGTTTGTTTGGTTAAATTATTCCACACAAAATTTTCGAGTATAAGAAAAAAAATAAAAATAAATAAAAGTTTTCCTAATTTTTATGTGTATCAGGATTTTTTCAGAGAATACAATTTATGGCGTGTTTAAATGGAAATAAAGTCGAAGAAGTGGAAAATAAACGTTCCTATTATTTACTAGAACACTCCTCTGCCAGGAAACCGCGCCGCATCTTGCAAAAGACTTTGCACCAATTGCAAACACTTTCTTTTGATTTATTATTTGCAGAAAACCTGATAAATTAAAATTCTTAGTATCTCAATTAATGGACCAGAAGAGTTGAGTTTGCAATTGGTGCAAAGTCTTTTGCAATGCGGCGCGGTTTCCTGGCAGTGGAGTGCTGGAATATTACTGTTCTTTTTTTAAAATTCAACTGTTTGAACACATAATGTCAACGTGTAAATTAATGAAAATAAATAGCTTTAAGAAGCATAATAAGATATCGCTTGAGGTAATAGGGAGGATGTAGATTTAATTTTTAGTTTTTAATTATTTTTAGTGGTTGATTGCATGGTGTGATGATGTTGTGTGGACCCGCAGATCCATATACCCAAGTTGACACCTCAAACTTGGGTAATTAAACATTTATTATAAAATAAATAATATAAAATACACTAGGTGACAAAAGTTTTGTCACAAATGTTTTTTCGGGTTTAACTTTTTTGTGACTTGACCAAATTGACTGATTTTTTGATATTTTATGTGAATCAGTGTTTAAAATGTTATAGTAGCAAAATTTGGTTTAAATTACCATGGCAATTTCGGTACCACGCATTCCGTTTTCCCTCATATTGATAACAGCTTGCCGGGTGGCAATTGGAGTTTCTTTACGTGGAGTCATCTCTAAAATGTTGCCAATCACTGCTATTTTCAATAAATTATGAAAGAAATATAATTGAACTTTAAAAATTATTAAAAAATGCAGTGCAAGAAAAGTGCGTAATATCTTTGAGCTACGCGTTTTACGATAAACGCTTGTCACTGTAAAACGGATCATCGTAATCACAAGCGGGAATTTTTAAAATAATCTACAACCATATGAATCTATCATATCAAAAAATCAGCCAATTTGGTCAAGTCACAAAAAATTTAAACCCGAAAAAACATTTGTGACAAAACTTTTGTCACCTAGTGTATATTAAGATATGATAATTCAAATTTTGATCGTATCTGCGATTTTATTTGTTTATCTTTTGTCATTTTAGAAACTAAAAGCATTACAATTATACAAAGTTAAACTTATTATTATTAAATAATGTTACAACCATGGATACGGCATGCGCAAAGAAGAGGGACCTCTTGTGGTCCCACCTCCTTCCCTTGATTCTTTAGTCAGGCGTCTACTCAGCAGGGTTACGGGTCGGTGACTACCCTCGGTGGTCAGTTCATCTATTCTCGTGTATTCTGTATTATGTATTCCATTATATTTTACTAATAAAAATTATTAATAGCTTGAGTGCTATCGAACCAGTCAGCCCTCTTGCTGGTTCCAAGTAGTTTACATACGTCTTAACTCCTAACTATACTCTTCGGCTCTAATATAAGGAGAGTAGGGGATAATGTAACGATAATTAAGATAAACAACTGTAAGAAATCCAAGATCAATTAGAAAATGCACACATATAAAATTATATTATTATTATTATTATACTAAAAACAATACCAACTTATTAAGAAAAAGTAATTAAAACAAGAATAATTAACATTTCTCATATCCCCAGGCGATATCACAGTTTTACGTCCAATAGCTTTAAATAAATATAGTATATAAAACAATATTATGGTCTTGTTTCAGGTGTTATCGGTAACGGCGGAGTTGTATGGGCTGTAGCACGAAATAAACGCCTACAATCTGCTAGAAACGTTTTTCTTTTGAATCTAATATCAACTGATCTCATATTAGTATTTACAGCTATTCCGGTGACTCCATGGTAAGTTTGTTATTATTATTAACAACATAGATAGGTATATATAGGTATGCAATGACAAAAGATTGGTATTTCGGGCCAATCATGTGCCATCTCGTGCCGTTATCCAACTCATGCAGTGTATTTGTTACAAGTTGGAGTTTAACCGCTATTTCTCTTGACAAGTATTTACATATAAGCGATCCAACTCGTCCGCCATTTTCTGTAGGAACGGGCTCAAAAATTATAAAATAGAATTGTTTAGATAAGACAAGCTCTTGGTATAACTTTTCTAATTTGGTTAATATCAACTCTCATTAACTTGCCATATCTGATGTCGTTTGAACACGTAGATGGATCGTATTATGTGCCAAAGGGATCAACTCCATATTGTGGTCACTTTTGTGATGAAGCCAATTGGCAAAGTGAATATTCGAGAAAGTTATACGGTACTACAGTAATGCTTCTACAGGTTTGATTATATCTATTATTTTTTGACGAATTTTTTCACGAAAATAATGAAGTACCTAGACTAAATTAGTTTCGAAATTTAAACAATAATTATAATAATCAATTAATCAATTATGTCTTCGCCGTTACTGTTTACGAATTCCTCCCACCTCAAGAAGTTGCTGAACGAGTGTTGAGGTCTTTGCCATCGAAGGGAAACAGAGATGACAGAAAGCGGAAAAGGTGATAATCGGATGGTGCATAGTCTGGACGCTGAAGCACCTCCCATTCGAGCTCGTGTGCAACATGCGATTTGGCATTCTTGTGGAGCAAGATGACTTTTCGTCGAATAGCTAGCAATAGAGATCGCCAGGCGTCGCTGGGTGACATAGAGCTCTTTGTTGACCGTGGCGTTTCTTTCGAGCATTTCTCAGTGCAGAATACCCACCAGGTTCCACCAAACGCAGATCATGGTCTTTTTTGAGTGAAGAGCTTGCTTATCTCCTCCGAGAGCCGCCCATTCTTTATTTGCTTGACGTATACGGAACAAAAATTGTTTATGATGTTGTTTATGACCTCGTATTGCTCGATGGCGAACGAGATGTTAAGCTGAGATTTGAAGACAGTTTTCTTTGTTTTATTCGTTGAGCTCATGAGGTATCGAGGTTCTGCGTTTTTCATCAAATCCCATTTAATGATTGTCTTTTGATTGCAGATTCGAAGCGTTTCTTCAATATTAAAACCGCCATTTTTGAACTTTGCTTACCATTTTTGTGTAGTAAACATATCTAACATTGTAAGACACATTCTCTATACACAATAATATAATAATAACAATAATAATAAAGATAGTTTAGTTTTCGTCATTTACATTTATAAGTTAGTCATAATAAACGATATCATATTAAAGACTATGAAAAAAAAGATCATCTGTAAATCAAATAAAATTCTTTAAATTGCGTATTTTTGGTTTTAACAGACGGCTTACAACGAATATAGAAAAACTCTACTGTTTGCGCTATAATTTATAAAAATTTATATTGAACGTTATATTTTTGAAATTAAAATCGTTACATTTTTAAAATGATTTTAAAAACACTTTTATTAAATATAGTCCTTTTCAGAGATCGGTGCCTAATGGAAGAGGAAAAAAATTAGAATGGAATGAGGTTCTCGTTTGGACGGTCATTCTTTTTTTCGAGATAATGAACAGCACACATTTAAGAGGAATTGACGAAAAACTTGTTTGTGGCCATGTGCCCGCCCATCATTTTCTCTTCCATTAGGCACCGATATCTGAAAAGGAAAATTATTCTTAAAAAATCATTAATTTAGTTTGTGTTACCTATGGCCATAATAACGTACTGCTATTTCAAAATATTGGAAAAGGTCAGCAGAGATATGATCATACAAAATGCACAATTTAGTCAATCTTTATCACAGAAGCAGCGTCATGAGGCAACGAGTAGGAAGAAAAAGGTTGATAAAGTCCATAACAAAATATATTTTTTCTGTGTTTTTTTTAAATATTTTCTGTGTTTTTAGGTGAACTATATATTAATAGGTATGGTTGTGACATTTATTGGTTGCTGGTTGCCACTAACACTCGTCAATTTAGTCAAAGATTTCAGTATGTTATTCTATAAATTGTACAATTTATTATCATTATTGTTTCAAGAATTGGAACCACAATTCATGAAAGAACAGCCATTTTTTTGGTCTCTGATTGCTCACGTAATTGCTATGTCTCTCGTTGTTTGGAATCCATTACTTTTCTTTTGGCTTACAAGAAAACAGAAGAGAACAACACTTAGTAAAATATTGAACTCTTCTGAGGTTTGCAAAAACTTTACTTAATTTTTAGTTATTTTTTAATTCATCAGGTGGTTTCATCGTTTGCCAGTCGTCTCAGCAGCTCAATGAGACGTTCAACTAATGTTCGTGCCAATGACATCGACAGGTAACTTCATTGCCTCCTGGTAGATAAGGGATCCTTTTCAGAGATAGGTGCCTTATGGAAGAGGAAATAGTTTGGATGGAATGAGATTCGGCCATCTTCTCACCTCTCATCAATATGTGTTGTCTCAAAAAATATGGACAGCCCACATTGAAGAGGAATAGACGAAAAAGTCGTCTGTGGCCGTCTGACCGTCCTTCTTCTTTTTTTGTTCTTCCATTAGTCACCGATCTCTGAAATGGACAATATATGAAACGGAATACAATTATTTTATTCCGTAAAGTTTCATATTTTCGTAATGATTTTACAAGGGAAGTGTTTTAGGTCGGGCTTTCATAAAATGATCGCCAAAAAAAGCGATCATTTTATAAATAATGATTTTATTGACCTCCGAAGCAGTGGGGACAATAGCGCAGTGGTAGAACGTTGGTACAGGGAACAAGATGGTGAGGGTTCGACTCTCATGAGGGGTGGTTTACTTGTATTTGTGATGCTAGTTGAATATCTCTATGTCGCTTTTTTCTTTTTTACTTTTAAAGATCAATAAAATCATTATTATAGAATGATCGCAATTTTTTGGATTTCAATCCCATTTTTTTACCTACTTAAACCGCTTTGTGGGTCCTAATATTTTGTCAGTATACTATTTGGATCATAAGGAATCTATCTGCAAAGTTTTTATCAAAATCTGAGAGCCCGACCTAAAACACTTCCCTTGTTAGTTTATTATTATCAAGATAAATTAACAAGCTACAATAACCCGTTTATGCAGTTTAAGTAAAATATCTGTGACCTATACTCTCTGAATTATGATTATTCTAAATTTATTATTGAAGGTATATGTATTTAAATTACAAATTACAAATAAATACAATTGAAATGAAATATCCAAAACCTTAATTAATTGTATGTGTTGTTTTGTTTACAGTTGATTCATTTTGGTAATAAAAAATATCTGTTGAGGTTGCACAGAAAGAAGGTGACTCTGGACGCTCAGCCATCGTACTCTCGTCCACTTTTGATTCGTGCCGCAACCACAGATACGGATCGATCGAGCCAGCAAATCACCACAACTTTGTTAAATCAGTATCACCGGCATTCTCAACAATTTTCGGACATGCTATAACTTATCCAACGGGTGTCGTTTTGTTTTATTTTTTTCTGATTTTGTAAATTAAAAAATTATAAAATAAATAATTCTTCTTCAATAATTAGAATTAATTCACCAAATAACAAAAATCGACAAAGGATCACTTTACTCGACAATTTTGAATTCAAAGTAAACTTGTTCTACAAAAACAATTATCTAGATTAAAATAGTTATTATTAAGTTTTGATATTTTTGAAGAGTTGTGGTTTGTTGAGTCAGTTGATGTGATGATGATGATGTGCAATGTTGTTGTGTTGTATAGTGTTGGTTCAGGACTTTCCGATATTACCTCAAACTTGGGTAATTAAACATTTATTAAAAATGAAATAAATATAAATATAAAACAATGTGGTGAAGTGAAGGGAACCATAGTTTCACAATCTCTTTTATACCAAACACCAATGGTCCGCCCACCGTTAAGCTTAACAATTGATAAGGGGTTCAAATCTTAAAGCATATGCCTTTTACAACAACAAGATTAGGCCACACCGCTAAATAGTACATATGCTCTTATGATAAATCAAATTTTGATCGCATCTGCTATAAGTTGAATTATAAATTTCTTCTAATTTTATAATACCTACATTCAAAATAATTTCGTAAATAGTAATAGTTTGATCGGAAAAAATTTATCATAACTAGTAAACTTATCAGTGATGGAAGGGACGATGGAAAGATATCAGTGATGGAAAGATAAAGGTTCGCTCGTCGGCTGTTCTCGCTCTTCCTCCTCTTTAATTGTCACTATTCCCGTTAAGTGATGGTGGACTCCCCCCGGGAACCCTCCCATCACTGAAACTTACCCTTAAAATTATACACAGAGTTTTGTACTGTTATTTTAGGTACCTAATTTAGTGGTCGCGCTCGCGTTCGTGTCGGAATACTTTATAATAGACTATTCAGTTATTTATTTATTACTAACCAATATATATCTCACATTTCAGAGATCTGCACCTAATGGAAGAGCAAAAAAATAAGAAAGAAATGATAGTCTCGTTTGGTCGGCCACACGGCCAAATACGTGTTACCCATTTTTGAGACAACTCACGTTGATGAGATACCTAAGAGTGGCCGTCCAAACGAGAACCTCATTAGGCACGAATCTCTAAAAAAGGAAAAAAAAACATTTAAATAATATACCTACATTTTAAATGATAATATAGGGAATAATAAGATTAACATATGACTCCGCCAGAAGTCAGTCGCTCAAATACCAATAATTTACTTATTGTTACGATCATTCCATACTAAATTGAATATTTACCGCTCATTTTAATTAAAATTTTCTAATTTGCATAAAAATTAGAAAAAAGAATATTAGCGATATCGGATTAAATATAACAAAGAAACCCTTTCCTTCTAATTGAAATATTGAAATATTCCATTTCACTATTTCCCAATGAATGTATTATGTATGTACATAATAAAACATGATTATCATGCACATAAGAACCTTAGAATCAAAATGAGAAAAAAATGAAAATGAATCAGCTAAGTCTTCCTCAATACCATCGGTAATGGATTTGAAATGAAATTGAATAATAAATGACATTGTTACTTGTTCCTTCCTATTGTTTAAGATGAGAATATATTCGTTTTCAGTTCCTCTAACCTAACTAACATTAGGCACTAGAGATATATTTTCGCTGATAAAAATAGCTTATTCGTTTATTTACAAATAATAACCGTTCTAATTTTAGTCCCAAATATGAGATTCATATATTATATACTTGTTTTATTATTATTTGTCATCAATCTGGTTTTTGGAGTAGAACTGTAAGTTTAAAATGCAGATTTATGATAAAACCTTTTTAATAGAAATGATATGATTCGTTCCAAAAAATGGTACAACTGGAATACAGAAGTCGAGGTTGTCAAAAAGTGGTAATTAATAGTTTAGCTTCCATAGTTAATCATATGAACAGGTATGATTGGCAAGACTTGCCACCATCCGAGGCACTGCAACAAAAAAGGACAGATATTTCAAACAATTATTAATATTATTTATTCTTGTGGTTACGTAAATCATTATTTAATCAATAAAATATTGTGTTGAATAATTTAAAATATATAAAAAGCAACCAGAACAGAAGTATACAAAACAACATAAATAATAAATAACAGCCTACGAATTATATGTAACTGATCCTTGAGTAATTTATCAGGTTTCTCTAAGTTTTGTTCCCCATGATTCTCTCCGCGATACTCATTCATATCAATTGATACTAATTCGCGTTCTTCTAAAAATAGGGAAATTTATTGCTTTAAATATATCATAAAATCACCATTTCTCTCGTCTTGTTCATCGGAGCAGTCATCTAAAGGCTTAAGCTGTTCAGAGACCCCTATTTGCGATGTCGCTGACTGATCAACTTCTTCTATTCCATTCTGTGAAGAATTCAATAGTTCTTGAGGATCAAATGATATTCCCTCGTTTTCAAACATTTTGTCAATTTTTAAAATTTTCGGCAGCTCTGATATCTAAAACTTAAAATTGAAATCCGTAGATGAGCATTTTATTACATTTATAGATCCGATATTGATTTTATAATTTAATGGTAAATTATCTTCCAAATATTTAGTAACAATCGTGTATACAAACACAGAACAACATAAAAACAGATTGAGTGTGTAGAAATGAACTGTAATTTTTGTTTATGAATTTTAATATTATCATTTGTTTTCTTTATTGACCAAAACTGCAATGTTAGAATTAAGTATTTGCTCAGAATTAAGAAAAATTTTAATTTAATTTCGCCAAATCGAAATTTGGGTCTGGCGAGCATGCAGAAGGCAGCCAATTGATATAGAAATAAAGATTAACGAAATTGATCACGTGTTCAACAAATTGATTTATTCTTTTCTTTTTTGTAAAACAGTATTTAGACTATTTTAAGAAAACAATTGTGATTTGAATGAGAAGTGAGTTATATCATTTTCTTCTTCGTAAAATTTTGTATCATTGAATTGCAACATTACTTGGGTAGGGTAATTTAACGTCTATTTTATAGTTGATTGAAATTTTAAACTTTGGAAGCAATTAAAAATCAAACTTTGCGTAAAATAAAATCCATTAGTTGTTATCTGCGTACTTTGTGCATATATGCGGATTATTAATTGTATGAATTTTAAATTGAATATGATAAAATGGTTGAAAGAACTTTATTTATCAAATAAGATAACACTACAACATAAATAGTGGTTATAGATTTTAAGAGCTTAATTTAAAGCTTATTTTTTATCAGGAAAATAATTTTAAAAAATTAAAAGTACGAACAACTGCTGCACGCTGCCGGGGGTAGAACTTCATAAATTCTATTCTAACATAGCATCACTACCACTCTGCCATCGAACCACACTTAAATATGTAGATTAGATTGATGATTAGATGAGAACAATTAATATTCAATTTAAATTTTGAACTTTCGCATTTTATTTTACGCAAAGTTTGATTTTTAATTGCTTCCTAAACTTTTAAAAATTATAATTTTGCTTATAATTACGAAATGAAATTTAAAGTCGAATATATTATTGTTAGTCGTTGTGCTCACTATCAAGAAACTCTTAATCTCATTCAGAAATTAAAAACAGAATTTTCGAGTTATTAAAGATTTGCTGTTTATAATACATTATTATGATAGGATACAAAGAAGAGAGAGAGAGAGAGAGAGAGAAGAAGAGAAGAAGAGAAGAGAAGAGAGAGAGAGAGAAGAGAGAGAAGTGAAGAGAGAATCTCTATGTCGCTTTTTTCTTTTTTACTTTTTTTTTTGAATAGAGTATAGTCTTTGGAAACATTTAATTTATAAGGAAAAATTAACAGATTTAGTAGATCTTATCGAAGTATTTTAATGGCATTAGATGCAAAATTGTAAAACCAAGTTATGATTTTTTTAAAGTTAAAACTTTCAACTATACACACTACAATTACCTACAATTACCATAAGAACTCATGTTCTCTATAAATAATCATTCGTTTGCTTTGAATAGTCTAATTATCACAAAATTTAACAAAAAAATTATTCAAAACATGATCAATTTCGTTGATATTTCTATTTGAAGGTTGTTGGCGTGTACCAGCGCTATCAAAATGGTTTCAAAATAGGTAAAATATGAACTAATAAAATAACAAACTGATTTTTGGGACACTTCCACTTCCAGGTGGCATTTTTTCAATAATCTCCCATCCATAAATTCCTTGTAAAATTATATTAAATATCAACATGCTTATCGTGACATTAAATGTAGTTACCCAAAACGACGACAATGTAATTATAATTGTAACTGCCTTTAAATTGATATAATAACGAAAAACTCTGATAATATGTCTTACAGTTGGAATAATTATAGTTGCACCATAATATGGAACGTGACGTTTGAGCACCAGCCCAAACTCTAGAAGTGACCAATACCATTCGGGCTAAAACAATACAAAATAAATATAAACAGATTAGAAGAAGTTACCTTGCCCTCTGGAGTCTGCTCTTTGCATCCATTTGGACCCCAATAACAATGTTTTTTCCAGGTTTGCTTTATTTCCCATCCCCCAATATGTCTTTTATCTTTTCTACTGACCGGATCGTAGCTCAGACGAATAGTGGGTTTTGTATATTCGTTAAAACCATCTGGATCACTTAGGTTTACCCGCGAAAGATCGTAAACCCAATCAGCAATTACAATAGGACATTGCTGAATGTCCAATTTATATTAATTTATATTAATTTAAATTAATGAAATGTTACTTGTTGATCAAATGGCCAATTGGAAAAGTCAAACAAGCAAGTGACATAAAACGAATAAGTACCACTGGCCCAAACCTATAATACATTTGTTTATTAAATCGTGACAAAACTACAGTATAACGAAGATTTTCGAAAATTTACAAATTGTATCATAATATATACGTTTTCTTGTACAAAATACCCAAAATACACAATTGTACGTGATTTACGTGAAAAATTATTATCCAGCCATGAAATTACCCTCTATTTTATAAAAAAATAGTTAAAAAATATAATAATATGTTCCAAAACTACAGTATACTTAAGATTTCTGAGTAGTTAATAATTTTATTATAAAATTTAAATCTTATTATACAAAATACAAAAAGCTGACCATTGTACGTGATTTACGTGAAAAGTTACAAGACCGTGAACAAAGTACCCTCTATTTATGAACATTTGTTTATTAAATGTGACAAAACTACAGTATACTAAAGATTTTGGAGTAGTTCATAGCTTTATTATAAATTTTAAATCTTCTTCTAGAAAATACTCAAAATATGCCATTTTACGTGATTTACGTGAAAAGTTACAAGACCGTGAACAAAGTACCCTCTATTTATGAACATTTGTTTATTAAATGTGACAAAACTACAGTATACTAAAGATTTTGAAGTAGTTCATAGTTTTATTATAAAATTTAAATCTTCTTCTAGAAAATACTCAAAATAGGCCACTTGCCTTGTCAAACAGAATGATTCCATCGGAAACGTTCGATTTGGGTAAGTTTTAGTGAGTAAACCGTTTAGATTTTTTCTCAGTTAAAGAAAAAAATATTATTTCGCGGTTATGGTTCTGTTACGGTTAGCGTACAGAAATATTCATGAAATAATCCCATCTTGATAAATTTCTCTAATTGTAGAATGGATGGCATTTATGTCTACAGCACTCGCCAATTAATTAGTTGAAGTCCGAACATTTAAAAAAAATGAAGCAGAACTTTGGGTAATTGAACAAAAATTTGTTTTTCTTTAGTTGAGAAACTATACCTTTCCTGTGCTATATATTGTAGCCGGTAATCCATTCATATACAAATGCCATGCATTACCCTTTGCACTTAAAGCAGAATTTCGTAAATTTTTATCGAATTATAAAAAACCTATTATACAGAGCAAAGGCAGGCTGCCATAGTTTCCATGCAGCCAGCTGTATCCTTGAGGTACCATTGTATTCTTCAGGTCTCCACTTCATGTACTCGTCAAACCAGGAGGCCCATAAATGTCCGTGAACTAACATCGTTTGTTCTCTTTCATCCTGAAACAAATTTGTCTTTCTTTCACAAAATGTTTTCCAAAATCTTACAATTCGTTCAATATGGGCGATATTAAGAAAAACCGACACTTTGGTAACAGTTTCATCATTTTTGACAGGACGAGCTCTTGAGTTATAACCACTGAGGAGTTTCCTCTCAAGTTGAGCAACCTTTGTTAGTTTTTGACACAAAAAACATGGAATTAATAGGAGAACGTATAGATTCATAGTTCGAATGAATCTCATTTTGGTTTGGCTTAATTAAAGTTGTTTATATTGGTTATATGATATGATAATTTATATTTCGAATGTTTTGTTTATTATGAAATTGCAATTGCGTAATATAATATTCTGGCAGGCTTGATTATCAACTATTGGAAAGATTATCTTATATTAATTAGTCAACCTGAATAGCTATACCCATTGGAAGAGGAGAAATTTGGTGTTCAACAAAAATTCTTTAGCATGTTTAACATGGTCGTAGCCATTGTAATAAGCTGGATGAAGCTTGTAAAAGGTGGGAGATTAACCAGACAGATCAACGAAGCGAAGAGGAGGATGAATTTGGGAATGATGAAGCCATTTTCAAATCGACACTATTTCATTGTGAATTGTAGTGTTTTTGATTAATTAATTGCGCAATTTTTAACTATTTTTTAATTAAACATTTACAGAATGAAGTCGCCTGGTCATTTACTTTCATTAAAGATTCGACAGTTTTTTCGATATACTGGCGTACTTGTCTACAGGTGAACAGTTGTTTATATATATATATATATAAACTTTATTTTTTAAGAAAACCAGCACCATTCTTTTTTATACCAGTGATAGTAACAATTTTCTCAATACTTGGACTGATACGATTTCATGAAGAAAATCGGATATGGTACTTATACAGGTAAAAGTCAATATTTATTATAGATATCGATATTTTTAGTCCAAGCGACGCTGATTCTCATTTTGAGCATGCAGTTGCGAATGAGTTCTTTAACGATCGGGGAGGAAAATTTTGGCTAGAGGTATGCACATTTTCACCAAAAGGTGACGTTTGTTCAGAAAAAAAATGTGTTTTTTTCAGTATTTATGTTCATATGTACTTTGAAATATATCCATTTTTAAATAATACAAATAAAACAGATTCACACCACTGCCATGAAAACGCGCCGCATTTTAAAAGACCGCGCATCGTGAAATTCAATTAATCATAAAAACGTTTATTTTATAATTATTGGTAAAAGAAAAATTATTTTTAATATTTTATGGTATTCTAATGTTTTGGAGAGTTCCTCCGTGTTGTATAATTAGTAAATATTCTAAAAAGACAAAGAAAACGACGGATTATTAGCTAAAACCCAAGACCATAAAAATAATGATTTCGCGAAAATGTGTTGGTTTATAGTTACGAAGCAGGTTTTTAAAAATTTCGCATTTTTTGCTCTTTCTGTTTGGATTAGTTCAAATAGTAATAAACCTTTTTGTAATTTTTGAAGGAAACTTGAAATTGCTGCGCGATCATTTGCAATCTGCGCGTACTTCGTGGCAGTGGAGTGCAGATTATTATTAACTATAAGAATCTTAATTCGAAATTTCTAATTATAAGAAATTAATAGTTGATTTTTATTTTTAACAAATATCAATTGTATTTATTTAGTTTCTAATCATTATTTTTAAACAATTCTGAATTGATCATATATTATCAATGGAAATATTTTGTGAATTAAAATTGTATCTCGAAAATGTTTTTTATATACACATGGAACCGGATCTCTCCTCCACGTTAAAATAAAGTGTGACGAAATAGAAACTTGCGCAATATTCTGTTCTCTGCGATCTAAAGAATTAATCGGTTTCTGCCAAACAATGAAAAGCTTTCAATAAAAATGAAATGATATAAAAATATTTCAGGTGACAATAACTGCAAAAGACATGGGTAATTTATTAAGGAGAGAATACCTTGATGATGTTGACTCGCTGTCCGACTATTTACAATATAATTTGACAATAAAGTGTGATTATAAATCCAAAACAGATTGTTCATTCCAAGATTTATGTACAGGGCAATGCAGTGATAATAAAGTAGAATGAGCTGTTAGGTTAATATTGACATCTCGTTTTTAGGTTATTCCTTTATTCAATTTAATATATCGTAATGAGTCATCGAGGCTTCATCCGAACTTTAGGCTGACTTATCCGACAATGCATTTATATAATGATGAATATTATGTCGGCGAACATTTCGCTGGAGTAGATATTGATCCAAGAACAAATGTGTAAGTTAACAGTTCACATGTTTTTCTATATAGTTAAGTATGACGAATTTTAAAAATGTAGCTATTGTAGATCCGTGCCTAACTGAAGTGGATAGATCAGATACCAAAGAGTGACCGTCTAAACGAGAATCTAATTTTTTCTTATTTTTCCTCTTTCATTAGATTTCTAAGACATTTATATTTGATTTTCAACATTATTCAATTAGTATGTCCATAATATCAATGAAGATGAGAAAATTTTTTTCAATTATGATCCAAATATGTGCTTAATGAAAGAGAAAAAATAAGAAAAATAATGATATTCTCGTTTGGACGTCCAACCCAAAGAAATTTTTCATTTATTCCTCTTCAATGTGTTTTGTCTATTTTTGTGAGACATTGAGGAGATAGAAAGGAGTGGAGAGAGAGAGAGAGAAGAGCTCAACGGGAACCTCTCGCGTTCTATTTTTTCTCTTACACTAGGCACCGATCTCTAACAAGGACAATATAAGAATTTGGTCATTCATTTTTCGGTTTTTTAATGACATTAAAATGATAGCTTCAATGGACTATAAAAATGTTGTTTTAAATTTTTAAATAATTTTAAAGAAGATGTAGAATTGAAGATACCACTCCAACTTGTATGGTAAGAGAATGAGCTCAGTAAGCATGCTCAAATATACATTTTTGAAAAGATATTACTATTTTTAGATAGTTTAAGACATTCTTAATTAAATAGTACTAAAAGTTTTTAGGTTATAAACACGTAAAAATTTCCACGTAGGTTTAAAAATCCAAAATCGCTATTTCGATTTGGCGTGTTTATGATCATAAAATGAGCTCAGTAAACTTGCTCAAATATAAATTTTTGAAAAGATATTCATATTTTCAGATAGTTTAAGACATTCTTAATTAAATAGTACTAAAAGCTTTTAGGTTATAAACACGTAAAAATTTCCACGTAGGTTTAAAAATCGCAAAATCGCTATTTCGAGTTGGCGTGTGTATGGTTTTAAAATGAGCTCAGTAAGCATGCTCAAATATACATTTTTGAAAAGATATTAATATTTTTAGATAGTTTAAACCATTCTTAATTAAATAGTACTAAAGATATAGAACTTACATTTTAGGATATCATCAGTGAAAGTCATTGTTCTTTATTTTCGGACAGATAGGCAATCTGCAAATATATCTGCTTTAATTAACAGGTAATAAAATTGTATTATAATAACAAAGCTTTAAATTATTGTAAGATGGGAACAAAATTTATTTGACTATTCCGAACACTTTAATCATCCGAATTTGAATATAACCGTTAATAGCGATACCATGATTGCAAGAGAGGTGGGTCAACTATGGTTTCTATTATAATTATATATACCAGGTACGAACAAACGGACTCTCCTGTCTCCCTTATTTTTCGATATCTGTTATGCTCGTCGTCATTTTCATATTTGTTTCCAACAGAACGGAGAATTTTGTATTAAGCCATTCAATATTTATGTCGATCCTAGGAATAGCTGGACCTCTAATGGCCATTGGGACAACGTGATGACTATATTATTTATTAATTAAAAGATTCTTTATTAAGGTTCGGATTTATGTTTCTTTTTGGCTACCCGTTCAACTCAATTTGCTTAGTCATGCCATTCCTTGTAATTGGTGTGGGATGCGATGATGTGTTTATAATCATTCACGCAATGAGAAAGACTAATAAAGACGAATCGCTTGAAGATCAAATAGCTGAGACTATGGAAGAAGCAGGTCCTTCGATTACGGTTACTTCAGCAACCAATATACTATCCTTTGGTATTGGTATTTTAACACCGACTCCTGCTATTTCATTATTTTGTTTTTATACGTGTGTGGCAGTTGCTGTCGATTTCATATATCAGGTTAATTTTTAAGCTTATAAGCCTATCAAATTTAAAGATTAGAATATGTTCTTTCCAAAGGTGCTCGTAAATCATTTTGGAGAACGAAAAGTGATAAATGACATAACATAGATATTCTTATCAAACTGAATAGACTGAATAGATGTGCTGAAAAATTGTATACAATCTTGTAAGCTTATAAATATTATAAAATATGCATTTTTATTTGACCTTTCTATAGAAATTTGAATTTAAATTAAGAAGTGTTAAGGCATAGCAGCACTCCACTGCCACGAAGCATGCCGCATATTGCAAAACACCGAGCACAAATTGAAAGTAAACCCCGCCCTTGATTATTTATTTAACTGTTTTTTTTATTAAAGTGTATCTTCATTGAATTTGATTTACTTTGTTGTTTAGTTCAAGTTCAATCAGTTGTTCAAACTTGAGGAAGATACACTTTAATGAAAACGTTTAAATAAAGAATAATAAAAAGTGAAAAGAATGTTTTTTCTCAATTGGTGCGCGGTCTTTTGCAATATGCGGCATGCTTCGTGGCAGTGGAGTGTAGCAGTGATGTGAGGGACTCCTCCTCCAGGAACTTTCAAATTTAACAAAAATTATTTTTTGGTTTTCAGGATATTAAATACGAAAAATCCAACTATGTGTAACTGTGATTATATAAATTAGAAAATTTACAGCTAACATTTTTCGTCGCGGCACTCGTCTATGCAGAGAAAAGATTGATAAAAATGAGAGAAGAGAAGGATAAAATAAATAATATGGAAAAGGTTTGTTTGTTAATCGTAGATGTTTAAAGAAGATATTTTAAGAGTTCGAACGATAAAAAAAACAGTGATGAACATGGCCAGAAGAAGAATTTTAATATGAAAGGGTTTATAGCGAACTATTGTCTATTATTGAAAGATAATCGTACACGAGTATCCCTAATTTTTATTTTGCTGGTTTACTGGAGTATCAGTCTTTGGGGCTGTTTTAAAATGGAAATCAAAATGGATACGTCGAATTTAGTTTTGAAGGACAGTCCTCTTAATAACATTGTATATATTTATCAAAAATATTTGTGGAGCGAAGGGCAATTGGTATGTGTTTTGGGGTTGTTTCTTTATTATGGACTATAATACTGAAAATCGGGAATAGAAGATATACACTAGCTGACAAAAGTTTTGTCACAAATGTTATTTCGGGCTTAACTTTTTTGTGACTCGATCAAATTGGCTGATTATTTGATATGATAGATTCATATGGTTGTAGATTATTTTACAAATTCCCGCTTGTGATTACGATGATCCGCTTTACAGTGACAAGCGTTTATCGTAAAACGCGTAGCTCAATGATATTACGCACTTTTCTTGCACTGCATTTTTTAATAATTTTTAAAGTTCAATTATATTTTTTCATTATATATTGAAAATAGCAGTAATTGGCAACATTTTAGAGATGACTCCACGTAAAGAAACTCCAATTGCCACCCGGCAAGCTGTTATCAATATGAGGGAAAACGGAATGCGTGGTACCGAAATTGCCATGGAAATTTAAACCAAATTTTGCTACTATAACATTTTAAACACCGATTCACATAAAATATCAAAAAATCAGCCAATTTGGTCAAGTCACAAATATGTTAAACCCGAAAAAACATTTGTGACAAAACTTTTGTCAGCTAGTGTATTCGTCTTTATTATCTTTAATGATTTTCTTTGATATTTGTTAAATATTTAAATATTTATATACAATTTTAGTTATTAATACAGAATTCCATTTTTTAAAATTCCTAACAAATGTCCCGTCCATAGATTTTGTGAATGGAAACATTAAATTTATATCTCGGTTTTAGGTTTTCGTGTTTGTGAATAATCCACCTGATCTCCGACACGTCCGAAACCAACAGGAAGTTCTTGAACTTGTAAACCGTTTCGAGACGCAACCGTATTCTATGGGCAAGAATTCAACATCAATCTGGCTTCGATCATTTCTACATGAAAGTTCTTTGTACAACCAGATGAACGATTTTTACAAACTATTGGACGAATGGCTTCAAGATGAAGAAAACGGAGGAAGTCGCTGGAACGACATGCTTCGCTTGAAAAGGAACCCAAACGGCACGACAATAGGTAAGATGTGATCTGGATAAGTAAACCAACGACACCTAGGCATCGAGAAATTCATGTTCGCGACAGCTTGTGCGATGGGTAAAGACGCAAACTGGTCGACACGAGAAAAACTTCAAAAGCAATGGCGCAAAGTTGCCGAGGAATACAATCACTTCAACGTTACAGTCTTCCAAGTCGCTTTATTAAAATAATAATAATTAATTCATGCTATAATTTAAGGCTTATTCGTTTTACGTAGACCAGCTTGACTCAATAGCAGGAACAACTATGTCTACAATAGTTGTGGCGGCGATTACAATGGATCTGGCGTGTTTTTTAATGATCCCCAGTGTCTATTCAGTATTTACCAGCTCCATCGCAATGATCTCAATCAATATCGGTGTATTCGGTTTATTATCAGTATGGAATGTAAACTTGGATCCAATTACTATGTGCACAACTTTGATGAGCATCGGATTCTCTGTTGATTTTACGGCTCATATCAGTTATCATTATTATAGGGATTCTAAAATGTTCACAACTGTTGAACGCCTCTCTGACGCTCTCAAGTAATTTCAACTCGAATATAGCTTAAAATAATATTTATAGAGGAATTGGATGGCCTATGATCCAGGCAGCCACATCGACTCTTTTATGCGTTTCGCCGTTATTATTGAACGATAGCTATATGGTTGGAGTATTTGTTAAGACGATTTTTCTAGTTACTACCCTTGGAATCGTGCATGGAATTTTGTTCCTACCGGCGCTTTTATTATGTGTATGATTTCACAATAGCGATTTAAACAAATATAATACAATTTAGATTGGAAATACAAGCGATTACGTTGATAAAGTTGAGAAGCCGCCCAGTTTTAAAACCATCAAAGAAATGGATGGAGACAATAAGTTTAATAATAATATGGTAGCTCTCAAAGAGCGAGCAACTGGCTAAACCTGAAAGTTATGTTTGATTGTTTGATTTTTCTATTTGTTTTGTTTTGATCTCGCTGAAAATGCCAATAAGATAGTGTTCCTTAATGATTTTTTAAACTTTTACAGTTTTTGAATACGGGATCACGCTAATTGAAATCATAAAAATGAAAGCTCAAATAATGTGCCCACGTAATGTAAAATGTATATTTAATTACTCTCGTGGAAATCCCCGCCACACTTTTAAAAACAGTAGAAATCTTCTAACTTTATTTGGCGTGCGGGATAATTTGATTTTATATTTAATTTAGCTAATTTGATATCAGGAAAGGCACAAATATAGATAGAGTATCAAAAATTCATACTGGTACGGTTTAATTAATATACGGTAACGGGGAGATTGACATATTCATTAATGACGGTAAATGATTCGAATTTTTGGAGATTGTGGATGGAAAATTTCGCATCCCTATTCTAAAATTGAGCAGTTTTGTATGAATTAAAACGATTTAATAATTGAAGATATTTAATCAATCGGTCAAGCAATTAAAAATCAAAGTTTGCGTAAAATAAAATGCGAAAGTTCAAAATCTTTTCCTAATATCACGACCAATGAGCTTGAAGAGCTGAGCAAAAGAGCTCATAAAAAGTTTCAAAAATCCATCAATTATAATTGCAAAGTGAATTAAGATTGTTTTAATATATTGTTCTTGGTTAACTATTTATTTATTTGAATTGGAATATATATATATATATATATATAGAAAAATAGGAAACAATATAGGTTAATACGGTACACTTAATGTCGGTGGTTCAGTGGTTCTGCTAGCAATAGTGGTTTGAAGATGACCGTGCGCAACTTGTTCCTTAGGTTTAACTTATGCTATCCTTGACTGAGCCGAAACTGTGCTTAAATACTCCATCCGCGGCTCTCAACATCTGGTCACCATGTGGGTTTATTGTTCTCCGAAAACAGCAATTGCCATACGGTTTTCAAATGCCCAGGACGCCTGCATTTTTCCCATGGTTGTAAGCAGAATTGTTATTGTTTAGACCAATGAAGTTTCTCTTGTGCTGGCGACCGTCCAGCCTTCTCGACTACCGTCGACAATTGTGACAAATAATACCAAAGTATATACAAATTAGTATTAAAACAGAAGATTAATAATTGTTTCTGAGTTATTCATCAGAACCTGATCCTGATCTTGATCCCTCTTCAGATGACGATGAGTAACCGGCAGAGCGCACGATTCCAGACGCTTCGGCATTCATCTCTATGATGAATTAAAAAGAAAGCTTCACGCTCCACTGCGCCGTTTGAGTCCTTCACCGGCTCCGGAACCCTCCTCGTCTTCGTCGGCTCAGCATTCTTTGGTTTGTCCGATTCTTCTGAAGATGATGAGCTGTCAATATCTCTTGCCTTACGAACAGCCAAAAGCTGCTCATCGGTAGAGTCGCGGAAGATGTTGACGGTGGCGAAGAGGGCGAGAAGAACGATGGATCGCATATTATTAAAGTGAAATGCAGTTGCTCAAACTTGGGTAATTAAACCTGATTTAATTTGAATATTAATTGTTCTCATCTAATCATCAATCGAATCTACATATTTAAATGTGCTTTGATGGCCGAATGGTAGTGTTGTGGAGTCTGAATTGAATCTATAGAAGTTCTAACCTCGGTAGCGGTTAACAGTTTTTTCACAGAGTCCATTTAAGGATTTAATCGTCAATTCAAACATGTTCTGATAATGGTGGAACATGCATGGTTTGGGGACTCTTCTCGTTAACTTAACCACTTGATTTGGAATTCATTTCGCCTCTAATGAAATCTGCGGGCTATAAAGATGTTCTAGAGAAACGTTTAGTTATATTTCTGGCATTCAGTCAAGCCATTGCCTCGACAAGACAATTCATGCTTCAACGACGACCGACGACGTCGTTGAGGTCCAAGAATATCACTGTTATGGACTGGCCAACGTGTTCCCGCGATCTCAATCCAATTGAGAATCGAGAAGAGTTTACCATCAAGGACGTCAATTCAACACTGTAGCGGATCAGAAAACAGAAATTCTTGGTCAATGTTAGCTGATCGAAACAAATCTGATTGCAAGCATGCCAAACCGAATTAATGAGGTAATTCGGATCAATGGAGCAGCAACAAAGTATTAAATAATGAAATTAATAAAAAATAATGTTAATTTTAGTGTTATTTCCTAGAATAAAAATGATGCCAGACCACCAGTGTTTGCGGACAATGTACTAAATAAAACCGATTTTAATAAAATTTTATGGAAATAGGTTATTCATGACGGGGAATCCACTGGTACCACTCATTTCAACTGTAGTTCTACAGTAATATGCGAAACAGCTGGATAGTGGGAATGTCGCAAACTTTTGGACACCAGTGTATTTATTTATTGGAGCGTCCGTAGGTAGAAAAAAAAATAAAAAGAAAGAAGAAAATATATTTATTAATTCAATCCTAAGTAATTCTTCGAAACATTGATAGATTTCTCAGTGCCAAATATATCAAGTTTTGACACGTCTTGCATTATATCATTATATAGGTCGGTTGAGCTGAAAAAAACATATAATCACGTTGATCATAATAAACATCTCCTCACAGATATCTTTCTGCAAAACTATTCACCGTCGTCACAATAAGTTTTCCTTTGTTTTCTGGTCTTTTGGCAAGCTGTAGAAACAAAAAATTACCAGAAAATATATAAAAAACTATAATACAAACCTCAATAGCTGCAACCACGTTAGCACCAGACGAGATTCCAGCCATTATGGACTCTTCCTCTGCTAACCGTTTTGCCATTATCATGGCATCATCAGATTTCACACGAAGAATTTCTTCTACCAACGATCTATCGAAATTTGGAGGAACTAGGCCGGCACCGATTCCTTGAATCTTGTGAGGACCTCTTGGAAAACCATTGAGAACCGAGGATTCGAATGGTTCAACAGCAAACACCTTTTAAAATTTTATTCTCTTAAATTGAATCTGTTAGAATATTACCTTTATATTAGGGTTTTGCTCTTTAAGGAAACGCCCTACCCCAGACACAGTGCCTGATGAACCAACTCCAAACGAAACAATGTCCACCTGAATGATAAGAATATATTTTCATAAAGTCCAACGAATCCGTAAAGCGAACGCCTTACAAGCTTTCATCTATTTTTATATTATCAGCTGCAACTCTAATAAGCACTAATTATTGTACATTATTATCGAAGTATGATATTTATGTTTTTTAATTCTTTTTTAATACAATAAATGTCTTACAAGCATGTTAGACATTTATTGTTGGTCCATCTGAAAACCCACAGTTGATATAATAAAGCTAGGGTAAAATTATTATTATTTTACGTATAAGACTGAAAGTTCTCATTCCTATCTTTATTCAGTTCAGACCATTCAGAACTTTTTCAGGCGAAATTTTTGCTATATCGGAATAGTTTCTGATATAAGCTTCACAAAAACGGTATACTATATATATATATATGGGTACTGTAATATTTTCAAAAACGATAAAGATTGAGGATTACTTTTCCTTGAGTTTGTTTCCATATTTCCGGCCCCGTTGTCTGATAATGGGCAAGAGGATTTGCTGGATTCGAAAACTAAATTTGTAATGTTTTAGGATTTGACGAACCATCATAGAAACCTGGTCCAAACAATAGCAATTTGGAATCACTTCCATTATCTCCTCAATTCGTTTTGTTATTCCAGGATGGCCATCCTTTGGATCAGTTAATATAACTTCAGCTCCATATGCCTTCAATAAGACTCTTCTCTCCACGCTCATTGTCGCCGGCATCACAAGAATACACTTGTAGCCTTTTATTTTAGCAATATGCGCTAAAGCAATTCCAAGATTTCCGCTTGTACCCTCAATTAAAACTGTTTTTCCAGGTTTTATTTTTCCTTCGCGCTCAGCGGTTAACAACATCGATTTGGCAATTCGGTCTTTTACCGAACATGACGGATTTAGATATTCAATCTTAACAGCTAAAATATTCTGAATACGTTCATTTCATCATAATTTTAATTCAATACCTATTTTAGCATCAATTCCTTTAGTGACATTACGAAGAAGAACTAGTGGGGTGTTTCCGATTGCATCACTTGTATCATTGACCATCAAATCACGCGACATGCCTATTGTAGTTTGTGTAAATTTAATGAAGAAATTTGGAAAAAAAATAAGAAAAATAATGGTATTCTCGTTTGGATGGCCACAAAGAAATTTTTCATTCTATTCCTCTTCGATGCGTGTTATCTATTTCTTGAGACACAAAAATTCATTAGATACAAAAGAGTAGCCGTCCAAACACACCCGGACAATAACATTGAAATAGAGGAAACACATTTTTGTTGGCTATTTGCCAAAGGAGTGGGGGACGAGAAAAATTTTAGGCACTAAGAGTTCGTCATTTATTTTTAGCTATTTTTCGAAGCGTTAGTATTCGGATTCTAAATAAGGTAAGTTAATTATTTGTATATAAAACAACTGGGAAAAATTATCTTCTTATAGAGAACTTAATGCTGATTCAGATGAAATGCTTTTTAAAAAAAAAGCCGAGCACAATATTTATTTATAATCAAATTAATGACAGAGCAAAAAATAAAACTATAGAGAATCATTATTTTTTGTCCCCAATACGCTCAGATAATTATTCTAATTATTCTAATACAAATAAAAACTTTATTAAGCATGTATTCACCATGAAATCAGTATATTTTACAAAATTAAAAAAATATGACAACAATTGTGCCCGCTTTGAAAAAAAAGCGTCAATACTTATGCTTTTGACGCCGGTTTCGAAGCGGTCCCGTTTTTGGTCCGGGTGTGGTCCAAACGATTGTCTGATATCTCACAGTATTACAATTATGGGAAAAAACAATTTACAAATGTTAAAATGCAAATCAACGGCCAAAGACAAACGCTATATGATTTTCCATATAATTATAGCGATGTTCAGTTCTGAGGCCGTATGCAAGAACGCGTTTATCCGTTAAACAGCGATGAAAAATCATTGATAAATTAACTTTCCCAGTAAATTATATAAATGTCTAATGAATATTTTGATTTCAATACTATTTCTTACCTACACTTATTTGCATTTTCTCGCAAACGTAGTTTATCAATGATTTTCCATGCGCGTTTAACGGATAAATCATTTCAGGCACACGGCTAAAAACGTTTAACGGATAAATAATGTCTGATTTTAATTTGCCGGCCGCATCGTGGAAGAAGGTAAAACTAAAAACAACTATTAACGAACTAACTGTTGATCGATATTTATGAGAAATAAATGATGACAAATGATTAGTGAGGAAATTGGAAAGTGGGTACTCTTATCTTTGTATTTTGGGGTAGAGTGGAAACTTTCCTTTTTAATGTCGTTGTATAGTTCGTATAAAAATGTTCGATATAACAAAGGGAACTTACTTTAGCGTCCCTTTCAGATTTTGAGGAGACTTGCACCATTGATAGATTCGGATGCGCTGATTCCAAATCTTTCAGAATCGGCGCAATATTTCTCTGAGCTGAGATATGAGCCGCCAAAGTTTATTTTTTAATAGGCTTAATTGCTCCGTCCACTCGCTGCTGCTGCCACACTTCTCATGCTAATTGATCGTCTTATATTAAAAAAATTTATCAATGATCCAAGTTTCATCAAATTCTCAAAGGGACGCTAAAGTGACTTCCCTTGTAATATCGGTGTTATTTGATGTAAAAATTAAAACAAGAATAAATAATTTAACTGAATTGCCACTCTTTTACTCTTTTGTATTTCATCAATGTTTGTTATATGGGCAAAGGAGGGAAACGCCGTTTGTGGCCGTCCCCAACGGGACCATCACTTTTTATTTGTCTTATTTTTCCTCTTCATTTATAAACAATTTACTCGAAGTGTTTTTCTGGTTTGCGAATAACACGACCAAACAAACAAATCTAAGCTGTATAAAATTCCACTTTGACCGATTCTCATGGTTTTATAAGCAAAATTCCTATAATGGGATGAATAACTTGAACTTAATCCGTCGCAGGGATTAATGTTTATCCCCAACCTATAAATTCGAATCTAGAAAGTCACAATTTAAAAACGAAATGCATGCAGAAACTGTTATCTCGTTAATTATTCTATTAAATATTCAAAATAGTTCATTTGCATTTTTATTCCCGACAAACAAATGTCTCTGCGAGCCGCCACCAACATGCCCAGAATTGCCGAAAATTGAGCCAATTTGCCCTCCAATATTCTCGTGCCCTACGCAGGTTGTATGATTTAACACCAAGCAGGCAAGTAGAAGTTTTAGCAATCTCCATGCTCATCCAGTTGTCGGCGATCAAAACGTCACACGCTCATTCGATTAAGCAATTCCACTTATATAGCCGAAGAAGTTGTGTTGAAGCGAAAGAAAAGAGATATGGAAACCTTCGATGAGAAATGTAATGACGACGCTCTACGCAAAATAATCGTTAATGTATTGTTTAAATTCACTTTTGCTATTAAAATTGAGAGTATTAGAATATTGATCGCGTCACATCAATTTCGAAACGACGTATCCAGGAACGTGCCGAGATAGAGTTGAACTCGCGGTAATCTCAAATGAATATTCTCAAAAAAAAAGATTTTATTAAAAGGTATAATGTTATTTGCTCGCGAGGTGATTTGTCATATGTCGTGAGTACCGAAGCCTACTGCCAGCATAGTGTCGGTGATGTGACGTGTTTTGTTTTTAAACAACTTTCCGATGTGGTCCGCCATCGTCTAGCCTAAATCCAAAAACTTTTCTAATCCTATATTTTATTCTAATGGATATTATGCCATTAACTGTGCTATATTTCTACCATTAGAAGCTTCATTATATTCCATTAACACATTTACGACAGTATATAAACCGATAAAATTAAGCTCTCTTAATGAATTATTAATAAAATGTGTATTTAATTATATTTTCTGTGAACAATATTATATAATGTCATAGGTTCTTCTTCTTCTTCTGACAATATTTAGTATTTATGTTTTCATATTTATTAGGAGCGCTTTGGTTTAGTTAAAAATCTACTTTAAATTTATGTATTTAAAGAAAAAAACAAAATAAATTCAATGCATTTCTTAAAAAGTTTGAAGAAGCTTTATATATTCCCGAAGAATGATTAAAACGAGAGTGTTATATCGATGTCTCTGTGTAGCCATCATTTAAGTATTTGATGGTTTCATAATTGAATATTTCCATATATATAATATATATATATATATATGAAAAAGCTATACAAATCAATTTCGCAGCTTCTTTTCATATAAATTGTTCCTTAAAGACAAAGAGCCTTTAGAAAACTTTGTTGTGAAATACTTAATTTTCTAGTAATTTATTGTTATTATTCTCACTTTTTTTTATTTTTATCCCCTATCTTGTAATAAAATATTATTTATATGTTCTTAATATACAACAAATTTTAATAAAAATTCAGCAACGAGTCAATAAAATGATATATTATTAAAATATAAAATAAACACCCATTTACTTTTTTATTGTTTCTTCTATGTGTTCAGGAAGTATTTTTTGTTGTATAAAAAAGGTTTTCATCCTCCAACGCGGTTCAGTTTATCTATAGAAATTAATTCTTGCTCCCAATTTGTTTAATTTATTTTATATCTGTTTTGGACTAGAATCTAATTTAGAATTAAAACATTTGACGACAAACAAAATGTCTTAATGTTTACTTTGTGAATATTCTTTCAAAAATCCCTCCCAAAGAATATCATTTTACCAAACAGAATTGTTTTCGTCTGAAACTTTATACGATTTTTATATCATTTCTTTTCAAGATAAGCCTACAGTTGTTTGTTGTTTTTCATTCTTACTAATTAGCAAAGCATTCTTCATAATTAAGAGTCATTATTTTGGTGAATATATTTAATCATCCGCCCATTTCGTATTTTAACAATTCATTTACAACAGGTAACACTACTAATTTCGGTTATAATATTTTCAGGGTTTCAACGAAAATGATCTCTTACTGGATTACGTTTGGCATGGTATTGATCATGGTCTCTTCAGTGAATTGTCAACGTGAAAATGGCAACATATTAAAAAGTATAATCATAATAATTTATAGAACAAATCAGGGACTTTCTGTTATATGGAAAACGAGCTGAAGAATCGGACCGTTTCAATCGTAACATCATGTCATTTGGTAAACGAACCAGCTTTGACAGGGATATAATGTCTTTTGGCAAACGTGCAGCATCGGTTTTTCTATCGCGCTATTAAAAATGCAATAAAGTTTTACAGTATGATAGAGACATTATGTCTTTTGGCAAGCGATCTCCTCTACAATCTTTCATGATTTATGATGAGCCACAGACAATGCCTTCGAAAAAACAAACAACAGATTATGAACGACCAATTATGAGCTTCGGGAAGAGAAAGTAACATCAAAATTACATATTTATGGAGTATATATTTATATATAAATGTTAATAATTATTGTGTTTATTTTTATATTAATGTTTTTCGTTTCTGCAAGTTAATAAATATTGGCGGTTACATACAATATTATAGAAAACCAAGAGCACTCCAAATTGAACAGTTAAGTTACGTGCTCAGAAAAGATGCTCATTTTGCAAAGTTCGTTAAGAAGCGCTTATTTTTAGATAGTTTAAGACGGGCTAGTAAAAATGACGTATCAAGTTATATAAAAAGAATATGTGTAAATTAGTAATACACGTTTAAATATTGACAAAATAGTCGTTTCGATTTGGCGTGCAAGAGTATTCTGAATAGCGAAGTAATTTTATACAGATAACGAGATAGTGAATATACGCAAAGATCTAGGTTGCAATAACGACGTAGGGAATATCCTAATATAAGAAAAGAAGTTACTAAAATTATACAGAAAGCTTCTTGCGTGGGATTCTCTCTATCTCTGTTAGTCGTGACAGTGGCACTTGGCGGTACTTACTTACTTGGTTACTTGGTTAGTCCATGTCAATCGTGAAGATTGCGGGCCATCTCTCTTCAGACGCTGCGACTTTGTCTTGCCATAGTTGACCAAGTCGTTTTCCTCTCAAGGATTCCAATCCTTCTTCTTCCTTTGGTACGGTTGGTGGAGAACTTATGCACGTAATCAGACATCCACTTACGGATGGAGTCAGCCCACCGCTCTTTCGGTCTGCCTTTACTTCGTGTGCTGCAACGGGGGTCCCATTCTGAAAGTATTTTACACCAACGGTCGGGTGGCATTCGAGCAATGTGACAGGCCCATTTCAACTTATTTTTATCCGCAATGATCCTCTCTCTCTCTCTCTCTATGTTCGTCGTGACAGTGGCACTTGGCAGTACTTCTTATTTATTATTTCTTTAAGCTACATGAAAAAAAAATTTAATATAGTCGTCGCCAAATGCGATTACCGCCGCAAAGTGTGGCGCACTTTTTTAAATATTATTTTTTCATCTAATTTTTATGATTTTTACTATTTTCCATATTTATTCCACGATTGAAACAACATCTAAAACATATTCTTCAATTTATTTAAGCAAAAACAGTATAGAACGAGCCTAAACAACAAAATAATCATAAAAATTAAATTAAAAAATAATATTCAAAAAGTGCGCCACTCTTTGCCGCGGTAATCGCATTTGGCGACGACTATAAAAAAAAAATTCGCCATTTTCAATCAGAATTAGATATTTGGATGGACAATTCCATTTTTATTAAAATAAAAGTTTCTCTTAACCAAGAACGCGCTTATCGACTAATGAGCATCCACAGAGCTCCAACAACTCACCACAAAACAATCACGACCATCTTTGGCGAAATCCTTGGTGAACTTGTGCAGAACGTCTTCATCGAGCTCGCTCATCAAGATCTCGAGCGTGTGTGGTCGGGGGGTTGGCGTTTGCGAGCCGCCGCGCTTCATCTTCACGCCGATGGTACGTGTACAGGTACCAGCGGTCTTGTTTCAGTGTGCACAGACAGTAGGCGTGGCCGTCGCCGAAGAACTCGTCGAGGTAGTCGACTTCGGAGTCGAACGAGCGGTGCACGGCTGGCTCGGATCGCAGGAAGTTCTTGCGTGAATAGTAGGCGGAGTCGACGCGGTCGAGCTGTCGACGTGCAATGAAGTAATCAAATAATCAAGTTGGCAATTTATTCAATTGCTTACAACTGAAGAAAACTGTGTGGAACTTCACAAGATGTTTCCTCAGCGGATTGGTTCCACACGAAGACAACACCTTGGCATTACACATTTTACATACCGGGAGGGGTTGATCGGAAATCAATTTTTTCTAACGGACTGTTTAATTTCATAAATTTATTATTGTTGCAACAGTTTTTCGTTATTAGTTTATTTGTCCACTGTGGCATCGATTAAAAATTAGACGATTGCCTGCTATCACCAGTATGTTTTTTTTTTCATTCTGTATGTGTCAGTGGTGGGAGGGACCCCGTTTTTTGAAAGTCTGGGCGGGCTGGACTTTAAAAAAAATTACGATTTCAAAACCCGGAATGTGGGACCCCTTTTTCTGGAAAATACCCGAGTCGGGGGTACCGTGGGTAGGGGGATTACCCTTCCATCACTGGTGTACACCAGAGATAAATACATATTGTCATGGTGTAGGTCATTGAAAATCGATTTAAAAGAGCATTCTGAATAATGAAATGGTCTCGCTTGGGACAGATGTAGATTTATTTTGCCAATTGTTTATTATTTCGCTTTTATTTCGTAAATATAATAAATTACGGAAGCAATTAAAAATCAAACATTGCGTTTTTTTGGTTATTGCGTCCATTAGATGTTATCTGCGTACTTTGTGCATATATGCGGATTATTAATTGTATTATTTTTAAATTGAATATGATAAAATCGTAAAAAGGGCTTTATTTATCAAATAAGATAACACTACAATTGTAGCTACAACATAAGTAATGGTTATAGATTTTAAGTGCTTAATAGAGCTTAAAGTTATTACACGATAAATATGTAACACCCGAACCCTTTGTTTGTAGAGTTCAGTTGAGCAACATATTCTTCGTCGTCAACTTGGCAATATCGGCAGTTGTGATGCCGAATTTCAAAATTTATTAGTATAAAATTAACATATAATGAAGTTCAATTTAAACAAAGTTTTCGGTTTTCTTCATCACTGATCGTTTCCAATTTGTTTCCCGGGAATATTTTGTGGTGACATTTTCCCAGTCGGCCCAATATCTGTTAAAACATTGTTGTCTTTGACTCGAATGTGTAAATGAGAGAAGAGTACATCTCTACTAGTTCTTAAAAATGTATGACTAAAAATTAATGTTTTGTAAAATCTCCCGCGAGAGCTCTCGTCCATTTTTATTGTACGATTAATAAATTTTCAAAAACTATTTATCTGAAAGAGAGAGTAGAGATATTTTCTTTAATTTAAAGTCACTTTGTAACACTTATAGTTACTTACTTTAATGGGTTACGTAACAATAAAGAATTCATTGGGAAAAATTAAACTACAGTTCAAGTTTAAATTTTCTAACCGGCCTTTAATACGTTCGCAATATTCTACGAGATTTGCACATTGCTTCTTCATTAGATCGCGATGAAGTGAATCATACGGAGCATACAATATTTGAGCAAGAACTGAAAACAGGCAAGCATCGATCTAGATTTTCACAATAATTATCATGAATTCAATTAATTATAAACTTGAGTTGGCTTAAATCCGTGAAAATAGTGTTTTCCGCCGAGGTATCGGCTAATCGCTAATAAGTCGTCCAAACCGATTCGAATTAATTCATCTTCTGACTGAAATTCATTCGCACTCTTATCAATGTGCCTTGAAATCTTAATTATAAATTTAGTAGAAATATCTATCATAAATAATTACTTCGTCAGCAATACCTTGAGTAATGAAATATTTCGCGAATGGTAAGTGAGAGACTTTTGGATCAATTAAATTTCCAATCTAAGAACGGAAAATTTTAATCCATATTCATTTTGATAATTTTTTTGTTGAATGGTTTTAATTGCAACCTTTTTAATATTTCTGAAGAAATAAATTCCGAATGACGAAAATAAAGATTTTTCCGTGAGCTTCTCAAAAGCTCTTGATATTGATTTCTGCTCTTCGGTTAAATGTTCGTCAATTGAAGAGTTGTTTTTGATTAATACGTCCCCCCTAAAACATATGTGTTTCCAGATTAATCTACAACATATACCTTAACATAATTGAAATGTCGTCATACAAAACTCCATTAAATTCAATAAATGGAAGGGTATCATTCCTTGATCTTATATTCCATCCAATTAATGGAATCTATAATTAATTATAAATATTGACCCAAAAAATCAATGAACCTCATACTTTACATCCAAAATACGGAGCCAAGTTTCTACTTTCAAGCAGAATGGTGAAATGTTGGGAATTTGACGAGTTCGAGGAAATTGGTATATGTAAACTACATCTGGAATTAACACATTATTCTGAGCAGATACATGTAAATATTACCCCTTCTCCAATCATTATTGACTAGGGAAGTTTTGGAACGTCGTTTAAGAAATTTATATGGGATATAAAATAAACAAAAAACTCCCCCAGTAAATGTTACGGGTTTCCACCAAGTTGGTAAATATGTTATCCAATCTTTAACACTGCTCACTGTGTTTGACATTACTGGAAAATAATAAATCAGATTAAAAAATTATTGATTTGGTCCCACTCTTTTCTTCTAAAGTTATCCTTACAAGGGAAGTGTTTAGGTCGGGTTCTCAGATTTGTTAGTTGCTAAAATTAGTGTATATAATTGGGCCAAACGCGATGTATACGAACATTGGTACACGAAGATGGACGCATTTTCAGAATATGAGAGGAAAGGTTGCAACATTTATGCATAAAAAATTAGGATGGAATGAGGTTCTCGTTTGGACGGCCTATCTTTTTTACAAAATTATGGGAACTCATATTTAAAAGGAATTGAGAAAAATGTTGTTTGTGGCCGCCCATAATTTTCTCTTCTTCGGTTGCTCATCCATTAGGCACCGATCTCTGAAAAGGACAATAGAATAATTTAATAACAAAATGAGCCAGAAAAACAGCTACAACAGCTATTTAAGCTTAGATAACTAAGCCTCCTTTCATCTGGAGATTTGTTTCGTGTAACGTTCGTTTACATCGCGATGTATACATCGTATTGGATATTTATTATTATATTTAAAATTTTTTATAAAAAATTAATTTATTATATAATATATTTGGATTTTAAAAACAATATGGTTTTTAACAGTTATTTCTTTACATAATTTCTATAAGCGAGGTAGTAATTTGTTAGGAATATATACTCTAATATTAGAGCTCTAATGTAATTTAACTATTAAAAATGAATTATAAACTTTGCATTTGGGTAATTTTCATAAATTTTACCTATTGATTTTTAGAAGTGAACTTATGATAATTAAAGTATCGCGAAACTAACAAACAAACAAACAATAACAATAAATGATAAATGAAAACCCATTTAAAATTTGATGTTCACTATCGAAAGAAGATAGAAAGGGAAAGGATTGACAACGATTTCTTGACTATTCGAAGAGTAGATATAAACATAAAGCTTTTTCGTAAACATGTTCGTTCAATATTGTTGCTATTGTTGTTAGGATAGAATTTTCGAAAGAAAGTCATGTGATGCAGTTCCTCATAAATTACATAAAAATAGACTTATTCACAAGTCTGTGCACAGTATAGCTATTGTAAATATTTTAGTTTGATAATTTTTACGTACGCTTACGATACATTTATAATAAACTAACAGTGACTTTATTCATAAACAAAAAAATCTAGCGACATCTTAATTTAACAGTGTACATCTATGTCAAAGGTAACAAATTATTAAGAATTATCTAATTTAAACGAGTCTCTTTAAATAAGAGTTAAACGATGTTAGGTTCTAGATGATCCGATCTCCGGTATAAAGCAATATAGGCCTGCGATACATCATTCAAATTAACGTTCTGTGAAACCTGTAAAGGATTAAAAATTCCATTAAAAAAAACAAATACATACAAAGGAATCATTCAACATGACAAATTTTTCTTCTTTTTGCCTGTCCCTTGCAACACAATAATAATGTCCATAATCCAAGGACCGCCCGTTATGGATAATAGCACCACATAATGTATATTTCGTCGACGTATGACCTGTTGCCATTTCAGCAACATCGATAGTTGGCTGAAAACTAATATAAAAATAGGGATAATTGAACAAATTTACATTTAAAACAACTGGTCGTGATATCTTCTGACCATAGCCATCAAAAGAAAACCGCGAAATGTGGAGCAAAAATATTTGAGGAGCTCTCAATAATGATGGTTTTACTGGTGCATCTGATTTCCGCTTGCACCTAAAAATAATATGAAGTTTATTAATAACTAGCTGTATATACTCTTCGCAATTATATCCATAGATTTTCGAATTCATGAACAATTGTTGCATTAAATCTTTTATTGAGGCATTTCGCCCGGATAAATCCTTTTTTGCCATTCGTACTGTCATTACCGTGTTGTTTTCGTAAAACACATGTTTTTTCTTGCAATTTTTACAAATCACTGAAATAAAGATCATTATTTATTTTAAACTCATAACTTTTTACTGAAAAGAAAACAATAACTTTGATTTGGTAGCTGACGATAAAAAATATGAATTACCTTCATTTCTAATGGAGTATCCAAAGACATCATCTGACAGTTTACGTCCTTTTAATAAAGGTAATTGAGAGGCTGAAGCATCAAATTTCTCCAAAATCGCAAGCAGCGCATCATGAGCATCCTCTTGTCGTCCATGATTGAATTTTCGATTCCTTTTAAACGCTTCTCGGAACCAATTTATCGTCCCAGTTGTTTTTGATCGAAGCACAAATCGCTTCCAATTACAACAAAGACATGCTATAGAAAACAATAATTAATATAACCTATCTTAAAACGAAGCGAAAATGTTCACATTTAAATTTGGAATTTTTTGCACATTTACATTTGGTCATTATTTTGTGTTAAATAATTTTTTAAATCATTCGTATGGAACTAACAAACATAAGAGGCATTTAGTAGAATACGATAATACTGAATTTGGAATCCCGCCCATCTCTAATAACTGAATGTAAATACATACCGTTATCAGCGCATTTACTATGATCATCCAGGAATTTTACAATAGCAGGTATATGTGATAATAATTGCACACATGATATTGCATAACAATATATTGATGGGTTATGAATTCCGATTTCATTATGATTTCCTTTTACATCCAACCACTTCCAGGCATACAATGGTTTTGAGGATTCGTGCTTATCCAAAATAGCATTACCACGTTCTGAAAGTGTTCTTGGACGATTTGATCGATTTATAGCTGAAACTGTTATTAATATACAAGGAAATAAAATGAAAAACACACCGCTATTATCATTTAAAATATCAGTAGGATTTGACAGGGATGTAATTCTATTTTTATTATAAGCAAATGAAGAAGATGGCTGAAAGAGCCATTTGTTGATCTTCATATTTTCCCATGAATCGTATCCAACTGTCATCCTGCAATTATTTTATAAATTTAAAATTTAATAATCAATATCATAATTATAACATATTCCAAAACCAAGTACAAACCCCCCACATTTTTGTCATTAACGAAAATAATATGTTAATTGTATGAAATATGATTTTTCAAATGTATTTATGTTGTGGCAAAAAATAAGTAAATATATATCTTATAAGAAAGAAAATATTAAATATAATAATGCTTTTAATTTTTTTTTCTAAAAATGAAAAATATCGTAAATTCACACTAAATTCTAAAGGCACTTTGTACAATTTAAAAATATTCCGAAGCGATAATTTTGCAGTAAAAATTATGAACACGGGCAATTCTTAGAAATCTATTATACACGTTATTATCTTACATTTAATTTTATTGTCAAGTTGTAACACGTGGTATTTATATTGTCTGTCCTCTTTAGAATTTATTGTATTTTGCAATGATTTACTAATATTAATAGGTATTAAAGACCTGAATAACAAATTTAATCTCCCTAAATTAAAAATTAATATTTATTATAGTTAAAGATGATTAATAGTATATTCAAGTTTAAATTACAGAATGGAGGAAATTCAAAAAATGACGTCGATTAAGGAAAAGAAGATGCTCAATTCAATGCGACATCTTAAAATTGAAAAACTGTGCCTTAATATTTGCGTTGGTGAATCTGGAGACCGATTAACTCGGGCTGCTAAGGTTGTTTTATAAATAAACATGATAATACGGTTACTCCTTAAGACTGGACTACATTTATTATTAAAAAAGTTCGATTTAAATTTTTTAAAACTAAATAATTAGCATAGTTTTAGTACCCCATCAATAATTTCTTAATAGTATTTATAATCTAATTAGAAATTGAAAATCTAAAAATCAAACCCTCATTAGATATTATAATTTGTTTCTTTAAGGTGCTGGAACAATTAACTGGACAAACCCCAGTTTTCTCAAAAGCGAGATACACTGTCCGGTCATTTGGAATCAGAAGAAATGAAAAAATATCAGTTTACTGCACTGTAAGGGGTCCAAAAGCTGAAGAAATCTTGGAGAAGGGCCTGAAGGTCAAGGAATACGAGCTGTACAAGGAAAACTTTAGCGATTCGGGCAATTTTGGCTTCGGAATACAGGTTTCATATAGAAATATAAATAAAATAATATTACAAAACTAAACTAGGAACACATTGATTTGGGAATCAAGTATGACCCATCTATCGGTATCTATGGCATGGATTTTTACGTAGTTATGGAACGAAGTGGTGGACGAGTGTCAAAACGCCGAAGAGCAAAAAGAAGAATAGGTAGAACTCATCGTGTAGGAAGAGATGAAACATTAAAGTGGTTTCAACAAAAGGTATTATTAAAATCTATATTAAACATATACTTTTTAAATAAATTTCAGTTTGATGGAATTATTTTGCCACCGAAGTCAAAAGTGAAAAGGAACATTTATCGAAGAAGATAAAATATTTTTAGTAATTAGTAATAACAAGATATTAATTTTTATTTATAAATGGAATTATATAATATAAAATTATTAGTTGTTAATAAGATATATATATATATATAAATATATATAGTTGTTAATAAGAAGTTATTAAGGTCATTGTGCTAAACAGAAGGCCAATGTCTTTGAAGTAGCATTGTTGTTCTCTTTACAGTGGCAGTGGATGTTTGGAGCGTTTCATGAAAAATAGCTATTTAAATAGTGATAGCTCATGATAGGAATTAAACATTATAATGTTCATGTGTTGTAATTTTAACTAGAGATACAATTTTCCAAAAATATATGTATGTTTTTGACGTAACATTATATATAATATATACATAAGAAAAGTATTATATATGGCGCAGTTATTCCAAGTATCCCTATTTCTGAGCCCGTATTGATTGATTTTTTATCGATAAAATGTTTAGAATTTTAGTTATAATTAAGGGCTAAGCTTGTTTTATAACATAACCGCAAATAACGGTAAACCATAGAGGGAAAATTAGAAACACTGGTCAATCCGAACAAAACACGCTTCGTTCACGAGAGCTCTCTCGCGAGGGAAATCTTATAAACATCGATTTTAAGAATTCAGAACTTCTGAATCAGAAGCATTCTAAGAGTAGAAATTTGTTAAGTGTACCGTAAATGTTTCTTAAATATTCCAAAATTGATTTAAAAATCCGTTTATTTCAATTTTAATTTATTAAAATGACCTTGGCTCTAATGAGCTTGAAAAAGATGTGGAATCATTTTATCGTCTAATTGAAAACGTTCTTAACCTTCATGAAGTGAGATAAATTTTACACCGCGGTAGTAATTAAAACGAAATAACTATCAAATTAAGAATTTGTTCTGACTGGAATACAAAGATAACTCTCAACTCTAAAATTCGTCGTTTCAGCCTCAACCCAAGCATAGCGCAGGCGGAACACGCCTGCGCATAATCAGAAATCCAAAACTATTTGCCGTGGCCTTGCAACTTGGAAATAACTTTAAAGCTACAACACCAAACAGTTTGATACGAATTAATTGATATCCGTCCATGCTCAGTGTCTGGCGGATGGCGCTAGGTTGGAGGTAGGGCGTCCCCGCTGCGGAGGCAACTATTTCCTCCATCCTAGCTTCCGCGGACACTGGTTTGTGGACACAAAGATGACGCTAGGTTGTCCAGCGCGACAGCATCTATCCATCATCCTAGCACCTGCAGACACTACTTTGTGGGTGTGAAGAGGGCACTAGTCACTGCGCCTTCATTCGCAAAATGTCGTAATTCGGTACGTTTTGTGTGCGGTACACGGTCACTCAACCAACTTTTTTAATTTTTTCGCTATTATTTTTTTTTATTTATCTTAAATTGTTTATAAGCGAATATCGTACACTTTTTTTTCACCAAATATGTAGAATTAACGGCTCTACATATTGATATCAAAATTGCTCCTTATTTTTTAAGAATAACCAACTTTTTTTAGCTCTCAATTTTTGCGGAATTTATAAAAACTATCATAACACATTTTCAAAACTCTAGTTTCGAAATGAGAGTTATATCATTAGAAAGAGAATTAAATTCTCTTTCTATTAATGCAAAAAATAATATGCCTTTCTTGTTTCGTTTTCGAGAAATTCAATGTAATAAGTCCTAAAAACTATTTAACTACTTTTTTTTAGATTTGATGTATGTTTGGTGGGAATATATCATGCTGCATGGTACGTGATATAGTTAGAGTATAGTGCGATAGATACACCGATCATGCACGGATGAATATATGCAACGTAACATATTTATCCGAGAATAGTAATTATACCATTATTTTTTTCAATAATACATGCTTTGCTTTCTTCTTTAACTCTTGTTAATTCTCTTTTCAGCTCTTCATTGGCCCTACTCAAAGAACATATTTTTTGCTTCATGGATTTATTTTCTTCTTCAATAAAAATTATGTCCTGAATAAATACTTATTTATTAATTATAATTTTTTCTTGCTTCTTTGGATAATTTTTTTATTCGTAACGCCTCTCGTGCCTTATGCATATGTGCGTTTGCTTTTCTCATCTTTTTGGAAGTTGAATTGTTGTTTTCATCCATTATAACACCTGCAATAAGATGAGTTTTATAAAATTTCAAAAAAAAAAAAGTATTTTTTTGTAGTTTTTAGGAATTTTCTCGAAAACGAAACAAGAAAGGCATATTATTTTTTGCATTAATAGAAAGAGAATTTAATTCTCTTTCTAATGATATAACTCTCATTTCGAAACTAGAGTTTTGAAAATGTGTTATGATAGTTTTTATAAATTCCGCAAAAATTGAGAGCTAAAAAAAGTTGGTTATTCTTAAAAAATAAGGAGCAATATTGATATCAATATGTAGAGCCGTTAATTCTACATATTTGGTGAAAAAAAAGTGTACGATATTCGCTTATAAACAATTTAAGATAAATAAAAAAAAATAATAGCGAAAAAATTAAAAAAGTTGGTTGAGTGACCGTGTACCGCACACAAAACGTACCGAATTACGACATTTTGCGAATGAAGGCGCAGTGCACTAGTCGTATTTCATTATATTATAAAACAACAGTAATTATAGTACAACGTTTATTGAAAACAAGTAAAACAATTATATTTCCATTGTTGCTACTTGAACTTGCTTGGCACGACGTATTCATCCATGTATGACCATCATTTGAGGGCATCTAGATTTTAAAAATTAGTTTTTAGATATGTTAAGTGAGTTGAAAATTAGTATTATACTCTTCATTTTTCTGTAGACATGTATACGTATTATTTATATTAATTTTCTTCAATATTTTCACATTAAAATGATGTTAAAAGTTAATTTCTAAAGTTTAAAAACAAGCTAACGAACCACTCTTGCGTATATCAAAAAATATTTTGACCTGTGAGCCGAAAAAAGACCACTTAAAACAAAGTTTTGAACATATCGTAAAAATTCAAAAATGAATTTGTGGATTATTAATCACTTAAAGTTACTTTTCTCGACACTTGGCTTAGCGTGATAACTTTAAACATCCTTTAAATAACTTTTGTTTTAACATTTAAATCACGTAACAAAAAAAGAAAGAGCATATTATTAATTTGAACTTATTCAACGGAAACAGTTAAAAATCAAACTTTGAGTTGTTGGTTGCTGCGTATAATATAATTCGTACGTAATAAAAGGAGTCGTACAATTAATAATTCGAACATATGCACAAAGTACGGAAATGGCATCTGATGAATTTTATTTTAAGCAACAATCAAAAAACGCAGTTTGATTTTTAATGGCTTCATAAATAAAAAGAATAACAAACCCGGAATGCTTCACATGATGAATGTCGTTGTCATGGATGGTGGTAGCTTGTCCTCGTGTCGATGTCCGTGGTCCTAAAACTATCCAATAATCATTAGTTAACTTTCCAAAACTTACAATAGCTTGTCAATTGTAATCAAGAAATTCCTGCAATTTAAATGGAAATTTTCTGTATACCATGATTTTCTTGTCAATCTCCATTTTGGCAAAGTCATCATTCACATTCGAGCCTGAAATATTTAAAATTATACAATTTCTAATTTAATTTCTTGATTATTAGTAATACCTATGATAGGAAAACAAACCATTAATCCGGTTGAATTGATCCAATCCGTTGGAATAATCTAATAGATAAACCTATATATAGGAATATAGGTTTATATGGCTCCGAATATATACAAGTCATCAGAACTTGTAAGTTAAGAATGAAATAAAAACATAAAACTGTTCAATAAAAACAATAAAAAACAATAAAAAACAATAACAAGACAAAAAATAATGACGATAACTCATAAACAATGCCGTCTATTGTTGAAATGCACTTTAAGGTTGCACTATACTCGTAGCAGATCCGCACTGACAACCAAAACCATTCATCGAGTCGTTGTTTGTCTGCCTTTCTCCAGAAACGTAAAATCGAGTCGTTGTTGGTCTACTGTTCTGTATTGACCATAAACATAAACATGAGAGATAGATTTATTTTGCTTAGCGGGACAACTATACACCTGAAACTCGTTGTTGTTCGTCCTAGCTCCGTCCGCCAAACACTGAGTGTATCTGAATTAATTTAGGCTTTTACCGTCAGATTACTGAAGAATAAAGGTAATGATAACTTCTTATTATCAAAATATAAGAAATTGAAAATTTAATTTCAATATTTTCGAATCTTATAATTTATATTTTGATTGTGAAATGATCATAAACCAAATACCGCGAATTCTAAAGAGAATTATAATCCAGGAAATCATTTTTATAATAATTTCCAATATTTTCTTTTTCAATTTATTTTCTTTTGATTTTCAATTTTGCAGAGAATATCAATAGCCATTAAGTTAGTGGCGTAGGCAACATATATCATATATTCACGTTTATTGTAAATATATATTGTCAAAGTGTAAGAAATTGACAATTCATTTCCAATATTTTTGAATTATTTTCAAATGGTCTCGTGAAGAAAATTTCAAATTTATTTAAATAGGTACTTCCTCTTTATTTCATTATTTTTTGTTATATTTCGTCAAATTTTATAGTTCACGACCTATTGGTTGTTTTTTATGAAATGAAAATTAGAATTATCAATTTCGCACAACTTGATAATATATATATAGTCGTCGGCAAATGTACCACCGCAAAATAATAATTCTAATTTTCTTTTCACAAACAATAAAAATAACGTGAACTAAAAATTTTGACGAAATATAACAGAAGATGATGAAATAAAGAGAAAGTACCTATTTAAATAAATTGGAAATTTTCTTCACGTTCCCATTGAGACCATTTGAAATTAATTCAAAAATATTGAAAATGAATTGTCAATTTCTTACACTCTGACAATATAGGATCTTACGTTAGATTGTGCCAATTAATGGAAACAAATATTCAATTTAAGTTAATAATTTCTAAGTGTTTCATTATATTTCTTCAAAATTCCTTAATCAAATCAGAGGCCGTATGCAAGAATTCTTGCAAGAACGTATTTATCCGTTAAACAGTGATGGAAAAGCATTGATAAATTACGTTTTCTAGTTAATTAAATATATTTTACAATTAGATACAATTTTCTATTAAAATAATATTTCTTACATACACTTATTTAAATTTTCTTATAAAAGTAGTTTAACAAGAATTTTCCATCACAATTTAACAGATAAATTTTTTCTTGCATACGGGCTCTGGTTTATTACTTTTATGGTTTATTAAAATAAATTTGGAATGGTCAATTTCTTATATTTAGATAATATATAAAAATGAATTTCCTACATCTTACTAGACTTGTTTCATTATTCCCTTGGAGAGAGATACGTTGGAATTGAAATATATTTTTCGTGTAATTCATGTCCATTCGATTATCATCAGCAGTTGACATAAACCGAGACGAAAATTTTTATAATAAGCACGTATGATTTTAACTTCAAGTGCAATTTTCAATGTTTCTCAATATTAATGCAATACTTTATTTTTCATTACACTATTTTACATTTTTACTATGAAGATAATTTATATAAAGTTTAAAAAATAAGCGCAGGTTCCATTAATATTAGCTGATAAAAGTTTTCCAAAACAAGACATTTTTGCTTGTTTTGCTATTTACAATAAAATGCATTGATAAGGGGTCTTATCAATTATAACTGGGTAAACATAGATTTTGTCAGTAAACATTTTGCCTACTATTTTTTTTTACTTCTGTTTCTTATTTTGGTCTCATGAAGTCGCGGTCTGATGCTCATAATATTGATTTTAATGCAGAGCAGTTGCTGTTTCTCTTGTTGTTGTCTTTCTGTCTATCTTTCTGGGATTCTAGAGCTAGTCACTTTTTTTGAAGATTTGCACGTATCTACAGCTCGTTTTATATAGCGTGCTGTTTATTAGAATATATATTTTCCTATGAACTACATTAACCAATTTGGAATAATTTTGGCTCTATTTAAGGAATAACTAACTCAAGTCAGCAATGATAACCAATGATCATGATCGTAGAAAACAAATTAGCGTTCGTGGAATTGCTCAAGTTGAGAATGTGAGCAACATTAAAAAGGCCTTCAATCGTCATTTGCACTTTTCCATCATCAAGGTAATTCTCTTATCAACAATAGCTGGAATAATTTTTTGAAAAGGATCGAAATGTTGCCACTGAACGCGATTACTACTTTGCACTCGCTAATACAGTGCGAGATCATTTGGTTAGTCGCTGGATTCGGACACAGCAGCATTATTATGAAACGGATCCAAAGGTATTAAAACGTTATATAATTAGTATTTAAAGGTATATATGAATTTCTAGAGGGTCTATTACCTTTCGCTGGAGTTTTATATGGGCCGCACTTTATCAAACACTATGATGAACTTGGGTCTACAAGCGACAGTCGATGAAGCTTTGTACCAACTTGGATTAGATATTGAAGAGTTACAAGAGATAGAAGAGGATGCCGGTTTGGGTAATGGTGGTCTCGGACGACTTGCGGCATGCTTCCTGGATTCAATGGCCACACTGGGAATTCCCGCTTATGGTTATGGGCTTCGTTATGAGTATGGAATTTTTAAACAATTGATTCGAGATGGTTGGCAGGTAGCTCAAAATTATGTGTATTTAGATGTATAAGTTATTGTTTAAGGTAGAAGAGCCGGATGATTGGCTTAGATTTGGAAACCCTTGGGAGAAAGCGCGACCGGAATATATGCTGCCGGTTAACTTCTACGGAAAAGTGATAAAAGATGAAAGTGGAAAGTCTAAATGGGTTGACACCCAAGTGGTATTTGCAATGCCTTATGATACTCCGGTACCAGGATATAAAAACAATATCGTTAACACTCTGAGATTGTGGTCTGCAAAAGCAGAGAATCATTTTCACCTGAAATTCTTTAACGATGGAGATTATGTGCAAGCTGTAATGGATAGAAATCTATCGGAGAATATTACTCGAGTTTTGTACCCCAATGATAACATGTTTTTGGGAAAAGAACTGCGATTGAAGCAGCAGTATTTCTTGGTTGCTGCTACACTCCAGGACATCATCAGGCGCTTTAAGTCATCGGTTTATGGGAATCGTGAAGTAACTCGAGTGAACTTTGACACTTTCCCTGACAAGGTTGCGATTCAATTAAATGATACTCATCCTTCGATTGGAATTCCGGAATTAATTCGGCTCTTAGTTGACGTTGAAGGGGTCAGTTGGGATCAGGCCTGGGATATCTGCGTGAAGACATATGCCTATACAAACCACACTTTGTTGCCGGAAGCATTGGAGCGTTGGCCAGTCTCTCTTATTCAAAACTTGCTACCACGCCATTTGGAGATTATTTATGAGATTAATCAAAAATTCATGAATGCCATCTCTAGCAAGTATCCGGGAGACTTTGACAGAATGCGGAGAATGTCTATTGTGGAAGAAGCCGATCAGTTTGGCGAAAAGAGGATCAACATGGCTCACTTATGTATTGTTTCTTCACATGCTATCAACGGTGTAGCAGCTTTGCATTCGGACCTACTAAAGTCGACGACGTTCAAGGACTTCCACGAGTTCTATCCGGACCGGTTCCAAAACAAGACGAACGGAATTACGCCACGCCGCTGGTTGCTTCTTTCAAACCCTTCATTAGCTGACTTGATTGTCGAGAAGATTGGAGAATCTTGGATTACCAATTTGGATGAGCTACAAAAACTTAAGCAGTTTGATAGTGACTCCGGCTTCTTGGATGCTATCAGAAGGGTGAAATTGGAAAATAAGCAGCATGTAGCTCAATACCTTTCGGAAGAGTATAACGTTTCAATTAACCCAGCTTCTTTGTTTGATGTTCATGTAGGGTCTTAGTGTTAAAATTTTAAATTTTAAAACTTTAAATATAGGTTAAAAGAATTCATGAGTACAAACGACAGCTCTTAAACATTCTGCATGTAATTGCTCTTTACAATAGAATCAAGGTGAATAATGATGAATGATTATTATTATCGTTGTTGAATTTTTAGGCCGATCCAAACATTGACATGGTTCCACGAACAATCATGTATGGAGGAAAAGCTGCGCCAGGCTACCACATGGCCAAGCAAATTATCAAGCTTATCACATCTGTTGCTGAAGTTGTCAACAATGATCCAATTGTCGGTGATCGCCTTAAAGTGATCTTCCTTGAAAACTATCGTGTGTCAATGGCGGAAAAAATTATCCCTGCTGCCGATTTATCGGAACAGATTTCAACAGCTGGCACTGAAGCATCGGGAACTGGAAATATGAAGTTTATGTTGAATGGAGCGCTGACTATCGGAACTTTGGATGGTGCTAACGTGGAGATGGATGAGGAAATGGGACGCGATAATATATTTATATTTGGTAACGTTGATAATAATTTGGACTAAATTATGGTTATATATTCAGGAATGAACGTTGAAGAAGTTGAAAAACTCCAAAAGAGAGGCTATTCCAGCCAGGAATTTATTTCCAAGAGCGAAACGTTGAAACAGATTGTTGAACAGATTGAAAATGGAATGTTCACACCGGAAGACGCGGGTCAATTAAAGGATTTATCGAATATGCTTAAACATCATGATAGGTTTATGGTTTGCGCCGATTTTGATGCATATTTGGAAGCTCAAGATAAGGTAATTGTCATTGCCTAGATATTAAAGAAACTAAATAATTGTCAGGTTTCCGAGACATTCAGAGACCAGCAGAAATGGTCGAAAATGGCGCTTCATAACATTGCTTCTACCGGAAAGTTTTCAACCGACCGTACTATTGCTGAATATGCACATGAGATATGGGGAATAGAGAAGTTCGAGTCGAGCTTGCCAGCACCGTATGAGAATGAACAGAAGAATGAATAATTGTTCATCATAGCCTGGAATAATATTAGAAGATATTCGTTTTTATATCTAGATAATATTTATCTATTACTTTTTTTTTCAGTTTTCTAATTAAGGTTTAAATAAATAAATGTCGTTTAATTTACACAATTAAATATTAATTATAGAGGAACCAGAATTTTCTTTAGCTTATAAATGAGAAAAGGACTAACTAACATGTAATAAAAAAGATGTGGTAAACCCCTGGTGTTTAGTTTTAATCCAAGATATTCCAAGAGATACACTTTTCGGATCAGTCGTACAAGCTCGGCCCCCTTCTGATTTATTTAGGCTTATTATCGAGACTTTATGTACGTAGAATTGTTAAATGAGCTTCGGATTCGTCCACTGATAAATCCGAACGCGTCGGTCGAGAACGAAAAAGCTTTTATAAAAATTATATAAATCTTGGCAGTCCAGGCTTCCTCGCGACAATGAAATAATATATATGGAATTCTTTCATAGAAGCAATTAAAAATCAAACTTCGCGTAAAATAAAATGCGAAAGTTCAAAATCTTGTCCTAATATCACGACCAATGATTTAATTTGAATTCAAATTAAAAATATTTGAATATTAGTTGTTCTCATCTAATCATCAATCTAATCTATATATTCAAATGTGGCTTGATGGCCGAGTGGTAGTGTTGTAGAATCGGAATCGAATATATCGAAGTTCTAGTCTCGGTAGCGTTCAACAGTTGTTCAATTTTTTATTTTTTCTAATTATTTTCCTAATAAAAAAATAAGCGTTAAATTAAGCTCTTAAAATCTAAAACCGCTACTTATGTTGTAGAGTTATCTTAATTGATTAATAAAGTTATTTTTACCATTTTATCATATTCCTTTTAAAAATAATACAATTAAAAAAAAAAATCCGCATATATGCACAAAGTACGCAGATAACAACTAATGCATTTTATTTTACGCAATAACAAAAAAACGCAAAGTTTGATTTTTAATTGCTTCCGAAAAAAAGAAAAAACAAAAGTGACCAAGACGGAATCGAACCGCAAAACTTGCGATTACCATTCATCACCACTATCCAATCGGCCACCAAAGAAGAAAATGCATAGAGGAAAAGGGGGAAAGTGCTATATTTTCAGATGGAATTTTCTCGACTTCTAGAAATTTGTGCAGAAAACCAAGTACGGCACGAGAAAGTCCGTTTTCGAAACTATAAATGAGCAAATTTAGAACAAATTCTGAGATGATCCTAAACATGGTTCCCTTGTTAGAGTCTATCTTTGAAATCGAATTGTATTTCATTAGTTGTAACATTATGCGTAAATTTTCAATAAAAAATCGGAAAAAAAATTTGGTTCCCCCAATAAATTGCAAATTTCTTGCAAGTCATATATATTCAAGCACCAGATAAAAAGTAGAGTTTAGTAGATTTTGTCTTGTTTTATATGGAATTATTTTTATTTGATTAAAGTTTCTCTAATTGGCATGAAGCATTTTTTACGTAATTTTTGTTTTAAGATTATCCATCATTTATGGTTATCGAATTAGAAATTTGACAAATTCAGAAGTTAGGAAAAACCTATTTTCGCATTTTAATTGGCCTGTTTAGTAGTTATTTATTTTATTGGTTTGTTTTTCAAAAAATCATGCCTTACGATAAGTATTTAACATAATAATAATTTTAAAAGTTTGGGTTCTCTTACCTCTCATTTTTGTAAAAAAGTGATTTTTCCTAGCACATAATAATATTGATTTTTATATTGTGTATATATATATATATAACATATATCTACATTTTATTCATATCAGTAATACTTCAAATAAATTCTAATAACCGCTTTATATAAATAATACTACTATATTTATATATATAATTAAACGAAATTATCAAACGATTTTTTCATTAGTTTAGTTTATTGTGTAAAAAACATAAATAAATACTTTATTTTATTAAATGTAAAATAATCTATAAAACAAGTTTATTATACCTACTAATTTGGAGTTTGGTCTCTCTGAGCCATCAAAAGTTTTGTTTGTGTGTATGTTTTCCATTTAATTTTTCTTAACATAAGATGAAAAGGAAACTTCCAATTACTCGGTACCAGAAACTTTTTTATTATTTAATTTATAGAGTCTATTAAAGGGGGTTAATTTAATTTTCCAAACAAACTTTTCATTTTTTGTACATTTTTTCTAAAAATAATTATTTTGTAATAAATTTTAATTTCCGGATTGCAAATATTCAATTAACTACGGTGTGAAGTATTGAAAATAAACTTTTAACTTTGTGTTAATTCAAATTTTCATTAATTTCAGAATGAGCTCAAATATTTGTTCGCAGGAATATGCCAAAACATACGTTAGTATAATGAAGTGGTCGCCGTATTTAACTCTATGGGTTTATTTATTTTTCGTAATTGCGATAAATGACACTAATAAACTCGTGGAAGTTCGATTTGCGACGATTCTACATTTTTTCTGGTTCAGAGCAGTTGTTTTTCGATTTCAGAATGTTTTAATTTTGCAGTTCACTTATATTACAAATTTATATGACTATTATATATTGTCCTGTTGCTCATTTACCACTGTTAGGTTTTCAAGTTTCCGGAATTGCTAAAGAATGGCATTTGAATGCAATATATTATTATATGCTTTGGAGTTGGATATTATACGGTAAATTATTGATTCCAAAATATAATTTTTTACATAAAAATAGCATGTTTAATCCTCTAAAAAATATTTATCTTGTTAATGTCTTGTTTTGTAGGTAGCTTGATGTGTCTACTTTATTGATCATTTCGGAGTCTTTCAAAATGTCATTGTATTTGATGACAGCACGTCGTATGCAGTTAGGCGAAAACTCGGCGTAAAATAAAATGCATTTCCGCAAAAATTCGCGCAATATTACACAAATTTACAATTCTTCCTCAAACTTACATTACCCTATTTATCCGTTTTATTGGATTTCGTTCGTACACTATTTCGAATGTGGTGGGAGGTGGTGGGGGGAGAGATAGGTTTCTCTCATTTCGTGTCTAATGTCTCCACACACTCGTCTGTCATCAGAATATTTAATGAAAACAGTTCTACTCAACATAAAAATTTAAATTGTTTATTGACTAATCGATAACAAATTTTCGGATACATTAGCTATCAAAACAATCAAAACCTATAACAATAAAAAGCATATATATCTAACAAGGTTAGCACATTAAAGACATTTGAATCTATCACATAAAAATTCCATAACACTCATAATCTTGGCTTAAAGCTCTTCTAAATCCCTTAAAAATAACATCGTCCGAAATTCTATAAGAACTGTTGGATACTCAATTTGTCACAGTTGAGTACCACGGTCTCTTTCGGTTCCCATTTCTAGTGAAAGTTGCTTGGCTCAAATCGGCCATCCAAGATTCCCAGCAGCTCCTTAATCTCTCCTTAAATGGTTGTTCGCAGCAACGTCCAATGGTTGAAGATACTTAGTCAGTCCACCCGGTATAACTGCTAATGTGCACAGCTGATTATGCTCCTCTAGTAAAAAATGTTTTACTAAGGAAAACTTCAGGAAACATGCATATTTTTCCTAATCCACCTTTTCTCGTGAGCCCCAACATTCTTCTAATAGCTTCCCTTAGGCAAAGTAGAGTGGTGTCAGATAAGCATGCTCCATATTTGTCATCTTTCCGTTTTCCTAACACATTTTATGGGACTTTTCATGTGCCTATATTGGTTTTGGTTTTGTCAGTTCACTGATCGTAAATCTCCCTATGAAGTTTTAATAAGATATCTCATCTTTATTCATCCCTCAAGTTGTTTATCTACTATACTATCAAGAGTGTTTCATTATCATTACCATTTCATTAGTTTAAAATTTATCATAAAAAATGTAGCGATATATCAATTTTAAATTCTTATATTCCTTGTATAATGATAAACATAAGAGCAACAACAACAATCAACCATCCCCCCCCTTCTCCCATCGGAGGAGGAAAAATTCTTCACTACTTTTGTGCATAACAACTTCTGTTATATTTTCTTTATTGATCGAAATGAGCGAAACATAACCGTCTGCGTCGAGGAATCCAATGAAACGGATAAATAGGGTAAATGCATTTTTAAATAATAATAATAATGAGATGAATAGAAATTTAAAATCGGATGGTGTAATAATCCGTGATTGTTTTGCGAAATGCGCATTTATTTTCGACGGGAGAAATTTCCGCTTTTCTTACAAGGGAACCATGTTTAGATATCGTCTCAGATGTTTTGTCTAAATTTGCTCATTTATAGTTTCGAATACGGGTTTTCTCGTGGTGTACTTGGATTTCTGCACAAATTTCTAGAAGTCGAAAAAATTCCATCTGAAAATATGCCACTTTCCCCCTTTCCTCCATGAATTTTCTACCTTGAAAAAGCAAGCAACAGTGTCCGAGTGGATTGTGGTGATGAATAGTCTCTGCACTTTGCGCTTGACGGTGGCGTGACTGTGTTTTGCACGAAATTGTTATGAAAACACGCGCAAAACTGCCGCCAGAACAGTCAGTCACCGCACAGCGTATTAACAGTTTGCTGCATCTTTGCGAAAAGCTATCGGAGAGCGTCCTAACAGTTTGTTGGAACTTTGCGAAAAGCCATCGGACAGAGTCCTGTCATTTTTGTGGAATTTTGCTCACAGCTTTTGGATTATTCCACCTCGTTTTAATATTGGTTTATATCCTATACGTTAGACATAACAATATAATATTTATTCACTTATTTATTTATATAAATAACAACTAAATAGTAAACAATAATTAATGCATTTAATTGAGCTCCTTGTATCGATTCAGATAGCTCCATTGTAGTGTTTCAATCTTCCTTGGCACGACGTACTATATGGATTACCACTGCGAAACGGGTAGGAATGCGCAAATGTCGTTTTCTAAAAAAATAAGATTGTTACAAAGAAATTGAAGTCCCGGTATGGAAAAGTGGAGTCCCGGTCCCGAGTCCCGGGTAGGGGAAACGGGAAGTTCCACTCCCGGGTCACGGGTCTATTAATTTTCAATTTTTTAAGCTCCCGACAGCCCGGAATTCGAAAAAACCTTGCCCCTCCCATTACTGATATGTATGAAAATCATTCGAGGGCTTCTAGATCTTTTAAACCTAACTTTTAAATATGCTAAGTCAGTTGAAAGTTCAAATTATACTCATTCATTTGTTTAGACGTCTATTTTTTATAATATGCTTCCAATGAAACGAATTTAAATCACGTCTAATGAAAAAGAAAGAGCACATTATTAATTTCAACTGAAATAACATAAATAAAAAATAATAAAATCTAGCCAACCCTGAATTATTTACCTTTGTCTCAAATGTGCATTGATTCGGATGACGGTTGTCCTAGTCTTGAAATATGTGCTCCTAAAATTATCCAATATATATTAGTTCGCATTTACAAAACTTACAATTTGTGACCACTAATCTGGGCATTCTTCCTATTTATATTGAAATTGTATTATGTTGTTAATCTCCATATTGATAGTTGTTGGTAAAATCTAAAATGGATATATCCTTAAATATTAATTGTAGACTTACTTTCCAGCCAGTCCTTCGGAACGCCTTACAGTATTGAATCCATCCTTGATCGGACCATTCATTCCAATTAGCATTGTAGTCTGAAATATTGAAATTAATATAATTCCTAATTAATGTTCTTGCTTACCTGTGATAGTAAATCAAACCTCCACGTATTGATCCTTTAGAATTGATCCCATCCGTAGAGATAATATATATTAGAATATTATAAGTCTTCAGGACTTATAAGTTAAGAATGAAATGAAAAGAAAAACTATTCAATAAAAACAATAACAAGTCAAAACAATAACAACTATAACTCATAAACAATGTCATCGATTGTTATTGAGCTCGTGATCAAAAAAATCAAATCAAAACAACCATTCCATCCAAATCGAATAAACCGAAGTTGATTACAATTAAGCGATGCGTCCTCACTCCAAAAAACAACATGAAAATATAACAAGATTGTTGACTGTTCACTCGAATTGTTCTTTGTGTTTACGCTATCTAACACGATGAGTGGGTTTTCATGGAAAAAGCACCTCGCGTCCTAAACGGAGCCCTTTTCGTGCAAAACACAGTCACGCCACCGTCAAGCGCAAAGTGCAGAGGTAATCGCAAGTTCGGGGTTCGATTCCGTCTTTGTCACTTTTCTTTTTTCTTTGATTTTGGAAGAATACTTTGAATTTTTGAAAATTTTCGAAAAGCAAAAATTATTTTTGGATCATTCAAAAAAGTGTTAAAGATGATCACGGCTCATGGACCGTTGACGCATCCCAAATACAATGATCTATGCAAGTGACAAGACATTAAAGGTAAGCTTTTTTCATAAAAAATTGTGAAAATTTTCAAATCATAGCTCAATTGTGCATTTATTGTAAGGAACATTTTTGTTTCCAACACTTTGTACTTGTCCCCATAGGTTCTGTTAATTTCCTGTTTTGGTTTCTTTGTAATAATAAATATAGATAGTAAAAAACTTTTCTAATTGTGTGAATAAGCATTTAAATTTCTTCAAACATCAAAGAAAAAAAGAAAAAACAAAAGTGACAAAGACGGAATCGAACCTCAAACTTACGATTTGCATTCATCCCTACTATCCACTCGGCCACAGTTGCTTGATCCTCAAAGGTAGAAAATGCAAAGAGGAAAGGGGGAAAGTGGCATATTTTCAGATGGAATTTTCTCGACTTCTAGAAATTTGTGCAGAAAACCAAGTACACCACGAGAAAGCCCGTATTCGAAACTATAAATGAGCAAATTTAGAAAAAATTCTGAGATGATGCCTAAACATGGTTCCCTTGTTAGATTTAATAAAATCCCACAAATGAGATAAGGATAAATTATAAAAATAAACAATTATATATAACATTTTATCGTCATGGTATACTCTTTTTTTCAGTAAGAATCAATGAATAAGTTGAAGAAAATGGGTTTTCCGTGTTTTCAACTAAATTAAGTATAAAATTGCTGGTAAATCTACAATCTTTTCGCATTTTTTCTTAACATTTTTTTGTACTGTTTGTCCCAATGATCTATGATTTCCTAGTTGAAGTATTGCAAGTGTCGCCATGTAATCTTTTAAAAAAATTTATCACCAGAAAACTTAAAGTTTCCAACCTTTCCGACAGACATATATATTTACAATTTGCAGCTGTATTCCTAACAATCGTGTTTTTATTTTACTCCCGACTACGAACAGTTTCAAAGCTTATAGTCCTAAATTCTTATAAGAATATTGTGCGTATGAGTTTTTATATTATGATATTATCAATTATCGTCGGAATTTTATGTGCCTCAAGTATTATTCTAATATTTTTATCGACTCCATATGTTAATGAAATTAAGAAAAATGCATTTCTCGTTTGACATAAATAAGTTTAAAGGATTTTTAACAATCAAATTACAGAAGGCCCATAATGATATAATAAATTGTGATAATTATGCCGTTATCGATTTGTCGATGTGGCAAACAATTGTACCAAACTTTATATCGGGAATGGGATTTGTCACCTTGATATTTATTACAATTTACATGGTAATCGTAAGTTCCTTTGTTTTGGGGACATCATCGACCCATTCTTCAAAGAAAACACTTCAAATTCAAGCACAACTACGAAAAAGTTTTTTGTTACAGGTATATTGTCTTAAATAATCCATTTTGTTCTAATTTTAAGGTTTTGTCGCATTTTTTATTTTTATTCATGCCACCAATTTTTTGCGTTTTTCTTGAAATTATAGGGAAGTTAAATGACAGTAAGTTTATCTAACAAGGGAACCATGTTTAGGCATCATCTCCGAATTTTTTCTAAATTTGCTCATTTATAGTTTCGAATACGGGCTTTTTCGTGGTGTACTTGGTTTTCTGCACAAATTTCTAGAAGTCGAGAAAATTCCATCTGAAAATATGCCACTTTCCCCCTTTCCTCTGTACATTTTCTACATTTAAGAATCAAGCAACTGTGGCCGAGTGGATAGTGGGGATGAATAGAAATCGGAAGTTTGCGGTTCGATCTTTCTTTGATGTTTGAAGAATAAAAGGAGGAAGTAGAATATTTTCAGATGGAATTTTCTCGACTTCTAGAAATTTGTGCAGAAAACCAAGTACACCACGAGAAAGGCCGTATTTGAAACTATAAATGAGCAAATTTAGAACAAATTCTGAGATGATACCTAAGCATGGTTCCCTTGTAAGTGAGCCATTTATTGTATCAATAATCTAAATAAATTATAATATTATTTCGATGGAAGAATGCTACATTTATTGTAATTTAAGAGCTTCAAATTCTTAAATACTTTATTAAACAAAAATGTACAGTATATATATATGTATAAGACAATTTTGGCGTATATACTGTATTAATTGTTTTGACAAAGCAGTCGCCAAAAATGGGGAGACGCAAAATAAAAATTTGAAATGAAAGAATATAATTATTCAGTAGAACGTCTACAATTTTGTGCATTGTGGCAGAGTATTACAATTCACGAATTAGATCGTATATCTGTTCCAGAATTGTGTTAACTTATGCGTACGCGTACGCTAATTTTCTGGAAAGTATTTTATCAATTTCCCTCTAAATCGTATATATTCTGATATTTAAATCATTTAGTAGCTATATACACTACCATTATCTTAATCGCTCATCAAGGATTTCTTTCAATATTGATTCATCATATTCTGTTTCCGATAAATGATACATTTATTCAAACTAGTAAGTGGATAACTTATGAGATATCCTGTCATATAATTAGGTAAATAATGTTTTCGCTTACTTTTCCAATTATACATTTGTTTTAATGTAAAATAAAAACCTTTCCGGTTTTTTAAATTCAATGATATGGTGTAATCTATTCGATGGGAAATCTTTCAATTTTCCATAATCATTATTTTATTTGTTTCTTTTAGCTTATAAACGATTGCGCGGAAAGTCTGTAAAGCCAACAATGGTAATATCAAGAAGCGTTGTGACACAATCAGGTGGAAAATAGATATTATTTTTATATACGAGCATTGATATATTCAATTAAAATGTAAACTCACTATTATCTACGAGGAAAAATATTAATGGTAGAATAAATTATTTTGTTTTGTTAATAATTCATTAATTATACGTGGAACCGGCGCTTTCGGACTCACCAGTGATTTGAATACATATTGAGCCCATATAAGTAAATAGATCTACGTAATTTATTCAGATTCAGCATCATCTCAGTTTCAATCTCTACATTGATTTACTTTGATTTAAGAATTTCTTTAAAATGTTAATATATATAGTTGTCTTTCCTTTGTACAAAAACTCGAATATAAATATATTTTTCGCAGATATCGTTGAATCTTTTCGTACACATAAATTAATTAATCGAGTACATTAGAAATGTGTATGTTGGATTAAACACTCAAAGACTCGTGGGCATGAAGCCAACTAATCCGAGCTGTGGTATGTGATAAAGGAATTGGGGTTTGAGTTTGTGCTCTCAAAAGAGCCCTTCAACGTCTGACTGGTCAGTGTCAGGGAACACCCCACCTCCAGTTAACCCACCTTCGGTTCCATGAGTTATAGGAGCTATCACGTGGACTAGAGGCAAAACTTAACCCGGCCCAAATCACATAAGACTAACTGTCTCATAATTCCCCTGGGAACAATCGCAATTGATTTAGCGGGCAATATATCCTTTTAGGGGCAATATATTTAGCGGCCAAGATATCCTAGAATGGGAAGAATAGTTTCTTTAACAGGTGCGAATATAGCGTTAAAACACTTTTTGTTTATTATTTTTTCTATGAATATGACGTGTTAAGTTATATAAAAATAATAAGTGTAAATTAATAAGCCACGTTTAAATGTTGGAAAATATTAATTTGCATTTGGCGCAAATCAAGAATGTAGCGTTGAACAACTTAATCAATGCTTCCGAAATTCCCATTGAAAGCAGAATTCAGAGCTTCCAGCAAAAAAACCCTTTTATAACCTTTCCAGAGCTTTTCTAGAAGCTTACATCGGACATAATTTTGCTTTTCGAAAAATTCAAAGAATTCTTCCAGCATCAAAAAAAAGAAAAGTGACAAAGACGGAATCGAACCCCAAACCTGAACTCTCCACTTCGCGCTGTGCGGTGGCTTGACTCTGTTTTGTACGGAATTGTTATCAAAACACGTACAAACATCGCACAGCGTCCTAACAATTTTCTACAACTATGCGAAAAGCCATCGGAGAATGTCTACATTGTTTATAATTTTATTTCAAAATGAAAAATGTCCTGCGTTCGGGGGGAATCGAACCCCCGTCGAATGCTTGGAAGGCATCCATGCTGACCATTACACCAGGAACGCAAGTTTTAACTAATTGTGGTATCTTTTATCATTTACGCGTATATCCTCGATAGCATTGATAACATCTTATCACTATAAGTATCAATGACAGTGGGGTATCATTTCCCATCAGCGTTCGTGGTGTAATGGTCAGCATGGATGCCTTCCAAGCATTCGACGGGGGTTCGATTCCCCCCGAACGCAGAACATTTTTTCAACTTTTGAAAATTGAATATACACTTCTCTGAACTTTGTGCTTGACGGTGTCGTGACTGTGTTTTGCACGAAATTGTTATCAAAACTGCCGCCAGTACATTCAACTCAAACCGAAAAAGTAACCAAAGTTTCATCAAAATTACGCGAAGCGTCCTCACTCAAAAAAACAACATCAAATTTTAACAAAGATTGATGACGTGTTTACGCTATATAACAGGATGAGTCTGTTTTCATGCAAAAAGCACCTCGCGTCCTAACAGGAGCACTTTTCGTGCAAAACACAGACAAGGAAGCGCCCAGCAGAAAGTGCAGAGTTACTATTTATCCCCATTATCCACTCGGGAAAGTGGCATATTTTCAGATGGAATTTTCTCGACTTCTAGAAATTTGTGCAGAAAACCAAGTACACCACGAGAAAGCCCGTATTCGAAACTATAAATAAGCAAATTTAGAAAAAAATTATGAAACATGGTTCCCTTGTAAGCACAAAAAAAGATGAGTCAATCAAAAAATTGTTTGATTTTTTAAAATAATGCACGTCAACTGCAAAAGTTTCACCTAATTTTCATTTAAGGTGCTAATTTGGATTAAAGCAGCAATAGTTTTGATGTTATAGATAGTTTCTGATATACACTTCATATTAAATACTTAACTTCATCAGAATATTCACGTGGAATTCTAAAATACACTATCAAAATTTGAGAAATCGAGCATTTCATTTGGCGTGATAATGTGTTAATAGATATCCGCACATAAGTTCTCTTCGTTCACTATGAATTTATGTGAAAGAAAATATTTTATAAAAATAAGTTTATAAACAATCTTATCAAGAAATGCTTATCAATTAGCATAAACATTACCTCGACCTTCTTTAGGTACCTCTTATCTAATGAATTCCCTCCAAAGTCTATAAATGTAAAAACAAGAACCTATGTATAAACTCCAAGTGTACGAAATTATTTATAAATGACAGGTTAGTTTAACAAAAAAGTTGCCAGCTGGTATGTATTACAACAAAAATGTCCATTACAAATTATCACATGATACCTGCTCCATAATGATTGTCATTCGGATTGTTTTAGTGCTTGGTTCGAGAAACTCTATCTTTCCATCCAACCCCTTAATCAAGTTTGACCAGCAGTTGTCCTCTAAGCTCCGCCCATCGCTAATAAAAGAACACGAGATGGTCGATTCACTATCAATTTCAGTATGAATAGATTATTCATAGCTATTGTTCTTGTGGCTGCTGTTGGTTGTGGATCGATTTCAAGACAAATCGAAAGTGCCATTGAAAAATGGGACGACTATAAAGAACAATTTGGTTAGTTTAATCCTATAAGACATAAGATATGTACAATATATTTAGATAAAGATTATTCAAGATCGGAAGAGCAGGAATTTATGGAAGCTTTTGTTAAAAATGCGATTCGTGTTGAGAACCACAACAAGGAACACCGCTTAGGTAGAAAAAGTTTCGAACTTGAATTGAATCACCTTGCTGACTTGGTAAATAACAAAACAAATAAATAAAAAAATAATAATAATTTCAGCCACTTAACGAATACAGAAAGCTTAACGGATTCCGACGTCTTTTTGGTGATCGTCGTCAGCACAATGGCACGACATTCTTAGCACCATTCAATGTCGAAATTCCTGACGAACTCGATTGGAGAGAAGAAGGATTGGTTACTGATGTAAAAAATCAAGGAATGTGTGGATCTTGTTGGGCATTCTCAGCTACGGGCGCTCTTGAAGGACAACATGCGAGGAAAGTTGGAGAGCTAGTCTCTCTCTCGGAGCAGAATTTGGTTGACTGTTCCACTAAGTATGGCAACCACGGATGCAACGGTGGCTTAATGGATCTTGCTTTCGAATACATTCGTGACAATCACGGAGTGGACACCGAAGAGTCCTATCCATACAAAGGTAGAGACATGAAATGCCACTTTAATAAGAAGACTGTCGGAGCTGACGACAAAGGTTTCGTTGATCTGCCAGCGGGAAATGAAGAAGCATTGAAAATCGCTCTGGCTACACAAGGTCCAATTTCAGTTGCTATTGATGCTGGTCATAGAAGCTTTCAATTGTACAAAAAAGGTAATTTATGATATTAGATATTAAAGTAAACATAACATTCTTATAGGTGTATATATTGAGGAAGAATGTTCACCAGAAGAATTGGACCACGGAGTTTTGCTCGTCGGTTACGGTACCGATAAAGAGCACGGAGATTACTGGCTTGTGAAGAATAGTTGGGGCACTGGCTGGGGAGAAAATGGTTATATACGGATGGCGAGGAACCGCAATAATCATTGCGGCATTGCCTCTATGGCCAGCTACCCACTTGTTTAAATCAAAGCTTTATTATTGTCTTGTACATAAAATTGGTGTTTTAATAAATTAATGCATTCTCTTTCTTCCCATCCATTGAAATATTAAGGCAAATAATGTGAATCCAAGTGAAATTGCAGTGGATGTGACCGCTAAATGAGTGTTCACACAAACACGTAATTCTTCTAAAACGTTACAAATTATTAATCCTTATTCAAAAATAACCTGGATCGTTTATTAAACAATTTTCGGAAACGCAAAGTGCCGCACGAACTAGTATTTGCCGCGAGGACTGGATTATCTGCCGACGGGACTTGACATATGATGAAACATCAGATAGTATAGAGTTCGGAGGAGATGTTATGACGTCGGCGCAATAGGGCGGCTGAAAACGGGATCCTGAGACGGGTTGATAATATCATTTGTATGATACCGAAGGAATATCGTCGCAGCTGGAAGTGTTCGTTAAACTTGATTTTATGTTCGAACATATGAGGATGTCGCATTTAACAATGAGTGAATTCATATCGGGAATCTAAAAGAAAATTTGATTATATTATATCATGATGAGTCTGTGTAATCAATGCTTAATATATTTTACTTTACATTTTTATCTAATTTCAAATTTTACCTTGAAGGCCCACATATGTGCCGTTGCTGTATCATGATATGTGTCATAATGAGGATGGTCAATGATCTGTAAATCGGCTGAGCAACCCTTCTCATCAATAATAGTATGTTCAAAAGAGTTGTACGCATCTACAACCTTGCAACTCCTGACATGGAGTCCATACGCATCCGACTCCGGCTCCAATTTCCAATTGAGCGCTAAGGACATACCAATATCTGCAGCACCAACTTCCTCCCCTAGCCTATGATGACCACGATCAACCAAAATCTTCATTGACGCACTTGGCATCCCTGATTTCTGCTCAATCTTAGAAGTGAATAAGTTGAGCTCTTCCAATGCCTCCTCAATCCTTTTTGGCATCTTCTGCTTATTGTAATTCACTTTCTGGTGTACGCATTGAGCCATGTACGAATGTACATTATCGTAATCTTTATTCTTAATTTGAACAACAATTTGAATATGATATTGTTCTCGAGTATCGTTTGGCGCATTAATATTTCGAATACCGCATTGCTCAAATTGAAAGAACATGCTAGGACGAGTTTCATTATTGAGAATTTTATGGCATCCAGGGACGCGTTTGCGATCCATTGCGAATAATTCTCCTGTTAATGGTTGAATAGTTTTCACTTCGAAATGGATTCCATCAGATTGACATTCGATTTTTGGTTTTCCTAAATTTTTTTCTACGTTAAAAAGGTTAAAAACATTTAAATATCAATAATTTAGGTATATTTTTACGTTTCTATTATTTCTTTCGAACCTTGAACTTTTTATTTACTAGGGAGTTCCTTTTTGGATCCAAAGGGTTTCGGGCTGAAACTTTGCATGGTGATAGCTGAGCTCATTTTATTAGTGCATACAAAAAAATTGTCCTGCACTGGGGGGTTTAAGAAGGTTAAAACTCATCTCAATGATTAAACTCATCTCAAGAAAAAAAGAAAAATGACAAAGACGGAATCGAACCCCAAACCTGTGATTACTACTCTGCACTTTGTGCTGGGCGGTGGATTGACTGTGTTTTGCACGGAATTGTTATCAAAACACGTACAAATATCGCAAGGCGTCCTAACAATTTGCTACAAGTTTGCGAAAAGCGATCGGAGCATGTCTACATTGTTTATAATTTTATTTTAACATAACAAGGGAAGTCACTTTAGCGTCCGCTTGAGATTTTGATGAGACTTGCACCATTGATAGATTCGGATGCGCTGATTCCAAATCCGTTTTCAAAAACGGCGCAATTTTTCTCTGAGCCGAGATATGAGCCGCCAAAGTTTATTTTTGACAGCTTATTTTTGATAGTTTGATGTGCATAAACCATAAAATGTCCGGCATAAGGAATAACTTAATTAAATAAGAAAATTATTTTGCGTGAGAAATGTGGAAGCAGCGAGTCGATGGATCAAATGGAATGGTATAGTTATTATGGGTGGTTATTTCGATGGGTTTTAAATATTGATAATGTTTGTTTCGATTTTCTATGCAATTTACAACTTTAATAACTTTAATCATTTCTTCGATTAATTATTGCAAGTTGTTGAAAAATATTTCATTCTTTTTTAAAAAGTTAATGGTTAAATATAGCAAACAAAATTAACTTTCATTGGTAAAGTTAAATTATATTTCATCAACATTTATGAAAAGAAACAATAATTATGCCGGTGGTTTAAATTTTTCTGGTGTATATTGAACCGGGACCATGAACCGGGACCACATTTTTTCATAAAATACTTTTGAAATTTTGTTTCATGAGTTTGTCGACATGGAACTGACAAATAATAGAACTGACGATTTTCCGTAATTTTTTTTTAATTAGTGGAATATTCATACGTCGCGATGTGCTGGCTGACATAAATCTTGGTAGTCTTTCATAACGGTGATGCTACCCCGATTATCACCTTTCCTGCCCTCTGTCAAACCAAATGAGGGATGTTTTCTTCAATGGCGAAGAGGATCTCAAAAACTGTCTCAACAACTTCTTCAACAGACGAAGAAAAATTTTTTTTTCAAATTAATCTTTGTGAAAACTCTATGAACTTATTTTTCAACCCAATACCTTGTATAAGCATATTTTCATTCCTTCCTATGGTGTTGCCTCTACCCTTATACACAAAGTGAGCCGTAAATTCTTTTGATAATAAACTTTTTTAACTGAATCACTTGTTTCCAAAAACATTGTAGGTCTTCAGTTCCATAAAATTTCTGATAGAAATCATGGTACATCTTGTATCACAAATATGCTTGAGAAGATAAGACTGACATATTCTGTGTATAAGGGTAAAGCGGGAAACATAGCAAACATTTTTATACGAAGTAGGTTAAGATAAGGTAGCATAAACGTTGTGAAAGACTATACCAAGATTTATAATTCAGTAGTTCCTAAAAAGTTCCGGGCAGTCAGCCAGCACATTGTGGCCTATGAATATTCCACCAATTAAAAAAAAATACGGAAAATCGTCAGTTCTATAGTTTGTCGGTTCTATGTCGATAAATTCATGGAACAATATTTCAAAAGTAATTTATGAAAAAAATTTTGGCGATTATCATCATGCCAAACGCTTTCACAGACATGGTGGCAACTTTTTTCATACTCGCTGGTACCATGGTCCCGGTTCAATAAACAACGACCAGAAAAATTTAAACCACCGGCATAATTATTGTTTCTTTTCATAAATGTTGATAAAATATAATTTAACTTTACCAATGAAAGTTAATTTTGTTTGCTATTTAACCATTAACTTTTTAAAAAGAATGAAATATTTTTCAACAACTTGCAATAATTAATTGAAGGAATGATTAAAGTTATTAAAGTTGTAAATTGCATAGAAAATCGAAACAAACATTATCAATATTTAAAAGCCATCGAAATAACCACCCATAATAACTATACCATTCCATTTGATCCATCGACTCGCTGCTTCCACATTTCTCACGCAAAATAATTTTCTTATTTAATTAAGTTATTCCTTATGTCGGACATTTTATGGTTTATGCACATCAAACTATCAAAAATAAGCTGTCAAAAATAAACTTTGGCGGCTCATATCTCGGCTCAGAGAAAAATTGCGCCGTTTTTGAAAACGGATTTGGAATCAGCGCATCCGAATCTATCAATGGTGCAAGTCTCATCAAAATCTCAAGCGGACGCTAAAGTGACTTCCCTTGTAAAATGAAAAATGTTCTGCGTTCGGGGGGAATCGAACCCCCGTCGAATGCTTGGAAGGCATCCATGCTGACCATTACACCACGAACGCATGTTTTAACCAATTTTGGTATCTTTTATCATTTACGCGTATATCCTCGGTAGCATTGATAACATCTTATCACTATAATTATCAATGATAGTGGGGTATCATCTCTCATCAGCGTTCGTGGTGTAATGGTCAGCATGGATGCCTTCCAAGCATTCGACGGGGGTTCGATTCCCCCCGAACGCAGAAAATTTTTTCAACTTTTGAAAATTGAATATACACTTCTCTGAACTTTGCGCTTGACGGTGGCGCGACTGTGTTTTGCACGAAATTGTTATCAAAACAGGTGCAAAACTGCCGCCAGAATATTCATTTCAAACCGGAAAAGTAACCAAAGTTTCACCAAAACTATACGAAGCGTCCTCACTCCAAAAAACAACATCAAATTTCAACAAAGATTGATGACCTGTATAACAGGATGAGTCCGTTTTCATGCAAAAAGCACCTCGCGTCCTAACAGGAGCACTTTTCGTACAAAACACAGTCAAGGAAACGCCCAGCAGAAACTGCAGACTAATAAAATGACCTCAGCTATCACCCTGCAAAGTTTGAGCCCGAAACCTTTTGGATCCAAAAGTGACCTCCCTAGTTAAATATCTAATTCCGGAGAATTTTTCACTAAACGGTAGAGTTAAGAACAAATTTATATAATTTACCATTAATATGAACTTTAAAATCGCGTTGTAGACTTACCTATTACTCGGTTCGGTACAATTGGAGAACCATTCGGTGGAGCATAAGGGTTCTTTTGACGCGGAGGTGTATTTTCAGTTACAAAGAAACTTGAAGTTGAAGAGATAGTGGATAATTCGATAGTTGTAAGTCTACTTGTAGGTAAAGGTGTCGTTGCACTTTGTTTTGATATCGTACTAGATTTATTAATTAAATGTGTGAATGGAGATGTGCTAGTTGTGGATTCAACAGTCGATGACACCATAGCCGTTGTCGTGTGTTCAATGGGTATTGTAGAAGATATATTCGTATAGTTCGCTGAAGGCATCGTACTACTTCGATTAGTCATTGTTATTGGTTTCCTGGTGATTTCCTCCATTACTAACTTGGGTTGTTTTGTTTCAGTTGTAGTTGTTAGTGCCTCATTGATTGGCACATATGTAGGTGTTGAAGTTTCCTCACCATCTTTATTCATGGTTGTCATATGCATTATAGATGGAGGCATGTATTCCGGCTCGCCGTTAGTATATGACGTAGTTTTTCGGCTGACTTCTATCGTCGTACTCTCTTCGATATTGGTTGTAGTTTGTATAGTCTGAGCGGTGGGCTCAAAGGGCGTGGTGGTTTCTTCGAACACTGTATCAGATGGCTTCACAACAGTGGGAGGTGGAAAATTATGCGCCGGAATAAGAGCTTTAGGAGCCTGAAATTTAAATGTTAATAATATCATTAATTGAAAAATTGTATAATCTATTTAAATTCCCCATTAATTGAGAATTTTTCAAACCGTGATTTGGAGCTTGAAATATTGGAATAAAACTATACTTCGGAGCGATATGGTGGGAACGCTTGATATTCCGGAGGACTAGTATAAGGCGTTGCATAATCTTCATATCTCGGCGGAGGTGGTGGTGGTGCATACGGATTGAGCAATGGCGGTGGATGGGGTCGGTATCCATTTCTGACCGCATCGTCTTTTGCTGTATTGCTTATTACTAACGTTGGTCCCTTGTGATAACGATCTGGATTGTACAAGGATACCTAAATTAAATTTATATCAGATGGGAGCATTTACTGGAAAAACGGCAGCCGTTCAAAACGTTCTGTTTTTTTAAGGCTCTTTATTTATTAATTGGAACAGAAAAAGGTTATGTTGGTGTTGGATTCATAATATCGTAAAAATTAACAACCTTCTCATTGTCAATCGTGATGCAATATGGAGAATTGCAAGACTTGAATGGTTTCTTGAAGTGTATATTAAGATGAGAATCATCTGGTGTATTAGCCGGTGATTGATAAGGATTTTCATCATTCTCACTTGTACTTACGTAAGCAGGAGGCACTGAATTCAGTGATCCATATGTAGGAGTTATACTTTCCCCCTGAAAATTTTTATATATCTATGAATATGTATATATATATATATAGTATATAGTATATTTATAAACAATGAATTAAAAAAGGGAAATTTTAAGCACTTAAGTTTATAAATCCCCAGTTTCTATATTCCATTACTTGTCGTCTTAAATTTGAAAATAACTATACAATTTTTGTTTGGGTTCTATTAGAAAAACACATTTTTTGTTGAAAAAAGTATAATACCTCCGAATATTTATTATTACTTGGTTCTTGTGGTCCTGGCCGGATTGTGGGATTGACGGTATAAGTGGAGATCGAAACTGGCGTAGTCGGCTGTTCAATTGAAGGAGAATGCGCTATGGTTCCCATATAATTTTCCGGTTTGACTGATGGTTCCATTGGCATTGTAGTGGATGGCTTCGGGCCATATTTACCATCGGGTGGAGAAGGACCAACATAATACGGATTATATGATGAGCCTGGTCCATCTGGTATCCAAATCATCTGTACTGGATAATTTTTCCAATTTGATGGAAGTGGTGGAAGTTCATTAAACGATAAGTTTTTATTTATTTCATTGTAAACAGCATTTTGTATAGTTCCCGGTTGCGGTTCTGGTCCGATCCACGCAAACGGACGAAAGTGGCCGCCGGATGTGGGAAATTTTACGGGATTTTCGATTCTGTGTGATACTTGTTGCGGAGATCGATAATCCGGAATTACAAACTGCTCTGGCCGTGTGTAATAATTTGGTTGATCTCTCTATAATTTGTAAAAACTTAACATTAGAGCTTACAAGGGAAAGTGTTTTAGGACGGGCTCTCAGATTTTGATAAAACTTTGCAGATAGATTCCTTATGATTCAAATAGTATACTGACAAAATATTAGGACCCACAAAATGGTTTAAGTAGGTAAAAAAATATTGAACTAAAATCACTATTTCAAATACACCACACCTCATAAGAACCGAACCCTCGACATCTTGCTCCGTTTCCCATCGTTTTACCACTGCGCTATTGTCCCACTGTTTCGGAAGTCAATAAAACCATTATTTATAGAATGATCGCGATTTTTTGGATTTCAAACCCATTTTTTACCCACTTAAACCCTTTTGTGGGCCTTAATATTTTGTCAATATACTATTTGGATCATAAAGAATCTATCTGCAAAGTTATATCAAAATCTGAGAGACCGACCTAAAACACGTCGTTAGAACAAAGTTAGAACAAACTTTTGATAGAACGAGATGCTCATTATCCTTAATCTGATTCGGCCCAGAAATTGGAGTCTTCCAAATTGGTTTCACGAGATGAACAGTATCAAATAGAATAAATAAAATCGCTAAAACATTTAGCATCGTTTTGGAATAAGGAATTGAACAATTATGGTGATGATGATGATTATTATTATTATTATTCCACTTATCCTAATTATTCATCGATTTGATTTCCTCTAGTTTTAATCGAAAACAATTATTTTGTTAATAAAATAAACGATAAAATCTAATTAATACAAGACAGTTTCGATTGTTCGATGAAAACTTTTGATAGTTTTATCCTCGAATCCAAACAAGATCGACCGGAAGATGAATAAATGTTTCCCATATAAAATTTTAAAAAATATTAATTTCTCAAAAGGAGTTAGCAATGACGAAATTTATATTATGAACTTTAGTGTCACGAAATGATTTAAATGGGTGGTCTTAAGCAGATTTGGCATATTCCTTACCAATTCATACAGGTATTCTTCTTAAAATCTTATCAAAATCTATGGGGTTTAACGAAAATCGATTTTTTTCAAATGGAAGACGGAAAACGACGGAAAATTGGAAGATGGAACATGAGATTCCATAAAGAAGAATCAACTACTGGAAACTGAATGAAGCTTTTTTGATTTTGACGATTTTGACGGGAGGAAGGATACCAAAAGATTGGAAAATCGTCAAAGTGAGTTTCCTACCAAAGAGGAAGCACGAAGATTCTTTTGTCGGTCAAAATTAGCAAGGCAAAGTCGAATTTTCTGGATAGAGCTGGTCCGACGACTGCCAAACAGGTGATCAAGTTTGAAACTGAAGAAAAAGTGTTTGGAACTTTCTTTCGAAGGCGGCACACTTTAAATACCGAGCGGGGATAAAGAAAAATCATTTTTTTCTAATAAAAGACGGAAATCAGAAATGAAAACAAATGTATCCAAAGAAAGACGGAAAATGGAAATATTTTTTGAAACGGACAACACAAACGGAAATGGAAAATGGAATTCCGGGTAACACACATATATGCTTTGCGTGGTATTTCATGTTCGATCTTCTGTCTTCCTTTTCCGTCATTTTTCAAGTTCCGTTTTCCGTTGTCTGTTCCAAAAATTATTTATATTTCTATTTTTGGTCCGTTTGAAAGTATGGCTTGCACGGAATTGAATCTTCCGTCTTCTGTTTTCCATAGTTTTCTCCATCCATTTGAAAAGAATCGATTTCCGTAAAACCCTGTTACATATATGTTGTGACGGAAGGTTAAGCTGAGAGCCAAAGGGCATACTTTACTAGTCACTCTTGAAATTCCTGTTAACGTTAATTATATATTTAGTTCTATATATTTATGAATATTAGTGTCACGTTACTTGTCATGCTAGTTAGACGAGTCCCATCTGTCCTCTTGGATCACAGCAATATATATATATATATATCGGCACTCCACTGCCACGACTACTGGAAGTTTTGCAAAAAAAGTGTGCACATATTGCAAAACTACCCCCTTCACTTTTTATTTAGATTCTTTATATTTTTACAATCGTAAACTCTTCAAATTTGATTCAAATCGTTTTTAGAATCGTTTAGACGTATTGTTTAATTATGTTTGAAGGTTCAAAGACGATTGTAGAATTTTTCAAAAACAAAGAATTCAAATAAAAATTGAAGGGCGTGGTTTCGCAATTGGTCCACACTTTCTTTGCAAGATACGCAGTGTTCGTGGCAGTAGAGTGTATCGGTATTACAATTTTGAAATTCTAATAATTATTCTTGTTATTTATGAAAAACAACGAGGACAAGTTAAATAAACAATAAATTTAAAAAAAAACCGAATTTAACTTGTTACAAAAATTAAAAATTCGGCGTAAACATATCCAATAAATAATTAGGAAGAGCGTATATATTTATAATATTCTTAATTTCCAAGTATGTTTGAAACTTGCTGCTAGATTTCTGAAAAATTAATGTAATTAAAATGTATTGAAAACTTGTATAAACTTGAATTGAAGGTAAAATTGACATTATCGATCCTAATCGTAATGCAGGATCATGGTATGCTTTCAAATTATTATAATAGTACAATATATCAGCAACAAGTAATTTCCTAATTCTCAATATTCTTGAAAAGGAATCTGAATTAGAGCATCCATCTGAAAATTTTTATTGACAAACAAATATTTCTTCTTTCAATCTACCATTTTCCCATAAAATTAGAGAAATTAAGAATAAGAATTCAATTATATCCAGCTTTTCCATTGAAAAAGGTATAGTTATATTAGACTTTAAATGGATGAATTGTTCAGCAAGAGCTCTTAAATTAAGATATTTACAATTGTTAAAAAAAATAGTCATACAGGTTATGCATTTCATCGCGATTCTCATCAAAATATGTTTCTGGACGATGGTAATCAACAAAATCTCCGGATGGGATTATCATGACATCTGGATTCGAGTTGACATATGATTGATAGGAACTTTCAACTAAGGTGAATGGCAAGAAAAAGTTTTTGAATAATTTTCTCTACAATACAATGATTAATTTAAAAGTTTAAATTAAATTGATATATTGTCGTGGTGTAGATTATTGAAAGTCGATTTAAAGGAGAATTCCGAATAATAAAATGGATATTTCTTGAGACAGGTGTAGATTTAATTAAAAAAAATTTTTTTTTTAATTTGTAAAAATTTTAAAAGTTATTTCGCTTTTCTTTTTTTCATAAAATTTTTGTTTCATTTTGTTTTCTCTTAATAAAATGGTTGTTACATAAATAATAATTATAATAACAAAAATGTCATGTGTAATTTATTATATTTAGGATCGATATTCAAAGAAAAGCGAAATAATAAATTCATGGAAATTAAATCTACACCTGTCTCAAGCGAGACCATTTTATTATTCGGAATGCTCCTTTAAATCGCATTTCAATAGCCAACACCACGGCAATAATTTAAATAAATTTATAAAGTTTATGTTTCATTTAATAAAAACTAAAATTGATAATTGTTAAGAAAATGTTAAAGAAAAGTTAAAAAAGATTTCCCTTATATATTTTAAAATTTGTTGAAAATTATTGTAATACTTTAACAAGTCACACTAGCTCCAGAAGTATTAAAAAACATTAACGACAATGTTTCGTTTGTTAATTGTGTTTAACTATAAGAATTTCGAATCATGCTTGATAAATGATCTGCGAAAGGTAAAGGAAACTATCTCCAGAATAAGTTATATTCTTGAAAAGATCTGAATAATAACATAAAACTTTTTTGACGAAGAGCTCAATGTCTTTCACCGTCAAGGCTGTTTGCAGTCGGCGTGAAAGATTTTTTATTATGTAAGTAAGTACTTTTTCATCTGGTGAAGATTGGCTAAAGTCTAGGAATGATTCACACAAAAATGCGAAAACATGAAGCATATCTTTTGAATAAACATTCTTCAACTCTTTAAAGTTTATTGGTCGCGGTGAACTATTCTGAAACCACAATGATTATCATTAAATTATATGATGTCAACCTCTCCATTGTTAAAAGTAGCTCTTCTTCTTTCTTCTAAGTTTTTATATGCCCCATAAATGCTATCCAAAATAGGAAATTCTCGCTTATTAATTAAAAACGGTTTTTCAATGTTTCCAATTTTATCTCGTTTCATTTGAATTGCTAAATATATTATGTTAATAATATATTATTTGGAGCAATGCCTGATTTCTTCATTCCCGATTCAAGACATTTCGTAAATCTACAAGATTTGCACATAAATTTCTGTCCTTAACTATTAAATCATATTTTCCGTCTCAGTCACTATCAACTACTGTGTAATATTGAGCATTGATTTTTGTAATGGCATTTGTATGTGTTATTTTTTTGAACAGTTCGACGGAAAAATGCAGCACATGCCCTTAAAAAAGTCAATGCGTAAATAAATGAAAAAATAAATGTAAACCTGCAAGATGAAGCTCCAAAATGAAAACCGTCGGAGAAGTTATAACAAATCTCGCACATTACATTGTGCGTATAATTTGCTATTAATCGTTTTTTACTCATGTTTGATATTCCATATAGAAATCAACTGAATTATTATTATTTCTGAGTATAAGAAGACTTTAAAGTGAATATAAAAGGTTTAAAAAGTAACAGAAGTTTTTAATACATAATCTAAATTTAAAACATCGAAATGTGTTGTATAATAATGTACATGTATCATTTGTCGATAAAATAATTTCATCAATATGACTTTTCATATATTTTTAGTGTTGTTTTTATTGATACCTAACGTAACTTGTTTTTCGTTTCTATGGTGAATATAAAGTACAATATTAGGTATCACAATTTCTGAAAAGGAGTTCTCCCCGCACGAAAACATCGAGCGAAAGGTGTATGCGATTTTAGCTGTAAGCTTTCATAAATGTACAAAGAATTTGTCCATAAAGTCTCTATTATTCCAGAATTCCGTAGTAGCGCTTGTTTATTCATTCAAGAAACCGTAATAATGAAATGGTCGTTTAATTACTGTTATAATCGATACTTCAATGGATTTGTGTGTTTTATGAATGACCAAAATATTTGTTGCTGGCAATAAGTTATGTCTAAGCTATCAATAAAAACCAAAACGCACGGCTTAAGTAATTGTCCCAGAGCTGCAGAAAACACTTCAAAACAGTAACCCGATGCACGCTAACTGGAAATAACGATTTTCCGACATTTAAGCGTCTCTAAAAACTTTTACGTCTCTCTTACAAGACAGTTTCACACCAAATTGAATGGTTAAGTTTGATGCTCAGAAAAGATGCTCATATTGTAAATTTCGGTAAGAAGTGCATGTTTTTTAGAGAGTTTAAGACGGGTAAAAAATAATCACGTGTAAAATTATATGAAAATAATACATGTAAATTATTAAGACACGTTTAAGAACTGAAAAACATTCATTTCGGTTTGGCGTGCAGTTTTTACGAAAATTTTACTAGTCTTGTCTTCAATTATTTAAAATATTAATATCTTCCCGTAAAGTTAGATTTGAGCATGCTTCCTGGGCTCATTTTATTACCATACCGGTTGGCGTGCCCGATGTAGTTAACGGTATGAACAGTTGTAATATTAGCTGTACTTAAATTTTATGCATAAAATATACGCAACAAAACTTTAATATAATTTGTTGCTGTGGTTTAGACTATAATAATTTCAATATTTTTTAAATATTCGTAACAATGGAGAGTCAGTGCGATGACGGAAAAATACCTTGCTGGGCCTCACTTTAAATCAATATAAATTCATGCACCCTATTTCAAGAGTAAAACACGTTTTTGTATTCACGTGATAGGCTTTTTCATTCCCTTTTCATGAAATATGACATAATTTGTCTTGAAATTTACCCAAAAGGTGTACAATTTAATACTTTTAAAATATAAACAAAATCTTACATTTTTTCGCTTCAAACTGTAATTGAAACTAATTAGTATTTTGTGTTAGAAAATTGCGAAATGTTTTATATTTATTTAATTTTGTTTTCATCGTTGTAGTTGTTGTCGTTGTGGTTGTGGTTGTTCCTCAACAATGCTATTGCTCATTTGAACACTTTACTACTATTACAAAAACCCTCCGATTTAATATCGATTGAAGACAAAGTACATTGGGCTCGACGCGGCCCGCTGCTTAGTCCTCTCAATTTCATCAAAACCGATTTTCTTTTCCGTTAATTAACGTTATTTGAATGCCAAAATATTTTTAATCACCATGGTATATAAAAACGTTGTTTCAGAAATGTATCATCATGACTCATGTTTCACACAAAAATTGTAATGTTGATTTATATTCATCAACATTATTTTAAAATTTCAATTATATATAGCGCAAATTATCATCTTCGTTTATTTATATTCCTAACATGAACCATATGGACGTAATGAGCACATATCTCAAGTGCTCAAACCAACAGTTTTTGACAGAAAAATCAATTATTTGTTATTTATATTGCTTATTTAATCATTTTCGTTTTATAGTTAATTTTTTTAGGTAAAGAATGTCACGGACACCATCACCACCAGCTGTTACTCTTAAGGTATACATTATTTTTATTTATATATTTATTTTAAAAGGTATACCAAAAAATTGGCTATAAAATCTGTCATTTTTAATTAAAAATTTATATATCACTTTGATATAATCATGTCATCGTGAAATTACAGAAAGTCACGTTCTGTTTTCAATATGAATCACAGAGAATTTTAAATTACTATTAGACCTAATAGTTCTTTTCAATTTATATTCTTTAAAAAAGTTGTATATATTGAATAATTTTTAGGTATTATTAAGTAAGATGTTTTCTCAAATGTGATTCCGAGTTCCGGATTCCAAAATTCAAAAACACCCATTCCACCCATCTCTGCTTAATAATATAATTACACCGACATTGTGATAACTAATTAAACAATCTTTTGACAAGGAAACTATGTCAGAATTTTTTCTAAATTTGCTCATTTATAGTTTCGAATACGGGCTTTCACGTGGTGTACTTGGTTTTCTGCACAAATTTCTAGAAGTCGAGAAAATTCCATCTGAAAATATGCCACTATGCATTTTCTACCTTTAAGGATCAAGCAACTGTGGCCGAGTGGATAGTGTGGATGAATTGTAATCGTAAGTTTGAGGTTCGGTTCCGTCTTTGTCACTTTTGTTTTTCTTTTTTTCTTTGATGTTGGAAGAATTTTAAATGCTTATTCTTACAATTAGAAAAGTTTTTTTACAATCTATATTTCTTATTACAAAAAACCGAAAACCGGAAATTAACAGAACCTATGGTGAACAAGTACAAAATGTTGCTCACAATAAATGCACAATTGTGCTATGATTTGAAAATTTGCACAATTTTAATGAAAAAAAGCTTTCCTTTAATGTCTCGTGATGCGCTCCAGGAATAACCAATAGAAAACTATGTCCAAAATTTGAAAAATGCAATTTTCAGGTGGAGCCAAGAAGGCTTGCGTTTTTGGCAAAAAAGGTGCCTTGATTTTATCAATTTTATCCTTCTAGTATCCTTCTTGGCTCCGTTTTCAAATGGGCTTTTTGATACTTTTTATCCTGGGGTGCGTGACGTGCATTGATCTTGTATTTGGGATGCCTCAACTGTCCATGAGTCGAGATCATCTTCACCACTTTTTTGAATGATCCAAAAAATTTTACTTTTCGATAAATTTAACGTTTTCTTCCAATATCAAAAAAAAGAAAAAACAAAAGTGACCAAGACGGAATTGAACCCCAAACTTGCGATTACTATTCATCCACACTATCCACTCGGCCACTGAGAAAATGCATAGAGGAAAGGGGGGAAAGAGGCATATTTTCAGATGGAATTTACTCGACTTCTAGAAATTTGTGCAGAAAACCAAGTAAACCACGAGATAGCCCGCATTCGAAACTATAAATGAGCAAATTTAGAAAAAATTCTGAGATGCTGCCTAAACATGGTTCCCTTGTAAGAAAACCAAGATAACCCACTTTGAATGGTTTTTGTGCCTCTGTAAAATTGTGATACATTAAAAAATAAATATTAAGTAGGATAAATGGTAATTAAGAGTGATGAGCAGAATGGAACAATTTCAGAAACGTAACTCACATTTTAGGGCGACAAAATCTGAAATCTTGACTTACTCTCATCGCAGGTATGTATTGGAATCTTTAAATCAGAAAATATGTGCGCATACATACATATATCTTTAATTAAATTTTAAAACTTCTTACATTCTACTAGATTTATATTGTGTTTCAGCTTGATGATACGACAATAGAACAAGATAACATTCTTGACGAAATGAGCCGAACATTGGTCGACGAAATAATTCCGGCAGTCCAGACAAATCTAGTAGATTGAATATAGCAATGATAAATATATTTTTTTAATTTCAGGAATCTGAGAACGAAAAAATCCGAGAGCACGCAGTCAATTGTGCTACAACTATTAACGAGGCAATTCTCAGTAATGTAAAAACAAGTACTCCGCCACCTTCCCCGGAACGTGAAAAAAACAAAACGCCAGAGAAATTCGATAAGAACGAAAAAGAACAAGCTGAAGACCATGAAAAAGAGACTAATCATGTTTTGAATGTCACTGAGGTTGGTTGCCATTTTTTGTTTTCAATTTCACATCTTTCCAACCACTAGTTTTTTAATGGGCTCACTTCCCGAAACTCAATTATGATTGTATTAGTAACCTGTTTAATGGATACATTGGCATTATATTTTTCAATAACCTATCTAATACATTTTTAAATAAGGAGGTCCATCACGTCTTTCAAGCAATTTATTTTTTCAACTTTCGCCATTTTTGGAACCAACTAGAGCACTTTCAATAGCGTTTTCACATATTAATGAGTTTATTTCGTCTCGTTGTTTAACGCTTCGTCAAAATATTTCTTATGAAAGAAAATGACTCAACTATTTCTTAGAAGAAGTAAAGTGTGTAATAAATAAACTTCATCTTTTGGATGTTATTAAATCTAGGAAAATCGGAAATTGCTCCCGTCGGAAAATAAAATCCATTTCCGCAAAAGAAATCACGGATTATTGCACCATAGACATTAAAATACTTCTTCAAACTTCAACGGATTAATTAATTAAAACAAAAGATGATGCGTAGCATACCTGGTAGAGGATTTGATTCACGAAAAATCTATGTTGGTTCGATTCCTTTGAGATCTTTGATTTTTTAGGCTTTTTTATAAAAATTAAAAAATAATCGAAACTTAAAATGAGATGGTGTAATAATCCGTGATTTTTGCAGAAATGCATTTTATTTTCCGACGGGAGCAATTTCCGCTTTTCCTAGATTTAATAACATCCCATCTTTTACAATAATTCAATTAAATCCATACACTGAAAAAGTTAGAATAGTGTTAAAAATCCAAGAGTATTTTTAATATTCTTTATTTGATCTCGCCTGAATTATAATATTCTTTCCAAAATTTGGAATTATCCCCATACTTTTCATAAATAAATTTAATTTAATTTCAAAATTTTCAGGAATCTGAAAACACAAATATTGAAAAAATGAGCTTTCTGGTATTAAATAATGTTTTTTTTCATCTGAACGGAATGTATTACAGGATAAGGGAAATGAAATGGCATCAAACTTGGTGGACAACGTCAAGAACTCTGTAAATAATGTAAGTAATAATGAATTTATTCTAATTAAATTTGAATAATATTTAAAGGCTACTGAAGAGCTAACCGATGGATACGAGAAGACAAAGGAGGAAGCTGGAGAAGTCGCTGATAATGCAAAAGATATGTTAAACGAAGCGGGAGATAAGATTATTGAAGGCTATGAAGGTGTGAAGGAAGAAGCTAAAGATGCTTGTGAATCTGCCAAAGATGTTGGTAACGCAATTGTCGATAATGTTCACGAAGGTTACGAAGTTTCAAAGGATAAAGCTGGAGAAGTCGTTGACACTGCAAAAGATATTCTAAATAACGCCGAAGATAAGATCATTGAAGGTTCTGAAGGTGTCAAGACAGTAGCTGCGGATGTTTGTGAATCTGCCAAAGATATTGGTAGCCGAGCTACTGAAGAGCTAACCGATGGTTACGAGAAGACAAAGGAAGAAGCTGAAAAAGTCGCTGATAATACGAAAGATATTTTAAACGAAGCGGGAGATAAGATTACTGAAGGCTATGAAGGTGTGAAGGAAGAAGCTAAAGATGCTTGTGAATCTGCCAAAGATGTAGGTAGCCACGTGGCTGAAAATCTGACCGATGGATACGAGAAGACAAAGGAAGAAGCTGAGAAAGTCGTTGACAATACGAAAGATATGTTAAACGAAGCGGGAGATAAGATTATTGAAGGCTATGAAGGTGTGAAGGAAGAAGCTAAAGATGCTTGTGAAACTGCGAAAGATGTAGGTAGCCACGTGGCTGAAAATCTGACCGATGGATACGAGAAGACAAAGGAAGAAGCTGAGAAAGTCGTTGACAATACGAAAGATATGTTAAGCGAAGCGGGAGATAAGATTATTGAAGGTTCTGAAGGTGTCAAATCAGTAGCTGCGAATGCTTGTGAAACTGCCAAAGATATGGGTAGCCAAGTGGCTGAAAAGCTAACTGATGGATACGAGAAGGCGAAGGAAGAAGCTGAGAAAGTCGCTGATAATACGAAAGATATGTTAAACGAAGCGGGAGATAAGATTACTGAAGGTTATGAAGATGTGAACAAAGCAGCTAAAGATGCTTGTGAATCTGTCAAAGATGTAGGTAACACAATTGTTGATAAGGTAACCGATGGATACGAGAAGGCGAAGGAAGAAGCTGAGAAAGTCGCTGATAATACGAAAGATATGTTAAACGAAGCGGGAGATAAGATTATTGAAGGCTATGAAGGTGTGAACAAAGTAGCTGCGGATGCTTGTGAATCTGCCAAAGATATTGGTAACGCAACTATCGATAATGTTCAAGAAGGTTACGAATTTTCAAAGGATAAAGCTGGAGAAGCCGTTGATAATGCAAAAGATATTCTAAATAACGCCGAAGATAAGCTTATTGAAGGTTCTGAAGGTGTCAAATCAGTAGCTGCGAATGCTTGTGAATCTGCCAAAGATATTGGTAGCCGAGCTACTGAAGAGCTAACCAGTGGTTACGAGAAGACAAAGGAAGAAGCTGAGAAAGTCGCTGATAATACGAAAGATATGTTAAACGAAGCGGGAGATAAGATTACTGAAGGTTATGAAGATGTGAACAAAGTAGCTAAAGATGCTTGTGAAACTGCCAAAGATGAAGTTAACACAGTTGTTGATAAGGTAACCGAAGGATTGACTAACGCGGAGAAAAAATCTCAAGGCTATGAGCAAACAGAGAAAGTTGTAGAAGAATCTGAAGAACCACAAAACAATTCTGAGAGTATCACGGTTTGCTAAAATAAAATTATAAAAATAAAAGTTTATTTTTTAGCCTGCATCATATTCGCAAGAAGTCGATAGTGCCTCAAAGAAAGATAATGAAGTAGTTTCGGTAAGTGTTATTAATGAAGGACATTTATTAACGAACATGTAAATATTTAAATATTTGGTAAGCATATTATTTAACTATTGTATGCAAAGTGAGTGTCTGGGAGTGTTTTAATAAACTTCCTAGATAGTTGCAAGGTTTACCACAATTTTTAAGCAAGAAAATTTGAATACTATAGTCTGTTAGACGTTTAAAATTTAACAGTAGCACACAACAACACAAAAATGTTATTTTTATAGTTTAAGGTATTAACTAACAAAAATTTATCATTAGAAGTCTTATGCTTCTACATGAAAGCGTGAAAAATAGACTACAAATTGGTAAAGTATTCAAATTCTCGTGTTTATGGGAGGTTATTAAATCTAGGAAAAGCGGAAATTTCTCCCGTCGGAAAATAAAATCCATTGGATTATTACACCATACAATTTAAAATTCTTTCTGAAACTTCAATGGATTAACTAATTAAGACAAAAGAGAATGCGTAGAAACCCCTCAGAAAAGTCATTGAAACCTATTAACATATCCTGAAAATCTAAAGCTTAGTCAGGATATATTTTAAAGGACGCTTTAATATCATTTATTATTCTTGACATTATAGGTGTCGGTGGAAAAAGGTAATTTATCTGATCGTGCCGCTGCTCTTCATGAGAAGAAGCGTGAATTTTTCTACGCAACACCTGAAAAGGAGGGAACCGGTCATTCAACTACAACTGTCACTACTACAACTACAACCGCTGAGATGAAAAATATCCCGGATATTGAAAAGGTTTGAAAAGGGCTTGTGAGTTGAACCTGAAAGTGGAAATTTTGTTAGACTTTTTATAATATATAACCTAATTATATGCTATAGATTATCGGAATTCAAGTTGCTTTCCTTATATTTTGTTCCAAATTTTTTTTGACATTTTTGGTACTACTATCAATTATTGATTCTAAAGAATCCTAGAGCAATATTGTACTTTTCAAGTAAATATGCCGAATTGACGAAATAAATAACGAAAATTGATGGGATTAAAAGATAATCATTTTTCCTCTTTCGTTCGGCATCTTTGAAACCTTTGAAAACAACAATATACAAATATTAAACAAATTTCAAATGCAGAATCAAGAAACCGAGACAATCCAATCGCCGCAAGTTAAGCCAACAGAGCCAAAAACCTGCACTGTGGAAGAAAAATCAGAATTGACGGTTTGATGAAGTTTAATATCAAAGAGCCATAACTTTCTAGGATCCCGCGAAGCAGACGAATGCACGTAACACGGATACTCTACGATCGACCCGTTCTGAAAGTTCTCCTAAACGACGTTGCACAATCTTATAAATAAGATGTAGAACGACCCCTTCAATGCGATCACCTTGTTTATTATATTTTTAGCTGCATAGTAAATATTTACTAATTATTAAATGATTTATATATATATATATATACAAAATAACAAAATCGATTGACTTTCATGATATTTAGGCCATTAGTTTGTTAATTATGCTTTTATATACATCTGTGCCTTTTTACCAGTAGTATGTTTATAAAAATCTTTTGATGATATAAATATGAAATTGCTTATTCAATAATATATAATAATAATAATATACATATTCGTCAATTTCAAGAGGACTTATTTTTGCGTTTTTCATTCATAAGTTGTTTTGCCTCAATCGATATCTTCTCGTATACAACCAACATCCTTTGCCGTACCTTTTCAGCTAAATCCGGAACGTCTTCATATGTTAACTAAAGTTTTCTCATAAATTTTTATTATGTAGATTAGTTACCCCTTCGGAGGATATTGGATCCAAAGCCTCTACAATAACTTCACCATCATTTTTAAAATATTTTAACGATTTTGAATAAAATGGGGAGTAGTCGGATATGACAACAGGAATTATTGGGATATTGGCCTAAATAATTGTTACAATTGAAGTAAAACCGTAAAAAATCTTACTCGAACGGCTATATTGAATGCACCTTTCTTAAAAACCATCAAACCACCTTTTCGATTACGTGTACCTTCGGGAAAAACCCAGAGCTAAATGAAACAAAGATGGTTGAATAATTGATAACAGTATTTTACCTTGAGGCCTTTACTTTGAAGTTCTGATACACAATAGTCAATGGATTTCATGGCTTTGTCGCGATTAAATCGATCAATAAATATTGTGTTCGCAAGAAACGAGGACAAATTAAAAAATGGTACGTAGGCGAGCACCTTTTTCATCATAACTGTACATCTCTTCGGCCAAATGGCAGACATTGGTATTACATCTAACGAACTCTGAATTAAAATGTATATTTTTGTTACAGTGCAGCCCGCCTTAAAATAATCGCTACATACACTTTCCATAAATTATTTTTCATTATAATTCTTGTAATTAAAAAATGGTAGAAAATGGAACAGATGGATGAAAAATGTTAACCATTATTTTCAGCTATTTTCAACTTCTTCACTGCGTAAAACTAACAATTACTGATACATGTGCAGTACGTGGAAATACTGCATCGTATCAATTTAAATAACCTATTACGATATTTTGATAACGAAAGTATTTAGTATGAGAAAATTAAACTTAACATTTAATTCATAACATTAATTGCAAATATCAAGATCTATCTAGCATTATACTATTATCAACAAACCAGCTTAATATATTTAAATAAATAATATTTATTACCTGGTGATTGCATACCACAACAGCGGGACCATCGATTTGAGTATTCTCGAAACCGCGAACCGTCAAATTGACTCCAGTCCACCTTGTCCAATAATAAAACGAGTTGAATACATAATCGGCTCCCTTAAATTTAAATATAGTATAATTATAGATAAGCCGACTTCAGTAGACGAATCATATTTCTGCATTAAATTTAGGAAGAAATTAAAAATCAAACTTTGCGTTTTTGGGTTATTGCGTAAAATAAAATGTAAAAAAATGATCTCATCTAATCATCAAACTAATCTACATATTTAAATGTGGTTTGATGGCCGAATGGTAGTGTTGTAGAGTCTGAATTGAAGCCATGAAAGTTCTGGCCTGGGGTGCGGTCATAATTTTGTTTTTTATTCCAATTATTTTCCTTATTAAAAAATTTTGATTTAAATTAAGCTCTTAAAATCTATAACCACTACTTAGGTTGTAGAGTTATCTTAATTGATTAATAAAGTTATTTTAACCCATTTATCATATTCCATTTAAAAGTAATACAATTAATAATCCGCATATATGCACAAAGTACGCGGATAACAACTAATGGATTTTATTTTACGCAATAACCAAAAAACGCAAAGTTTGATTTTTAATTGCTTCCAAATTTACAAATAAAGTTGAATAAAGATTAAAAAAATCGATGTTACAATTTATTGAATTAATTTTTCTGTGCCAGAAAGGCATGGTAGACTGAACTTTCTAACAAAAACATAAATGTATGTTATTTTTAGAAAGTTCAGTCTTAAATTCAAAGTAATCGCAGAGACGATGAAAATCGATGTTTCGTCTACTGAAAAACTATGTAACAACAATTCGATAAGTTACATCAGTTCCCATGTGTTATGTTTAATAATTTGGTAAGAACATAAAAATTATTATATAGACTGTATCAAATCTTTTGACGACACATCCGTGAACTATTTGTGCCTAATATTACCGTTGTTACATATTATACTAAATAAACTGACTATATAAATATATATACTACCTTCTTTTGAATATACGAAGGAATCATAGTTACACAACATTCCATTCCGTGTAAGAGTATAGTAAAATAGAAGAAGGATATTCGAACATAATAGTGGAAAACAGTGGATTTGCAGTATGAAATAAGAAAAACGATTGCTATCGTTGCTGCAATTATAAGCCAAATGTTAATCATTGTTAATTCAGATAGAATTGATCTAAATTAACTATTATTATAATAATATATGATTATATTTAGAGAACGGGGCGATGAGAGACGTGGAAGTATATTAATTATTTTGATGGATGGATCTGATTCGGTACCGCTTCTGATCTGAAAACAATGACAAATGATTTTGTAATTAAATATTAAAAAGTAGATTACAAATATAGGCCCAACAACGAAGCAAAGTGTTACATTAACTTTAAAAATAATTTATATCTGACAATTTTCTTTAACTTTCGCTGTTAACAGGTTTGCCAGTTTTATTAGATGAAAAGAGTGCAAATTTTCTATCATTTCTATATCATAAGCACATTGATAACAAATAAAAATAAAAGATAAAATGAAAAATAAGACTTTTTTAAAGTGAAAATACGACATCTTTTGTTATTGTTTTTACCTACAAAGCAGTGTAAAATAAATAACAAATCGTTCAGTATATTGTTGTTTGAAAATGATACAACTAATAATGTGATTAGGTATATATATATATATATTAGATATGAATAAGTGCATATTTTTCCCTAAAACTATATATATATAATATTAAATTCGTATAATTATACGACAGTCTAGGCAAGTTCGAAAATTGCTCAAATCGAAAAAAAGAAAATACCGATTCTAATCTAATTGTAAAAATTAAATTCCTTGTCAAATGTTAATCATGGATAAATGTTCCTAAGAAATCTTCATTCGGTGCTCTCTATCTTAATTCACAGCTGACACGCGAGATACGCGAAAGAAAAAAACGAAGAGTCTTGGAATACATATCGCATGAGAGCAGAAAAGTTTTTCTGGCGCGTAGTTTGAAAACACTTTTCGATAAGATTAAAAAGCCAAGTATACTTGGCTTTTTAATCCAAGTAAAAAGCCAAGGCCAAGTAAATTACTAATAATAATCATGATGTGGAAAAGAAATAACAAGATCAATCCGCAAAATGCACTTTGACTCGAAAACAGAACATTTGTTTTTCTTTATTTTGTTCAACTTTTAAATCTTTTTTTGCTTTTTTTGCACACTATTTCAATTTTAATGAGTCTAATAGGATTTTTTAAAACTCTGATCTAATGGATCTTTAGAATGATATGTTGTCTATGGTAATAATCCTTTGAAATTTGAGAGCGTCCTTTGAAAGTCACATTGAAAATAATTTTCCATAAAGTTTTTGCTGAGTTTCTCGGCTCTATGAGCACGTAGCGCGTAGTGCTCAGAGTATTTTAGACAACTAACTTTGCTCAATAAGGTAGATCCAAAGAAATTTTACGAAATGAGCTCATTTCGCAAAACTGGAGCATCGAAATGTGCTCATGATAGCAATTTCATTGTGACATTTTGATGCTCCAGTTTAGCGAAACGAGCTCATTTTGTAAAATTTCTTTTGCACTACTGTGCTAAGCAAAACAAGCTGTATAACATATCCTGAGCACAACGTTCTACGTGCTCATAGAGCACGTCGTTGAAAATTTGGTAATTTTTTGTACATGGTCGATGCTCCAATTTGGGCATAATGAGCTCTTTTCGTGAAAGCTCTTTTGCACTACTGTGTTTATCTTACGACAATACGTAAACAAAATCACATCTACGCCACAGTTCGATCCACGCCAATCGTGTAAGTTTACTCTCACGCGTTTTTCTTTTGGATTAACTATAATTTAACTATAAAATACCAAAACAATTATTTAACTAATGGAAAATGACCGAGATATTACAATTATATGACTAATAAAACAAAATTGCATTTTTCTAGTCCATCTCTGACTTTTCTTCGAATTTGTGGAACTTTGTTTTTCCAGAAAATCCCAACTTCAGACTTTACAGCATAATCGCTCTAAAGTACACTTTAATTGGTACAACTATAATTAATCACCACGAAATACTTTCCTCTACCTAGACGACAATAAATCCTCAATCTTGAACGCACATTGACCACGCCCGTAATACATAGTATTTAAGCCCTTATGAAATTCCCTCAAATTGGAATTTCATAGTCTATGTTCTTCCCTAATCACCTAAATTGTTATTCTTAACTGTGCTATCAATAAACTACCGCAAAAGTTAGAATGATTTAAGATCACTTCTTTGGTGTCCTCGATTACGTGTAGTTTTAAAGTTATTCAATAAATTACACTTGGAAAAAATGCTTGGCTACATTTTTTTAAAGAATATATTTTTTGTATTAAATAACTGAACTTTTGTTCGATGACGACTTAAAATGCCCTTCTAGTCTAGCAGATGACAATTTTATCATTAAAAATGTGTTAATATTTTGTTGGGAATTGGGAATATTTCGTGAATTTTGGTGAAATTCTAGTGAAAAAAAAAGTTCATCATTTTATTTTATCGGATGTTATTGTACAAATAAATATATTTAACTGTATATTACATTCCAAATAACAATAAATGCACAAAATAAATTAGACTACTATCTAAATCTCAATCAGCATTAATGTTTCGCTAGCGGCTTCACGTGGTTCGTGCTATGCACATCTGACGATTGATGAACATTGGAAGATGTGGCGACCTTCTTGAACGCGAATAATCCACTAACTCTCAGATTCTTCATCACCTGAAAACGTGAAAAACATCAATCTGAACTCATATCCATATAAATACGAACTTCCTTATTACTTATCAAGTAGATGAGAGCATTCGCGCTGCTATTCAAAGTAACGCACATTGAAATGACGATGAACCATTGTAGCCCGAGATCATTAATCAAAATCGGAAACACGCGGAAGGTTATCCAACTTATTGTGTAGAATATATTGATGATAGCAAATTGGATGGCATACCTGGGAAGATTTTAAATATTCAGTAAATATTGGATATTATTACGCGATTTCTCGATTCTTACGACTATTTGAGTTGTATTGGAAGGCGGTGCCTCTTGTGGCTTTCGTGGCCCCCCAAACAGTGTAAACTATCTGGAAAAATTTATTTATTTGTTTGCTTGCATCTGCAATCGAGCGAAAATAAACAGAATTAGATATTTTTACCAATGAGGGAAAATGGGTTTAGGTAATTTGGTAATTTAGCTCAGAATTATAGCTATTAAATAAATATAAACTAAGGTAGATCAAACATCCTTAACTTCTTAAAATTATCTCAAAAGAATTCTCGTAATAAAAACATTTTCGCTAGAAAAAATTTATTTTTAAAAAGAAAACTACAGTATCCACAAAAAATAAAACAAAATGAAGAAGTATTATCAATTATTTTGTTTATTTATGGACTAACGGGAACCAAGGGATTCCTATTGAAAGCATCTATTACGTAAACAATTAAAAAATTACGTGAACACTACACGCAATCGTAAATTTACTTTCGTATTTAAGAATCTAAACTTTATTTATGTTATAAATATAAAAATTTATTTTAAAAAGAAAACTACAGTATCCGCAAAAATAAAATAAAATGAAGAAATATTATCAATTATTTTGTTTATTTATGGAATAAGGGATTCCTTTTGAAAGAATCTATTACGTAAACAGTTAAAAAATTACGTGAACACTATCTGCAATCGTAAATTTACTTTTTTGTATTTAAGAATCTAAATTTTATTTATGTTAAAAATATAAATATTATAAATCTATTTTGTTTATTTATGGAATAAATAGAACCAAGGGATTCCCTTGGAAAAAACCGTTACAGAAAACTCACAGTTGCATAACAAACGGTAGATATAACCGAGCTCGCGGTATTCAACGGCAAATCGATAAACTCGTTCGGATAATTGCGTACATCGGCAATCGTCGCATAGGAATACGAATACACTTTCCAATTATAAACAAATCTGAAATCCAACAATTTAATATTCAATCAAACGAAAACTTTTTCAAACGCGCAACAGGGGAAGATGTACTGCGACAAAATTGAGAGAAACAAGCTCAACGGAATAATGAGCAAGAACATGTAAATCAGATTTCTGCGCGTGAAAATATCCGTCCTTCGATAATGAATCACAACCAAACGGTTAACAGCCATCACTGTCTGTGTGATGGATCCAAGGTACCAGCAAAAAATGAATATTGAGCCCAACAACTTGGGCACACGGTCGTCGTTATGAGCTGAGAAGAAATATGTCTGCATTGGAATTGAAAACACTTGTTCATATTTATTCGCTCACCTGGAACAAGATAGCGGGGGTTAGAAAGAAGGTCTGGAGCAGAAGATTGACCAGGTCATTGAGAATGTTGACAAAGGAGATCACATAGATGGGGCTCTTCTTCTGCACGAAAGCAAGGCGGAAGACGGGAATAAGCACAAGCGAGTTGAGCACAAGTCCCGCCATGGAAGCCGTGCCAAGCAGAGAACCAAGCAAGGCACGAGCTCCAATCATCTGAAAGATATATAATGACGAGTCGTCGAGCGAACAGATTTTAAGCTTTAATAAATGGAAAATATTTACGTAATTAATCCAAACATCTATAGTTTAATAAAAAAGTATTGCATTAAGGGGATTAAGAGCAACAATTGGGAGCTCTATATCAACAATACCCGCCTACGGTATGGGGCGAATTATTTATAACATAGATTGTATCCAAGGTTCAATGGGGGTAGAATGCGTTTGATTTATAATAATAATAACAATTTTATTATAGGATGCACTTACGATTTTGTGCAAAACATTTGAGAATAAATTATAAATATGAGTTTATTAGATGTTCTTCAATTATCGCCAGCCACAATTTAAGAAAAAAGCGCAAATTTGACTTTGAAAATTTGATAATTTAAGAGACTTGGTCATGCGTAAAGCGGGTTTTTCATAAAGTTTACTCATGGTTGATGTTTTTCGATCAAATTTCACGATGGAGAGTTTATTCAGTTCATAATCTGTTTAGAGCACGAGATTCTTGCACAATTTTGGGCTTTTTATTGTAGTCAACCTTAAGGGTTTGATTTTTGGATTTCTTACTAGCTCTTTCTACAGATTATGGTTAGGTATACTAACTGACAAGTTCTTCAGCTACATTTTAACAAAAATTAAATAGAACTCCATCAATAAATCGAGGAATATTCTGCTTTTTGAAAAAAATCCATATTTCTTTTATAGACTTTTTTATTTAAAAATTATTTTTTTTTACATTTTTCAAGTTTTCACCACGTACACGGGACGACTTTTCTAAAAGCGCAAAAAAATTCCAATCTTCTGATGTAAATTTTAGTTGCAGCCATCTGAAAATTCAATTTTCGATCCATTTTCAGACGTGAAAAAATCTGAAAAAATTTTATAGCACAGCAATAAAATTCATATAGCCGGATTCGTCTTGACTTGATCTACAAGATGACACATATACCTGGTCCGGCGCATTTAAACGCTTCACGAAATTAAACGTGAAAAACACACCTAAAAATGCCCCTATTTTGGCGATTTTCAGCCAAACTACCCTTTTTTGAGCATTTATAACTCCGCTGTAAATGCATTAAACGACATGAAAATTGGTAAACCCATAAAAGTTTCAACGAACTTTTTCATCGTTCAGTTTATTTTTTTCAGAACCCATTTTCAGCACAGTTGTGCATGCCCAATTTCAGTCATTTTCAAGCTGAAAAAAGTGCCAATTTTTGATCATCTTTGATATTTTTTGAAACCAGATTCGGAAAGAGCAGATCGAGTTTTATCAGATTGCATAGTTTTAAAAAATTCCTTGGGAAACTTTTTTTAAACGATCGACTGAAATTTCAGCACTTTGACGTCACGTATTAAATATTAAATTCGCTAATAATGTTTAAGATTAACAAAAAAACATACTCAACCTATTCCATCATGCAACTCTTTACCTGCAAATTCGCTATAATCCACATTTTCTCCTAGTAGCAGTTCGAAAAACGTCAAAATATCAAATTAAATAATTAATAAGAATACACCTACTAACATCTACCTTTATACTACTTTTATTTGAGCATTTTCTAGAAAACATAATTAATTTCCTCCACCTCGGTTGTCTCGTCGTGTGCACTTCTAGTTCAAAATCAAAACCGACAAAACTACAATAATCTAACTATATGATACAAATATTGAAAACAAACTCAAATATTTAGTTGAATAGCTTGTTATCAATTACAGAATGGTTGGATAACTTTCGCAGAAGTTAGATGTGTCTATATTTACAGGAAATTAATTACAAATTTATTATTTATAAATATTAGTCTGATAAATTGTTTATTTGGTTGTTTAATTTAAGCGTCATTGGTTTCTATTGAATTTCTCAATTATACGAAAAGCTACCGGCAAATTGTTAATAAGAGATTGTTAAGCATGTCTTTAATTAGTTATAACTAGAATTTAGTTAATATTAATAAACTTTCCGGAGAGATAGACAAGCTTCTATGAAGGATATGAATTTTGAAGTTTAAGAAACGTTTAATCTTGCAGGTTTCAGACAAAATATTTCAATTATACTAAAAGCTACCAAGAAATAATTAATACGAGATTGTTAAGCGTGTCTTAAAATAGTAAGGACTATAATTCAGTCAATATTAATAAACTTTCCGGAGAGATAGACAAGCTTCTATGAAGGATATGAATTTTGAAGTTTAAAGTTTAATCTTGCAGATTTCAAGCGGTATATTTCAATTATACTAAAAGCTACCAAGAAATAATTAATATGAGATTGTTAAACGTGTCTTTAATTAGTTATAACTAGAATTTAGTTAATATTAATCAACTTTCCGGAAAGATAGACCAGCTTCTATGAAGGATATGAATTTTGAAGTTTAAGAAACGTTTAATCTTGCAGGTTTCAGACAAAATATTTCAATTATACTAAAAGCTACCAAGAAATAATTAATATGAGATTGTTAAGCGTGTCTTTAATTAGTTATAACTAGAATTTAGTTAATATTAATCAACTTTCCGGAAAGATAGACCAGCTTCTATGAAGGATATGAATTTTGAAGTTTAAGAAACGTTTAATCTTGCAGGTTTCAGACAAAATATTTCAATTATACTAAAAGCTACCAAGAAATAATTAATACGAGATTGTTAAGCGTGTCTTAAAATAGTAAGGACTATAATTCAGTCAATATTAATAAACTTTCCGGAAAGATAGACAAGCTTCTATGAAGGATATGAATTTTGAAGTTTAAAGTTTAATCTTGCAGATTTCAAGCGGTATATTTCAATTATACTAAAAGCTACCAAGAAATAATTAATATGAGATTGTTAAGCGTCTCTTTAATTAGTAAGAACTATAATTTAGTCATTATTAATAAATTTTCCGGAGAGATAGACAAGCTCACGCCAAATCGAAATTGAAATTTTACAATAGTTAAACGCTCCTAATTAATTTCTACGTGAAACTTAAAATCACATTTTCACGTCTTTGAAATTGTATACCTTAAATTATCTAGAAACCTTAACATTTTTACAAAATTCCATGTTACAAGGACTTTATGTGTTCTCATTTTTATTACTCCAATTGGTGTGCAAGCTTCTATGAAGGATATGAATGTTGCAGTTTGACGTTTAATCTTGCAGGTTCCAAACGGTATATTTCAATTATATTAAAAGCTATCGAAAAATTGTTAATACGAGATTGTCAAGTGTGTCTTTAATTAGTTATAACTGTCATTTAGTTAATTTTGTTGAACTTTCCGGAAAAATAAATACACTAGCTGACAAAAGTTTTGTCACAATTTTTTTTTCGGCTTTAACTTTTTGTGACTTGACCAAATTGGCTGATTTTTTGATATGATAGATTCATATGGTTGTAGATTATTTTACAAATTCCCGCTTGTGATTACTATGATCCGTTTTACAGTGACAAGCGTTTATCGTAAAACGCGTAGCTCAAAGATATTACGCACTTTTCTTGCACTGCATTTTTTAATAATTTTTAAAGTTCAATTATATTTTTTTTATAATTTATTGAAAATAGCAGTAATTGTCAACATTTTAGAGATGACTGCACGTAAAGAAAGTCCAATTACCACCCGGCAAGCTGTTATCAATATGAGGGAAAAAGGAATGCATGGTACCGAAATTGCCATGGTAATGTAAACCAAATTTTGCTACTATAACATTTTAAACACTGATTAACATAAAATATCAAAAAATCAGCCATGTCACAAAAAAGTTAAACCCGATAAAACATTTGTGACAACACTTTTGTCAGCTAATGTACGTAGAATGTTTACAACACTATTTTCAAATATTCACATCTAAAATTTCAGCAAGATTTTCAATTGAAAATCTCCCACGCTTTGCACCAAAAACCTCCCAAACCCATCTCATTTTTCACGAGTGTTGTTATTTTCTTCAGTGCAAATGCTCCGATTTATGAGCTCCTTAATATTAAATTATTTACCCTCTATTCTCACCACTAATCAATTATTATAATTGATAGCCTTATACACACTGTCAGACAATTTGTAACAAAACAATACTTGTTTACATTTTAAGATAAACATCTTCTTAAATTTCAGACGCCAACCAAATAATGTGTAGCCCTTTCTCTTCTCTTCTCTATTTGTTACAATTTCGCCTCAGTTTGTCCAATAAATGAATTATTCGATAACTGATGTTCTATTAATCATCTTCTCGTCCGTTGGATTATTCGGAAATGTCAATGTGATATTGGCTGTTTTGCGTCGCAGCGACTTGTGCACGAAGAAAGGTAAAATGATCTATTTTTTAAATTAATAATTGTGAAAAGTTGAGGTCTGTTGGTTCTCGTGCTCACTGTTTCTCATATCATCTGCAATGTTAGCGAAATAATAAGTCTTGTTTTAATGTATAGGTAAATTATATTTTTAAAATCCTTCGGACCTTTATTTCCTGCAGGTACCGAGAAATGACTTGCCGCCAATGCTTCCAATACAATATTGCCTATTCATTCGCGATATCGTTTCAATCTATAATGTACTTGATGATCTCTGTCGATTTATTGCTCAGTATTGTTATCCCACTGAAGTAAGCAGGCAAAATGTCTTATTCACTTATGTTTCCAATTGATAGACACATGATTTGGCGTAAATACCGTTATGTAGCCATTCTCACGTTCATACCATTGATATGTTCAATTTTAGCAACAATTCTAAATTATATTTTCGTTCCGGAGGATGTTATACCAGCTTGTTTGTTTTTGTTGAGTATGTTGGGTTGGTTGGAATTGGTTATTGTCTTTTATTATTTTCAGCCACTGATCCATCGGTGTACCGGGCACTGGGTTCTATTCATATTCTAGTGAACGACTTGACGTTGTTCATTTTTATATTTTCGACCGTCTCAGCGACTAGAAAGAGTGAGATTTTCGAAGTTTATTCATAACTTTTGTAAGAATCGATAAAACTATCTGAAATTCCAGACAATGCTATTCCAAAATAGATTCTATATTTAGAAAAAACCAGTTTAAAATCGTAAAATTTCCGAATATTCCCTTTCAAAAATAATAAATAAATACACGTCAATTTACATTTTCAGTGAGATCAGTAAGAGGTACAAGAGGATCCGATAGAAGTTCATACAAGCAGAGAAGGAAGAAGGTGATTTAAATCAAAATTAAAAATATGCACACAACAATGATTTGAAGCTATTCCGATCGACGTTCTTCATGATCTTCATTTACATCATTTCATGGATGACGGCAACGATTCTATTCCGCATATTTTTTCATGATATTCGCCAGCATTCCGATGAGCGGGGATTAACATTGCAAGGATATTATTATTTTATAGTGGTTAGTTGCAGCATTTCAAAGCATATTAGAGATGGGAGGAATTCAGTATTCCAGATTCCGAAATTTCAATTTTTATTCCAAGTTCCGGATTCCGAATTTCAAAAACTGCCATTCCGCCCAACACTGATATATATATATATATTGCAAAAAACCGCACACTGATTGCTAAAAGACACGCCCCTTCAAGTTTAGCAGAGCTATTAAGATTTTTTTCAAAATTTGAAGAGAATCATTAGAAAAAATGATACAAGGATGAACTCTAAACGCCATAAAGACTCCACTGCCACAAAACACGCCGCACATTGCAAAAAACCGCGCACTGATTGCTAAAAGACACGCCCCTTCAAGTTTAGCAGAGCTATTAAAATTTTTTCAAATTATGAGGAGTACCTTTAAAAAATGAAAGAAGCGTGAACTCTAAACACCATAAAGATTCCACTGCCACAAAGTATGCCGCACATTGCAAAAAACCGCGCGCTGATTGCCACATCCACGCCTTTAATTTTTTATTAATCTTTATTTAAATTATTCAATTCTTCAAATTTTGATTTACTTTGTTTTATTAATTTCGAAGAAGTTTCGTTTTAAAAATATATATTTACAGTTAGTTAGTTTAAATAAAGCGAAATAATAATTAGAGTCTCTTGTAATTTGCGGTGTACTTCGCGGCAGTCTAGTAAAAAAGTTGTGGACAAATTATAAAACCACGCCTCTCACTTTTTATTCAAATTCTTTATATTTTTAAAATCGCAACTTCTTTTGAATTTGATTCAAGTTGTTTAAAGAATCATTTAGAATTATAGATTAATGATATTTAATTTGTTTTAAGGTTTAAAACGATTTTAGAATTAAAAAAAACAAAGAATTTAAACAAAAAGTGAAAGGCGTGGTTTTTCCACACTTTTTTGAAAGATACGCAGTGATGTGGAGTGTATAGTTATTATTTCCTTTAAAATAATTAATGAACCTAGTTGATATTATGCAAGCAGATTTAATTTACGAAAAAGATTACTGACGTACGTCGGCTGACGTCTTACCGGGGATAATTTCAATTTCTTTTCTTCGTAGATAATTACCGTGGATAATTTCAATTTTCTAGATTTAGATGGTTATAAGTCTTTTCAAAATAGCATAAGACAAGAATTTTTTCATTTTTGATGCGGATTACAAACAGATTAAATAGTGATTTTCCGATTTTTAAGAGCCTCCTTATGTTTTCTACTGCGTTTTCTAGAAAACGCGGTAGAAATTTACTTATATATATATATACTGCCTAAAATGATTATTTTCTTGCCGCAAAGTTGGATTTGTGCACGTTAACTGAGCTCATTTTATAACAATACAAGTTGGCGTGCAAATTTTGTTCAGCTATGAATATATTTCCGAAGAGACATTTTTGCAGTGCACAATTGCGATGCCGTCCTATTGCCAAACCTACTTTATCACATTCATAAGGTCCTCGCGATTTCGTCAAGCCTATAAAGAGCACATAAATGTGCTCACATGCGGTTTGGTCTTTCGCGGGATTTTCGAGAAGAATCAATTATCGCGTCGATCGAACCATCGATCATCAACCTGAACCAACTTTTAATTTTATTGTTGTTATTTTTATTGAAATAAACGTATTATTCATTTCAGAGATCGATGCCTAATGGAAGAGGAAAATTTTAGGGGCGGGGCAAAGGTCTTGTTTAGGCATCCACACGGCCATTAAGGCCATCACGTCTCTTCCTCATTTGTTTCTCATAAATTTCTGTTATCTATTTTTTGATGACAAGAAATGAAAAGTTTAATTTAAAAATGAAAATGGATGAAATAAAAATATTGATGACAAACAAAAGAGGAAGAGACGTGATGGCCTCAGTGGCCGTGTGGCTGCCTAAACAAGACCTTTGCCCCGCCCCTAAAATTTTCCTCTTCCATTAGGCATCGATCTCTGAAATGAATAATATTTAATGATTTGTGTCGAAAACCGATTAAACTTTTATTATTATGCGGTAACAACAAAAATCATAATGGAATACCGAGCAGAAAATTCAAATGACGGCGCTTGAAACTGGTTCGATTTTTTTGTTTCAACCAAACAGGTAAAGTATGCTTTGTATTGTTCAGAAACAACACAATGGTCCCTTGTGATTCTTTCGTCGGCGATCTTGGCAGCGCATTCAGATATTATAAATCCACCTTAACCTAAACTAATTTAAAATTTAATTAAAAAAAAAAAAAACTTTAACCTAATATGAGTCCAAGTACCGAGTGAGAACACTCGGCATGGACTCATATTCAAAGGGTCCTGACAGGATGAAGCTGAATATGATCAACTTGAATGAGGAAGGGGATCATCGCACAGCTCCATCCCGCCAGGACCCATCTCAACCATGACTAATTTAAATTTAATTAAAAAAAAATAAAATTTTAACCTAATATGAGTCCAAGTACCGAGTGAGAACACTCGGCATGGACTCATATTCAAAGGGTCCTGACAGGATGAAGCTGAATATGATCAACTTGAATGAGGAGGGGGATCATCGCACAGCTCCATCCCGCCAGGACCCATCTCAACCATGACTAATTTAAAATTTAATTAAAAAAAAATAAAATTTTAACCTAATATGAGTCCAAGTACCGAGTGAGAACACTCGGCATGGACTCATATTCAAAGGGTCCTGACAGGATGAAGCTGAATATGATCAACTTGAATGAGGAGGGGGATCATCGCACAGCTCCATCCCGCCAGGACCCATCTCAACCTTGACTAATTTAAAATTTAATTAAAAAAAATAAAATTTTAACCTAATATGAGTCCAAGTACCGAGTGAGAACACTCGGCATGGACTCATATTCAAAGGGTCCTGACAGGATGAAGCTGAATATGATCAACTTGAATGAGGAAGGGGATCATCGCACAGCTCCATCCCGCCAGGACCCATCTCAACCATGACTAATTTAAAATTTAATTAAAAAAAAATAAAATTTTAACCTAATATGAGTCCAAGTACCGAGTGAGAACACTCGGCATGGACTCATATTCAAAGGGTCCTGACAGGATGAAGCTGAATATGATCAACTTGAATGAGGAGGGGGATCATCGCACAGCTCCATCCCGCCAGGACCCATCTCAACCTTGACTAATTTAAAATTTAATTAAAAAAAATAAAATTTTAACCTAATATGAGTCCAAGTACCGAGTGAGAACACTCGGCATGGACTCATATTCAAAGGGTCCTAACAGGATGAAGCTGAATATGATCAACTTGAATGAGGAGGGGGATCATCGCACAGCTCCATCCCGCCAGGACCCATCTCAACCTTGACTAATTTAAAATTTAATTAAAAAAAATAAAATTTTAACCTAATATGAGTCCAAGTACCGAGTGAGAACACTCGGCATGGACTCATATTCAAAGGGTCCTGACAGGATGAAGCTGAATATGATCAACTTGAATGAGGAGGGGGATCATCGCACAGCTCCATCCCGCCAGGACCCATCTCAACCTTGACTAATTTAAAATTTAATTAAAAAAAATAAAATTTTAACCTAATATGAGTCCAAGTACCGAGTGAGAACACTCGGCATGGACTCATATTCAAAGGGTCCTAACAGGATGAAGCTGAATATGATCAACTTGAATGAGGAGGGGGATCATCGCACAGCTCCATCCCGCCAGGACCCATCTCAACCTTGACTAATTTAAAATTTAATTAAAAAAAATAAAATTTTAACCTAATATGAGTCCAAGTACCGAGTGAGAACACTCGGCATGGACTCATATTCAAAGGGTCCTGACAGGATGAAGCTGAATATGATCAACTTGAATGAGGAGGGGGATCATCGCACAGCTCCATCCCGCCAGGACCCATCTCAACCTTGACTAATTTAAAATTTAATTAAAAAAAATAAAATTTTAACCTAATATGAGTCCAAGTACCGAGTGAGAACACTCGGCATGGACTCATATTCAAAGGGTCCTGACAGGATGAAGCTGAATATGATCAACTTGAATGAGGAGGGGGATCATCGCACAGCTCCATCCCGCCAGGACCCATCTCAACCTTGACTAATTTAAAATTTAATTAAAAAAAATAAAATTTTAACCTAATATGAGTCCAAGTACCGAGTGAGAACACTCGGCATGGACTCATATTCAAAGGGTCCTGACAGGATGAAGCTGAATATGATCAACTTGAATGAGGAGGGGGATCATCGCACAGCTCCATCCCGCCAGGACCCATCTCAACCATGACTAATTTAAAATTTAATTAAAAAAAATAAAATTTTAACCTAATATGAGTCCAAGTACCGAGTGAGAACACTCGGCATGGACTCATATTCAAAGGGTCCTGACAGGATGAAGCTGAATATGATCAACTTGAATGAGGAGGGGGATCATCGCACAGCTCCATCCCGCCAGGACCCATCTCAACCTTGACTAATTTAAAATTTAATTAAAAAAAATAAAATTTTAACCTAATATGAGTCCAAGTACCGAGTGAGAACACTCGGCATGGACTCATATTCAAAGGGTCCTGACAGGATGAAGCTGAATATGATCAACTTGAATGAGGAGGGGGATCATCGCACAGCTCCATCCCGCCAGGACCCATCTCAACCATGACTAATTTAAAATTTAATTAAAAAAAATAAAATTTTAACCTAATATGAGTCCAAGTACCGAGTGAGAACACTCGGCATGGACTCATATTCAAAGGGTCCTGACAGGATGAAGCTGAATATGATCAACTTGAATGAGGAGGGGGATCATCGCACAGCTCCATCCCGCCAGGACCCATCTCAACCTTGACTAATTTAAAATTTAATTAAAAAAAATAAAATTTTAACCTAATACGAGTCCAAGTACCGAGTGAGAACACTCGGCATGGACTCATATTCAAAGGGTCCTGACAGGATGAAGCTGAATATGATCAACTTGAATGAGGAGGGGGATCATCGCACAGCTCCATCCCGCCAGTGCCCATCTCAACCTTGACTAATTTAAAATTTAATTAAAAAAAAATAAAATTTTAACCTAATATGAGTCCAAGTACCGAGTGAGAACACTCGGCATGGACTCATATTCAAAGGGTCCTGACAGGATGAAGCTGAATATGATCAACTTGAATGAGGAGGGGGATCATCGCACAGCTCCATCCCGCCAGGACCCATCTCAACCATGACTAATTTAAAATTTAATTAAAAAAAAATAAAATTTTAACCTAATATGAGTCCAAGTACCGAGTGAGAACACTCGGCATGGACTCATATTCAAAGGGTCCTGACAGGATGAAGCTGAATATGATCAACTTGAATGAGGAGGGGGATCATCGCACAGCTCCATCCCGCCAGGACCCATCTCAACCATGACTAATTTAAAATTTAATTAAAAAAAAATAAAATTTTAACCTAATATGAGTCCAAGTACCGAGTGAGAACACTCGGCATGGACTCATATTCCAAGGGTCCTGACAGGATGAAGCTGAATATGATCAACTTGAATGAGGAGGGGGATCATCGCACAGCTCCATCCCGCCAGTGCCCATCTCAACCTTGACTAATTTAAAATTTAATTAAAAAAAAATAAAATTTTAACCTAATATGAGTCCAAGTACCGAGTGAGAACACTCGGCATGGACTCATATTCAAAGGGTCCTGACAGGATGAAGCTGAATATGATCAACTTGAATGAGGAGGGGGATCATCGCACAGCTCCATCCCGCCAGTGCCCATCTCAACCTTGACTAATTTAAAATTTAATTAAAAAAAATAAAATTTTAACCTAATATGAGTCCAAGTACCGAGTGAGAACACTCGGCATGGACTCATATTCAAAGGGTCCTGACAGGATGAAGCTGAATATGATCAACTTGAATGAGGAAGGGGATCATCGCACAGCTCCATCCCGCCAGGACCCATCTCAACCATGACTAATTTAAAATTTAATTAAAAAAAAATAAAATTTTAACCTAATATGAGTCCAAGTACCGAGTGAGAACACTCGGCATGGACTCATATTCAAAGGGTCCTGACAGGATGAAGCTGAATATGATCAACTTGAATGAGGAGGGGGATCATCGCACAGCTCCATCCCGCCAGGACCCATCTCAACCTTGACTAATTTAAAATTTAATTAAAAAAAATAAAATTTTAACCTAATATGAGTCCAAGTACCGAGTGAGAACACTCGGCATGGACTCATATTCAAAGGGTCCTAACAGGATGAAGCTGAATATGATCAACTTGAATGAGGAGGGGGATCATCGCACAGCTCCATCCCGCCAGGACCCATCTCAACCTTGACTAATTTAAAATTTAATTAAAAAAAATAAAATTTTAACCTAATATGAGTCCAAGTACCGAGTGAGAACACTCGGCATGGACTCATATTCAAAGGGTCCTGACAGGATGAAGCTGAATATGATCAACTTGAATGAGGAAGGGGATCATCGCACAGCTCCATCCCGCCAGGACCCATCTCAACCATGACTAATTTAAAATTTAATTAAAAAAAAATAAAATTTTAACCTAATATGAGTCCAAGTACCGAGTGAGAACACTCGGCATGGACTCATATTCAAAGGGTCCTGACAGGATGAAGCTGAATATGATCAACTTGAATGAGGAGGGGGATCATCGCACAGCTCCATCCCGCCAGGACCCATCTCAACCTTGACTAATTTAAAATTTAATTAAAAAAAATAAAATTTTAACCTAATATGAGTCCAAGTACCGAGTGAGAACACTCGGCATGGACTCATATTCAAAGGGTCCTAACAGGATGAAGCTGAATATGATCAACTTGAATGAGGAGGGGGATCATCGCACAGCTCCATCCCGCCAGGACCCATCTCAACCTTGACTAATTTAAAATTTAATTAAAAAAAATAAAATTTTAACCTAATATGAGTCCAAGTACCGAGTGAGAACACTCGGCATGGACTCATATTCAAAGGGTCCTGACAGGATGAAGCTGAATATGATCAACTTGAATGAGGAAGGGGATCATCGCACAGCTCCATCCCGCCAGGACCCATCTCAACCATGACTAATTTAAAATTTAATTAAAAAAAAATAAAATTTTAACCTAATATGAGTCCAAGTACCGAGTGAGAACACTCGGCATGGACTCATATTCAAAGGGTCCTGACAGGATGAAGCTGAATATGATCAACTTGAATGAGGAGGGGGATCATCGCACAGCTCCATCCCGCCAGGACCCATCTCAACCTTGACTAATTTAAAATTTAATTAAAAAAAATAAAATTTTAACCTAATATGAGTCCAAGTACCGAGTGAGAACACTCGGCATGGACTCATATTCAAAGGGTCCTAACAGGATGAAGCTGAATATGATCAACTTGAATGAGGAGGGGGATCATCGCACAGCTCCATCCCGCCAGGACCCATCTCAACCTTGACTAATTTAAAATTTAATTAAAAAAAATAAAATTTTAACCTAATATGAGTCCAAGTACCGAGTGAGAACACTCGGCATGGACTCATATTCAAAGGGTCCTGACAGGATGAAGCTGAATATGATCAACTTGAATGAGGAGGGGGATCATCGCACAGCTCCATCCCGCCAGGACCCATCTCAACCTTGACTAATTTAAAATTTAATTAAAAAAAATAAAATTTTAACCTAATATGAGTCCAAGTACCGAGTGAGAACACTCGGCATGGACTCATATTCAAAGGGTCCTAACAGGATGAAGCTGAATATGATCAACTTGAATGAGGAGGGGGATCATCGCACAGCTCCATCCCGCCAGGACCCATCTCAACCTTGACTAATTTAAAATTTAATTAAAAAAAATAAAATTTTAACCTAATATGAGTCCAAGTACCGAGTGAGAACACTCGGCATGGACTCATATTCAAAGGGTCCTGACAGGATGAAGCTGAATATGATCAACTTGAATGAGGAGGGGGATCATCGCACAGCTCCATCCCGCCAGGACCCATCTCAACCTTGACTAATTTAAAATTTAATTAAAAAAAATAAAATTTTAACCTAATATGAGTCCAAGTACCGAGTGAGAACACTCGGCATGGACTCATATTCAAAGGGTCCTGACAGGATGAAGCTGAATATGATCAACTTGAATGAGGAGGGGGATCATCGCACAGCTCCATCCCGCCAGGACCCATCTCAACCTTGACTAATTTAAAATTTAATTAAAAAAAATAAAATTTTAACCTAATATGAGTCCAAGTACCGAGTGAGAACACTCGGCATGGACTCATATTCAAAGGGTCCTGACAGGATGAAGCTGAATATGATCAACTTGAATGAGGAGGGGGATCATCGCACAGCTCCATCCCGCCAGGACCCATCTCAACCATGACTAATTTAAAATTTAATTAAAAAAAATAAAATTTTAACCTAATATGAGTCCAAGTACCGAGTGAGAACACTCGGCATGGACTCATATTCAAAGGGTCCTGACAGGATGAAGCTGAATATGATCAACTTGAATGAGGAGGGGGATCATCGCACAGCTCCATCCCGCCAGGACCCATCTCAACCTTGACTAATTTAAAATTTAATTAAAAAAAATAAAATTTTAACCTAATATGAGTCCAAGTACCGAGTGAGAACACTCGGCATGGACTCATATTCAAAGGGTCCTGACAGGATGAAGCTGAATATGATCAACTTGAATGAGGAGGGGGATCATCGCACAGCTCCATCCCGCCAGGACCCATCTCAACCATGACTAATTTAAAATTTAATTAAAAAAAATAAAATTTTAACCTAATATGAGTCCAAGTACCGAGTGAGAACACTCGGCATGGACTCATATTCAAAGGGTCCTGACAGGATGAAGCTGAATATGATCAACTTGAATGAGGAGGGGGATCATCGCACAGCTCCATCCCGCCAGGACCCATCTCAACCTTGACTAATTTAAAATTTAATTAAAAAAAATAAAATTTTAACCTAATACGAGTCCAAGTACCGAGTGAGAACACTCGGCATGGACTCATATTCAAAGGGTCCTGACAGGATGAAGCTGAATATGATCAACTTGAATGAGGAGGGGGATCATCGCACAGCTCCATCCCGCCAGTGCCCATCTCAACCTTGACTAATTTAAAATTTAATTAAAAAAAAATAAAATTTTAACCTAATATGAGTCCAAGTACCGAGTGAGAACACTCGGCATGGACTCATATTCAAAGGGTCCTGACAGGATGAAGCTGAATATGATCAACTTGAATGAGGAGGGGGATCATCGCACAGCTCCATCCCGCCAGGACCCATCTCAACCATGACTAATTTAAAATTTAATTAAAAAAAAATAAAATTTTAACCTAATATGAGTCCAAGTACCGAGTGAGAACACTCGGCATGGACTCATATTCAAAGGGTCCTGACAGGATGAAGCTGAATATGATCAACTTGAATGAGGAGGGGGATCATCGCACAGCTCCATCCCGCCAGGACCCATCTCAACCATGACTAATTTAAAATTTAATTAAAAAAAAATAAAATTTTAACCTAATATGAGTCCAAGTACCGAGTGAGAACACTCGGCATGGACTCATATTCCAAGGGTCCTGACAGGATGAAGCTGAATATGATCAACTTGAATGAGGAGGGGGATCATCGCACAGCTCCATCCCGCCAGTGCCCATCTCAACCTTGACTAATTTAAAATTTAATTAAAAAAAAATAAAATTTTAACCTAATATGAGTCCAAGTACCGAGTGAGAACACTCGGCATGGACTCATATTCAAAGGGTCCTGACAGGATGAAGCTGAATATGATCAACTTGAATGAGGAGGGGGATCATCGCACAGCTCCATCCCGCCAGTGCCCATCTCAACCTTGACTAATTTAAAATTTAATTAAAAAAAATAAAATTTTAACCTAATATGAGTCCAAGTACCGAGTGAGAACACTCGGCATGGACTCATATTCAAAGGGTCCTGACAGGATGAAGCTGAATATGATCAACTTGAATGAGGAGGGGGATCATCGCACAGCTCCATCCCGCCAGTGCCCATCTCAACCTTGACTAATTTAAAATTTAATAAAAAAAAAATAAAATTTTAACCTAATATGAGTCCAAGTACCGAGTGAGAACACTCGGCATGGACTCATATTCAAAGGGTCCTGACAGGATGAAGCTGAATATGATCAACTTGAATGAGGAGGGGGATCATCGCACAGCTCCATCCCGCCAGTGCCCATCTCAACCTTGACTAATTTAAAATTTAATTAAAAAAAATAAAATTTTAACCTAATATGAGTCCAAGTACCGAGTGAGAACACTCGGCATGGACTCATATTCAAAGGGTCCTGACAGGATGAAGCTGAATATGATCAACTTGAATGAGGAGGGGGATCATCGCACAGCTCCATCCCGCCAGTGCCCATCTCAACCATGACTAATTTAAAATTTAATTAAAAAAAAATAAAATTTTAACCTAATATGAGTCCAAGTACCGAGTGAGAACACTCGGCATGGACTCATATTCAAAGGGTCCTGACAGGATGAAGCTGAATATGATCAACTTGAATGAGGAGGGGGATCATCGCACAGCTCCATCCCGCCAGTGCCCATCTCAACCTTGACTAATTTAAAATTTAATTAAAAAAAAATAAAATTTTAACCTAATATGAGTCCAAGTACCGAGTGAGAACACTCGGCATGGACTCATATTCAAAGGGTCCTGACAGGATGAAGCTGAATATGATCAACTTGAATGAGGAGGGGGATCATCGCACAGCTCCATCCCGCCAGTGCCCATCTCAACCTTGACTAATTTAAAATTTAATTAAAAAAAATAAAATTTTAACCTAATATGAGTCCAAGTACCGAGTGAGAACACTCGGCATGGACTCATATTCCAAGGGTCCTGACAGGATGAAGCTGAATATGATCAACTTGAATGAGGAGGGGGATCATCGCACAGCTCCATCCCGCCAGTGCCCATCTCAACCTTGACTAATTTAAAATTTAATTAAAAAAAATAAAATTTTAACCTAATATGAGTCCAAGTACCGAGTGAGAACACTCGGCATGGACTCATATTCAAAGGGTCCTGACAGGATGAAGCTGAATATGATCAACTTGAATGAGGAGGGGGATCATCGCACAGCTCCATCCCGCCAGGACCCATCTCAACCATGACTAATTTAAAATTTAATTAAAAAAAAATAAAATTTTAACCTAATATGAGTCCAAGTACCGAGTGAGAACACTCGGCATGGACTCATATTCAAAGGGTCCTGACAGGATGAAGCTGAATATGATCAACTTGAATGAGGAGGGGGATCATCGCACAGCTCCATCCCGCCAGGACCCATCTCAGCCTTAACTAATTTAAAATTTAATTAAAAAAAAATAAAATTTTAACCTAATATGAGTCCAAGTATCGAGTGAGAACACTCGGCATGGACTCATATTCAAAGGGTCCTGACAGGATGAAGCTGAATATGATCAACTTGAATGAGGAGGGGGATCATCGCACAGCTCCATCCCGCCAGTGCCCATCTCAACCTTGACTAATTTAAAATTTAATTAAAAAAAAATAAAATTTTAACCTAATATGAGTCCAAGTACCGAGTGAGAACACTCGGCATGGACTCATATTCAAAGGGTCCTGACAGGATGAAGCTGAATATGATCAACTTGAATGAGGAGGGGGATCATCGCACAGCTCCATCCCGCCAGGACCCATCTCAGCCTTAACTAATTTAAAATTTAATTAAAAAAAAATAAAATTTTAACCTAATATGAGTCCAAGTACCGAGTGAGAACACTCGGCATGGACTCATATTCAAAGGGTCCTGACAGGATGAAGCTGAATATGATCAACTTGAATGAGGAGGGGGATCATCGCACAGCTCCATCCCGCCAGTGCCCATCTCAACCATGACTAATTTAAAATTTAATTAAAAAAAAATAAAATTTTAACCTAATATGAGTCCAAGTACCGAGTGAGAACACTCGGCATGGACTCATATTCCAAGGGTCCTGACAGGATGAAGCTGAATATGATCAACTTGAATGAGGAGGGGGATCATCGCACAGCTCCATCCCGCCAGTGCCCATCTCAACCTTGACTAATTTAAAATTTAATTAAAAAAAAATAAAATTTTAACCTAATATGAGTCCAAGTACCGAGTGAGAACACTCGGCATGGACTCATATTCAAAGGGTCCTGACAGGATGAAGCTGAATATGATCAACTTGAATGAGGAGGGGGATCATCGCACAGCTCCATCCCGCCAGGACCCATCTCAACCATGACTAATTTAAAATTTAATTAAAAAAAAATAAAATTTTAACCTAATATGAGTCCAAGTACCGAGTGAGAACACTCGGCATGGACTCATATTCAAAGGGTCCTGACAGGATGAAGCTGAATATGATCAACTTGAATGAGGAGGGGGATCATCGCACAGCTCCATCCCGCCAGTGCCCATCTCAACCTTGACTAATTTAAAATTTAATTAAAAAAAATAAAATTTTAACCTAATATGAGTCCAAGTACCGAGTGAGAACACTCGGCATGGACTCATATTCCAAGGGTCCTGACAGGATGAAGCTGAATATGATCAACTTGAATGAGGAGGGGGATCATCGCACAGCTCCATCCCGCCAGTGCCCATCTCAACCTTGACTAATTTAAAATTTAATTAAAAAAAATAAAATTTTAACCTAATATGAGTCCAAGTACCGAGTGAGAACACTCGGCATGGACTCATATTCAAAGGGTCCTGACAGGATGAAGCTGAATATGATCAACTTGAATGAGGAGGGGGATCATCGCACAGCTCCATCCCGCCAGGACCCATCTCAACCATGACTAATTTAAAATTTAATTAAAAAAAAATAAAATTTTAACCTAATATGAGTCCAAGTACCGAGTGAGAACACTCGGCATGGACTCATATTCAAAGGGTCCTGACAGGATGAAGCTGAATATGATCAACTTGAATGAGGAGGGGGATCATCGCACAGCTCCATCCCGCCAGTGCCCATCTCAACCTTGACTAATTTAAAATTTAATTAAAAAAAATAAAATTTTAACCTAATATGAGTCCAAGTACCGAGTGAGAACACTCGGCATGGACTCATATTCAAAGGGTCCTGACAGGATGAAGCTGAATATGATCAACTTGAATGAGGAGGGGGATCATCGCACAGCTCCATCCCGCCAGGACCCATCTCAACCATGACTAATTTAAAATTTAATTAAAAAAAAATAAAATTTTAACCTAATATGAGTCCAAGTACCGAGTGAGAACACTCGGCATGGACTCATATTCAAAGGGTCCTGACAGGATGAAGCTGAATATGATCAACTTGAATGAGGAGGGGGATCATCGCACAGCTCCATCCCGCCAGGACCCATCTCAACCATGACTAATTTAAAATTTAATTAAAAAAAAATAAAATTTTAACCTAATATGAGTCCAAGTACCGAGTGAGAACACTCGGCATGGACTCATATTCAAAGGGTCCTGACAGGATGAAGCTGAATATGATCAACTTGAATGAGGAGGGGGATCATCGCACAGCTCCATCCCGCCAGGACCCATCTCAACCATGACTAATTTAAAATTTAATTAAAAAAAAATAAAATTTTAACCTAATATGAGTCCAAGTACCGAGTGAGAACACTCGGCATGGACTCATATTCAATGGGTCCTGACAGGATGAAGCTGAATATGATCAACTTGAATGAGGAGGGGGATCATCGCACAGCTCCATCCCGCCAGTGCCCATCTCAACCTTGACTAATTTAAAATTTAATTAAAAAAAAATAAAATTTTAACCTAATATGAGTCCAAGTACCGAGTGAGAACACTCGGCATGGACTCATATTCAAAGGGTCCTGACAGGATGAAGCTGAATATGATCAACTTGAATGAGGAGGGGGATCATCGCACAGCTCCATCCCGCCAGGACCCATCTCAGCCTTAACTAATTTAAAATTTAATTAAAAAAAATAAAATTTTAACCTAATATGAGTCCAAGTACCGAGTGAGAACACTCGGCATGGACTCATATTCCAAGGGTCCTGACAGGATGAAGCTGAATATGATCAACTTGAATGAGGAGGGGGATCATCGCACAGCTCCATCCCGCCAGTGCCCATCTCAACCTTGACTAATTTAAAATTTAATTAAAAAAAATAAAATTTTAACCTAATATGAGTCCAAGTACCGAGTGAGAACACTCGGCATGGACTCATATTCCAAGGGTCCTGACAGGATGAAGCTGAATATGATCAACTTGAATGAGGAGGGGGATCATCGCACAGCTCCATCCCGCCAGGACCCATCTCAGCCTTGACTAATTTAAAATTTAATTAAAAAAAATAAAATTTTAACCTAATATGAGTCCAAGTACCGAGTGAGAACACTCGGCATGGACTCATATTCAAAGGGTCCTGACAGGATGAAGCTGAATATGATCAACTTGAATGAGGAGGGGGATCATCGCACAGCTCCATCCCGCCAGTGCCCATCTCAACCTTGACTAATTTAAAATTTAATTAAAAAAAAATAAAATTTTAACCTAATATGAGTCCAAGTACCGAGTGAGAACACTCGGCATGGACTCATATTCAAAGGGTCCTGACAGGATGAAGCTGAATATGATCAACTTGAATGAGGAGGGGGATCATCGCACAGCTCCATCCCGCCAGGACCCATCTCAACCATGACTAATTTAAAATTTAATTAAAAAAAAATAAAATTTTAACCTAATATGAGTCCAAGTACCGAGTGAGAACACTCGGCATGGACTCATATTCAAAGGGTCCTGACAGGATGAAGCTGAATATGATCAACTTGAATGAGGAGGGGGATCATCGCACAGCTCCATCCCGCCAGTGCCCATCTCAACCTTGACTAATTTAAAATTTAATTAAAAAAAAATAAAATTTTAACCTAATATGAGTCCAAGTACCGAGTGAGAACACTCGGCATGGACTCATATTCAAAGGGTCCTGACAGGATGAAGCTGAATATGATCAACTTGAATGAGGAGGGGGATCATCGCACAGCTCCATCCCGCCAGGACCCATCTCAGCCTTAACTAATTTAAAATTTAATTAAAAAAAATAAAATTTTAACCTAATATGAGTCCAAGTACCGAGTGAGAACACTCGGCATGGACTCATATTCCAAGGGTCCTGACAGGATGAAGCTGAATATGATCAACTTGAATGAGGAGGGGGATCATCGCACAGCTCCATCCCGCCAGTGCCCATCTCAACCTTGACTAATTTAAAATTTAATTAAAAAAAATAAAATTTTAACCTAATATGAGTCCAAGTACCGAGTGAGAACACTCGGCATGGACTCATATTCAAAGGGTCCTGACAGGATGAAGCTGAATATGATCAACTTGAATGAGGAGGGGGATCATCGCACAGCTCCATCCCGCCAGGACCCATCTCAACCATGACTAATTTAAAATTTAATTAAAAAAAATAAAATTTTAACCTAATATGAGTCCAAGTACCGAGTGAGAACACTCGGCATGGACTCATATTCAAAGGGTCCTGACAGGATGAAGCTGAATATGATCAACTTGAATGAGGAGGGGGATCATCGCACAGCTCCATCCCGCCAGTGCCCATCTCAACCTTGACTAATTTAAAATTTAATTAAAAAAAATAAAATTTTAACCTAATATGAGTCCAAGTACCGAGTGAGAACACTCGGCATGGACTCATATTCAAAGGGTCCTGACAGGATGAAGCTGAATATGATCAACTTGAATGAGGAGGGGGATCATCGCACAGCTCCATCCCGCCAGTGCCCATCTCAACCATGACTAATTTAAAATTTAATTAAAAAAAAATAAAATTTTAACCTAATATGAGTCCAAGTACCGAGTGAGAACACTCGGCATGGACTCATATTCCAAGGGTCCTGACAGGATGAAGCTGAATATGATCAACTTGAATGAGGAGGGGGATCATCGCACAGCTCCATCCCGCCAGTGCCCATCTCAACCTTGACTAATTTAAAATTTAATTAAAAAAAAATAAAATTTTAACCTAATATGAGTCCAAGTACCGAGTGAGAACACTCGGCATGGACTCATATTCAAAGGGTCCTGACAGGATGAAGCTGAATATGATCAACTTGAATGAGGAGGGGGATCATCGCACAGCTCCATCCCGCCAGTGCCCATCTCAACCTTGACTAATTTAAAATTTAATTAAAAAAAATAAAATTTTAACCTAATATGAGTCCAAGTACCGAGTGAGAACACTCGGCATGGACTCATATTCCAAGGGTCCTGACAGGATGAAGCTGAATATGATCAACTTGAATGAGGAGGGGGATCATCGCACAGCTCCATCCCGCCAGTGCCCATCTCAACCATGACTAATTTAAAATTTAATTAAAAAAAAATAAAATTTTAACCTAATATGAGTCCAAGTACCGAGTGAGAACACTCGGCATGGACTCATATTCAAAGGGTCCTGACAGGATGAAGCTGAATATGATCAACTTGAATGAGGAGGGGGATCATCGCACAGCTCCATCCCGCCAGTGCCCATCTCAACCTTGACTAATTTAAAATTTAATTAAAAAAAATAAAATTTTAACCTAATATGAGTCCAAGTACCGAGTGAGAACACTCGGCATGGACTCATATTCCAAGGGTCCTGACAGGATGAAGCTGAATATGATCAACTTGAATGAGGAGGGGGATCATCGCACAGCTCCATCCCGCCAGTGCCCATCTCAACCTTGACTAATTTAAAATTTAATTAAAAAAAATAAAATTTTAACCTAATATGAGTCCAAGTACCGAGTGAGAACACTCGGCATGGACTCATATTCAAAGGGTCCTGACAGGATGAAGCTGAATATGATCAACTTGAATGAGGAGGGGGATCATCGCACAGCTCCATCCCGCCAGGACCCATCTCAACCATGACTAATTTAAAATTTAATTAAAAAAAAATAAAATTTTAACCTAATATGAGTCCAAGTACCGAGTGAGAACACTCGGCATGGACTCATATTCAAAGGGTCCTGACAGGATGAAGCTGAATATGATCAACTTGAATGAGGAGGGGGATCATCGCACAGCTCCATCCCGCCAGTGCCCATCTCAACCTTGACTAATTTAAAATTTAATTAAAAAAAATAAAATTTTAACCTAATATGAGTCCAAGTACCGAGTGAGAACACTCGGCATGGACTCATATTCAAAGGGTCCTGACAGGATGAAGCTGAATATGATCAACTTGAATGAGGAGGGGGATCATCGCACAGCTCCATCCCGCCAGGACCCATCTCAACCATGACTAATTTAAAATTTAATTAAAAAAAAATAAAATTTTAACCTAATATGAGTCCAAGTACCGAGTGAGAACACTCGGCATGGACTCATATTCAAAGGGTCCTGACAGGATGAAGCTGAATATGATCAACTTGAATGAGGAGGGGGATCATCGCACAGCTCCATCCCGCCAGGACCCATCTCAACCATGACTAATTTAAAATTTAATTAAAAAAAAATAAAATTTTAACCTAATATGAGTCCAAGTACCGAGTGAGAACACTCGGCATGGACTCATATTCAAAGGGTCCTGACAGGATGAAGCTGAATATGATCAACTTGAATGAGGAGGGGGATCATCGCACAGCTCCATCCCGCCAGGACCCATCTCAACCATGACTAATTTAAAATTTAATTAAAAAAAAATAAAATTTTAACCTAATATGAGTCCAAGTACCGAGTGAGAACACTCGGCATGGACTCATATTCAAAGGGTCCTGACAGGATGAAGCTGAATATGATCAACTTGAATGAGGAGGGGGATCATCGCACAGCTCCATCCCGCCAGTGCCCATCTCAACCTTGACTAATTTAAAATTTAATTAAAAAAAAATAAAATTTTAACCTAATATGAGTCCAAGTACCGAGTGAGAACACTCGGCATGGACTCATATTCAAAGGGTCCTGACAGGATGAAGCTGAATATGATCAACTTGAATGAGGAGGGGGATCATCGCACAGCTCCATCCCGCCAGGACCCATCTCAGCCTTAACTAATTTAAAATTTAATTAAAAAAAATAAAATTTTAACCTAATATGAGTCCAAGTACCGAGTGAGAACACTCGGCATGGACTCATATTCCAAGGGTCCTGACAGGATGAAGCTGAATATGATCAACTTGAATGAGGAGGGGGATCATCGCACAGCTCCATCCCGCCAGTGCCCATCTCAACCTTGACTAATTTAAAATTTAATTAAAAAAAATAAAATTTTAACCTAATATGAGTCCAAGTACCGAGTGAGAACACTCGGCATGGACTCATATTCCAAGGGTCCTGACAGGATGAAGCTGAATATGATCAACTTGAATGAGGAGGGGGATCATCGCACAGCTCCATCCCGCCAGGACCCATCTCAGCCTTGACTAATTTAAAATTTAATTAAAAAAAATAAAATTTTAACCTAATATGAGTCCAAGTACCGAGTGAGAACACTCGGCATGGACTCATATTCAAAGGGTCCTGACAGGATGAAGCTGAATATGATCAACTTGAATGAGGAGGGGGATCATCGCACAGCTCCATCCCGCCAGTGCCCATCTCAACCTTGACTAATTTAAAATTTAATTAAAAAAAAATAAAATTTTAACCTAATATGAGTCCAAGTACCGAGTGAGAACACTCGGCATGGACTCATATTCAAAGGGTCCTGACAGGATGAAGCTGAATATGATCAACTTGAATGAGGAGGGGGATCATCGCACAGCTCCATCCCGCCAGGACCCATCTCAACCATGACTAATTTAAAATTTAATTAAAAAAAAATAAAATTTTAACCTAATATGAGTCCAAGTACCGAGTGAGAACACTCGGCATGGACTCATATTCAAAGGGTCCTGACAGGATGAAGCTGAATATGATCAACTTGAATGAGGAGGGGGATCATCGCACAGCTCCATCCCGCCAGTGCCCATCTCAACCTTGACTAATTTAAAATTTAATTAAAAAAAAATAAAATTTTAACCTAATATGAGTCCAAGTACCGAGTGAGAACACTCGGCATGGACTCATATTCAAAGGGTCCTGACAGGATGAAGCTGAATATGATCAACTTGAATGAGGAGGGGGATCATCGCACAGCTCCATCCCGCCAGGACCCATCTCAGCCTTAACTAATTTAAAATTTAATTAAAAAAAATAAAATTTTAACCTAATATGAGTCCAAGTACCGAGTGAGAACACTCGGCATGGACTCATATTCCAAGGGTCCTGACAGGATGAAGCTGAATATGATCAACTTGAATGAGGAGGGGGATCATCGCACAGCTCCATCCCGCCAGTGCCCATCTCAACCTTGACTAATTTAAAATTTAATTAAAAAAAATAAAATTTTAACCTAATATGAGTCCAAGTACCGAGTGAGAACACTCGGCATGGACTCATATTCAAAGGGTCCTGACAGGATGAAGCTGAATATGATCAACTTGAATGAGGAGGGGGATCATCGCACAGCTCCATCCCGCCAGGACCCATCTCAACCATGACTAATTTAAAATTTAATTAAAAAAAAATAAAATTTTAACCTAATATGAGTCCAAGTACCGAGTGAGAACACTCGGCATGGACTCATATTCAAAGGGTCCTGACAGGATGAAGCTGAATATGATCAACTTGAATGAGGAGGGGGATCATCGCACAGCTCCATCCCGCCAGGACCCATCTCAGCCTTAACTAATTTAAAATTTAATTAAAAAAAAATAAAATTTTAACCTAATATGAGTCCAAGTATCGAGTGAGAACACTCGGCATGGACTCATATTCAAAGGGTCCTGACAGGATGAAGCTGAATATGATCAACTTGAATGAGGAGGGGGATCATCGCACAGCTCCATCCCGCCAGGACCCATCTCAGCCTTAACTAATTTAAAATTTAATTAAAAAAAAATAAAATTTTAACCTAATATGAGTCCAAGTATCGAGTGAGAACACTCGGCATGGACTCATATTCAAAGGGTCCTGACAGGATGAAGCTGAATATGATCAACTTGAATGAGGAGGGGGATCATCGCACAGCTCCATCCAGCCAGGACCCATCTCAGCCTTAACTAATTTAAAATTTAATTAAAAAAAAATAAAATTTTAACCTAATATGAGTCCAAGTATCGAGTGAGAACACTCGGCATGGACTCATATTCAAAGGGTCCTGACAGGATGAAGCTGAATATGATCAACTTGAATGAGGAGGGGGATCATCGCACAGCTCCATCCAGCCAGGACCCATCTCAGCCTTAACTAATTTAAAATTTAATTAAAAAAAAATAAAATTTTAACCTAATATGAGTCCAAGTATCGAGTGAGAACACTCGGCATGGACTCATATTCAAAGGGTCCTGACAGGATGAAGCTGAATATGATCAACTTGAATGAGGAGGGGGATCATCGCACAGCTCCATCCAGCCAGGACCCATCTCAGCCTTAACTAATTTAAAATTTAATTAAAAAAAAATAAAATTTTAACCTAATATGAGTCCAAGTATCGAGTGAGAACACTCGGCATGGACTCATATTCAAAGGGTCCTGACAGGATGAAGCTGAATATGATCAACTTGAATGAGGAGGGGGATCATCGCACAGCTCCATCCAGCCAGGACCCATCTCAGCCTTAACTAATTTAAAATTTAATTAAAAAAAAATAAAATTTTAACCTAATATGAGTCCAAGTATCGAGTGAGAACACTCGGCATGGACTCATATTCAAAGGGTCCTGACAGGATGAAGCTGAATATGATCAACTTGAATGAGGAGGGGGATCATCGCACAGCTCCATCCAGCCAGGACCCATCTCAGCCTTAACTAATTTAAAATTTAATTAAAAAAAAATAAAATTTTAACCTAATATGAGTCCAAGTACCGAGTGAGAACACTCGGCATGGACTCATATTCCAAGGATCCTGACAAGATGAAGCTTGATATGATCAACTGAATTGAGGAGGGGGATCATCGCACAGCTCCATCCCGCCAGGACCCATCTCAACCTTGACTAATTTAAAATTTAATTAAAAAAAATAAAATTTTAACCTAATATGAGTCCAAGTACCGAGTGAGAACACTCGGCATGGACTCATATTCCAAGGGTCCTGACAGGATGAAGCTGAATATGATCAACTTGAATGAGGAGGGGGATCATCGCACAGCTCCATCCCGCCAGGACCCATCTCAGCCTTGACTAATTTAAAATTTAATTAAAAAAAATAAAATTTTAACCTAATATGAGTCCAAGTACCGAGTGAGAACACTCGGCATGGACTCATATTCAAAGGGTCCTGACAGGATGAAGCTGAATATGATCAACTTGAATGAGGAGGGGGATCATCGCACAGCTCCATCCCGCCAGTGCCCATCTCAACCTTGACTAATTTAAAATTTAATTAAAAAAAAATAAAATTTTAACCTAATATGAGTCCAAGTACCGAGTGAGAACACTCGGCATGGACTCATATTCAAAGGGTCCTGACAGGATGAAGCTGAATATGATCAACTTGAATGAGGAGGGGGATCATCGCACAGCTCCATCCCGCCAGGACCCATCTCAACCATGACTAATTTAAAATTTAATTAAAAAAAAATAAAATTTTAACCTAATATGAGTCCAAGTACCGAGTGAGAACACTCGGCATGGACTCATATTCAAAGGGTCCTGACAGGATGAAGCTGAATATGATCAACTTGAATGAGGAGGGGGATCATCGCACAGCTCCATCCCGCCAGTGCCCATCTCAACCTTGACTAATTTAAAATTTAATTAAAAAAAAATAAAATTTTAACCTAATATGAGTCCAAGTACCGAGTGAGAACACTCGGCATGGACTCATATTCAAAGGGTCCTGACAGGATGAAGCTGAATATGATCAACTTGAATGAGGAGGGGGATCATCGCACAGCTCCATCCCGCCAGGACCCATCTCAGCCTTAACTAATTTAAAATTTAATTAAAAAAAATAAAATTTTAACCTAATATGAGTCCAAGTACCGAGTGAGAACACTCGGCATGGACTCATATTCCAAGGGTCCTGACAGGATGAAGCTGAATATGATCAACTTGAATGAGGAGGGGGATCATCGCACAGCTCCATCCCGCCAGTGCCCATCTCAACCTTGACTAATTTAAAATTTAATTAAAAAAAATAAAATTTTAACCTAATATGAGTCCAAGTACCGAGTGAGAACACTCGGCATGGACTCATATTCAAAGGGTCCTGACAGGATGAAGCTGAATATGATCAACTTGAATGAGGAGGGGGATCATCGCACAGCTCCATCCCGCCAGGACCCATCTCAACCATGACTAATTTAAAATTTAATTAAAAAAAAATAAAATTTTAACCTAATATGAGTCCAAGTACCGAGTGAGAACACTCGGCATGGACTCATATTCAAAGGGTCCTGACAGGATGAAGCTGAATATGATCAACTTGAATGAGGAGGGGGATCATCGCACAGCTCCATCCCGCCAGGACCCATCTCAGCCTTAACTAATTTAAAATTTAATTAAAAAAAAATAAAATTTTAACCTAATATGAGTCCAAGTATCGAGTGAGAACACTCGGCATGGACTCATATTCAAAGGGTCCTGACAGGATGAAGCTGAATATGATCAACTTGAATGAGGAGGGGGATCATCGCACAGCTCCATCCCGCCAGGACCCATCTCAGCCTTAACTAATTTAAAATTTAATTAAAAAAAAATAAAATTTTAACCTAATATGAGTCCAAGTATCGAGTGAGAACACTCGGCATGGACTCATATTCAAAGGGTCCTGACAGGATGAAGCTGAATATGATCAACTTGAATGAGGAGGGGGATCATCGCACAGCTCCATCCAGCCAGGACCCATCTCAGCCTTAACTAATTTAAAATTTAATTAAAAAAAAATAAAATTTTAACCTAATATGAGTCCAAGTATCGAGTGAGAACACTCGGCATGGACTCATATTCAAAGGGTCCTGACAGGATGAAGCTGAATATGATCAACTTGAATGAGGAGGGGGATCATCGCACAGCTCCATCCAGCCAGGACCCATCTCAGCCTTAACTAATTTAAAATTTAATTAAAAAAAAATAAAATTTTAACCTAATATGAGTCCAAGTATCGAGTGAGAACACTCGGCATGGACTCATATTCAAAGGGTCCTGACAGGATGAAGCTGAATATGATCAACTTGAATGAGGAGGGGGATCATCGCACAGCTCCATCCAGCCAGGACCCATCTCAGCCTTAACTAATTTAAAATTTAATTAAAAAAAAATAAAATTTTAACCTAATATGAGTCCAAGTATCGAGTGAGAACACTCGGCATGGACTCATATTCAAAGGGTCCTGACAGGATGAAGCTGAATATGATCAACTTGAATGAGGAGGGGGATCATCGCACAGCTCCATCCAGCCAGGACCCATCTCAGCCTTAACTAATTTAAAATTTAATTAAAAAAAAATAAAATTTTAACCTAATATGAGTCCAAGTATCGAGTGAGAACACTCGGCATGGACTCATATTCAAAGGGTCCTGACAGGATGAAGCTGAATATGATCAACTTGAATGAGGAGGGGGATCATCGCACAGCTCCATCCCGCCAGGACCCATCTCAGCCTTAACTAATTTAAAATTTAATTAAAAAAAAATAAAATTTTAACCTAATATGAGTCCAAGTATCGAGTGAGAACACTCGGCATGGACTCATATTCAAAGGGTCCTGACAGGATGAAGCTGAATATGATCAACTTGAATGAGGAGGGGGATCATCGCACAGCTCCATCCAGCCAGGACCCATCTCAGCCTTAACTAATTTAAAATTTAATTAAAAAAAAATAAAATTTTAACCTAATATGAGTCCAAGTATCGAGTGAGAACACTCGGCATGGACTCATATTCAAAGGGTCCTGACAGGATGAAGCTGAATATGATCAACTTGAATGAGGAGGGGGATCATCGCACAGCTCCATCCAGCCAGGACCCATCTCAGCCTTAACTAATTTAAAATTTAATTAAAAAAAAATAAAATTTTAACCTAATATGAGTCCAAGTATCGAGTGAGAACACTCGGCATGGACTCATATTCAAAGGGTCCTGACAGGATGAAGCTGAATATGATCAACTTGAATGAGGAGGGGGATCATCGCACAGCTCCATCCAGCCAGGACCCATCTCAGCCTTAACTAATTTAAAATTTAATTAAAAAAAAATAAAATTTTAACCTAATATGAGTCCAAGTATCGAGTGAGAACACTCGGCATGGACTCATATTCAAAGGGTCCTGACAGGATGAAGCTGAATATGATCAACTTGAATGAGGAGGGGGATCATCGCACAGCTCCATCCCGCCAGGACCCATCTCAGCCTTAACTAATTTAAAATTTAATTAAAAAAAAATAAAATTTTAACCTAATATGAGTCCAAGTACCGAGTGAGAACACTCGGCATGGACTCATATTCAAAGGGTCCTGACAGGATGAAGCTGAATATGATCAACTTGAATGAGGAGGGGGATCATCGCACAGCTCCATCCCGCCAGGACCCATCTCAGCCTTAACTAATTTAAAATTTAATTAAAAAAAAATAAAATTTTAACCTAATATGAGTCCAAGTACCGAGTGAGAACACTCGGCATGGACTCATATTCAAAGGGTCCTGACAGGATGAAGCTGAATATGATCAACTTGAATGAGGAGGGGGATCATCGCACAGCTCCATCCCGCCAGGACCCATCTCAGCCTTAACTAATTTAAAATTTAATTAAAAAAAAATAAAATTTTAACCTAATATGAGTCCAAGTACCGAGTGAGAACACTCGGCATGGACTCATATTCAAAGGGTCCTGACAGGATGAAGCTGAATATGATCAACTTGAATGAGGAGGGGGATCATCGCACAGCTCCATCCCGCCAGGACCCATCTCAACCATGACTAATTTAAAATTTAATTAAAAAAAAATAAAATTTTAACCTAATATGAGTCCAAGTACCGAGTGAGAACACTCGGCATGGACTCATATTCAAAGGGTCCTGACAGGATGAAGCTGAATATGATCAACTTGAATGAGGAGGGGGATCATCGCACAGCTCCATCCAGCCAGGACCCATCTCAGCCTTAACTAATTTAAAATTTAATTAAAAAAAAATAAAATTTTAACCTAATATGAGTCCAAGTATCGAGTGAGAACACTCGGCATGGACTCATATTCCAAGGGTCCTGACAGGATGAGGCTGAATATGATCAACTTAATTGAGGAGGGGGATCATCGCACAGCTCCATCCAGCCAGGACCCATCTCAGCCTTGACTAATTTAAAATTTAATTAAAAAAAATAAAATTTTAACCTAATATGAGTCAAAGTACCGAGTGAGAACACTCGGCATGGACTCATATTCCAAGGGTCCTGACAGGATGAAGCTGAATATGATCAATTTGAATGAGGAGGGGGATCATCGCACAGCTCCATCCAGCCAGGACCCATCTCAGCCTTAACTAATTTAAAATTTAATTAAAAAAAATAAAATTTTAACCTAATATGAGTCCAAGTATCGAGTGAGAACACTCGGCATGGACTCATATTCCAAGGGTCCTGACAGGATGAGGCTGAATATGATCAACTTAATTGAGGAGGGGGATCATCGCACAGCTCCATCCAGCCAGGACCCATCTCAGCCTTAACTAATTTAAAATTTAATTAAAAAAAATAAAATTTTAACCTAATATGAGTCAAAGTACCGAGTGAGAACACTCGGCATGGACTCATATTCCAAGGGTCCTGACAGGATGAGGCTGAATATGATCAACTTAATTGAGGAGGGGGATCATCGCACAGCTCCATCCAGCCAGGACCCATCTCAGCCTTAACTAATTTAAAATTTAATTAAAAAAAATAAAATTTTAACCTAATATGAGTCAAAGTACCGAGTGAGAACACTCGGCATGGACTCATATTCCAAGGGTCCTGACAGGATGAAGCTGAATATGATCAACTTGAATGAGGAGGGGGATCATCGCACAGCTCCATCCCGCCAGGACCCATCTCAGCCTTAACTAATTTAAAATTTAATTAAAAAAAATAAAATTTTAACCTAATATGAGTCCAAGTATCGAGTGAGAACACTCGGCATGGACTCATATTCCAAGGGTCCTGACAGGATGAAGCTGAATATGATCAACTTGAATGAGGAGGGGGATCATCGCACAGCTCCATCCAGCCAGGACCCATCTCAGCCTTAACTAATTTAAAATTTAATTAAAAAAAATAAAATTTTAACCTAATATGAGTCAAAGTACCGAGTGAGAACACTCGGCATGGACTCATATTCCAAGGGTCCTGACAGGATGAAGCTGAATATGATCAACTTGAATGAGGAGGGGGATCATCGCACAGCTCCATCCAGCCAGGACCCATCTCAGCCTTAACTAATTTAAAATTTAATTAAAAAAAATAAAATTTTAACCTAATATGAGTCCAAGTATCGAGTGAGAACACTCGGTATGGACTCATATTCCAAGGGTCCTGACAGGATGAAGCTGAATATGATCAACTTGAATGAGGAGGGGGATCATCGCACAGCTCCATCCAGCCAGGACCCATCTCAGCCTTAACTAATTTAAAATTTAATTAAAAAAAATAAAATTTTAACCTAATATGAGTCCAAGTATCGAGTGAGAACACTAGGCATGGACTCATATTCCAAGGGTCCTGACAGGATGAAGCTGAATATGATCAACTTGAATGAGGAGGGGGATCATCGCACAGCTCCATCCAGCCAGGACCCATCTCAGCCTTAACTAATTTAAAATTTAATTTAAAAAAATAAAATTTTAACCTAATATGAGTCCAAGTATCGAGTGAGAACACTCGGTATGGACTCATATTCCAAGGGTCCTGACAGGATGAAGCTGAATATGATCAACTTGAATGAGGAGGGGGATCATCGCACAGCTCCATCCAGCCAGGACCCATCTCAGCCTTGACTAATTTAAAATTTAATTAAAAAAAATAAAATTTTAACCTAATATGAGTCAAAGTACCGAGTGAGAACACTCGGCATGGACTCATATTCCAAGGGTCCTGACAGGATGAAGCTGAATATGATCAACTTGAATGAGGAGGGGGATCATCGCACAGCTCCATCCAGCCAGGACCCATCTCAGCCTTGACTAATTTAAAATTTAATTAAAAAAAATAAAATTTTAACCTAATATGAGTCAAAGTACCGAGTGAGAACACTCGGCATGGACTCATATTCCAAGGGTCCTGACAGGATGAAGCTGAATATGATCAACTTAAATGAGGAGGGGGATCATCGCACAGCTCCATCCAGCCAGGACCCATCTCAGCCTTGACTAATTTAAAATTTAATTAAAAAAAATAAAATTTTAACCTAATATGAGTCAAAGTACCGAGTGAGAACACTCGGCATGGACTCATATTCCAAGGGTCCTGACAGGATGAAGCTGAATATGATCAACTTAAATGAGGAGGGGGATCATCGCACAGCTCCATCCAGCCAGGACCCATCTCAGCCTTGACTAATTTAAAATTTAATTAAAAAAAATAAAATTTTAACCTAATATGAGTCAAAGTACCGAGTGAGAACACTCGGCATGGACTCATATTCCAAGGGTCCTGACAGGATGAAGCTGAATATGATCAACTTGAATGAGGAGGGGGATCATCGCACAGCTCCATCCAGCCAGGACCCATCTCAGCCTTAACTAATTTAAAATTTAATTAAAAAAAATAAAATTTTAACCTAATATGAGTCCAAGTATCGAGTGAGAACACTCGGTATGGACTCATATTCCAAGGGTCCTGACAGGATGAGGCTGAATATGATCAACTTAATTGAGGAGGGGGATCATCGCACAGCTCCATCCAGCCAGGACCCATCTCAGCCTTGACTAATTTAAAATTTAATTAAAAAAAATAAAATTTTAACCTAATATAAGTCCAAGTACCGAGTGAGAACACTCGGCATGGACTCATATTCCAAGGGTCCTGACAGGATGAAGCTGAATATGATCAACTTGAATGAGGAGGGGGATCATCGCACAGCTCCATCCAGCCAGGACCCATCTCAGCCTTAACTAATTTAAAATTTAATTAAAAAAAATAAAATTTTAACCTAATATGAGTCCAAGTACCGAGTGAGAACACTCGGCATGGACTCATATTCCAAGGGTCCTGACAGGATGAAGCTGAATATGATCAACTTGAATGAGGAGGGGGATCATCGCACAGCTCCATCCCGCCAGGACCCATCTCAACCATGACTAATTTAAAATTTAATAAAAAAAAATAAAATTTTAACCTAATATGAGTCCAAGTACCGAGTGAGAACACTCGGCATGGACTCATATTCCAAGGGTCCTGACAGGATGAAGCTGAATATGATCAACTTGAATGAGGAGGGGGATCATCGCACAGCTCCATCCCGCCAGGACCCATCTCAACCATGACTAATTTAAAATTTAATAAAAAAAAATAAAATTTTAACCTAATATGAGTCCAAGTACCGAGTGAGAACACTCGGCATGGACTCATATTCCAAGGGTCCTGACAGGATGAAGCTGAATATGATCAACTTGAATGAGGAGGGGGATCATCGCACAGCTCCATCCCGCCAGGACCCATCTCAACCATGACTAATTTAAAATTTAATTAAAAAAAATAAAATTTTAACCTAATATGAGTCCAAGTACCGAGTGAGAACACTCGGCATGGACTCATATTCCAAGGGTCCTGACAGGATGAAGCTGAATATGATCAACTTGAATGAGGAGGGGGATCATCGCACAGCTCCATCCCGCCAGGACCCATCTCAACCATGACTAATTTAAAATTTAATAAAAAAAAATAAAATTTTAACCTAATATGAGTCCAAGTACCGAGTGAGAACACTCGGCATGGACTCATATTCCAAGGGTCCTGACAGGATGAAGCTGAATATGATCAACTTGAATGAGGAGGGGGATCATCGCACAGCTCCATCCCGCCAGGACCCATCTCAACCATGACTAATTTAAAATTTAATTAAAAAAAATAAAATTTTAACCTAATATGAGTCCAAGTACCGAGTGAGAACACTCGGCATGGACTCATATTCCAAGGGTCCTGACAGGATGAAGCTGAATATGATCAACTTGAATGAGGAGGGGGATCATCGCACAGCTCCATCCCGCCAGGACCCATCTCAACCATGACTAATTTAAAATTTAATAAAAAAAAATAAAATTTTAACCTAATATGAGTCCAAGTACCGAGTGAGAACACTCGGCATGGACTCATATTCCAAGGGTCCTGACAGGATGAAGCTGAATATGATCAACTTGAATGAGGAGGGGGATCATCGCACAGCTCCATCCCGCCAGGACCCATCTCAACCATGACTAATTTAAAATTTAATTAAAAAAAATAAAATTTTAACCTAATATGAGTCCAAGTACCGAGTGAGAACACTCGGCATGGACTCATATTCCAAGGGTCCTGACAGGATGAAGCTGAATATGATCAACTTGAATGAGGAGGGGGATCATCGCACAGCTCCATCCCGCCAGGACCCATCTCAACCATGACTAATTTAAAATTTAATTAAAAAAAAATAAAATTTTAACCTAATATGAGTCCAAGTACCGAGTGAGAACACTCGGCATGGACTCATATTCCAAGGGTCCTGACAGGATGAAGCTGAATATGATCAACTTGAATGAGGAGGGGGATCATCGCACAGCTCCATCCCGCCAGGACCCATCTCAACCATGACTAATTTAAAATTTAATTAAAAAAAATAAAATTTTAACCTAATATGAGTCCAAGTACCGAGTGAGAACACTCGGCATGGACTCATATTCCAAGAGTCCTGACAGGATGAAGCTGAATATGATCAACTTGAATGAGGAGGGGGATCATCGCACAGCTCCATCCAGCCAGGACCCATCTCAGCCTTAACTAATTTAAAATTTAATTAAAAAAAAATAAAATTTTAACCTAACAAGGGAAGTCACTTTAGCGTCCCTTTGAGAATTTTCTGAAACTTGGACCATTGATAGATTCGGATGCGCTGATTCCAAATCCGTTTTCAAAATCGGCGCAATATTTCTCTGAGCCGAGATATAAGCCGTCAAAGTTGATTTTTTGATGTGCTCATTGTTGTGCATTAACCACAAAATGTCCGACACAAGCAATAGCTTAATTATATAAGACGAGCAATTAGCATGAGGAGTGTGGCAGCAGCAGCGAGTGGACGGAGCAATTGGAACGGTATAGTGATCATGGTCTCTGCACTTTGTGCTGGACGGTGGCTTGACTGTGTTTTGCACGAAAAGTGCTCCTGTTAGGACGCAAGGTGCTTTTTGCATGAAAACAGACAACAATTCCAGGGAACAGTCATCAATCTTGGTTAAAGTTTGATGTTGTTTTTTGGAGTGAGGACGCGTCGTGTTTTTGATCAAATTTCGGTTGTTTATTTCGTTTGGATTGAATGTCCTTTCGCGTGTTTTGATAACAATTTCGTGCAAAACACAGTCAAGCCACCGTCAAGCACAAAGTGCAGAGGTTGGTTATTGCATTGTGTACAGTATTGTTAACGTTTCTAGTTGCTATGCGAGTTGAAAGTTTATTTAATTCGTATTTTGAAATTTTTTCATTTATTGCATATTTTTGAAAAATTTCTTATTCTGTTCAAGAGTTTAAAATAAAAGAAAATAAAATTTAACAAAATTAACTTTCAATGGAAAAATTCAAAATTTTTTTAGCATCACTTATGTACATCAACTACAAAAAGATTATAAATAAAAACTTCTACACTACAAACATGAAATAAAAGATAGTATATATAAGCGAATTCAGGAATGAACAATGATTTTCCCGATTTTTAAAATTTTTCTGGTCGTTGTACATTGAACCGATCTCATGGCCATGTTGAAGGTGAAAAATTTGCCACCATACATGTGAAGGCTTTTAGCATGATGATAATCACCAAAATTTTTTTTCATGAATTAATTTTAAAATATTGGTCCCGCGAGCTAATTTAAGCGGTGATGCACCCCTTAACTTGAGCCACCTCGTATAGGCAGATTTGCACGCCTTCCTATGTTGCTCGCTCTACCCATATCAAGGTATGTCAGCCATATATTTTCTCAAGCATATCTGTGATACAAGATGTACCATTTTTTCTATTATAAACTTCTATTTATGGAATTGAAAAAATAATTTTGAAAAAATAAAAATTGAAAATTGAATCCTGTTGATTAAGTTAGCTCGAGGGACCAATATTATTGACGTAATTTATGAACAAGGAATTTTAACTGTCTCAGGAATTTTTTGATAACTTTTTTAATCCTTCGAAAATTCATACTTCAGGTATTGCTGAATCACTTGATCTCTTCAGTATTCAGTAAACTTGTTAGAGTGCTTCAAACGATGATGGTAACCCTTACCTTGAGCTACAAAGTAGAAATATATTTGAACGCCTTCCTATGTTGCTAGCTCAATTCCATAAATTTTTACTAGAAGAATTGGTACATCTTGTATTACAGATATGTTTGAGAAAATGTGTGGCTGACATACCTTGATATGGGTAGAGCGGGCAACATAGGAAGGCGTGCAAATGTGTTTATACGAGGTAGCTCAAGGTAAGGGGTTGCATCACCGCTTAAATTAGCTTGCGGGACCAATATTTTAAAATTAATTCATGAAAAAAAATTTTGGTGATTATCATCATGCTAAACGCATTCACATGTATGGTGGCAAATTTTTCACCTTCACCATGGCCATGAGATCGGTTCAATGTACAACGACCAGAAAAATTTTTAAAATTGGGAAAATTATTGTTTCTTCCTGAATTCGCTTATATAAACTATCTTTTATTTCATGTCTGAAGTGTAGAAGTTTTTATTTATAATCTTCTTGTAATCGATGTTCATATGCATATGTGATGCTAAAAAAATTTTTTTTATTTTTCAATGAAAAGTTAATTTTGTTAAATTTTATTTTCTTTTATTTTAAACTGTGGAACAGAATAAAATTTTTTCAAAATATTCAATAAATGAAAAAAATTTTCAAAATACGAATTAAATAAACTTTCAACTTGCATAGCAACTAGAAACATTAACAATACTGTACACACTGCAATAACCAACCATGATCACTATACCGTTCCAATTGCTCCGTCCACTCGCTGCTGCTGCCACACTTCTCATGCTAATTGCTCGTCTTATATAATTAAGCTATTGCTTGTGTCGGACATTTTGTGGTTAATGCACATCAATGAGCACATCAAAAAATCAACTTTGACGGCTTATATCTCGGCTCAGAGAAATATTGCGCCGATTTTGAAAACGGATTTGGAATCAGCGCACTTGAATCTATCAATGGTCCAAGTTTCAGCAAATTCTCAAAGGGACGCTAAAGTGACTTCCCTTGTAATATGAGTCCAAGTACCGAGTGAGAACACTCGGCATGGACTCATATTCCAAGAGTCCTGACAGGATGAAGCTGAATATGATCAACTTGAATGAGGAGGGGGATCATCGCACAGCTCCATCCAGCCAGGACCCATCTCAGCCTTAACTAATTTAAAATTTAATTAAAAAAAAATAAAATTTTAACCTAATATGAGTCCAAGTACCGAGTGAGAACACTCGGCATGGACTCATATTCCAAGGGTCCTGACAGGATGAAGCTGAATATGATCAACTTGAATGAGGAGGGGGATCATCGCACAGCTCCATCCAGCCAGGACCCATCTCAGCCTTAACTAATTTAAAATTTAATTTAAAAAAAAATAAAATTTTAACCTAATATGAGTCCAAGTACCGAGTGAGAACACTCGGCATGGACTCATATTCCAAGAGTCCTGACAGGATGAAGCTGAATATGATCAACTTAAATGAGGAGGGGGATCATCGCACAGCTCCATCCAGCCAGGACCCATCTCAACCTTGACTAATTTAAAATTTAATTAAAAAAAAATAAAATTTTAACCTAATATGAGTCCAAGTACCGAGTGAGAACACTCGGCATGGACTCATATTCCAAGGGTCCTGACAGGATGAAGCTGAATATGATCAACTTGAATGAGGAGGGGGATCATCGCACAGCTCCATCCAGCCAGGACCCATCTCAGCCTTAACTAATTTAAAATTTAATTTAAAAAAAAATAAAATTTTAACCTAATATGAGTCCAAGTACCGAGTGAGAACACTCGGCATGGACTCATATTCCAAGGGTCCTGACAGGATGAAGCTGAATATGATCAACTTGAATGAGGAGGGGGATCATCGCACAGCTCCATCCAGTCAGGACCCATCTCAACCTTGACTAATTTAAAATTTAATTTAAAAATAAATAAAATTTTAACCTAATATGAGTCCAAGTACCGAGTGAGAACACTCGGCATGGACTCATATTCCAAGGGTCCTGACAGGATGAAGCTGAATATGATCAACTTAATTGAGGAGGGGGATCATCGCACAGCTCCATCCAGTCAGGACCCATCTCAACCTTGACTAATTTAAAATTTAATTTAAAAAAAAAATAAAACTTTAACCTAATATGAGTCCAAGTACCGAGTGAGAACACTCGGCATGGACTCATATTCCAAGAGTCCTGACAGGATGAAGCTGAATATGATCAACTTGAATGAGGAGGGGGATCATCGCACAGCTCCATCCAGCCAGGACCCATCTCAACCTTGACTAATTTAAAATTTAATTAAAAATAAATAAAATTTTAACCTAATATGAGTCCAAGTACCGAGTGAGAACACTCGGCATGGACTCATATTCAAAGAGTCCTGACAGGATGAAGCTGAATATGATCAACTTGAATGAGGAGGGGGATCATCGCACAGCTCCATCCAGCCAGGACCCATCTCAACCTTGACTAATTTAAAATTTAATTAAAAATAAATAAAATTTTAACCTAATATGAGTCCAAGTACCGAGTGAGAACACTCGGCATGGACTCATATTCCAAGAGTCCTGACAGGATGAAGCTGAATATGATCAACTTGAATGAGGAGGGGGATCATCGCACAGCTCCATCCAGCCAGGACCCATCTCAACCTTGACTAATTTAAAATTTAATTAAAAATAAATAAAATTTTAACCTAATATGAGTCCAAGTACCGAGTGAGAACACTCGGCATGGACTCATATTCCAAGAGTCCTGACAGGATGAAGCTGAATATGATCAACTTGAATGAGGAGGGGGATCATCGCACAGCTCCATCCAGCCAGGACCCATCTCAACCTTGACTAATTTAAAATTTAATTAAAAATAAATAAAATTTTAACCTAATATGAGTCCAAGTACCGAGTGAGAACACTCGGCATGGACTCATATTCCAAGAGTCCTGACAGGATGAAGCTGAATATGATCAACTTGAATGAGGAGGGGGATCATCGCACAGCTCCATCCAGCCAGGACCCATCTCAACCTTGACTAATTTAAAATTTAATTTAAAAAAAAATAAAACTTTAACCTAATATGAGTCCAAGTACCGAGTGAGAACACTCGGCATGGACTCATATTCCAAGGGTCCTGACAGGATGAAGCTGAATATGATCAACTTAATTGAGGAGGGGGATCATCGCACAGCTCCATCCAGTCAGGACCCATCTCAACCTTGACTAATTTCCTCTTTACAACTAAATTCTAAGAAGATTTCTATTAAAGAATCTTTTCATCAAAAAAGAATAATAAAACTACAAAGAAGAAATAAATAATTAACCACTAAAAACAAAAATTGTTTCAAATGAAATTTTCATCGCCATTCGTTGAGATCAAAACAGTTTTTCCACCAAAATTTGATTTAAAATGTTGATTGAAATTATTAAATTTAATAAAATAGTATAAATTGATATTGACGGACCGTAACTGAACTTATTTATTTATTCAAGATGATATAGGAATATTTTAGATCCAATCTACAGTATCGAACTATCGAATTTTCAGTAATTATAATGAGAATGAACAAATCCATCCAGTTTAATTAATAATTATTCAAGAATAATCAATTTATGAAAATAAGTATTTTAAACAAAAGCACGAACCAACGACTCATTGAAACCCTTGTATTGACGCCATTGAAACTCGGGTAACGATATATGTTGATTGATACACTCAAAAATTGACGTCGAACATTTGCCGCGATCTAACCTGAAAACAGAAATGTTAATATAAATATTCAAATGGTTTATTTATTTCAGCTAGGCAGCCACACAGGATGAGTGGATTCAAATAAAATGAAATTTATTTCAAATCGCAATCTTACATTGACAGAGACTACAATGTATTCAAGCCGCGTCCCTACGCCATTTCAGCAGATCAAAGAAGCGAGGCTAATTCAAAATTATTTAAATTTTTAAAATTTATTAGTCAAGGCTTTTTGATAGATAACATTGAAATAAATCAAGTTTAAATTTGTGTATTGATCTTCAAATGCTTTGATTACGCAAGCTAGCGTGCTTACAGTGTAGTCTATGTCAATGTAAGACGGAGATTCCGCCAAAAATCATTTGCTGCTCGTTCATTCGACTGGTGCGGTTGGCTTCTCTTCTTTTTTTTCTCACGAATGAACGAGTAGTCCCTTGACTGATGGCAACTTCTTATTGGCCATTGGTGGAGGTTCTCTCTTCCTCCACTCGACCTTTCTCTTTCCTTTCATTTGTTCCGTCCTTTCCCGAGCTAGGAAACTTCTTTCTTATCCTTCTCAGCTCATCTCATCTTTTTTTGTTGCTCCGGACCACTTACGTGCAACCTTACGCCGATGCCGCAATATTGAATAAACTCGCAAATTTAATAATTTAACTACAAAATCTACGAGGTTCATCAGCAAATTTGAGAATGAAAAGCTATTATCATTTAAAGAAATGGGGAAGAGTTTTTAAAACGCTATGATGAGCAAGGGAAACTACTTCACATTCTTGATGAACATTTTTAGTGATTTCAATTCAGACCATAAATATAATAACTATTACATGGTTCGATGACGATCTAAAGCCATCAATGAACCAATGATTTTTCTGGTAGCGTATTCAGCCGGGATTTTGCTTTCAAATTTTAAAAATTTAATAATGAATTACTTCATTCTCTTCACTTCAACTCGACCTGCTCTTCTTACAATCAAATACCGTTTAAAACTTGAACGATGTCCGAAACAAAATACACAACAACATATTACAATTTCAAAATAATTATGGAATTCTTTTTTGATTCCAAATAATACTTATTTAATAAAAATAATTAATTGTTACATTAAATTTAATAATCTTCGAAATTGCTTTGCGTCTCGGAATTAGTCCACAAGAAGTCTACCACCAGGGCAACTCGAAGATGAATAGGTATATTTTCGAGGAGAAGACGACGTGGTGAATATTGGCAAGGCGAAGAAGGACATTCGGGAGAAATATCTGAAAATACAAAAAAATTCCCATAGAATTTTTTATCATTTCTACTATTAACACAATTGAACAAAGCATGTAAGTGAAGAATCGCCAACAATCCTTCGACCTAATTTGAATCATCACACGATGACGGAGCACAGACCGTAGAAGTTAACGGAGGACACACCATAGATGCCTGACCATTGAATTTAAATGGATCCAGGGCCTGATCGGGTCACATCATGGATGTTGAAGACAGTTGCGGCATGTATAAGGCACGTATATTAGGAATAAGTTTGGCGAACTGGTCTCAATATATTCCAAATAAAAACGAGTCTCATCCAGGACAGGATGGGGTACCACCAATAATCCTAAAAGAACATCGCGTACTGCGTACTGCTATCGCTTCCATTGGCCAAGATGAAAAATCGATCAATTCAAGATAGAAGCACACATCCAGAATAAAAAGCATCAAGGCCACGTTGCTATCCAAGAAAAAAATTCCGAAATGCTCAAACACTACCGGTCTATCGTTTTAACATCGCAAACATCGCACAGCTCCATCCAGCCAGGAACCATCTGAGCCTTAACTAATTTAGAATTTAATTTAAAAAAATAAAATTTTAACCAATTATGAGTCCAAGTACCGAGTGAGAACACTCGGCATGGACTCATATTCCAAGGGTCCTGACAGGATGAAGCTGAATATGATCAACTGAATTGAGGAGGGGGATCATCGCACAGCTCCATCCAGTCAGGACCCATCTCAACCTTAACTAATTTAGAATTTAATTGAAAAAAATAAAACTTTAACCTAATATGAGTCCAAGTACCGAGTGAGAACACTCGGCATGGACTCATATTCCAAGGATCCTGACAAGATGAAGCTGAATATGATCAACTGAACTGAGGAGGGGGATCATCGCACAGCACCATCCAGCCAGGAGCCATCTCAACCTGAACTAATTTAAAATTGAATTTAAAAAAATAAAATTTTAACCAATTATGAGTCCAAGTACCGAGTGAGAACACTCGGCATGGACTCATATTCCAAGGGTCCTGACAGGATGAAGCTGAATATGATCAACTGAATTGAGGAGGGGGATCATCGCACAGCACCATCCAGCCAGGACCCATCTCAACCTTGACTAATTTAAAATTTAATTAAAAAAAAATAAAATTTTAACCTAATATGAGTCCAAGTACCGAGTGAGAACACTCGGCATGGACTCATATTCCAAGGATCCTGACAAGATGAAGCTGAATATGATCAACTGAACTGAGGAGGGGGATCATCGCACAGCACCATCCAGCCAGGAGCCATCTCAACCTTGACTAATTTAAAATTTAATTAAAAAAAAATAAAATTTTAACCTAATATGAGTCCAAGTACCGAGTGAGAACACTCGGCATGGACTCATATTCCAAGGGTCCTGACAGGATGAAGCTGAATATGATCAACTGAATTGAGGAGGGGGATCATCGCACAGCACCATCCAGCCAGGACCCATCTCAACCTTGACTAATTTAAAATTTAATTAAAAAAAAATAAAATTTTAACCTAATATGAGTCCAAGTACCGAGTGAGAACACTCGGCATGGACTCATATTCCAAGGGTCCTGACAGGATGAAGCTGAATATGATCAACTGAATTGAGGAGGGGGATCATCGCACAGCACCATCCAGCCAGGACCCATCTCAACCTTGACTAATTTAAAATTTAATTAAAAAAAAATAAAATTTTAACCTAATATGAGTCCAAGTACCGAGTGAGAACACTCGGCATGGACTCATATTCCAAGGGTCCTGACAGGATGAAGCTGAATATGATCAACTGAATTGAGGAGGGGGATCATCGCACAGCACCATCCAGCCAGGACCCATCTCAACCTTGACTAATTTAAAATTTAATTAAAAAAAAATAAAATTTTAACCTAATATGAGTCCAAGTACCGAGTGAGAACACTCGGCATGGACTCATATTCCAAGGATCCTGACAAGATGAAGCTTGATATGATCAACTGAATTGAGGAGGGGGATCATCGCACAGCTCCATCCCGCCAGGACCCATCTCAACCTTGACTAATTTAAAATTGAATTTAAAAAAATAAAATTTTAACCAATTATGAGTCCAAGTACCGAGTGAGAACACTCGGCATGGACTCATATTCCAAGGGTCCTGACAGGATGAAGCTGAATATGATCAACTGAATTTAGGAGGGGGATCATCGCACAGCACCATCCAGCCAGGACCCATCTCAACCTTGACTAATTTAAAATTTAATTAAAAAAAAATAAAATTTTAACCTAATATGAGTCCAAGTACCGAGTGAGAACACTCGGCATGGACTCATATTCCAAGGGTCCTGACAGGATGAAGCTGAATATGATCAACTTAAATGAGGAGGGGGATCATCGCACAGCTCCATCCAGCCAGGACCCATCTCAACCTTGACTAATTTAAAATTTAATTAAAAAAAAATAAAATTTTAACCTAATATGAGTCCAAGTACCGAGTGAGAACACTCGGCATGGACTCATATTCCAAGGGTCCTGACAGGATGAAGCTGAATATGATCAACTGAATTGAGGAGGGGGATCATCGCACAGCACCATCCAGCCAGGACCCATCTCAACCTTAACTAATTTAGAATTTAATTGAAAAAAATAAAACTTTAACCTAATATGAGTCCAAGTACCGAGTGAGAACACTCGGCATGGACTCATATTCCAAGGATCCTGACAAGATGAAGCTTGATATGATCAACTGAATTGAGGAGGGGGATCATCGCACAGCTCCATCCCGCCAGGACCCATCTCAACCTTGACTAATTTAAAATTGAATTTAAAAAAATAAAATTTTAACCAATTATGAGTCCAAGTACCGAGTGAGAACACTCGGCATGGACTCATATTCCAAGGGTCCTGACAGGATGAAGCTGAATATGATCAACTGAATTTAGGAGGGGGATCATCGCACAGCACCATCCAGCCAGGACCCATCTCAACCTTGACTAATTTAAAATTTAATTAAAAAAAAATAAAATTTCAACCTAATATGAGTCCAAGTACCGAGTGAGAACACTCGGCATGGACTCATATTCCAAGGGTCCTGACAGGATGAAGCTGAATATGATCAACTGAATTGAGGAGGGGGATCATCGCACAGCTCCATCCCGCCAGGACCCATCTCAACCTTGACTAATTTAAAATTTAATTAAAAAAAAATAAAATTTTAACCTAATATGAGTCCAAGTACCGAGTGAGAACACTCGGCATGGACTCATATTCCAAGGGTCCTGACAGGATGAAGCTGAATATGATCAACTTAAATGAGGAGGGGGATCATCGCACAGCTCCATCCAGCCAGGACCCATCTCAACCTTGACTAATTTAAAATTTAATTAAAAAAAAATAAAATTTTAACCTAATATGAGTCCAAGTACCGAGTGAGAACACTCGGCATGGACTCATATTCCAAGGGTCCTGACAGGATGAAGCTGAATATGATCAACTGAATTGAGGAGGGGGATCATCGCACAGCACCATCCAGCCAGGACCCATCTCAACCTTAACTAATTTAGAATTTAATTGAAAAAAATAAAACTTTAACCTAATATGAGTCCAAGTACCGAGTGAGAACACTCGGCATGGACTCATATTCCAAGGATCCTGACAAGATGAAGCTGAATATGATCAACTGAACTGAGGAGGGGGATCATCGCACAGCACCATCCAGCCAGGAGCCATCTCAACCTGAACTAATTTAAAATTGAATTTAAAAAAATAAAATTTTAACCAATTATGAGTCCAAGTACCGAGTGAGAACACTCGGCATGGACTCATATTCCAAGGGTCCTGACAGGATGAAGCTGAATATGATCAACTGAATTGAGGAGGGGGATCATCGCACAGCACCATCCAGCCAGGACCCATCTCAACCTTGACTAATTTAAAATTTAATTAAAAAAAAATAAAATTTTAACCTAATATGAGTCCAAGTACCGAGTGAGAACACTCGGCATGGACTCATATTCCAAGGGTCCTGACAGGATGAAGCTGAATATGATCAACTTAAATGAGGAGGGGGATCATCGCACAGCTCCATCCAGCCAGGACCCATCTCAACCTTGACTAATTTAAAATTTAATTAAAAAAAAATAAAATTTTAACCTAATATGAGTCCAAGTACCGAGTGAGAACACTCGGCATGGACTCATATTCCAAGGGTCCTGACAGGATGAAGCTGAATATGATCAACTGAATTGAGGAGGGGGATCATCGCACAGCACCATCCAGCCAGGACCCATCTCAACCTTGACTAATTTAAAATTTAATTAAAAAAAAATAAAATTTTAACCTAATATGAGTCCAAGTACCGAGTGAGAACACTCGGCATGGACTCATATTCCAAGGATCCTGACAAGATGAAGCTGAATATGATCAACTGAACTGAGGAGGGGGATCATCGCACAGCACCATCCAGCCAGGAGCCATCTCAACCTGAACTAATTTAAAATTGAATTTAAAAAAATAAAATTTTAACCAATTATGAGTCCAAGTACCGAGTGAGAACACTCGGCATGGACTCATATTCCAAGGGTCCTGACAGGATGAAGCTGAATATGATCAACTGAATTGAGGAGGGGGATCATCGCACAGCTCCATCCCGGCAGGAACGATCTCAGCCTTAACTAATTTAGAATTTAATTGAAAAAAATAAAACTTTAACCTAATATGAGTCCAAGTACCGAGTGAGAACACTCGGCATGGACTCATATTCCAAGGATCCTGACAAGATGAAGCTTGATATGATCAACTGAATTGAGGAGGGGGATCATCGCACAGCTCCATCCCGCCAGGACCCATCTCAACCTTGACTAATTTAAAATTGAATTTAAAAAAATAAAATTTTAACCAATTATGAGTCCAAGTACCGAGTGAGAACACTCGGCGTGGACTCATATTCCAAGGGTCCTGACAGGATGAAGCTGAATATGATCAACTGAATTGAGGAGGGGGATCATCGCACAGCTCCATCCCGGCAGGAACGATCTCAGCCTTAACTAATTTAGAATTTAATTGAAAAAAATAAAATTTTAACCAATTATGAGTCCAAGTACCGAGTGAGAACACTCGGCATGGACTCATATTCCAAGGATCCTGACAAGATGAAGCTTGATATGATCAACTGAATTGAGGAGGGGGATCATCGCACAGCTCCATCCCGCCAGGACCCATCTCAACCTTGACTAATTTAAAATTGAATTTAAAAAAATAAAATTTTAACCAATTATGAGTCCAAGTACCGAGTGAGAACACTCGGCATGGACTCATATTCCAAGGGTCCTGACAGGATGAAGCTGAATATGATCAACTGAATTTAGGAGGGGGATCATCGCACAGCACCATCCAGCCAGGACCCATCTCAACCTTGACTAATTTAAAATTTAATTAAAAAAAAATAAAATTTTAACCTAATATGAGTCCAAGTACCGAGTGAGAACACTCGGCATGGACTCATATTCCAAGGGTCCTGACAGGATGAAGCTGAATATGATCAACTTAAATGAGGAGGGGGATCATCGCACAGCTCCATCCAGCCAGGACCCATCTCAACCTTGACTAATTTAAAATTTAATTAAAAAAAAATAAAATTTTAACCTAATATGAGTCCAAGTACCGAGTGAGAACACTCGGCATGGACTCATATTCCAAGGGTCCTGACAGGATGAAGCTGAATATGATCAACTGAATTGAGGAGGGGGATCATCGCACAGCACCATCCAGCCAGGACCCATCTCAACCTTGACTAATTTAAAATTTAATTAAAAAAAAATAAAATTTTAACCTAATATGAGTCCAAGTACCGAGTGAGAACACTCGGCATGGACTCATATTCCAAGGGTCCTGACAGGATGAAGCTGAATATGATCAACTGAATTGAGGAGGGGGATCATCGCACAGCACCATCCAGCCAGGACCCATCTCAACCTTGACTAATTTAAAATTTAATTAAAAAAAAATAAAATTTTAACCTAATATGAGTCCAAGTACCGAGTGAGAACACTCGGCATGGACTCATATTCCAAGGATCCTGACAAGATGAAGCTGAATATGATCAACTGAACTGAGGAGGGGGATCATCGCACAGCACCATCCAGCCAGGAGCCATCTCAACCTGAACTAATTTAAAATTGAATTTAAAAAAATAAAATTTTAACCAATTATGAGTCCAAGTACCGAGTGAGAACACTCGGCATGGACTCATATTCCAAGGGTCCTGACAGGATGAAGCTGAATATGATCAACTGAATTGAGGAGGGGGATCATCGCACAGCTCCATCCCGGCAGGAACGATCTCAACCTTGACTAATTTAAAATTTAATTAAAAAAAAATAAAATTTTAACCTAATATGAGTCCAAGTACCGAGTGAGAACACTCGGCATGGACTCATATTCCAAGGCTCCTGACAGGATGAAGCTGAATATGATCAACTTAAATGAGGAGGGGGATCATCGCACAGCTCCATCCAGCCAGGACCCATCTCAACCTTGACTAATTTAAAATTTAATTTTAAAAAAATAAAATTTTAACCTAATATGAGTCCAAGTACCGAGTGAGAACACTCGGCATGGACTCATATTCCAAGGGTCCTGACAGGATGAAGCTGAATATGATCAACTGAATTGAGGAGGGGGATCATCGCACAGCTCCATCCCGGCAGGAACGATCTCAACCTTGACTAATTTAAAATTTAATTTTAAAAAAATAAAATTTTAACCTAATATGAGTCCAAGTACCGAGTGAGAACACTCGGCATGGACTCATATTCCAAGGCTCCTGACAGGATGAAGCTGAATATGATCAACTTAAATGAGGAGGGGGATCATCGCACAGCTCCATCCAGCCAGGACCCATCTCAACCTTGACTAATTTAAAATTTAATTAAAAAAAAATAAAATTTTAACCTAATATGAGTCCAAGTACCGAGTGAGAACACTCGGCATGGACTCATATTCCAAGGCTCCTGACAGGATGAAGCTGAATATGATCAACTTAAATGAGGAGGGAGATCATCGCACAGCTCCATCCAGCCAGGACCCATCTCAACCTTGACTAATTTAAAATTTAATTAAAAAAAAATAAAATTTTAACCTAATATGAGTCCAAGTACCGAGTGAGAACACTCGGCATGGACTCATATTCCAAGGGTCCTGACAGGATGAAGCTGAATATGATCAACTTAAATGAGGAGGGAGATCATCGCACAGCTCCATCCAGCCAGGACCCATCTCAACCTTGACTAATTTAAAATTTAATTAAAAAAAAATAAAATTTTAACCTAATATGAGTCCAAGTACCGAGTGAGAACACTCGGCATGGACTCATATTCCAAGGCTCCTGACAGGATGAAGCTGAATATGATCAACTTAAATGAGGAGGGAGATCATCGCACAGCTCCATCCAGCCAGGACCCATCTCAACCTTGACTAATTTAAAATTTAATTTTAAAAAAATAAAATTTTAACCTAATATGAGTCCAAGTACCGAGTGAGAACACTCGGCATGGACTCATATTCCAAGGGTCCTGACAGGATGAAGCTGAATATGATCAACTGAATTGAGGAGGGGGATCATCGCACAGCTCCATCCCGGCAGGAACGATCTCAACCTTGACTAATTTAAAATTTAATTTTAAAAAAATAAAATTTTAACCTAATATGAGTCCAAGTACCGAGTGAGAACACTCGGCATGGACTCATATTCCAAGGCTCCTGACAGGATGAAGCTGAATATGATCAACTTAAATGAGGAGGGGGATCATCGCACAGCTCCATCCAGCCAGGACCCATCTCAACCTTGACTAATTTAAAATTTAATTAAAAAAAAATAAAATTTTAACCTAATATGAGTCCAAGTACCGAGTGAGAACACTCGGCATGGACTCATATTCCAAGGCTCCTGACAGGATGAAGCTGAATATGATCAACTTAAATGAGGAGGGAGATCATCGCACAGCTCCATCCAGCCAGGACCCATCTCAACCTTGACTAATTTAAAATTTAATTAAAAAAAAATAAAATTTTAACCTAATATGAGTCCAAGTACCGAGTGAGAACACTCGGCATGGACTCATATTCCAAGGGTCCTGACAGGATGAAGCTGAATATGATCAACTTAAATGAGGAGGGGGATCATCGCACAGCTCCATCCAGCCAGGACCCATCTCAACCTTGACTAATTTAAAATTTAATTTTAAAAAAAATAAAACTTTAACCTAATATGAGTCCAAGTACCGAGTGAGAACACTCGGCATGGACTCATATTCCAAGGGTCCTGACAGGATGAAGCTGAATATGATCAACTTAAATGAGGAGGGAGATCATCGCACAGCTCCATCCAGTCAGGACCCATCTCAACCTTGACTAATTTAAAATTTAATTTAAAAAAAAATAAAATTTTAACCTAATATGAGTCCAAGTACCGAGTGAGAACACTCGGCATGGACTCATATTCCAAGGGTCCTGACAGGATGAAGCTGAATATGATCAACTTAAATGAGGAGGGAGATCATCGCACAGCTCCATCCAGCCAGGACCCATCTCAACCTTGACTAATTTAAAATTTAATTAAAAAAAAAATAAAATTTTAACCTAATATGAGTCCAAGTACCGAGTGAGAACACTCGGCATGGACTCATATTCCAAGGGTCCTGACAGGATGAAGCTGAATATGATCAACTTAATTGAGGAGGGGGATCATCGCACAGCTCCATCCAGTCAGGACCCATCTCAACCTTGACTAATTTAAAATTTAATTTAAAAAAAAATAAAATTTTAACCTAATATGAGTCCAAGTACCGAGTGAGAACACTCGGCATGGACTCATATTCCAAGAGTCCTGACAGGATGAAGCTGAATATGATCAACTTGAATGAGGAGGGGGATCATCGCACAGCTCCATCCAGTCAGGACCCATCTCAACCTTGACTAATTTAAAATTTAATTTAAAAAAAAATAAAACTTTAACCTAATATGAGTCCAAGTACCGAGTGAGAACACTCGGCATGGACTCATATTCCAAGGGTCCTGACAGGATGAAGCTGAATATGATCAACTTAATTGAGGAGGGGGATCATCGCACAGCTCCATCCAGTCAGGACCCATCTCAACCTTGACTAATTTAAAATTTAATTTAAAAAAAAATAAAACTTTAACCTAATATGAGTCCAAGTACCGAGTGAGAACACTCGGCATGGACTCATATTCCAAGGGTCCTGACAGGATGAAGCTGAATATGATCAACTTAATTGAGGAGGGGGATCATCGCACAGCTCCATCCAGTCAGGACCCATCTCAACCTTGACTAATTTAAAATTTAATTTAAAAAAAAATAAAATTTTAACCTAATATGAGTCCAAGTACCGAGTGAGAACACTCGGCATGGACTCATATTCCAAGAGTCCTGACAGGATGAAGCTGAATATGATCAACTTGAATGAGGAGGGGGATCATCGCACAGCTCCATCCAGTCAGGACCCATCTCAACCTTGACTAATTTAAAATTTAATTTAAAAAAAAATAAAACTTTAACCTAATATGAGTCCAAGTACCGAGTGAGAACACTCGGCATGGACTCATATTCCAAGGGTCCTGACAGGATGAAGCTGAATATGATCAACTTAATTGAGGAGGGGGATCATCGCACAGCTCCATCCAGTCAGGACCCATCTCAACCTTGACTAATTTAAAATTTAATTTAAAAAAAAATAAAACTTTAACCTAATATGAGTCCAAGTACCGAGTGAGAACACTCGGCATGGACTCATATTCCAAGGGTCCTGACAGGATGAAGCTGAATATGATCAACTTAATTGAGGAGGGGGATCATCGCACAGCTCCATCCAGTCAGGACCCATCTCAACCTTGACTAATTTAAAATTTAATTTAAAAAAAAATAAAATTTTAACCTAATATGAGTCCAAGTACCGAGTGAGAACACTCGGCATGGACTCATATTCCAAGGGTCCTGACAGGATGAAGCTGAATATGATCAACTTAAATGAGGAGGGAGATCATCGCACAGCTCCATCCAGCCAGGACCCATCTCAACCTTGACTAATTTAAAATTTAATTAAAAAAAAAATAAAATTTTAACCTAATATGAGTCCAAGTACCGAGTGAGAACACTCGGCATGGACTCATATTCCAAGAGTCCTGACAGGATGAAGCTGAATATGATCAACTTAAATGAGGAGGGAGATCATCGCACAGCTCCATCCAGTCAGGACCCATCTCAACCTTGACTAATTTAAAATTTAATTAAAAAAAAATAAAATTTTAACCTAATATGAGTCCAAGTACCGAGTGAGAACACTCGGCATGGACTCATATTCCAAGGGTCCTGACAGGATGAAGCTGAATATGATCAACTTAAATGAGGAGGGGGATCATCGCACAGCTCCATCCAGTCAGGACCCATCTCAACCTTGACTAATTTAAAATTTAATTTAAAAAAAAAATAAAACTTTAACCTAATATGAGTCCAAGTACCGAGTGAGAACACTCGGCATGGACTCATATTCCAAGGCTCCTGACAGGATGAAGCTGAATATGATCAACTTAAATGAGGAGGGAGATCATCGCACAGCTCCATCCAGCCAGGACCCATCTCAACCTTGACTAATTTAAAATTTAATTAAAAAAAAATAAAATTTTAACCTAATATGAGTCCAAGTACCGAGTGAGAACACTCGGCATGGACTCATATTCCAAGGGTCCTGACAGGATGAAGCTGAATATGATCAACTTAAATGAGGAGGGGGATCATCGCACAGCTCCATCCAGCCAGGACCCATCTCAACCTTGACTAATTTAAAATTTAATTTTAAAAAAAATAAAACTTTAACCTAATATGAGTCCAAGTACCGAGTGAGAACACTCGGCATGGACTCATATTCCAAGGGTCCTGACAGGATGAAGCTGAATATGATCAACTTAAATGAGGAGGGAGATCATCGCACAGCTCCATCCAGTCAGGACCCATCTCAACCTTGACTAATTTAAAATTTAATTTAAAAAAAAATAAAATTTTAACCTAATATGAGTCCAAGTACCGAGTGAGAACACTCGGCATGGACTCATATTCCAAGGGTCCTGACAGGATGAAGCTGAATATGATCAACTTAAATGAGGAGGGAGATCATCGCACAGCTCCATCCAGCCAGGACCCATCTCAACCTTGACTAATTTAAAATTTAATTAAAAAAAAAATAAAATTTTAACCTAATATGAGTCCAAGTACCGAGTGAGAACACTCGGCATGGACTCATATTCCAAGGGTCCTGACAGGATGAAGCTGAATATGATCAACTTAATTGAGGAGGGGGATCATCGCACAGCTCCATCCAGTCAGGACCCATCTCAACCTTGACTAATTTAAAATTTAATTTAAAAAAAAATAAAATTTTAACCTAATATGAGTCCAAGTACCGAGTGAGAACACTCGGCATGGACTCATATTCCAAGAGTCCTGACAGGATGAAGCTGAATATGATCAACTTGAATGAGGAGGGGGATCATCGCACAGCTCCATCCAGTCAGGACCCATCTCAACCTTGACTAATTTAAAATTTAATTTAAAAAAAAATAAAACTTTAACCTAATATGAGTCCAAGTACCGAGTGAGAACACTCGGCATGGACTCATATTCCAAGGGTCCTGACAGGATGAAGCTGAATATGATCAACTTAATTGAGGAGGGGGATCATCGCACAGCTCCATCCAGTCAGGACCCATCTCAACCTTGACTAATTTAAAATTTAATTTAAAAAAAAATAAAACTTTAACCTAATATGAGTCCAAGTACCGAGTGAGAACACTCGGCATGGACTCATATTCCAAGGGTCCTGACAGGATGAAGCTGAATATGATCAACTTAATTGAGGAGGGGGATCATCGCACAGCTCCATCCAGTCAGGACCCATCTCAACCTTGACTAATTTAAAATTTAATTTAAAAAAAAATAAAATTTTAACCTAATATGAGTCCAAGTACCGAGTGAGAACACTCGGCATGGACTCATATTCCAAGAGTCCTGACAGGATGAAGCTGAATATGATCAACTTGAATGAGGAGGGGGATCATCGCACAGCTCCATCCAGTCAGGACCCATCTCAACCTTGACTAATTTAAAATTTAATTTAAAAAAAAATAAAACTTTAACCTAATATGAGTCCAAGTACCGAGTGAGAACACTCGGCATGGACTCATATTCCAAGGGTCCTGACAGGATGAAGCTGAATATGATCAACTTAATTGAGGAGGGGGATCATCGCACAGCTCCATCCAGTCAGGACCCATCTCAACCTTGACTAATTTAAAATTTAATTTAAAAAAAAATAAAACTTTAACCTAATATGAGTCCAAGTACCGAGTGAGAACACTCGGCATGGACTCATATTCCAAGGGTCCTGACAGGATGAAGCTGAATATGATCAACTTAATTGAGGAGGGGGATCATCGCACAGCTCCATCCAGTCAGGACCCATCTCAACCTTGACTAATTTAAAATTTAATTTAAAAAAAAATAAAATTTTAACCTAATATGAGTCCAAGTACCGAGTGAGAACACTCGGCATGGACTCATATTCCAAGGGTCCTGACAGGATGAAGCTGAATATGATCAACTTAAATGAGGAGGGAGATCATCGCACAGCTCCATCCAGCCAGGACCCATCTCAACCTTGACTAATTTAAAATTTAATTAAAAAAAAAATAAAATTTTAACCTAATATGAGTCCAAGTACCGAGTGAGAACACTCGGCATGGACTCATATTCCAAGAGTCCTGACAGGATGAAGCTGAATATGATCAACTTAAATGAGGAGGGAGATCATCGCACAGCTCCATCCAGTCAGGACCCATCTCAACCTTGACTAATTTAAAATTTAATTAAAAAAAAATAAAATTTTAACCTAATATGAGTCCAAGTACCGAGTGAGAACACTCGGCATGGACTCATATTCCAAGGGTCCTGACAGGATGAAGCTGAATATGATCAACTTAAATGAGGAGGGGGATCATCGCACAGCTCCATCCAGTCAGGACCCATCTCAACCTTGACTAATTTAAAATTTAATTTAAAAAAAAAATAAAACTTTAACCTAATATGAGTCCAAGTACCGAGTGAGAACACTCGGCATGGACTCATATTCCAAGAGTCCTGACAGGATGAAGCTGAATATGATCAACTTGAATGAGGAGGGGGATCATCGCACAGCTCCATCCAGCCAGGACCCATCTCAACCTTGACTAATTTAAAATTTAATTTAAAAAAAAATAAAACTTTAACCTAATATGAGTCCAAGTACCGAGTGAGAACACTCGGCATGGACTCATATTCCAAGGGTCCTGACAGGATGAAGCTGAATATGATCAACTTAATTGAGGAGGGGGATCATCGCACAGCTCCATCCAGTCAGGACCCATCTCAACCTTGACTAATTTCCTCTTTACAACTAAATTCTAAGAAGATTTCTATTAAAGAATCTTTTCATCAAAAAAGAATAATAAAACTACAAAGAAGAAATAAATAATTAACCACTAAAAACAAAAATTGTTTCAAATGAAATTTTCATCGCCATTCGTTGAGATCAAAACAGTTTTTCCACCAAAATTTGATTTAAAATGTTGATTGAAATTATTAAATTTAATAAAATAGTATAAATTGATATTGACGGACCGTAACTAAACTTATTTATTTATTCAAGATGATATAGGAATATTTTAGATCCAATCTACAGTATCGAACTATCGAATTTTCAGTAATTATAATGAGAATGAACAAATCCATCCAGTTTAATTAATAATTATTCAAGAATAATCAATTTATGAAAATAAGTATTTTAAACAAAAGCACGAACCAACGACTCATTGAAACCCTTGTATTGACGCCATTGAAACTCGGGTAACGATATATGTTGATTGATACACTCAAAAATTGACGTCGAACATTTGCCGCGATCTAACCTGAAAACAGAAATGTTAATATAAATATTCAAATGGTTTATTTATTTCAGCTAGGCAGCCACACAGGATGAGTGGATTCAAATAAAATGAAATTTATTTCAAATCGCAATCTTACATTGACAGAGACTACAATGTATTCAAGCCGCGTCCCTACGCCATTTCAGCAGATCAAAGAAGCAAGGCTAATTCAAAATTATTTAAATTTATTGATCTCCAAGGCTTTGACTACGCAAGCTAGCGTGCTTACAGTGTAGTCTATGTCAATGTAAGACGGAGATTCCGCCAAAAATCATTTGCTACTCGTTCATTCGACCTGTGCGGTTGGCTTCTCTTCTTTTTTTCTCACGAATGAACGAGTAGTCCCTTGACTGATGGCAACTTCTTATTAGCCATTGGTGGAGGTTCTGGTTTTTTTCTATTAATGAATTTCACGCAGGAATGCGTACATCTCATGAACACCTTTGTAATTACCAGTGTCGTCGTCGTCAGAACCCTGAAAATATGAGTCCATTTTATTTTTTTTTAATTCAAGGTTAAGGTGGGTCCTGGCTGGATGAAGCTGTGCGATGATCCCCTCCTCAATTCAGTTGATCATATTCAGCTTCATCCTGTCAGGACCCTTGGAATATGAGTCCATGCCGAATGACTCGGTAGTTGGACTCATATTAGGTTAAAATATTATTTTTGATAAAAAATCCCAATTTTGAATTCCAGCCAAGATGAAAAAGCTCATTATGATTACATTGTTTAATTTGAATTATCAGCGTCCACTAATGAAAATGTAAACAATGCACAAATTTATTTTGAAGATCAACCTTATTCAAATATTTTAAAACATATGATCACCACTATGTAATTAACTTGTTTGTCGTTTGCTGAATACTTTCCAAATGCTCGATTTAAATTATAAATATGCCCATCTTCATGCTCTACGAGGGAAGCAACGAGCCTAGCTTTTTTGCAAACAAGAATCATGTAATTTTATTTTATATTGAACGTTTTAGCACTGAAAATTGGTTTGAATTTTTTTAATTATCTGAATAGCTCACCTTTTCCTTACTAATCTTGTGCTCTGTAATGCGTACGTCCCATAAACTCTTTTGTGATTACCAGTGTTATTGACAGAATTCAGATTTTGAGAATATTATGAATTCAGAATATTTATTTTTGTAATATGCGTCGATTATTCTGAATGGAATGCGTACTTCAAAATTTCCATGTAATACTAGAATTTGTTAACCAGCTATGGATGTTGAAACGATTCTGCTATTCTGATTCTAACTTGTGGGGCTCTATGTAATTGTTCTATCAATTTCAGAATACATAGTTAACCTGGCCACAGAAGATGTCATAAGAGCAGGTTATGCAAGGATCCACGCTAGCAGATGGGGTTTGTTTAGTGATTTCTGAGCATATTAATATAAATAATTTTAAGATAACCATGTTGGATTCACCACTGCAGAGAATTTCCAATTTCGCCTTCTTGCACAGCCGTTAGCTACACCAATCTTTCTTCAATAGTTTAAACAAAGAAATGTTCGCAAATGACAAGTATCTTATAATCTTATATTATAATACATATTTTATCAAGTATAACGAAATTTTTTCAAATTTATTCAATTTTGAATTGTTTTAATGGAAATAAAAATATTGTTGAGAAATAAGAGAGAGAACAAAAACATGCGTTACGATAGTTTATCGAGTACGTTATTTGAAGATTACTGAACGCACATAATCATTTTTTAAGATTTTCGAAAAATGATGACAAATCAATTTTTAAGATTTTCAGAATTTTGTTTTCATTCTTTTTCTGTAAAATTTTTCTTTAAATTGTTAGATTATGGCTCATCGGACTGCATATATCTTGCCACTGGAATTCTGACTGTTGGATCATACTTTTCTCTCATTACTTTAAAAATTCAATTTAAATTAGTTAAGGTTAAGGTGGGTCCTGGCTTCATCCTGTCAGGACCCTTGGAATATGAGTCCATGTCGAGTGTTCTCACTCGGTACTTGGTCTCGTATTAGGTTATAGTATTTTTTTAATTAAATTTTAAATTAGTTAAGGTTGAGATGGGTCCTGGCTGGATGGAGCTGTGCGATGATCCCCCTCCTCATTCAAGTTGATCATATTCAGCTTCATCCTGCAGGACCCTTTGAATATGAGTCCATGCCGGGTGTTCTCACTCGGTACTTGGACTCATATTAGGTTAAAATTTTATTTTTTTTAATTAAATTTTAAATTAGTTAAGGTAGAGATGGGTCCTGACTGGATGGAGCTGTGCGATGATCCCCCTCCTCAATTAAGTTGATCATATTCAGCTTCATCCTGTCAGGACCCTTTGAATATGAGTCCATGCCGAGTGTTCTCACTCGGTACTTGGACTCATATTAGGTTAAAGTTTTATTTTTTTTTTAATTAAATTTTAAATTAGTCAAGGTTGAGATGGGTCCTGACTGGATGGAGCTGTGCGATGATCCCCCTCCTCAATTAAGTTGATCATATTCAGCTTCATCCTGTCAGGACCCTTTGAATATGAGTCCATGCCGGGTGTTCTCACTCGGTACTTGGACTCATATTAGGTTAAAATTTTATTTTTTTTAATTAAATTTTAAATTAGTTAAGGTAGAGATGGGTCCTGACTGGATGGAGCTGTGCGATGATCCCCCTCCTCAATTAAGTTGATCATATTCAGCTTCATCCTGTCAGGACCCTTGGAATATGAGTCCATGCCGAGTGTTCTCACTCGGTACTTGGACTCATATTAGGTTAAAGTTTTATTTTTTTCAATTAAATTCTAAATTAGTTAAGGCTGAGATGGTTCCTGCCGGGATGGAGCTGTGCGATGATCCCCCTCCTCATTCAAGTTGATCATATTCAGCTTCATCCTGTCAGGACCCTTGGAATATGAGTCCATGCCGAGTGTTCTCACTCGGTACTTGGACTCATATTAGGTTAAAATTTTATTTTTTTTTAATTAAATTTTAAATTAGTCAAGGTTGAGATGGATCCTGGCTGGATGGAGCTGTGCGATGATCCCCCTCCTCATTCAAGTTGATCATATTCAGCTTTATCCTGTCAGGACCCTTGGAATATGAGTCCATGCCGAGTGTTCTCACTCGGTACTTGGACTCATATTAGGTTAAAATTTTATTTTTTTTAAATTAAATTTTAAATTAGTCAAGGTTGAGATGGATCCTGGCTGGATGGAGCTGTGCGATGATCCCCCTCCTCATTCAAGTTGATCATATTCAGCTTCATCCTGTCAGGACCCTTGGAATATGAGTCCATGCCGAGTGTTCTCACTCGGTACTTGGACTCATATTAGGTTAAAATTTTATTTTTTTTAATTAAATTTTAAATTAGTTAAGGTTGAGATGGGTCCTGGCTGGATGGAGCTGTGCGATGATCCCCCTCCTCATTCAAGTTGATCATATTCAGCTTTATCCTGTCAGGACCCTTGGAATATGAGTCCATGCCGAGTGTTCTCACTCGGTACTTGGACTCATATTAGGTTAAAATTTTATTTTTTTTAAATTAAATTTTAAATTAGTCAAGGTTGAGATGGATCCTGGCTGGATGGAGCTGTGCGATGATCCCCCTCCTCATTCAAGTTGATCATATTCAGCTTCATCCTGTCAGGACCCTTGGAATATGAGTCCATGCCGAGTGTTCTCACTCGGTACTTGGACTCATATTAGGTTAAAATTTTATTTTTTTTAATTAAATTTTAAATTAGTTAAGGTTGAGATGGGTCCTGGCTGGATGGAGCTGTGCGATGATCCCCCTCCTCATTCAAGTTGATCATATTCAGCTTCATCCTGTCAGGACCCTTGGAATATGAGTCCATGCCGAGTGTTCTCACTCGGTACTTGGACTCATATTAGGTTAAAATTTTATTTTTTTTAAATTAAATTTTAAATTAGTCAAGGTTGAGATGGATCCTGGCTGGATGGAGCTGTGCGATGATCCCCATCCTCATTCAAGTTGATCATATTCAGCTTCATCCTGTCAGGACCCTTGGAATATGAGTCCATGCCGAGTGTTCTCACTCGGTACTTGGACTCATATTAGGTTAAAATTTTATTTTTTTTAATTAAATTTTAAATTAGTTAAGGTTGAGATGGGTCCTGGCTGGATGGAGCTGTGCGATGATCCCCCTCCTCATTCAAGTTGATCATATTCAGCTTCATCCTGTCAGGACCCTTGGAATATGAGTCCATGCCGAGTGTTCTCACTCGGTACTTGGACTCATATTAGGTTAAAGTTTTATTTTTTTCAATTAAATTCTAAATTAGTTAAGGCTGAGATGGTTCCTGGCTGGATGGAGCTGTGCGATGATCCCCCTCCTCATTCAAGTTGATCATATTCAGCTTCATCCTGTCAGGACCCTTGGAATATGAGTCCATGCCGAGTGTTCTCACTCGGTACTTGGACTCATAATTGGTTAAAATTTTATTTTTTTAAATTCAATTTTAAATTAGTTCAGGTTGAGATGGGTCCTGACTGGATGGAGCTGTGCGATGATCCCCCTCCTCATTCAAGTTGATCATATTCAGCTTTATCCTGTCAGGACCCTTGGAATATGAGTCCATGCCGAGTGTTCTCACTCGGTACTTGGACTCATATTAGGTTAAAATTTTATTTTTTTTAAATTAAATTTTAAATTAGTCAAGGTTGAGATGGATCCTGGCTGGATGGAGCTGTGCGATGATCCCCCTCCTCATTCAAGTTGATCATATTCAGCTTCATCCTGTCAGGAACCTTGGAATATGAGTCCATGCCGAGTGTTCTCACTCGGTACTTGGACTCATATTAGGTTAAAATTTTATTTTTTTTAAATTAAATTTTAAATTAGTCAAGGTTGAGATGGATCCTGGCTGGATGGAGCTGTGCGATGATCCCCCTCCTCATTCAAGTTGATCATATTCAGCTTCATCCTGTCAGGAACCTTGGAATATGAGTCCATGCCGAGTGTTCTCACTCGGTACTTGGACTCATATTAGGTTAAAATTTTATTTTTTTTAAATTAAATTTTAAATTAGTCAAGGTTGAGATGGATCCTGGATGGATGGAGCTGTGCGATGATCCCCCTCCTCATTCAAGTTGATCATATTCAGCTTCATCCTGTCAGGACCCTTTGAATATGAGTCCATGCCGAGTGTTCTCACTCGGTACTTGGACTCATATTAGGTTAAAATTTTATTTTTTTTAATTAAATTTTAAATTAGTTAAGGTTGAGATGGGTCCTGGCTGGATGGAGCTGTGCGATGATCCCCCTCCTCATTCAAGTTGATCATATTCAGCTTCATCCTGTCAGGACCCTTGGAATATGAGTCCATGCCGAGTGTTCTCACTCGGTACTTGGACTCATATTAGGTTAAAATTTTATTTTTTTTAAATTAAATTTTAAATTAGTCAAGGTTGAGATGGATCCTGGCTGGATGGAGCTGTGCGATGATCCCCCTCCTCATTCAAGTTGATCATATTCAGCTTCATCCTGTCAGGACCCTTGGAATATGAGTCCATGCCGAGTGTTCTCACTCGGTACTTGGACTCATATTAGGTTAAAATTTTATTTTTTTTAAATTAAATTTTAAATTAGTCAAGGTTGAGATGGATCCTGGCTGGATGGAGCTGTGCGATGATCCCCCTCCTCATTCAAGTTGATCATATTCAGCTTCATCCTGTCAGGAACCTTGGAATATGAGTCCATGCCGAGTGTTCTCACTCGGTACTTGGACTCATATTAGGTTAAAATTTTATTTTTTTTAAATTAAATTTTAAATTAGTCAAGGTTGAGATGGATCCTGGCTGGATGGAGCTGTGCGATGATCCCCCTCCTCATTCAAGTTGATCATATTCAGCTTCATCCTGTCAGGACCCTTGGAATATGAGTCCATGCCGAGTGTTCTCACTCGGTACTTGGACTCATATTAGGTTAAAATTTTATTTTTTTTTAATTAAATTTTAAATTAGTCAAGGTTGAGATGGATCCTGGCTGGATGGAGCTGTGCGATGATCCCCCTCCTCATTCAAGTTGATCATATTCAGCTTCATCCTGTCAGGACCCTTGGAATATGAGTCCATGCCGAGTGTTCTCACTCGGTACTTGGACTCATATTAGGTTAAAATTTTATTTTTTTTTAATTAAATTTTAAATTAGTCAAGGTTGAGATGGATCCTGGCTGGATGGAGCTGTGCGATGATCCCCCTCCTCATTCAAGTTGATCATATTCAGCTTCATCCTGTCAGGACCCTTGGAATATGAGTCCATGCCGAGTGTTCTCACTCGGTACTTGGACTCATAATTGGTTAAAATTTTATTTTTTTAAATTCAATTTTAAATTAGTCAAGGTTGAGATGGTTCCTGCCGGGATGGAGCTGTGCGATGATCCCCCTCCTCAATTCAGTTGATCATATTCAGCTTCATCCTGTCAGGACCCTTGGAATATGAGTCCATGCCGAGTGTTCTCACTCGGTACTTGGACTCATAATTGGTTAAAATTTTATTTTTTTAAATTCAATTTTAAATTAGTTCAGGTTGAGATGGCTCCTGGCTGGATGGTGCTGTGCGATGATCCCCCTCCTCAGTTCAGTTGATCATATTCAGCTTCATCTTGTCAGGATCCTTGGAATATGAGTCCATGCCGAGTGTTCTCACTCGGTACTTGGACTCATATTAGGTTAAAGTTTTATTTTTTTCAATTAAATTCTAAATTAGTTAAGGTTGAGATGGGTCCTGACTGGATGGAGCTGTGCGATGATCCCCCTCCTCAATTCAGTTGATCATATTCAGCTTCATCCTGTCAGGACCCTTGGAATATGAGTCCATGCCGAGTGTTCTCACTCGGTACTTGGACTCATATTAGGTTAAAGTTTTATTTTTTTCAATTAAATTTTAAATTAGTTAAGGCTGAGATGGTTCCTGACTGGATGGAGCTGTGCGATGTTTGCGATGTTAAAACGATAGACCGGTAGTGTTTGAGCATTTCGGAATTTTTTTCTTGGATAGCAACGTGGCCTTGATGCTTTTTATTCTGGATGTGTGCTTCTATCTTGAATTGATCGATTTTTCATCTTGGCCAATGGAAGCGATAGCAGTACGCAGTACGCGATGTTCTTTTAGGATTATTGGTGGTACCCCATCCTGTCCTGGATGAGACTCGTTTTTATTTGGAATATATTGAGACCAGTTCGCCAAACTTATTCCTAATATACGTGCCTTATACATGCCGCAACTGTCTTCAACATCCATGATGTGACCCGATCAGGCCCTGGATCCATTTAAATTCAATGGTCAGGCATCTATGGTGTGTCCTCCGTTAACTTCTACGGTCTGTGCTCCGTCATCGTGTGATGATTCAAATTAGGTCGAAGGATTGTTGGCGATTCTTCACTTACATGCTTTGTTCAATTGTGTTAATAGTAGAAATGATAAAAAATTCTATGGGAATTTTTTTGTATTTTCAGATATTTCTCCCGAATGTCCTTCTTCGCCTTGCCAATATTCACCACGTCGTCTTCTCCTCGAAAATATACCTATTCATCTTCGAGTTGCCCTGGTGGTAGACTTCTTGTGGACTAATTCCGAGACGCAAAGCAATTTCGAAGATTATTAAATTTAATGTAACAATTAATTATTTTTATTAAATAAGTATTATTTGGAATCAAAAAAGAATTCCATAATTATTTTGAAATTGTAATATGTTGTTGTGTATTTTGTTTCGGACATCGTTCAAGTTTTAAACGGTATTTGATTGTAAGAAGAGCAGGTCGAGTTGAAGTGAAGAGAATGAAGTAATTCATTATTAAATTTTTAAAATTTGAAAGCAAAATCCCGGCTGAATACGCTACCAGAAAAATCATTGGTTCATTGATGGCTTTAGATCGTCATCGAACCATGTAATAGTTATTATATTTATGGTCTGAATTGAAATCACTAAAAATGTTCATCAAGAATGTGAAGTAGTTTCCCTTGCTCATCATAGCGTTTTAAAAACTCTTCCCCATTTCTTTAAATGATAATAGCTTTTCATTCTCAAATTTGCTGATGAACCTCGTAGATTTTGTAGTTAAATTATTAAATTTGCGAGTTTATTCAATATTGCGGCATCGGCGTAAGGTTGCACGTAAGTGGTCCGGAGCAACAAAAAAAGATGAGATGAGCTGAGAAGGATAAGAAAGAAGTTTCCTAGCTCGGGAAAGGACGGAACAAATGAAAGGAAAGAGAAAGGTCGAGTGGAGGAAGAGAGAACCTCCACCAATGGCCAATAAGAAGTTGCCATCAGTCAAGGGACTACTCGTTCATTCGTGAGAAAAAAAAGAAGAGAAGCCAACCGCACCAGTCGAATGAACGAGCAGCAAATGATTTTTGGCGGAATCTCCGTCTTACATTGACATAGACTACACTGTAAGCACGCTAGCTTGCGTAATCAAAGCATTTGAAGATCAATACACAAATTTAAACTTGATTTATTTCAATGTTATCTATCAAAAAGCCTTGACTAATAAATTTTAAAAATTTAAATAATTTTGAATTAGCCTCGCTTCTTTGATCTGCTGAAATGGCGTAGGGACGCGGCTTGAATACATTGTAGTCTCTGTCAATGTAAGATTGCGATTTGAAATAAATTTCATTTTATTTGAATCCACTCATCCTGTGTGGCTGCCTAGCTGAAATAAATAAACCATTTGAATATTTATATTAACATTTCTGTTTTCAGGTTAGATCGCGGCAAATGTTCGACGTCAATTTTTGAGTGTATCAATCAACATATATCGTTACCCGAGTTTCAATGGCGTCAATACAAGGGTTTCAATGAGTCGTTGGTTCGTGCTTTTGTTTAAAATACTTATTTTCATAAATTGATTATTCTTGAATAATTATTAATTAAACTGGATGGATTTGTTCATTCTCATTATAATTACTGAAAATTCGATAGTTCGATACTGTAGATTGGATCTAAAATATTCCTATATCATCTTGAATAAATAAATAAGTTTAGTTACGGTCCGTCAATATCAATTTATACTATTTTATTAAATTTAATAATTTCAATCAACATTTTAAATCAAATTTTGGTGGAAAAACTGTTTTGATCTCAACGAATGGCGATGAAAATTTCATTTGAAACAATTTTTGTTTTTAGTGGTTAATTATTTATTTCTTCTTTGTAGTTTTATTATTCTTTTTTGATGAAAAGATTCTTTAATAGAAATCTTCTTAGAATTTAGTTGTAAAGAGGAAATTAGTCAAGGTTGAGATGGGTCCTGACTGGATGGAGCTGTGCGATGATCCCCCTCCTCAATTAAGTTGATCATATTCAGCTTCATCCTGTCAGGACCCTTGGAATATGAGTCCATGCCGAGTGTTCTCACTCGGTACTTGGACTCATATTAGGTTAAAGTTTTATTTTTTTTTAAATTAAATTTTAAATTAGTCAAGGTTGAGATGGGTCCTGGCTGGATGGAGCTGTGCGATGATCCCCCTCCTCATTCAAGTTGATCATATTCAGCTTCATCCTGTCAGGACTCTTGGAATATGAGTCCATGCCGAGTGTTCTCACTCGGTACTTGGACTCATATTAGGTTAAAGTTTTATTTTTTTTTTAAATTAAATTTTAAATTAGTCAAGGTTGAGATGGGTCCTGACTGGATGGAGCTGTGCGATGATCCCCCTCCTCAATTAAGTTGATCATATTCAGCTTCATCCTGTCAGGACCCTTGGAATATGAGTCCATGCCGAGTGTTCTCACTCGGTACTTGGACTCATATTAGGTTAAAGTTTTATTTTTTTTCAAATTAAATTTTAAATTAGTCAAGGTTGAGATGGGTCCTGACTGGATGGAGCTGTGCGATGATCCCCCTCCTCAATTAAGTTGATCATATTCAGCTTCATCCTGTCAGGACCCTTGGAAAATGAGTCCATGCCGAGTGTTCTCACTCGGTACTTGGACTCATATTAGGTTAAAGTTTTATTTTTTTTTTAAATTAAATTTTAAATTAGTCAAGGTTGAGATGGGTCCTGACTGGATGGAGCTGTGCGATGATCCCCCTCCTCAATTAAGTTGATCATATTCAGCTTCATCCTGTCAGGACCCTTGGAAAATGAGTCCATGCCGAGTGTTCTCACTCGGTACTTGGACTCATATTAGGTTAAAGTTTTATTTTTTTTTAAAATTAAATTTTAAATTAGTCAAGGTTGAGATGGGTCCTGACTGGATGGAGCTGTGCGATGATCCCCCTCCTCAATTAAGTTGATCATATTCCGCTTCATCCTGTCAGGACCCTTGGAAAATGAGTCCATGCCGAGTGTTCTCACTCGGTACTTGGACTCATATTAGGTTAAAGTTTTATTTTTTTTTTAAATTAAATTTTAAATTAGTCAAGGTTGAGATGGGTCCTGACTGGATGGAGCTGTGCGATGATCCCCCTCCTCAATTAAGTTGATCATATTCAGCTTCATCCTGTCAGGACCCTTGGAATATGAGTCCATGCCGAGTGTTCTCACTCGGTACTTGGACTCATATTAGGTTAAAGTTTTATTTTTTTTCAAATTAAATTTTAAATTAGTCAAGGTTGAGATGGGTCCTGACTGGATGGAGCTGTGCGATGATCCCCCTCCTCAATTAAGTTGATCATATTCAGCTTCATCCTGTCAGGACCCTTGGAAAATGAGTCCATGCCGAGTGTTCTCACTCGGTACTTGGACTCATATTAGGTTAAAGTTTTATTTTTTTTTTAAATTAAATTTTAAATTAGTCAAGGTTGAGATGGGTCCTGACTGGATGGAGCTGTGCGATGATCCCCCTCCTCAATTAAGTTGATCATATTCAGCTTCATCCTGTCAGGACCCTTGGAAAATGAGTCCATGCCGAGTGTTCTCACTCGGTACTTGGACTCATATTAGGTTAAAGTTTTATTTTTTTTTAAAATTAAATTTTAAATTAGTCAAGGTTGAGATGGGTCCTGACTGGATGGAGCTGTGCGATGATCCCCCTCCTCAATTAAGTTGATCATATTCCGCTTCATCCTGTCAGGACCCTTGGAAAATGAGTCCATGCCGAGTGTTCTCACTCGGTACTTGGACTCATATTAGGTTAAAGTTTTATTTTTTTTTTAAATTAAATTTTAAATTAGTCAAGGTTGAGATGGGTCCTGACTGGATGGAGCTGTGCGATGATCCCCCTCCTCAATTAAGTTGATCATATTCAGCTTCATCCTGTCAGGACCCTTGGAATATGAGTCCATGCCGAGTGTTCTCACTCGGTACTTGGACTCATATTAGGTTAAAGTTTTATTTTTTTTTAAATTAAATTTTAAATTAGTCAAGGTTGAGATGGGTCCTGGCTGGATGGAGCTGTGCGATGATCCCCCTCCTCATTCAAGTTGATCATATTCAGCTTCATCCTGTCAGGACTCTTGGAATATGAGTCCATGCCGAGTGTTCTCACTCGGTACTTGGACTCATATTAGGTTAAAGTTTTATTTTTTTTTTAAATTAAATTTTAAATTAGTCAAGGTTGAGATGGGTCCTGACTGGATGGAGCTGTGCGATGATCCCCCTCCTCAATTAAGTTGATCATATTCAGCTTCATCCTGTCAGGACCCTTGGAATATGAGTCCATGCCGAGTGTTCTCACTCGGTACTTGGACTCATATTAGGTTAAAGTTTTATTTTTTTTCAAATTAAATTTTAAATTAGTCAAGGTTGAGATGGGTCCTGACTGGATGGAGCTGTGCGATGATCCCCCTCCTCAATTAAGTTGATCATATTCAGCTTCATCCTGTCAGGACCCTTGGAAAATGAGTCCATGCCGAGTGTTCTCACTCGGTACTTGGACTCATATTAGGTTAAAGTTTTATTTTTTTTTTAAATTAAATTTTAAATTAGTCAAGGTTGAGATGGGTCCTGACTGGATGGAGCTGTGCGATGATCCCCCTCCTCAATTAAGTTGATCATATTCAGCTTCATCCTGTCAGGACCCTTGGAAAATGAGTCCATGCCGAGTGTTCTCACTCGGTACTTGGACTCATATTAGGTTAAAGTTTTATTTTTTTTTTAAATTAAATTTTAAATTAGTCAAGGTTGAGATGGGTCCTGACTGGATGGAGCTGTGCGATGATCCCCCTCCTCAATTAAGTTGATCATATTCAGCTTCATCCTGTCAGGACCCTTGGAATATGAGTCCATGCCGAGTGTTCTCACTCGGTACTTGGACTCATATTAGGTTAAAGTTTTATTTTTTTTTAAATTAAATTTTAAATTAGTTAAGGCTGAGATGGGTCCTGGCTGGATGGAGCTGTGCGATGATCCCCCTCCTCAATTAAGTTGATCATATTCAGTTTCATCCTGTCAGGAGCCTTGGAATATGAGTCCATGCCGAGTGTTCTCACTCGGTACTTGGACTCATATTAGGTTAAAGTTTTATTTTTTTTTAAATTAAATTTTAAATTAGTTAAGGCTGAGATGGGTCCTGGCTGGATGGAGCTGTGCGATGATCCCCCTCCTCAATTAAGTTGATCATATTCAGCTTCATCCTGTCAGGACCCTTGGAATATGAGTCCATGCCGAGTGTTCTCACTCGGTACTTGGACTCATATTAGGTTAAAGTTTTATTTTTTTTTAAATTAAATTTTAAATTAGTTAAGGCTGAGATGGGTCCTGGCTGGATGGAGCTGTGCGATGATCCCCCTCCTCAATTAAGTTGATCATATTCAGCTTCATCCTGTCAGGACCCTTGGAAAATGAGTCCATGCCGAGTGTTCTCACTCGGTACTTGGACTCATATTAGGTTAAAGTTTTATTTTTTTTTTAAATTAAATTTTAAATTAGTCAAGGTTGAGATGGGTCCTGACTGGATGGAGCTGTGCGATGATCCCCCTCCTCAATTAAGTTGATCATATTCAGCTTCATCCTGTCAGGACTCTTGGAATATGAGTCCATGCCGAGTGTTCTCACTCGGTACTTGGACTCATATTAGGTTAAAGTTTTATTTTTTTTTAAATTAAATTTTAAATTAGTCAAGGTTGAGATGGGTCCTGACTGGATGGAGCTGTGCGATGATCCCCCTCCTCAATTAAGTTGATCATATTCAGCTTCATCCTGTCAGGACCCTTGGAATATGAGTCCATGTCGAGTGTTCTCACTCGGTACTTGGACTCATATTAGGTTAAAGTTTTATTTTTTTTCAAATTAAATTTTAAATTAGTCAAGGTTGAGATGGGTCCTGACTGGATGGAGCTGTGCGATGATCCCCCTCCTCAATTAAGTTGATCATATTCAGCTTCATCCTGTCAGGACCCTTGGAATATGAGTCCATGTCGAGTGTTCTCACTCGGTACTTGGACTCATATTAGGTTAAAGTTTTATTTTTTTTCAAATTAAATTTTAAATTAGTCAAGGTTGAGATGGGTCCTGACTGGATGGAGCTGTGCGATGATCCCCCTCCTCAATTAAGTTGATCATATTCAGTTTCATCCTGTCAGGAGCCTTGGAATATGAGTCCATGCCGAGTGTTCTCACTCGGTACTTGGACTCATATTAGGTTAAAGTTTTATTTTTTTTTTAATTAAATTTTAAATTAGTTAAGGCTGAGATGGGTCCTGGCTGGATGGAGCTGTGCGATGATCCCCCTTCTCAATTCAGTTGATCATATTCAGCTTCATCTTGTCAGGATCCTTGGAATATGAGTCCATGCCGAGTGTTCTCACTCGGTACTTGGACTCATAATTGGTTAAAATTTTATTTTTTCAAATTAAATTTTAAATTAGTTAAGGCTGAGATGGGTCCTGGCTGGATGGAGCTGTGCGATGTTTGCGATGTTAAAACGATAGACCGGTAGTGTTTGAGCATTTCGGAATTTTTTTCTTGGATAGCAACGTGGCCTTGATGCTTTTTATTCTGGATGTGTGCTTCTATCTTGAATTGATCGATTTTTCATTTTGGCCAATGGAAGCGATAGCAGTACGCAGTACGCGATGTTCTTTTAGGATTATTGGTGGTACCCCATCCTGTCCTGGATGAGACTCGTTTTTATTTGGAATATATTGAGACCAGTTCGCCAAACTTATTCCTAATATACGTGCCTTATACATGCCGCAACTGTCTTCAACATCCATGCTGTGACCCGATCAGGCCCTGGATCCATTTAAATTCAATGGTCAGGCATCTATGGTGTGTCCTCCGTTAACTTCTACGGTCTGTGCTCCGTCATCGTGTGATGATTCAAATTAGGTCGAAGGATTGTTGGCGATTCTTCACTTACATGCTTTGTTCAATTGTGTTAATAGTAGAAATGATAAAAAATTCTATGGGAATTTTTTTGTATTTTCAGATATTTCTCCCGAATGTCCTTCTTCGCCTTGCCAATATTCACCACGTCGTCTTCTCCTCGAAAATATACCTATTCATCTTCGAGTTGCCCTGGTGGTAGACTTCTTGTGGACTAATTCCGAGACGCAAAGCAATTTCGAAGATTATTAAATTTAATGTAACAATTAATTATTTTTATTAAATAAGTATTATTTGGAATCAAAAAAGAATTCCATAATTATTTTGAAATTGTAATATGTTGTTGTGTATTTTGTTTCGGACATCGTTCAAGTTTTAAACGGTATTTGATTGTAAGAAGAGCAGGTCGAGTTGAAGTGAAGAGAATGAAGTAATTCATTATTAAATTTTTAAAATTTGAAAGCAAAATCCCGGCTGAATACGCTACCAGAAAAATCATTGGTTCATTGATGGCTTTAGATCGTCATCGAACCATGTAATAGTTATTATATTTATGGTCTGAATTGAAATCACTAAAAATGTTCATCAAGAATGTGAAGTAGTTTCCCTTGCTCATCATAGCGTTTTAAAAACTCTTCCCCATTTCTTTAAATGATAATAGCTTTTCATTCTCAAATTTGCTGATGAACCTCGTAGATTTTGTAGTTAAATTATTAAATTTGCGAGTTTATTCAATATTGCGGCATCGGCGTAAGGTTGCACGTAAGTGGTCCGGAGCAACAAAAAAAGATGAGATGAGCTGAGAAGGATAAGAAAGAAGTTTCCTAGCTCGGGAAAGGACGGAACAAATGAAAGGAAAGAGAAAGGTCGAGTGGAGGAAGAGAGAACCTCCACCAATGGCCAATAAGAAGTTGCCATCAGTCAAGGGACTACTCGTTCATTCGTGAGAAAAAAAAGAAGAGAAGCCAACCGCACCAGTCGAATGAACGAGCAGCAAATGATTTTTGGCGGAATCTCCGTCTTACATTGACATAGACTACACTGTAAGCACGCTAGCTTGCGTAATCAAAGCATTTGAAGATCAATACACAAATTTAAACTTGATTTATTTCAATGTTATCTATCAAAAAGCCTTGACTAATAAATTTTAAAAATTTAAATAATTTTGAATTAGCCTCGCTTCTTTGATCTGCTGAAATGGCGTAGGGACGCGGCTTGAATACATTGTAGTCTCTGTCAATGTAAGATTGCGATTTGAAATAAATTTCATTTTATTTGAATCCACTCATCCTGTGTGGCTGCCTAGCTGAAATAAATAAACCATTTGAATATTTATATTAACATTTCTGTTTTCAGGTTAGATCGCGGCAAATGTTCGACGTCAATTTTTGAGTGTATCAATCAACATATATCGTTACCCGAGTTTCAATGGCGTCAATACAAGGGTTTCAATGAGTCGTTGGTTCGTGCTTTTGTTTAAAATACTTATTTTCATAAATTGATTATTCTTGAATAATTATTAATTAAACTGGATGGATTTGTTCATTCTCATTATAATTACTGAAAATTCGATAGTTCGATACTGTAGATTGGATCTAAAATATTCCTATATCATCTTGAATAAATAAATAAGTTTAGTTACGGTCCGTCAATATCAATTTATACTATTTTATTAAATTTAATAATTTCAATCAACATTTTAAATCAAATTTTGGTGGAAAAACTGTTTTGATCTCAACGAATGGCGATGAAAATTTCATTTGAAACAATTTTTGGTTTTAGTGGTTAATTATTTATTTCTTCTTTGTAGTTTTATTATTCTTTTTTGATGAAAAGATTCTTTAATAGAAATCTTCTTAGAATTTAGTTGTAAAGAGGAAATTAGTCAAGGTTGAGATGGGTCCTGACTGGATGGAGCTGTGCGATGATCCCCCTCCTCAATTAAGTTGATCATATTCAGCTTCATCCTGTCAGGACCCTTGGAATATGAGTCCATGCCGAGTGTTCTCACTCGGTACTTGGACTCATATTAGGTTAAAGTTTTATTTTTTTTTAAATTAAATTTTAAATTAGTCAAGGTTGAGATGGGTCCTGGCTGGATGGAGCTGTGCGATGATCCCCCTCCTCATTCAAGTTGATCATATTCAGCTTCATCCTGTCAGGACTCTTGGAATATGAGTCCATGCCGAGTGTTCTCACTCGGTACTTGGACTCATATTAGGTTAAAGTTTTATTTTTTTTTTAAATTAAATTTTAAATTAGTCAAGGTTGAGATGGGTCCTGACTGGATGGAGCTGTGCGATGATCCCCCTCCTCAATTAAGTTGATCATATTCAGCTTCATCCTGTCAGGACCCTTGGAATATGAGTCCATGCCGAGTGTTCTCACTCGGTACTTGGACTCATATTAGGTTAAAGTTTTATTTTTTTTCAAATTAAATTTTAAATTAGTCAAGGTTGAGATGGGTCCTGACTGGATGGAGCTGTGCGATGATCCCCCTCCTCAATTAAGTTGATCATATTCAGCTTCATCCTGTCAGGACCCTTGGAATATGAGTCCATGCCGAGTGTTCTCACTCGGTACTTGGACTCATATTAGGTTAAAGTTTTATTTTTTTTCAAATTAAATTTTAAATTAGTCAAGGTTGAGATGGGTCCTGGCTGGATGGAGCTGTGCGATGATCCCCCTCCTCAATTAAGTTGATCATATTCAGCTTCATCCTGTCAGGACCCTTGGAAAATGAGTCCATGCCGAGTGTTCTCACTCGGTACTTGGACTCATATTAGGTTAAAGTTTTATTTTTTTTTAAAATTAAATTTTAAATTAGTCAAGGTTGAGATGGGTCCTGACTGGATGGAGCTGTGCGATGATCCCCCTCCTCAATTAAGTTGATCATATTCAGCTTCATCCTGTCAGGACCCTTGGAAAATGAGTCCATGCCGAGTGTTCTCACTCGGTACTTGGACTCATATTAGGTTAAAGTTTTATTTTTTTTTTAAATTAAATTTTAAATTAGTCAAGGTTGAGATGGGTCCTGACTGGATGGAGCTGTGCGATGATCCCCCTCCTCAATTAAGTTGATCATATTCAGCTTCATCCTGTCAGGACCCTTGGAATATGAGTCCATGCCGAGTGTTCTCACTCGGTACTTGGACTCATATTAGGTTAAAGTTTTATTTTTTTTTTTAATTAAATTTTAAATTAGTCAAGGTTGAGATGGGTCCTGACTGGATGGAGCTGTGCGATGATCCCCCTCCTCAATTAAGTTGATCATATTCAGCTTCATCCTGTCAGGACCCTTGGAATATGAGTCCATGCCGAGTGTTCTCACTCGGTACTTGGACTCATATTAGGTTAAAGTTTTATTTTTTTTCAAATTAAATTTTAAATTAGTCAAGGTTGAGATGGGTCCTGACTGGATGGAGCTGTGCGATGATCCCCCTCCTCAATTAAGTTGATCATATTCAGCTTCATCCTGTCAGGACCCTTGGAATATGAGTCCATGCCGAGTGTTCTCACTCGGTACTTGGACTCATATTAGGTTAAAGTTTTATTTTTTTTTCAAATTAAATTTTAAATTAGTCAAGGTTGAGATGGGTCCTGACTGGATGGAGCTGTGCGATGATCCCCCTCCTCAATTAAGTTGATCATATTCAGCTTCATCCTGTCAGGACCCTTGGAATATGAGTCCATGCCGAGTGTTCTCACTCGGTACTTGGACTCATATTAGGTTAAAGTTTTATTTTTTTTAATTAAATTTTAAATTAGTCAAGGTTGAGATGGGTCCTGACTGGATGGAGCTGTGCGATGATCCCCCTCCTCAATTCAGTTGATCATATCAAGCTTCATCTTGTCAGGATCCTTGGAATATGAGTCCATGCCGAGTGTTCTCACTCGGTACTTGGACTCATAATTGGTTAAAATTTTATTTTTTTTTAAAATTAAATTTTAAATTAGTCAAGGTTGAGATGGGTCCTGACTGGATGGAGCTGTGCGATGATCCCCCTCCTCAATTAAGTTGATCATATTCAGCTTCATCTTGTCAGGATCCTTGGAATATGAGTCCATGCCGAGTGTTCTCACTCGGTACTTGGACTCATATTAGGTTAAAGTTTTATTTTTTTTTAAATTAAATTTTAAATTAGTCAAGGTTGAGATGGGTCCTGGCTGGATGGAGCTGTGCGATGATCCCCCTCCTCATTCAAGTTGATCATATTCAGCTTCATCCTGTCAGGACTCTTGGAATATGAGTCCATGCCGAGTGTTCTCACTCGGTACTTGGACTCATATTAGGTTAAAGTTTTTTTTTTTTTTAAATTAAATTTTAAATTAGTCAAGGTTGAGATGGGTCCTGACTGGATGGAGCTGTGCGATGATCCCCCTCCTCATTCAAGTTGATCATATTCAGCTTCATCCTGTCAGGACTCTTGGAATATGAGTCCATGCCGAGTGTTCTCACTCGGTACTTGGACTCATATTAGGTTAAAGTTTTATTTTTTTTTTAAATTAAATTTTAAATTAGTCAAGGTTGAGATGGGTCCTGACTGGATGGAGCTGTGCGATGATCCCCCTCCTCATTCAAGTTGATCATATTCAGCTTCATCCTGTCAGGACTCTTGGAATATGAGTCCATTCCGAGTGTTCTCACTCGGTACTTGGACTCATATTAGGTTAAAGTTTTTTTTTTTTTTAAATTAAATTTTAAATTAGTCAAGGTTGAGATGGGTCCTGACTGGATGGAGCTGTGCGATGATCCCCCTCCTCAATTAAGTTGATCATATTCAGCTTCATCTTGTCAGGATCCTTGGAATATGAGTCCATGCCGAGTGTTCTCACTCGGTACTTGGACTCATATTAGGTTAAAGTTTTTTTTTTTTTTAAATTAAATTTTAAATTAGTCAAGGTTGAGATGGGTCCTGACTGGATGGAGCTGTGCGATGATCCCCCTCCTCATTCAAGTTGATCATATTCAGCTTCATCCTGTCAGGACTCTTGGAATATGAGTCCATGCCGAGTGTTCTCACTCGGTACTTGGACTCATATTAGGTTAAAGTTTTTTTTTTTTTTAAATTAAATTTTAAATTAGTCAAGGTTGAGATGGGTCCTGACTGGATGGAGCTGTGCGATGATCCCCCTCCTCATTCAAGTTGATCATATTCAGCTTCATCCTGTCAGGACTCTTGGAATATGAGTCCATGCCGAGTGTTCTCACTCGGTACTTGGACTCATATTAGGTTAAAGTTTTATTTTTTTTTTAAATTAAATTTTAAATTAGTCAAGGTTGAGATGGGTCCTGACTGGATGGAGCTGTGCGATGATCCCCCTCCTCATTCAAGTTGATCATATTCAGCTTCATCCTGTCAGGACTCTTGGAATATGAGTCCATTCCGAGTGTTCTCACTCGGTACTTGGACTCATATTAGGTTAAAGTTTTTTTTTTTTTAAAATTAAATTTTAAATTAGTTAAGGCTGAGATGGGTCCTGGCTGGATGGAGCTGTGCGATGATCCCCCTTCTCAATTCAGTTGATCATATTCAGCTTCATCTTGTCAGGATCCTTGGAATATGAGTCCATGCCGAGTGTTCTCACTCGGTACTTGGACTCATAATTGGTTAAAATTTTATTTTTTCAAATTAAATTTTAAATTAGTTAAGGCTGAGATGGGTCCTGGCTGGATGGAGCTGTGCGATGATCCCCCTTCTCAATTCAGTTGATCATATTCAGCTTCATCTTGTCAGGATCCTTGGAATATGAGTCCATGCCGAGTGTTCTCACTCGGTACTTGGACTCATAATTGGTTAAAATTTTATTTTTTCAAATTAAATTTTAAATTAGTTAAGGCTGAGATGGGTCCTGGCTGGATGGAGCTGTGCGATGATCCCCCTTCTCAATTCAGTTGATCATATTCAGCTTCATCTTGTCAGGATCCTTGGAATATGAGTCCATGCCGAGTGTTCTCACTCGGTACTTGGACTCATAATTGGTTAAAATTTTATTTTTTTAAATTAAATTCTAAATTAGTTAAGGCTCAGATGGTTCCTGGCTGGATGGAGCTGTGCGATGTTTGCGATGTTAAAACGATAGACCGGTAGTGTTTGAGCATTTCGGAATTTTTTTCTTGGATAGCAACGTGGCCTTGATGCTTTTTATTCTGGATGTGTGCTTCTATCTTGAATTGATCGATTTTTCATTTTGGCCAATGGAAGCGATAGCAGTACGCAGTACGCGATGTTCTTTTAGGATTATTGGTGGTACCCCATCCTGTCCTGGATGAGACTCGTTTTTATTTGGAATATATTGAGACCAGTTCGCCAAACTTATTCCTAATATACGTGTCTTATACATGCCGCAACTGTCTTCAACATCCATGCTGTGACCCGATCAGGCCCTGGATCCATTTAAATTCAATGGTCAGGCATCTATGGTGTGTCCTCCGTTAACATCTATGGTCTGTGCTCCGTCATCGTGTGTTGATTCAAATTAGGTCGAAGGGTTGTTGGCGATTCTTCACTTACATGCTTTGTTCAATTGTGTTAATAGTAGAAATGATAAAAAATTCTATGGGAATTTTTTTGTATTTTCAGATATTTCTCCCGAATGTCCTTCTTCGCCTTGCCAATATTCACCACGTCGTCTTCTCCTCGAAAATATACCTATTCATCTTCGAGTTGCCCTGGTGGTAGACTTCTTGTGGACTAATTCCGAGACGCAAAGCAATTTCGAAGATTATTAAATTTAATGTAACAATTAATTATTTTTATTAAATAAGTATTATTTGGAATCAAAAAAGAATTCCATAATTATTTTGAAATTGTAATATGTTGTTGTGTATTTTGTTTCGGACATCGTTCAAGTTTTAAACGGTATTTGATTGTAAGAAGAGCAGGTCGAGTTGAAGTGAAGAGAATGAAGTAATTCATTATTAAATTTTTAAAATTTGAAAGCAAAATCCCGGCTGAATACGCTACCAGAAAAATCATTGGTTCATTGATGGCTTTAGATCGTCATCGAACCATGTAATAGTTATTATATTTATGGTCTGAATTGAAATCACTAAAAATGTTCATCAAGAATGTGAAGTAGTTTCCCTTGCTCATCATAGCGTTTTAAAAACTCTTCCCCATTTCTTTAAATGATAATAGCTTTTCATTCTCAAATTTGCTGATGAACCTCGTAGATTTTGTAGTTAAATTATTAAATTTGCGAGTTTATTCAATATTGCGGCATCGGCGTAAGGTTGCACGTAAGTGGTCCGGAGCAACAAAAAAAGATGAGATGAGCTGAGAAGGATAAGAAAGAAGTTTCCTAGCTCGGGAAAGGACGGAACAAATGAAAGGAAAGAGAAAGGTCGAGTGGAGGAAGAGAGAACCTCCACCAATGGCCAATAAGAAGTTGCCATCAGTCAAGGGACTACTCGTTCATTCGTGAGAAAAAAAAGAAGAGAAGCCAACCGCACCAGTCGAATGAACGAGCAGCAAATGATTTTTGGCGGAATCTCCGTCTTACATTGACATAGACTACACTGTAAGCACGCTAGCTTGCGTAATCAAAGCATTTGAAGATCAATACACAAATTTAAACTTGATTTATTTCAATGTTATCTATCAAAAAGCCTTGACTAATAAATTTTAAAAATTTAAATAATTTTGAATTAGCCTCGCTTCTTTGATCTGCTGAAATGGCGTAGGGACGCGGCTTGAATACATTGTAGTCTCTGTCAATGTAAGATTGCGATTTGAAATAAATTTCATTTTATTTGAATCCACTCATCCTGTGTGGCTGCCTAGCTGAAATAAATAAACCATTTGAATATTTATATTAACATTTCTGTTTTCAGGTTAGATCGCGGCAAATGTTCGACGTCAATTTTTGAGTGTATCAATCAACATATATCGTTACCCGAGTTTCAATGGCGTCAATACAAGGGTTTCAATGAGTCGTTGGTTCGTGCTTTTGTTTAAAATACTTATTTTCATAAATTGATTATTCTTGAATAATTATTAATTAAACTGGATGGATTTGTTCATTCTCATTATAATTACTGAAAATTCGATAGTTCGATACTGTAGATTGGATCTAAAATATTCCTATATCATCTTGAATAAATAAATAAGTTTAGTTACGGTCCGTCAATATCAATTTATACTATTTTATTAAATTTAATAATTTCAATCAACATTTTAAATCAAATTTTGGTGGAAAAACTGTTTTGATCTCAACGAATGGCGATGAAAATTTCATTTGAAACAATTTTTGTTTTTAGTGGTTAATTATTTATTTCTTCTTTGTAGTTTTATTATTCTTTTTTGATGAAAAGATTCTTTAATAGAAATCTTCTTAGAATTTAGTTGTAAAGAGGAAATTAGTCAAGGTTGAGATGGGTCCTGACTGGATGGAGCTGTGCGATGATCCCCCTCCTCAATTAAGTTGATCATATTCAGCTTCATCCTGTCAGGACCCTTGGAATATGAGTCCATGCCGAGTGTTCTCACTCGGTACTTGGACTCATATTAGGTTAAAGTTTTATTTTTTTTTTAATTAAATTTTAAATTAGTCAAGGTTGAGATGGGTCCTGGCTGGATGGAGCTGTGCGATGATCCCCCTCCTCATTCAAGTTGATCATATTCAGCTTCATCCTGTCAGGACTCTTGGAATATGAGTCCATGCCGAGTGTTCTCACTCGGTACTTGGACTCATATTAGGTTAAAGTTTTATTTTTTTTTTAAATTAAATTTTAAATTAGTCAAGGTTGAGATGGGTCCTGACTGGATGGAGCTGTGCGATGATCCCCCTCCTCATTCAAGTTGATCATATTCAGCTTCATCCTGTCAGGACTCTTGGAATATGAGTCCATGCCGAGTGTTCTCACTCGGTACTTGGACTCATATTAGGTTAAAGTTTTATTTTTTTTTTAATTAAATTTTAAATTAGTCAAGGTTGAGATGGGTCCTGGCTGGATGGAGCTGTGCGATGATCCCCCTCCTCATTCAAGTTGATCATATTCAGCTTCATCCTGTCAGGACTCTTGGAATATGAGTCCATGCCGAGTGTTCTCACTCGGTACTTGGACTCATATTAGGTTAAAGTTTTATTTTTTTTCAAATTAAATTTTAAATTAGTCAAGGTTGAGATGGGTCCTGACTGGATGGAGCTGTGCGATGATCCCCCTCCTCAATTAAGTTGATCATATTCAGCTTCATCCTGTCAGGACCCTTGGAATATGAGTCCATGCCGAGTGTTCTCACTCGGTACTTGGACTCATATTAGGTTAAAGTTTTATTTTTTTTTCAAATTAAATTTTAAATTAGTCAAGGTTGAGATGGGTCCTGACTGGATGGAGCTGTGCGATGATCCCCCTCCTCAATTAAGTTGATCATATTCAGCTTCATCCTGTCAGGACTCTTGGAATATGAGTCCATGCCGAGTGTTCTCACTCGGTACTTGGACTCATATTAGGTTAAAGTTTTATTTTTTTTTAAAATTAAATTTTAAATTAGTCAAGGTTGAGATGGGTCCTGACTGGATGGAGCTGTGCGATGATCCCCCTCCTCAATTAAGTTGATCATATTCAGCTTCATCCTGTCAGGACCCTTGGAATATGAGTCCATGCCGAGTGTTCTCACTCGGTACTTGGACTCATATTAGGTTAAAGTTTTATTTTTTTTCAAATTAAATTTTAAATTAGTCAAGGTTGAGATGGGTCCTGACTGGATGGAGCTGTGCGATGATCCCCCTCCTCAATTAAGTTGATCATATTCAGCTTCATCCTGTCAGGACCCTTGGAATATGAGTCCATGCCGAGTGTTCTCACTCGGTACTTGGACTCATATTAGGTTAAAGTTTTATTTTTTTTCAAATTAAATTTTAAATTAGTCAAGGTTGAGATGGGTCCTGGCTGGATGGAGCTGTGCGATGATCCCCCTCCTCAATTAAGTTGATCATATTCAGCTTCATCCTGTCAGGACCCTTGGAAAATGAGTCCATGCCGAGTGTTCTCACTCGGTACTTGGACTCATATTAGGTTAAAGTTTTATTTTTTTTTTAAATTAAATTTTAAATTAGTCAAGGTTGAGATGGGTCCTGACTGGATGGAGCTGTGCGATGATCCCCCTCCTCAATTAAGTTGATCATATTCAGCTTCATCCTGTCAGGACCCTTGGAAAATGAGTCCATGCCGAGTGTTCTCACTCGGTACTTGGACTCATATTAGGTTAAAGTTTTATTTTTTTTTAAAATTAAATTTTAAATTAGTCAAGGTTGAGATGGGTCCTGACTGGATGGAGCTGTGCGATGATCCCCCTCCTCAATTAAGTTGATCATATTCAGCTTCATCCTGTCAGGACCCTTGGAAAATGAGTCCATGCCGAGTGTTCTCACTCGGTACTTGGACTCATATTAGGTTAAAGTTTTATTTTTTTTTTAAATTAAATTTTAAATTAGTCAAGGTTGAGATGGGTCCTGACTGGATGGAGCTGTGCGATGATCCCCCTCCTCAATTAAGTTGATCATATTCAGCTTCATCCTGTCAGGACCCTTGGAATATGAGTCCATGCCGAGTGTTCTCACTCGGTACTTGGACTCATATTAGGTTAAAGTTTTATTTTTTTTTTAAATTAAATTTTAAATTAGTCAAGGTTGAGATGGGTCCTGACTGGATGGAGCTGTGCGATGATCCCCCTCCTCAATTAAGTTGATCATATTCAGCTTCATCCTGTCAGGACCCTTGGAATATGAGTCCATGCCGAGTGTTCTCACTCGGTACTTGGACTCATATTAGGTTAAAGTTTTATTTTTTTTTTTAATTAAATTTTAAATTAGTCAAGGTTGAGATGGGTCCTGACTGGATGGAGCTGTGCGATGATCCCCCTCCTCAATTAAGTTGATCATATTCAGCTTCATCCTGTCAGGACCCTTGGAATATGAGTCCATGCCGAGTGTTCTCACTCGGTACTTGGACTCATATTAGGTTAAAGTTTTATTTTTTTTTCAAATTAAATTTTAAATTAGTCAAGGTTGAGATGGGTCCTGACTGGATGGAGCTGTGCGATGATCCCCCTCCTCAATTAAGTTGATCATATTCAGCTTCATCCTGTCAGGACCCTTGGAATATGAGTCCATGCCGAGTGTTCTCACTCGGTACTTGGACTCATATTAGGTTAAAGTTTTATTTTTTTTAATTAAATTTTAAATTAGTCAAGGTTGAGATGGGTCCTGACTGGATGGAGCTGTGCGATGATCCCCCTCCTCAATTCAGTTGATCATATCAAGCTTCATCTTGTCAGGATCCTTGGAATATGAGTCCATGCCGAGTGTTCTCACTCGGTACTTGGACTCATAATTGGTTAAAATTTTATTTTTTTTTTAAATTAAATTTTAAATTAGTCAAGGTTGAGATGGGTCCTGACTGGATGGAGCTGTGCGATGATCCCCCTCCTCAATTAAGTTGATCATATTCAGCTTCATCTTGTCAGGATCCTTGGAATATGAGTCCATGCCGAGTGTTCTCACTCGGTACTTGGACTCATATTAGGTTAAAGTTTTATTTTTTTTTAAATTAAATTTTAAATTAGTCAAGGTTGAGATGGGTCCTGGCTGGATGGAGCTGTGCGATGATCCCCCTCCTCATTCAAGTTGATCATATTCAGCTTCATCCTGTCAGGACTCTTGGAATATGAGTCCATGCCGAGTGTTCTCACTCGGTACTTGGACTCATATTAGGTTAAAGTTTTTTTTTTTTTAAATTAAATTTTAAATTAGTCAAGGTTGAGATGGGTCCTGACTGGATGGAGCTGTGCGATGATCCCCCTCCTCATTCAAGTTGATCATATTCAGCTTCATCCTGTCAGGACTCTTGGAATATGAGTCCATGCCGAGTGTTCTCACTCGGTACTTGGACTCATATTAGGTTAAAGTTTTATTTTTTTTTTAAATTAAATTTTAAATTAGTCAAGGTTGAGATGGGTCCTGACTGGATGGAGCTGTGCGATGATCCCCCTCCTCATTCAAGTTGATCATATTCAGCTTCATCCTGTCAGGACTCTTGGAATATGAGTCCATTCCGAGTGTTCTCACTCGGTACTTGGACTCATATTAGGTTAAAGTTTTTTTTTTTTTTAAATTAAATTTTAAATTAGTCAAGGTTGAGATGGGTCCTGACTGGATGGAGCTGTGCGATGATCCCCCTCCTCAATTAAGTTGATCATATTCAGCTTCATCTTGTCAGGATCCTTGGAATATGAGTCCATGCCGAGTGTTCTCACTCGGTACTTGGACTCATATTAGGTTAAAGTTTTTTTTTTTTTAAAATTAAATTTTAAATTAGTCAAGGTTGAGATGGGTCCTGACTGGATGGAGCTGTGCGATGATCCCCCTCCTCATTCAAGTTGATCATATTCAGCTTCATCCTGTCAGGACTCTTGGAATATGAGTCCATGCCGAGTGTTCTCACTCGGTACTTGGACTCATATTAGGTTAAAGTTTTTTTTTTTTTTTAAATTAAATTTTAAATTAGTCAAGGTTGAGATGGGTCCTGACTGGATGGAGCTGTGCGATGATCCCCCTCCTCATTCAAGTTGATCATATTCAGCTTCATCCTGTCAGGACTCTTGGAATATGAGTCCATGCCGAGTGTTCTCACTCGGTACTTGGACTCATATTAGGTTAAAGTTTTATTTTTTTTTTAAATTAAATTTTAAATTAGTCAAGGTTGAGATGGGTCCTGACTGGATGGAGCTGTGCGATGATCCCCCTCCTCATTCAAGTTGATCATATTCAGCTTCATCCTGTCAGGACTCTTGGAATATGAGTCCATTCCGAGTGTTCTCACTCGGTACTTGGACTCATATTAGGTTAAAGTTTTTTTTTTTTTAAAATTAAATTTTAAATTAGTTAAGGCTGAGATGGGTCCTGGCTGGATGGAGCTGTGCGATGATCCCCCTTCTCAATTCAGTTGATCATATTCAGCTTCATCTTGTCAGGATCCTTGGAATATGAGTCCATGCCGAGTGTTCTCACTCGGTACTTGGACTCATAATTGGTTAAAATTTTATTTTTTCAAATTAAATTTTAAATTAGTTAAGGCTGAGATGGGTCCTGGCTGGATGGAGCTGTGCGATGATCCCCCTTCTCAATTCAGTTGATCATATTCAGCTTCATCTTGTCAGGATCCTTGGAATATGAGTCCATGCCGAGTGTTCTCACTCGGTACTTGGACTCATAATTGGTTAAAATTTTATTTTTTCAAATTAAATTTTAAATTAGTTAAGGCTGAGATGGGTCCTGGCTGGATGGAGCTGTGCGATGATCCCCCTTCTCAATTCAGTTGATCATATTCAGCTTCATCTTGTCAGGATCCTTGGAATATGAGTCCATGCCGAGTGTTCTCACTCGGTACTTGGACTCATAATTGGTTAAAATTTTATTTTTTTAAATTAAATTCTAAATTAGTTAAGGCTCAGATGGTTCCTGGCTGGATGGAGCTGTGCGATGTTTGCGATGTTAAAACGATAGACCGGTAGTGTTTGAGCATTTCGGAATTTTTTTCTTGGATAGCAACGTGGCCTTGATGCTTTTTATTCTGGATGTGTGCTTCTATCTTGAATTGATCGATTTTTCATTTTGGCCAATGGAAGCGATAGCAGTACGCAGTACGCGATGTTCTTTTAGGATTATTGGTGGTACCCCATCCTGTCCTGGATGAGACTCGTTTTTATTTGGAATATATTGAGACCAGTTCGCCAAACTTATTCCTAATATACGTGTCTTATACATGCCGCAACTGTCTTCAACATCCATGCTGTGACCCGATCAGGCCCTGGATCCATTTAAATTCAATGGTCAGGCATCTATGGTGTGTCCTCCGTTAACATCTATGGTCTGTGCTCCGTCATCGTGTGTTGATTCAAATTAGGTCGAAGGGTTGTTGGCGATTCTTCACTTACATGCTTTGTTCAATTGTGTTAATAGTAGAAATGATAAAAAATTCTATGGGAATTTTTTTGTATTTTCAGATATTTCTCCCGAATGTCCTTCTTCGCCTTGCCAATATTCACCACGTCGTCTTCTCCTCGAAAATATACCTATTCATCTTCGAGTTGCCCTGGTGGTAGACTTCTTGTGGACTAATTCCGAGACGCAAAGCAATTTCGAAGATTATTAAATTTAATGTAACAATTAATTATTTTTATTAAATAAGTATTATTTGGAATCAAAAAAGAATTCCATAATTATTTTGAAATTGTAATATGTTGTTGTGTATTTTGTTTCGGACATCGTTCAAGTTTTAAACGGTATTTGATTGTAAGAAGAGCAGGTCGAGTTGAAGTGAAGAGAATGAAGTAATTCATTATTAAATTTTTAAAATTTGAAAGCAAAATCCCGGCTGAATACGCTACCAGAAAAATCATTGGTTCATTGATGGCTTTAGATCGTCATCGAACCATGTAATAGTTATTATATTTATGGTCTGAATTGAAATCACTAAAAATGTTCATCAAGAATGTGAAGTAGTTTCCCTTGCTCATCATAGCGTTTTAAAAACTCTTCCCCATTTCTTTAAATGATAATAGCTTTTCATTCTCAAATTTGCTGATGAACCTCGTAGATTTTGTAGTTAAATTATTAAATTTGCGAGTTTATTCAATATTGCGGCATCGGCGTAAGGTTGCACGTAAGTGGTCCGGAGCAACAAAAAAAGATGAGATGAGCTGAGAAGGATAAGAAAGAAGTTTCCTAGCTCGGGAAAGGACGGAACAAATGAAAGGAAAGAGAAAGGTCGAGTGGAGGAAGAGAGAACCTCCACCAATGGCCAATAAGAAGTTGCCATCAGTCAAGGGACTACTCGTTCATTCGTGAGAAAAAAAAGAAGAGAAGCCAACCGCACCAGTCGAATGAACGAGCAGCAAATGATTTTTGGCGGAATCTCCGTCTTACATTGACATAGACTACACTGTAAGCACGCTAGCTTGCGTAATCAAAGCATTTGAAGATCAATACACAAATTTAAACTTGATTTATTTCAATGTTATCTATCAAAAAGCCTTGACTAATAAATTTTAAAAATTTAAATAATTTTGAATTAGCCTCGCTTCTTTGATCTGCTGAAATGGCGTAGGGACGCGGCTTGAATACATTGTAGTCTCTGTCAATGTAAGATTGCGATTTGAAATAAATTTCATTTTATTTGAATCCACTCATCCTGTGTGGCTGCCTAGCTGAAATAAATAAACCATTTGAATATTTATATTAACATTTCTGTTTTCAGGTTAGATCGCGGCAAATGTTCGACGTCAATTTTTGAGTGTATCAATCAACATATATCGTTACCCGAGTTTCAATGGCGTCAATACAAGGGTTTCAATGAGTCGTTGGTTCGTGCTTTTGTTTAAAATACTTATTTTCATAAATTGATTATTCTTGAATAATTATTAATTAAACTGGATGGATTTGTTCATTCTCATTATAATTACTGAAAATTCGATAGTTCGATACTGTAGATTGGATCTAAAATATTCCTATATCATCTTGAATAAATAAATAAGTTTAGTTACGGTCCGTCAATATCAATTTATACTATTTTATTAAATTTAATAATTTCAATCAACATTTTAAATCAAATTTTGGTGGAAAAACTGTTTTGATCTCAACGAATGGCGATGAAAATTTCATTTGAAACAATTTTTGTTTTTAGTGGTTAATTATTTATTTCTTCTTTGTAGTTTTATTATTCTTTTTTGATGAAAAGATTCTTTAATAGAAATCTTCTTAGAATTTAGTTGTAAAGAGGAAATTAGTCAAGGTTGAGATGGGTCCTGACTGGATGGAGCTGTGCGATGATCCCCCTCCTCAATTAAGTTGATCATATTCAGCTTCATCCTGTCAGGACCCTTGGAATATGAGTCCATGCCGAGTGTTCTCACTCGGTACTTGGACTCATATTAGGTTAAAGTTTTATTTTTTTTTTAATTAAATTTTAAATTAGTCAAGGTTGAGATGGGTCCTGGCTGGATGGAGCTGTGCGATGATCCCCCTCCTCATTCAAGTTGATCATATTCAGCTTCATCCTGTCAGGACTCTTGGAATATGAGTCCATGCCGAGTGTTCTCACTCGGTACTTGGACTCATATTAGGTTAAAGTTTTATTTTTTTTTTAAATTAAATTTTAAATTAGTCAAGGTTGAGATGGGTCCTGACTGGATGGAGCTGTGCGATGATCCCCCTCCTCATTCAAGTTGATCATATTCAGCTTCATCCTGTCAGGACTCTTGGAATATGAGTCCATGCCGAGTGTTCTCACTCGGTACTTGGACTCATATTAGGTTAAAGTTTTATTTTTTTTTTAATTAAATTTTAAATTAGTCAAGGTTGAGATGGGTCCTGGCTGGATGGAGCTGTGCGATGATCGCCCTCCTCATTCAAGTTGATCATATTCAGCTTCATCCTGTCAGGACTCTTGGAATATGAGTCCATGCCGAGTGTTCTCACTCGGTACTTGGACTCATATTAGGTTAAAGTTTTATTTTTTTTCAAATTAAATTTTAAATTAGTCAAGGTTGAGATGGGTCCTGACTGGATGGAGCTGTGCGATGATCCCCCTCCTCAATTAAGTTGATCATATTCAGCTTCATCCTGTCAGGACCCTTGGAATATGAGTCCATGCCGAGTGTTCTCACTCGGTACTTGGACTCATATTAGGTTAAAGTTTTATTTTTTTTTTCAAATTAAATTTTAAATTAGTCAAGGTTGAGATGGGTCCTGACTGGATGGAGCTGTGCGATGATCCCCCTCCTCAATTAAGTTGATCATATTCAGCTTCATCCTGTCAGGACCCTTGGAATATGAGTCCATGCCGAGTGTTCTCACTCGGTACTTGGACTCATATTAGGTTAAAGTTTTATTTTTTTTTTCAAATTAAATTTTAAATTAGTCAAGGTTGAGATGGGTCCTGACTGGATGGAGCTGTGCGATGATCCCCCTCCTCAATTAAGTTGATCATATTCAGCTTCATCCTGTCAGGACCCTTGGAAAATGAGTCCATGCCGAGTGTTCTCACTCGGTACTTGGACTCATATTAGGTTAAAGTTTTATTTTTTTTTTAAATTAAATTTTAAATTAGTCAAGGTTGAGATGGGTCCTGACTGGATGGAGCTGTGCGATGATCCCCCTCCTCAATTAAGTTGATCATATTCAGCTTCATCCTGTCAGGACCCTTTGAATATGAGTCCATGCCGAGTGTTCTCACTCGGTACTTGGACTCATATTAGGTTAAAGTTTTATTTTTTTTTTAAATTAAATTTTAAATTAGTCAAGGTTGAGATGGGTCCTGACTGGATGGAGCTGTGCGATGATCCCCCTCCTCAATTAAGTTGATCATATTCAGCTTCATCCTGTCAGGACCCTTGGAAAATGAGTCCATGCCGAGTGTTCTCACTCGGTACTTGGACTCATATTAGGTTAAAGTTTTATTTTTTTTTAAAATTAAATTTTAAATTAGTCAAGGTTGAGATGGGTCCTGACTGGATGGAGCTGTGCGATGATCCCCCTCCTCAATTAAGTTGATCATATTCAGCTTCATCCTGTCAGGACCCTTTGAATATGAGTCCATGCCGAGTGTTCTCACTCGGTACTTGGACTCATATTAGGTTAAAGTTTTATTTTTTTTTTAAATTAAATTTTAAATTAGTCAAGGTTGAGATGGGTCCTGACTGGATGGAGCTGTGCGATGATCCCCCTCCTCAATTAAGTTGATCATATTCAGCTTCATCCTGTCAGGACCCTTGGAAAATGAGTCCATGCCGAGTGTTCTCACTCGGTACTTGGACTCATATTAGGTTAAAGTTTTATTTTTTTTTTCAAATTAAATTTTAAATTAGTCAAGGTTGAGATGGGTCCTGACTGGATGGAGCTGTGCGATGATCCCCCTCCTCAATTAAGTTGATCATATTCAGCTTCATCCTGTCAGGACCCTTGGAATATGAGTCCATGCCGAGTGTTCTCACTCGGTACTTGGACTCATATTAGGTTAAAGTTTTATTTTTTTTTTAAATTAAATTTTAAATTAGTCAAGGTGAAGATGGGTCCTGACTGGATGGAGCTGTGCGATGATCCCCCTCCTCAATTAAGTTGATCATATTCAGCTTCATCCTGTCAGGACCCTTGGAAAATGAGTCCATGCCGAGTGTTCTCACTCGGTACTTGGACTCATATTAGGTTAAAGTTTTATTTTTTTTTTAAATTAAATTTTAAATTAGTCAAGGTTGAGATGGGTCCTGACTGGATGGAGCTGTGCGATGATCCCCCTCCTCAATTAAGTTGATCATATTCAGCTTCATCCTGTCAGGACCCTTGGAATATGAGTCCATGCCGAGTGTTCTCACTCGGTACTTGGACTCATATTAGGTTAAAGTTTTATTTTTTTTTTAAATTAAATTTTAAATTAGTCAAGGTGAAGATGGGTCCTGACTGGATGGAGCTGTGCGATGATCCCCCTCCTCAATTAAGTTGATCATATTCAGCTTCATCCTGTCAGGACCCTTGGAATATGAGTCCATGCCGAGTGTTCTCACTCGGTACTTGGACTCATATTAGGTTAAAGTTTTATTTTTTTTTTAAATTAAATTTTAAATTAGTCAAGGTTGAGATGGGTCCTGACTGGATGGAGCTGTGCGATGATCCCCCTCCTCAATTAAGTTGATCATATTCAGCTTCATCCTGTCAGGACCCTTTGAATATGAGTCCATGCCGAGTGTTCTCACTCGGTACTTGGACTCATATTAGGTTAAAGTTTTATTTTTTTTTTAAATTAAATTTTAAATTAGTCAAGGTGAAGATGGGTCCTGACTGGATGGAGCTGTGCGATGATCCCCCTCCTCAATTAAGTTGATCATATTCAGCTTCATCCTGTCAGGACCCTTGGAATATGAGTCCATGCCGAGTGTTCTCACTCGGTACTTGGACTCATATTAGGTTAAAGTTTTATTTTTTTTTTAAATTAAATTTTAAATTAGTCAAGGTTGAGATGGGTCCTGACTGGATGGAGCTGTGCGATGATCCCCCTCCTCAATTAAGTTGATCATATTCAGCTTCATCCTGTCAGGACCCTTGGAATATGAGTCCATGCCGAGTGTTCTCACTCGGTACTTGGACTCATATTAGGTTAAAGTTTTATTTTTTTTTTAAATTAAATTTTAAATTAGTCAAGGTTGAGATGGGTCCTGACTGGATGGAGCTGTGCGATGATCCCCCTCCTCAATTAAGTTGATCATATTCAGCTTCATCCTGTCAGGACCCTTGGAAAATGAGTCCATGCCGAGTGTTCTCACTCGGTACTTGGACTCATATTAGGTTAAAGTTTTATTTTTTTTTTCAAATTAAATTTTAAATTAGTCAAGGTTGAGATGGGTCCTGACTGGATGGAGCTGTGCGATGATCCCCCTCCTCAATTAAGTTGATCATATTCAGCTTCATCCTGTCAGGACCCTTGGAATATGAGTCCATGCCGAGTGTTCTCACTCGGTACTTGGACTCATATTAGGTTAAAGTTTTATTTTTTTTTTAAATTAAATTTTAAATTAGTCAAGGTGAAGATGGGTCCTGACTGGATGGAGCTGTGCGATGATCCCCCTCCTCAATTAAGTTGATCATATTCAGCTTCATCCTGTCAGGACCCTTGGAAAATGAGTCCATGCCGAGTGTTCTCACTCGGTACTTGGACTCATATTAGGTTAAAGTTTTATTTTTTTTTTAAATTAAATTTTAAATTAGTCAAGGTGAAGATGGGTCCTGACTGGATGGAGCTGTGCGATGATCCCCCTCCTCAATTAAGTTGATCATATTCAGCTTCATCCTGTCAGGACCCTTGGAATATGAGTCCATGCCGAGTGTTCTCACTCGGTACTTGGACTCATATTAGGTTAAAGTTTTATTTTTTTTTTAAATTAAATTTTAAATTAGTCAAGGTGAAGATGGGTCCTGACTGGATGGAGCTGTGCGATGATCCCCCTCCTCAATTAAGTTGATCATATTCAGCTTCATCCTGTCAGGACCCTTGGAATATGAGTCCATGCCGAGTGTTCTCACTCGGTACTTGGACTCATATTAGGTTAAAGTTTTATTTTTTTTTTAAATTAAATTTTAAATTAGTCAAGGTGAAGATGGGTCCTGACTGGATGGAGCTGTGCGATGATCCCCCTCCTCAATTAAGTTGATCATATTCAGCTTCATCCTGTCAGGACCCTTGGAATATGAGTCCATGCCGAGTGTTCTCACTCGGTACTTGGACTCATATTAGGTTAAAGTTTTATTTTTTTTTTAAATTAAATTTTAAATTAGTCAAGGTGAAGATGGGTCCTGACTGGATGGAGCTGTGCGATGATCCCCCTCCTCAATTAAGTTGATCATATTCAGCTTCATCCTGTCAGGACCCTTGGAATATGAGTCCATGCCGAGTGTTCTCACTCGGTACTTGGACTCATATTAGGTTAAAGTTTTATTTTTTTTTTAAATTAAATTTTAAATTAGTCAAGGTGAAGATGGGTCCTGACTGGATGGAGCTGTGCGATGATCCCCCTCCTCAATTAAGTTGATCATATTCAGCTTCATCCTGTCAGGACCCTTGGAATATGAGTCCATGCCGAGTGTTCTCACTCGGTACTTGGACTCATATTAGGTTAAAGTTTTATTTTTTTTTTAAATTAAATTTTAAATTAGTCAAGGTGAAGATGGGTCCTGACTGGATGGAGCTGTGCGATGATCCCCCTCCTCAATTAAGTTGATCATATTCAGCTTCATCCTGTCAGGACCCTTGGAAAATGAGTCCATGCCGAGTGTTCTCACTCGGTACTTGGACTCATATTAGGTTAAAGTTTTATTTTTTTTTTAAATTAAATTTTAAATTAGTCAAGGTTGAGATGGGTCCTGACTGGATGGAGCTGTGCGATGATCCCCCTCCTCAATTAAGTTGATCATATTCAGCTTCATCCTGTCAGGACCCTTGGAATATGAGTCCATGCCGAGTGTTCTCACTCGGTACTTGGACTCATATTAGGTTAAAGTTTTATTTTTTTTTTAAATTAAATTTTAAATTAGTCAAGGTTGAGATGGGTCCTGACTGGATGGAGCTGTGCGATGATCCCCCTCCTCAATTAAGTTGATCATATTCAGCTTCATCCTGTCAGGACCCTTGGAAAATGAGTCCATGCCGAGTGTTCTCACTCGGTACTTGGACTCATATTAGGTTAAAGTTTTATTTTTTTTTAAAATTAAATTTTAAATTAGTCAAGGTGAAGATGGGTCCTGACTGGATGGAGCTGTGCGATGATCCCCCTCCTCAATTAAGTTGATCATATTCAGCTTCATCCTGTCAGGACCCTTGGAAAATGAGTCCATGCCGAGTGTTCTCACTCGGTACTTGGACTCATATTAGGTTAAAGTTTTATTTTTTTTTTAAATTAAATTTTAAATTAGTCAAGGTTGAGATGGGTCCTGACTGGATGGAGCTGTGCGATGATCCCCCTCCTCAATTAAGTTGATCATATTCAGCTTCATCCTGTCAGGACCCTTGGAAAATGAGTCCATGCCGAGTGTTCTCACTCGGTACTTGGACTCATATTAGGTTAAAGTTTTATTTTTTTTTTCAAATTAAATTTTAAATTAGTCAAGGTTGAGATGGGTCCTGACTGGATGGAGCTGTGCGATGATCCCCCTCCTCAATTAAGTTGATCATATTCAGCTTCATCCTGTCAGGACCCTTGGAATATGAGTCCATGCCGAGTGTTCTCACTCGGTACTTGGACTCATATTAGGTTAAAGTTTTATTTTTTTTTTCAAATTAAATTTTAAATTAGTCAAGGTTGAGATGGGTCCTGACTGGATGGAGCTGTGCGATGATCCCCCTCCTCAATTAAGTTGATCATATTCAGCTTCATCCTGTCAGGACCCTTGGAATATGAGTCCATGCCGAGTGTTCTCACTCGGTACTTGGACTCATATTAGGTTAAAGTTTTATTTTTTTTTTCAAATTAAATTTTAAATTAGTCAAGGTTGAGATGGGTCCTGACTGGATGGAGCTGTGCGATGATCCCCCTCCTCAATTAAGTTGATCATATTCAGCTTCATCCTGTCAGGACCCTTGGAATATGAGTCCATGCCGAGTGTTCTCACTCGGTACTTGGACTCATATTAGGTTAAAGTTTTATTTTTTTTTTCAAATTAAATTTTAAATTAGTCAAGGTGAAGATGGGTCCTGACTGGATGGAGCTGTGCGATGATCCCCCTCCTCAATTAAGTTGATCATATTCAGCTTCATCCTGTCAGGACCCTTGGAATATGAGTCCATGCCGAGTGTTCTCACTCGGTACTTGGACTCATATTAGGTTAAAGTTTTATTTTTTTTTTAAATTAAATTTTAAATTAGTCAAGGTTGAGATGGGTCCTGACTGGATGGAGCTGTGCGATGATCCCCCTCCTCAATTAAGTTGATCATATTCAGCTTCATCCTGTCAGGACCCTTGGAAAATGAGTCCATGCCGAGTGTTCTCACTCGGTACTTGGACTCATATTAGGTTAAAGTTTTATTTTTTTTTTCAAATTAAATTTTAAATTAGTCAAGGTTGAGATGGGTCCTGACTGGATGGAGCTGTGCGATGATCCCCCTCCTCAATTAAGTTGATCATATTCAGCTTCATCCTGTCAGGACCCTTGGAAAATGAGTCCATGCCGAGTGTTCTCACTCGGTACTTGGACTCATATTAGGTTAAAGTTTTATTTTTTTTTTAAATTAAATTTTAAATTAGTCAAGGTTGAGATGGGTCCTGACTGGATGGAGCTGTGCGATGATCCCCCTCCTCAATTAAGTTGATCATATTCAGCTTCATCCTGTCAGGACCCTTGGAAAATGAGTCCATGCCGAGTGTTCTCACTCGGTACTTGGACTCATATTAGGTTAAAGTTTTATTTTTTTTTTAAATTAAATTTTAAATTAGTCAAGGTTGAGATGGGTCCTGACTGGATGGAGCTGTGCGATGATCCCCCTCCTCAATTAAGTTGATCATATTCAGCTTCATCCTGTCAGGACCCTTTGAATATGAGTCCATGCCGAGTGTTCTCACTCGGTACTTGGACTCATATTAGGTTAAAGTTTTATTTTTTTTTAAATTAAATTTTAAATTAGTCAAGGTTGAGATGGGTCCTGACTGGATGGAGCTGTGCGATGATCCCCCTCCTCAATTAAGTTGATCATATTCAGCTTCATCCTGTCAGGACCCTTGGAAAATGAGTCCATGCCGAGTGTTCTCACTCGGTACTTGGACTCATATTAGGTTAAAGTTTTATTTTTTTTTTAAATTAAATTTTAAATTAGTCAAGGTTGAGATGGGTCCTGACTGGATGGAGCTGTGCGATGATCCCCCTCCTCAATTAAGTTGATCATATTCAGCTTCATCCTGTCAGGACCCTTGGAAAATGAGTCCATGCCGAGTGTTCTCACTCGGTACTTGGACTCATATTAGGTTAAAGTTTTATTTTTTTTTAAATTAAATTTTAAATTAGTCAAGGTTGAGATGGGTCCTGACTGGATGGAGCTGTGCGATGATCCCCCTCCTCAATTAAGTTGATCATATTCAGCTTCATCCTGTCAGGACCCTTGGAATATGAGTCCATGCCGAGTGTTCTCACTCGGTACTTGGACTCATATTAGGTTAAAGTTTTATTTTTTTTTTAAATTAAATTTTAAATTAGTCAAGGTTGAGATGGGTCCTGACTGGATGGAGCTGTGCGATGATCCCCCTCCTCAATTAAGTTGATCATATTCAGCTTCATCCTGTCAGGACCCTTGGAAAATGAGTCCATGCCGAGTGTTCTCACTCGGTACTTGGACTCATATTAGGTTAAAGTTTTATTTTTTTTTTTAAATTAAATTTTAAATTAGTCAAGGTTGAGATGGGTCCTGACTGGATGGAGCTGTGCGATGATCCCCCTCCTCAATTAAGTTGATCATATTCAGCTTCATCCTGTCAGGACCCTTTGAATATGAGTCCATGCCGAGTGTTCTCACTCGGTACTTGGACTCATATTAGGTTAAAGTTTTATTTTTTTTTTAAATTAAATTTTAAATTAGTCAAGGTTGAGATGGGTCCTGACTGGATGGAGCTGTGCGATGATCCCCCTCCTCAATTAAGTTGATCATATTCAGCTTCATCCTGTCAGGACCCTTGGAATATGAGTCCATGCCGAGTGTTCTCACTCGGTACTTGGACTCATATTAGGTTAAAGTTTTATTTTTTTTTTAAATTAAATTTTAAATTAGTCAAGGTTGAGATGGGTCCTGACTGGATGGAGCTGTGCGATGATCCCCCTCCTCAATTAAGTTGATCATATTCAGCTTCATCCTGTCAGGACCCTTGGAATATGAGTCCATGCCGAGTGTTCTCACTCGGTACTTGGACTCATATTAGGTTAAAGTTTTATTTTTTTTTCAAATTAAATTTTAAATTAGTCAAGGTTGAGATGGGTCCTGACTGGATGGAGCTGTGCGATGATCCCCCTCCTCAATTAAGTTGATCATATTCAGCTTCATCCTGTCAGGACCCTTGGAAAATGAGTCCATGCCGAGTGTTCTCACTCGGTACTTGGACTCATATTAGGTTAAAGTTTTATTTTTTTTTAAAATTAAATTTTAAATTAGTCAAGGTTGAGATGGGTCCTGACTGGATGGAGCTGTGCGATGATCCCCCTCCTCAATTAAGTTGATCATATTCAGCTTCATCCTGTCAGGACCCTTGGAAAATGAGTCCATGCCGAGTGTTCTCACTCGGTACTTGGACTCATATTAGGTTAAAGTTTTATTTTTTTTTCAAATTAAATTTTAAATTAGTCAAGGTTGAGATGGGTCCTGACTGGATGGAGCTGTGCGATGATCCCCCTCCTCAATTAAGTTGATCATATTCAGCTTCATCCTGTCAGGACCCTTGGAAAATGAGTCCATGCCGAGTGTTCTCACTCGGTACTTGGACTCATATTAGGTTAAAGTTTTATTTTTTTTTCAAATTAAATTTTAAATTAGTCAAGGTTGAGATGGGTCCTGACTGGATGGAGCTGTGCGATGATCCCCCTCCTCAATTAAGTTGATCATATTCAGCTTCATCCTGTCAGGACCCTTGGAAAATGAGTCCATGCCGAGTGTTCTCACTCGGTACTTGGACTCATATTAGGTTAAAGTTTTATTTTTTTTTCAAATTAAATTTTAAATTAGTCAAGGTTGAGATGGGTCCTGACTGGATGGAGCTGTGCGATGATCCCCCTCCTCAATTAAGTTGATCATATTCAGCTTCATCCTGTCAGGACCCTTGGAAAATGAGTCCATGCCGAGTGTTCTCACTCGGTACTTGGACTCATATTAGGTTAAAGTTTTATTTTTTTTTCAAATTAAATTTTAAATTAGTCAAGGTTGAGATGGGTCCTGACTGGATGGAGCTGTGCGATGATCCCCCTCCTCAATTAAGTTGATCATATTCAGCTTCATCCTGTCAGGACCCTTGGAAAATGAGTCCATGCCGAGTGTTCTCACTCGGTACTTGGACTCATATTAGGTTAAAGTTTTATTTTTTTTTCAAATTAAATTTTAAATTAGTCAAGGTTGAGATGGGTCCTGACTGGATGGAGCTGTGCGATGATCCCCCTCCTCAATTAAGTTGATCATATTCAGCTTCATCCTGTCAGGACCCTTGGAAAATGAGTCCATGCCGAGTGTTCTCACTCGGTACTTGGACTCATATTAGGTTAAAGTTTTATTTTTTTTTCAAATTAAATTTTAAATTAGTCAAGGTTGAGATGGGTCCTGACTGGATGGAGCTGTGCGATGATCCCCCTCCTCAATTAAGTTGATCATATTCAGCTTCATCCTGTCAGGACCCTTGGAAAATGAGTCCATGCCGAGTGTTCTCACTCGGTACTTGGACTCATATTAGGTTAAAGTTTTATTTTTTTTTCAAATTAAATTTTAAATTAGTCAAGGTTGAGATGGGTCCTGACTGGATGGAGCTGTGCGATGATCCCCCTCCTCAATTAAGTTGATCATATTCAGCTTCATCCTGTCAGGACCCTTGGAAAATGAGTCCATGCCGAGTGTTCTCACTCGGTACTTGGACTCATATTAGGTTAAAGTTTTATTTTTTTTTCAAATTAAATTTTAAATTAGTCAAGGTTGAGATGGGTCCTGACTGGATGGAGCTGTGCGATGATCCCCCTCCTCAATTAAGTTGATCATATTCAGCTTCATCCTGTCAGGACCCTTGGAAAATGAGTCCATGCCGAGTGTTCTCACTCGGTACTTGGACTCATATTAGGTTAAAGTTTTATTTTTTTTTTTAATTAAATTTTAAATTAGTCAAGGTGAAGATGGGTCCTGACTGGATGGAGCTGTGCGATGATCCCCCTCCTCAATTAAGTTGATCATATTCAGCTTCATCCTGTCAGGACCCTTGGAAAATGAGTCCATGCCGAGTGTTCTCACTCGGTACTTGGACTCATATTAGGTTAAAGTTTTATTTTTTTTTTAAATTAAATTTTAAATTAGTCAAGGTGAAGATGGGTCCTGACTGGATGGAGCTGTGCGATGATCCCCCTCCTCAATTAAGTTGATCATATTCAGCTTCATCCTGTCAGGACCCTTGGAAAATGAGTCCATGCCGAGTGTTCTCACTCGGTACTTGGACTCATATTAGGTTAAAGTTTTATTTTTTTTTCAAATTAAATTTTAAATTAGTCAAGGTTGAGATGGGTCCTGACTGGATGGAGCTGTGCGATGATCCCCCTCCTCAATTAAGTTGATCATATTCAGCTTCATCCTGTCAGGACCCTTTGAATATGAGTCCATGCCGAGTGTTCTCACTCGGTACTTGGACTCATATTAGGTTAAAGTTTTATTTTTTTTTTAAATTAAATTTTAAATTAGTCAAGGTTGAGATGGGTCCTGACTGGATGGAGCTGTGCGATGATCCCCCTCCTCAATTAAGTTGATCATATTCAGCTTCATCCTGTCAGGACCCTTGGAATATGAGTCCATGCCGAGTGTTCTCACTCGGTACTTGGACTCATATTAGGTTAAAGTTTTATTTTTTTTTTAAATTAAATTTTAAATTAGTCAAGGTTGAGATGGGTCCTGACTGGATGGAGCTGTGCGATGATCCCCCTCCTCAATTAAGTTGATCATATTCAGCTTCATCCTGTCAGGACCCTTTGAATATGAGTCCATGCCGAGTGTTCTCACTCGGTACTTGGACTCATATTAGGTTAAAGTTTTATTTTTTTTTAAAATTAAATTTTAAATTAGTCAAGGTTGAGATGGGTCCTGACTGGATGGAGCTGTGCGATGATCCCCCTCCTCAATTAAGTTGATCATATTCAGCTTCATCCTGTCAGGACCCTTTGAATATGAGTCCATGCCGAGTGTTCTCACTCGGTACTTGGACTCATATTAGGTTAAAGTTTTATTTTTTTTTTAAATTAAATTTTAAATTAGTCAAGGTTGAGATGGGTCCTGACTGGATGGAGCTGTGCGATGATCCCCCTCCTCAATTAAGTTGATCATATTCAGCTTCATCCTGTCAGGACCCTTTGAATATGAGTCCATGCCGAGTGTTCTCACTCGGTACTTGGACTCATATTAGGTTAAAGTTTTATTTTTTTTTTAATTAAATTTTAAATTAGTCAAGGTTGAGATGGGTCCTGACTGGATGGAGCTGTGCGATGATCCCCCTCCTCAATTAAGTTGATCATATTCAGCTTCATCCTGTCAGGACCCTTGGAATATGAGTCCATGCCGAGTGTTCTCACTCGGTACTTGGACTCATATTAGGTTAAAGTTTTATTTTTTTTTTAAATTAAATTTTAAATTAGTCAAGGTTGAGATGGGTCCTGACTGGATGGAGCTGTGCGATGATCCCCCTCCTCAATTAAGTTGATCATATTCAGCTTCATCCTGTCAGGACCCTTGGAATATGAGTCCATGCCGAGTGTTCTCACTCGGTACTTGGACTCATATTAGGTTAAAGTTTTATTATTTTTTTAAATTAAATTTTAAATTAGTCAAGGTTGAGATGGGTCCTGACTGGATGGAGCTGTGCGATGATCCCCCTCCTCAATTAAGTTGATCATATTCAGCTTCATCCTGTCAGGACCCTTTGAATATGAGTCCATGCCGAGTGTTCTCACTCGGTACTTAGACTCATATTAGGTTAAAGTTTTATTATTTTTTTTAATTAAATTTTAAATTAGTCAAGGTTGAGATGGTTCCTGGCTGGATGGAGCTGTGCGATGATCCCCCTCCTCAATTTAGTTAATCATATTCAGCTTCATCCTGTCATCATTTAGTTTCTCGGCTCCGTGAGCACCTACAAGGTTGTGCTCAGGATATGTTGTACAGAAAAAAATTCTGTACAAGATAGTCCAACACCCGTTGCTCAAAATGAGCACATTCTTCTGCAATGGAGCACCGAAATGTTAACATGAAAAAAATTTTTTCAAAAGTTTTTGCTCATTTTCTCGGCTCTATGAGCACGTAGCGCCTTGTGCTTAGGCTCATTTTAAAGCGCTTAATGTGCTGAACACGATAGTGCAAAAAAACCTGCAAAAAAAGAGCTCGGTACACCCAAACTGGAGCATCGACCATGTGCAAAAAATAAAAAAGTTCAAAATTTAGTTGCTCGGCTCCGTGAGCACCTACAAGGTTGTGCTCAGGATATGTTGTACAGAAAAAAATTCTGTACAAGATAGTCCAACACCCGTTGCTCAAAATGAGCACATTCTTCTGCAATGGAGCACCGAAATGTTAACATGAAAAAAATTTTTTCAAAAGTTTTTGCTCATTTTCTCGGCTCTATGAGCACGTAGCGCCTTGTGCTTAGGCTCATTTTAAAGCGCTTAATGTGCTGAACACGATAGTGCAAAAAAACCTGCAAAAAAAGAGCTCGGTACACCCAAACTGGAGCATCGACCATGTGCAAAAAATAAAAAAGTTCAAAATTTAGTTGCTCGGCTCCGTGAGCACCTACAAGGTTGTGCTCAGGATATGTTGTACAGAAAAAAATTCTGTACAAGATAGTCCAACACCCGTTGCTCAAAATGAGCACATTCTTTTGCAATGGAGCACCGAAATGTTAACATGAAAAAAATTTTTTCAAAAGTTTTTGCTTATTTTCTCGGCTCTATGAGCACGTAGCGCCTTGTGCTTAGGCTCATTTTAAAGCGCTTAATGTGCTGAACACGATAGTGCAAAAAAACCTGCAAAAAAAGAGCTCGGTACACCCAAACTGGAGCATCGACCATGTGCAAAAAATAAAAAAGTTCAAAATTTAGTTGCTCGGCTCCGTGAGCACCTACAAGGTTGTGCTCAGGATATGTTGTACAGAAAAAAATTCTGTACAAGATAGTCCAACACCCGTTGCTCAAAATGAGCACATTCTTCTGCAATGGAGCACCGAAATGTTAACATAAAAAAATTTTTTCAAAAGTTTTTGCTCATTTTCTCGGCTCTATGAGCACGTAGCGCCTTGTGCTTAAGCTCATTTTAAAGCGCTTAATGTGCTGAACACGATAGTGCAAAAAAACCTGCAAAAAAAGAGCTCGGTACACCCAAACTGGAGCATCGACCATGTGCAAAAAATAAAAAAGTTCAAAATTTAGTTGCTCGGCTCTGTGAGCACCTACAAGATTGTGCTCAGGATATGTTGTACAGAAAAAAATTCTGTACAAGATAGTCCAACACCCGTTGCTCAAAATGAGCACATTTTTCTGCAATGGAGCACCGAAATGTTAACATGAAAAAAATTTTTTCAAAAGTTTTTGCTCATTTTCTCGGCTCTATGAGCACGTAGCGCCTTGTGCTTAGGCTCATTTTAAAGCGCTTAATGTGCTGAACACGATAGTGCAAAAAAACCTGCAAAAAAAGAGCTCGGTACACCCAAACTGGAGCATCGACCATGTGCAAAAAATAAAAAAGTTCAAAATTTAGTTGCTCGGCTCCGTGAGCACCTACAAGGTTGTGCTCAGGATATGTTGTACAGAAAAAAAATTCTGTACAAGATAGTCCAACACCCGTTGCTCAAAATGAGCACATTCTTCTGCAATGGAGCACCGAAATGTTAACATGAAAAAAATTTTTTCAAAAGTTTTTGCTCATTTTCTCGGCTCTATGAGCACGTAGCGCCTTGTGCTTAGGCTCATTTTAAAGCGCTTAATGTGCTGAACACGATAGTGCAAAAAAACCTGCAAAAAAAGAGCTCGGTACACCCAAACTGGAGCATCGACCATGTGCAAAAAATAAAAAAGTTCAAAATTTAGTTGCTCGGCTCCGTGAGCACCTACAAGGTTGTGCTCAGGATATGTTGTACAGAAAAAAATTCTGTACAAGATAGTCCAACACCCGTTGCTCAAAATGAGCACATTCTTTTGCAATGGAGCACCGAAATGTTAACATGAAAAAAATTTTTTCAAAAGTTTTTGCTCATTTTCTCGGCTCTATGAGCACGTAGCGCCTTGTGCTTAGGCTCATTTTAAAGCGCTTAATGTGCTGAACACGATAGTGCAAAAAAACCTGCAAAAAAGAGCTCGGTACACCCAAACTGGAGCATCGACCATGTGCAAAAAATAAAAAAGTTCAAAATTTAGTTGCTCGGCTCCGTGAGCACCTACAAGGTTGTGCTCAGGATATGTTGTACAGAAAAAAAATTCTGTACAAGATAGTCCAACACCCGTTGCTCAAAATGAGCACATTCTTCTGCAATGGAGCACCGAAATGTTAACATGAAAAAAATTTTTTCAAAAGTTTTTGCTCATTTTCTCGGCTCTATGAGCACGTAGCGCCTTGTGCTTAGGCTCATTTTAAAGCGCTTAATGTGCTGAACACGATAGTGCAAAAAAACCTGCAAAAAAAGAGCTCGGTACACCCAAACTGGAGCATCGACCATGTGCAAAAAATAAAAAAGTTCAAAATTTAGTTGCTCGGCTCCGTGAGCACCTACAAGGTTGTGCTCAGGATATGTTGTACAGAAAAAAAATTCTGTACAAGATAGTCCAACACCCGTTGCTCAAAATGAGCACATTCTTCTGCAATGGAGCACCGAAATGTTAACATGAAAAAAATTTTTTCAAAAGTTTTTGCTCATTTTCTCGGCTCTATGAGCACGTAGCGCCTTGTGCTTAGGCTCATTTTAAAGCGCTTAATGTGCTGAACACGATAGTGCAAAAAAACCTGCAAAAAAAGAGCTCGGTACACCCAAACTGGAGCATCGACCATGTGCAAAAAATAAAAAAGTTCAAAATTTAGTTGCTCGGCTCCGTGAGCACCTACAAGGTTGTGCTCAGGATATGTTGTACAGAAAAAAATTCTGTACAAGATAGTCCAACACCCGTTGCTCAAAATGAGCACATTCTTCTGCAATGGAGCACCGAAATGTTAACATGAAAAAAATTTTTTCAAAAGTTTTTGCTCATTTTCTCGGCTCTATGAGCACGTAGCGCCTTGTGCTTAGGCTCATTTTAAAGCGCTTAATGTGCTGAACACGATAGTGCAAAAAAACCTGCAAAAAAAGAGCTCGGTACACCCAAACTGGAGCATCGACCATGTGCAAAAAATAAAAAAGTTCAAAATTTAGTTGCTCGGCTCCGTGAGCACCTACAAGGTTGTGCTCAGGATATGTTGTACAGAAAAAAATTCTGTACAAGATAGTCCAACACCCGTTGCTCAAAATGAGCACATTCTTCTGCAATGGAGCACCGAAATGTTAACATGAAAAAAATTTTTTCAAAAGTTTTTGCTCATTTTCTCGGCTCTATGAGCACATAGCGCCTTGTGCTTAGGCTTATTTTAAAGCGCTTAATGTGCTGAACACGATAGTGCAAAAAAACCTGCAAAAAAAGAGCTCGGTACACCCAAACTGGAGCATCGACCATGTGCAAAAAATAAAAAAGTTCAAAATTTAGTTGCTCGGCTCCGTGAGCACCTACAAGGTTGTGCTCAGGATATGTTGTACAGAAAAAAATTCTGTACAAGATAGTCCAACACCCGTTGCTCAAAATGAGCACATTCTTCTGCAATGGAGCACCGAAATGTTAACATAAAAAAATTTTTTCAAAAGTTTTTGCTCATTTTCTCGGCTCTATGAGCACGTAGCGCCTTGTGCTTAAGCTCATTTTAAAGCGCTTAATGTGCTGAACACGATAGTGCAAAAAAACCTGCAAAAAAAGAGCTCGGTACACCCAAACTGGAGCATCGACCATGTGCAAAAAATAAAAAAGTTCAAAATTTAGTTGCTCGGCTCTGTGAGCACCTACAAGATTGTGCTCAGGATATGTTGTACAGAAAAAAATTCTGTACAAGATAGTCCAACACCCGTTGCTCAAAATGAGCACATTTTTCTGCAATGGAGCACCGAAATGTTAACATGAAAAAAATTTTTTCAAAAGTTTTTGCTCATTTTCTCGGCTCTATGAGCACGTAGCGCCTTGTGCTTAGGCTCATTTTAAAGCGCTTAATGTGCTGAACACGATAGTGCAAAAAAACCTGCAAAAAAAGAGCTCGGTACACCCAAACTGGAGCATCGACCATGTGCAAAAAATAAAAAAGTTCAAAATTTAGTTGCTCGGCTCCGTGAGCACCTACAAGGTTGTGCTCAGGATATGTTGTACAGAAAAAAATTCTGTACAAGATAGTCCAACACCCGTTGCTCAAAATGAGCACATTCTTTTGCAATGGAGCACCGAAATGTTAACATGAAAAAAATTTTTTCAAAAGTTTTTGCTCATTTTCTCGGCTCTATGAGCACGTAGCGCCTTGTGCTTAGGCTCATTTTAAAGCGCTTAATGTGCTGAACACGATAGTGCAAAAAAACCTGCAAAAAAAGAGCTCGGTACACCCAAACTGGAGCATCGACCATGTGCAAAAAATAAAAAAGTTCAAAATTTAGTTGCTCGGCTCCGTGAGCACCTACAAGGTTGTGCTCAGGATATGTTGTACAGAAAAAAAATTCTGTACAAGATAGTCCAACACCCGTTGCTCAAAATGAGCACATTCTTCTGCAATGGAGCACCGAAATGTTAACATGAAAAAAATTTTTTCAAAAGTTTTTGCTCATTTTCTCGGCTCTATGAGCACGTAGCGCCTTGTGCTTAGGCTCATTTTAAAGCGCTTAATGTGCTGAACACGATAGTGCAAAAAAACCTGCAAAAAAAGAGCTCGGTACACCCAAACTGGAGCATCGACCATGGGCAAAAAATAAAAAAGTTCAAAATTTAGTTGCTCGGCTCCGTGAGCACCTACAAGGTTGTGCTCAGGATATGTTGTACAGAAAAAAAATTCTGTACAAGATAGTCCAACACCCGTTGCTCAAAATGAGCACATTCTTCTGCAATGGAGCACCGAAATGTTAACATGAAAAAAATTTTTTCAAAAGTTTTTGCTCATTTTCTCGGCTCTATGAGCACGTAGCGCCTTGTGCTTAGGCTCATTTTAAAGCGCTTAATGTGCTGAACACGATAGTGCAAAAAAACCTGCAAAAAAAGAGCTCGGTACACCCAAACTGGAGCATCGACCATGTGCAAAAAATAAAAAAGTTCAAAATTTAGTTGCTCGGCTCCGTGAGCACCTACAAGGTTGTGCTCAGGATATGTTGTACAGAAAAAAATTCTGTACAAGATAGTCCAACACCCGTTGCTCAAAATGAGCACATTCTTTTGCAATGGAGCACCGAAATGTTAACATGAAAAAAATTTTTTCAAAAGTTTTTGCTCATTTTCTCGGCTCTATGAGCACGTAGCGCCTTGTGCTTAGGCTCATTTTAAAGCGCTTAATGTGCTGAACACGATAGTGCAAAAAAACCTGCAAAAAAAGAGCTCGGTACACCCAAACTGGAGCATCGACCATGTGCAAAAAATAAAAAAGTTCAAAATTTAGTTGCTCGGCTCCGTGAGCACCTACAAGGTTGTGCTCAGGATATGTTGTACAGAAAAAAAATTCTGTACAAGATAGTCCAACACCCGTTGCTCAAAATGAGCACATTCTTCTGCAATGGAGCACCGAAATGTTAACATGAAAAAAATTTTTTCAAAAGTTTTTGCTCATTTTCTCGGCTCTATGAGCACGTAGCGCCTTGTGCTTAGGCTCATTTTAAAGCGCTTAATGTGCTGAACACGATAGTGCAAAAAAACCTGCAAAAAAAGAGCTCGGTACACCCAAACTGGAGCATCGACCATGGGCAAAAAATAAAAAAGTTCAAAATTTAGTTGCTCGGCTCCGTGAGCACCTACAAGGTTGTGCTCAGGATATGTTGTACAGAAAAAAAATTCTGTACAAGATAGTCCAACACCCGTTGCTCAAAATGAGCACATTCTTCTGCAATGGAGCACCGAAATGTTAACATGAAAAAAATTTTTTCAAAAGTTTTTGCTCATTTTCTCGGCTCTATGAGCACGTAGCGCCTTGTGCTTAGGCTCATTTTAAAGCGCTTAATGTGCTGAACACGATAGTGCAAAAAAACCTGCAAAAAAAGAGCTCGGTACACCCAAACTGGAGCATCGACCATGTGCAAAAAATAAAAAAGTTCAAAATTTAGTTGCTCGGCTCCGTGAGCACCTACAAGGTTGTGCTCAGGATATGTTGTACAGAAAAAAATTCTGTACAAGATAGTCCAACACCCGTTGCTCAAAATGAGCACATTCTTCTGCAATGGAGCACCGAAATGTTAACATGAAAAAAATTTTTTCAAAAGTTTTTGCTCATTTTCTCGGCTCTATGAGCACGTAGCGCCTTGTGCTTAGGCTCATTTTAAAGCGCTTAATGTGCTGAACACGATAGTGCAAAAAAACCTGCAAAAAAAGAGCTCGGTACACCCAAACTGGAGCATCGACCATGTGCAAAAAATAAAAAAGTTCAAAATTTAGTTGCTCGGCTCCGTGAGCACCTACAAGGTTGTGCTCAGGATATGTTGTACAGAAAAAAAATTCTGTACAAGATAGTCCAACACCCGTTGCTCAAAATGAGCACATTCTTCTGCAATGGAGCACCGAAATGTTAACATGAAAAAAATTTTTTCAAAAGTTTTTGCTCATTTTCTCGGCTCTATGAGCACGTAGCGCCTTGTGCTTAGGCTCATTTTAAAGCGCTTAATGTGCTGAACACGATAGTGCAAAAAAACCTGCAAAAAAAGAGCTCGGTACACCCAAACTGGAGCATCGACCATGTGCAAAAAATAAAAAAGTTCAAAATTTAGTTGCTCGGCTCCGTGAGCACCTACAAGGTTGTGCTCAGGATATGTTGTACAGAAAAAAAATTCTGTACAAGATAGTCCAACACCCGTTGCTCAAAATGAGCACATTCTTCTGCAATGGAGCACCGAAATGTTAACATGAAAAAAATTTTTTCAAAAGTTTTTGCTCATTTTCTCGGCTCTATGAGCACGTAGCGCCTTGTGCTTAGGCTCATTTTAAAGCGCTTAATGTGCTGAACACGATAGTGCAAAAAAACCTGCAAAAAAAGAGCTCGGTACACCCAAACTGGAGCATCGACCATGTGCAAAAAATAAAAAAGTTCAAAATTTAGTTGCTCGGCTCCGTGAGCACCTACAAGGTTGTGCTCAGGATATGTTGTACAGAAAAAAATTCTGTACAAGATAGTCCAACACCCGTTGCTCAAAATGAGCACATTCTTCTGCAATGGAGCACCGAAATGTTAACATGAAAAAAAATTTTTCAAAAGTTTTTGCTCATTTTCTCGGCTCTATGAGCACGTAGCGCCTTGTGCTTAGGCTCATTTTAAAGCGCTTAATGTGCTGAACACGATAGTGCAAAAAAACCTGCAAAAAAGAGCTCGGTACACCCAAACTGGAGCATCGACCATGTGCAAAAAATAAAAAAGTTCAAAATTTAGTTGCTCGGCTCCGTGAGCACCTACAAGGTTGTGCTCAGGATATGTTGTACAGAAAAAAATTCTGTACAAGATAGTCCAACACCCGTTGCTCAAAATGAGCACATTCTTTTGCAATGGAGCACCGAAATGTTAACATGAAAAAAATTTTTTCAAAAGTTTTTGCTCATTTTCTCGGCTCTATGAGCACGTAGCGCCTTGTGCTTAGGCTCATTTTAAAGCGCTTAATGTGCTGAACACGATAGTGCAAAAAAACCTGCAAAAAAAGAGCTCGGTACACCCAAACTGGAGCATCGACCATGTGCAAAAAATAAAAAAGTTCAAAATTTAGTTGCTCGGCTCCGTGAGCACCTACAAGGTTGTGCTCAGGATATGTTGTACAGAAAAAAAATTCTGTACAAGATAGTCCAACACCCGTTGCTCAAAATGAGCACATTCTTCTGCAATGGAGCACCGAAATGTTAACATGAAAAAAATTTTTTCAAAAGTTTTTGCTCATTTTCTCGGCTCTATGAGCACGTAGCGCCTTGTGCTTAGGCTCATTTTAAAGCGCTTAATGTGCTGAACACGATAGTGCAAAAAAACCTGCAAAAAAAGAGCTCGGTACACCCAAACTGGAGCATCGACCATGGGCAAAAAATAAAAAAGTTCAAAATTTAGTTGCTCGGCTCCGTGAGCACCTACAAGGTTGTGCTCAGGATATGTTGTACAGAAAAAAAATTCTGTACAAGATAGTCCAACACCCGTTGCTCAAAATGAGCACATTCTTCTGCAATGGAGCACCGAAATGTTAACATGAAAAAAATTTTTTCAAAAGTTTTTGCTCATTTTCTCGGCTCTATGAGCACGTAGCGCCTTGTGCTTAGGCTCATTTTAAAGCGCTTAATGTGCTGAACACGATAGTGCAAAAAAACCTGCAAAAAAAGAGCTCGGTACACCCAAACTGGAGCATCGACCATGTGCAAAAAATAAAAAAGTTCAAAATTTAGTTGCTCGGCTCCGTGAGCACCTACAAGGTTGTGCTCAGGATATGTTGTACAGAAAAAAAATTCTGTACAAGATAGTCCAACACCCGTTGCTCAAAATGAGCACATTCTTCTGCAATGGAGCACCGAAATGTTAACATGAAAAAAATTTTTTCAAAAGTTTTTGCTCATTTTCTCGGCTCTATGAGCACGTAGCGCCTTGTGCTTAGGCTCATTTTAAAGCGCTTAATGTGCTGAACACGATAGTGCAAAAAAACCTGCAAAAAAAGAGCTCGGTACACCCAAACTGGAGCATCGACCATGGGCAAAAAATAAAAAAGTTCAAAATTTAGTTGCTCGGCTCCGTGAGCACCTACAAGGTTGTGCTCAGGATATGTTGTACAGAAAAAAAATTCTGTACAAGATAGTCCAACACCCGTTGCTCAAAATGAGCACATTCTTCTGCAATGGAGCACCGAAATGTTAACATGAAAAAAATTTTTTCAAAAGTTTTTGCTCATTTTCTCGGCTCTATGAGCACGTAGCGCCTTGTGCTTAGGCTCATTTTAAAGCGCTTAATGTGCTGAACACGATAGTGCAAAAAAACCTGCAAAAAAAGAGCTCGGTACACCCAAACTGGAGCATCGACCATGTGCAAAAAATAAAAAAGTTCAAAATTTAGTTGCTCGGCTCCGTGAGCACCTACAAGGTTGTGCTCAGGATATGTTGTACAGAAAAAAAATTCTGTACAAGATAGTCCAACACCCGTTGCTCAAAATGAGCACATTCTTCTGCAATGGAGCACCGAAATGTTAACATGAAAAAAATTTTTTCAAAAGTTTTTGCTCATTTTCTCGGCTCTATGAGCACGTAGCGCCTTGTGCTTAGGCTCATTTTAAAGCGCTTAATGTGCTGAACACGATAGTGCAAAAAAACCTGCAAAAAAAGAGCTCGGTACACCCAAACTGGAGCATCGACCATGTGCAAAAAATAAAAAAGTTCAAAATTTAGTTGCTCGGCTCCGTGAGCACCTACAAGGTTGTGCTCAGGATATGTTGTACAGAAAAAAAATTCTGTACAAGATAGTCCAACACCCGTTGCTCAAAATGAGCACATTCTTCTGCAATGGAGCACCGAAATGTTAACATGAAAAAAATTTTTTCAAAAGTTTTTGCTCATTTTCTCGGCTCTATGAGCACGTAGCGCCTTGTGCTTAGGCTCATTTTAAAGCGCTTAATGTGCTGAACACGATAGTGCAAAAAAACCTGCAAAAAAAGAGCTCGGTACACCCAAACTGGAGCATCGACCATGTGCAAAAAATAAAAAAGTTCAAAATTTAGTTGCTCGGCTCCGTGAGCACCTACAAGGTTGTGCTCAGGATATGTTGTACAGAAAAAAAATTCTGTACAAGATAGTCCAACACCCGTTGCTCAAAATGAGCACATTCTTCTGCAATGGAGCACCGAAATGTTAACATGAAAAAAATTTTTTCAAAAGTTTTTGCTCATTTTCTCGGCTCTATGAGCACGTAGCGCCTTGTGCTTAGGCTCATTTTAAAGCGCTTAATGTGCTGAACACGATAGTGCAAAAAAACCTGCAAAAAAAGAGCTCGGTACACCCAAACTGGAGCATCGACCATGTGCAAAAAATAAAAAAGTTCAAAATTTAGTTGCTCGGCTCCGTGAGCACCTACAAGGTTGTGCTCAGGATATGTTGTACAGAAAAAAAATTCTGTACAAGATAGTCCAACACCCGTTGCTCAAAATGAGCACATTCTTCTGCAATGGAGCACCGAAATGTTAACATGAAAAAAATTTTTTCAAAAGTTTTTGCTCATTTTCTCGGCTCTATGAGCACGTAGCGCCTTGTGCTTAGGCTCATTTTAAAGCGCTTAATGTGCTGAACACGATAGTGCAAAAAAACCTGCAAAAAAAGAGCTCGGTACACCCAAACTGGAGCATCGACCATGTGCAAAAAATAAAAAAGTTCAAAATTTAGTTGCTCGGCTCCGTGAGCACCTACAAGGTTGTGCTCAGGATATGTTGTACAGAAAAAAAATTCTGTACAAGATAGTCCAACACCCGTTGCTCAAAATGAGCACATTCTTCTGCAATGGAGCACCGAAATGTTAACATGAAAAAAATTTTTTCAAAAGTTTTTGCTCATTTTCTCGGCTCTATGAGCACGTAGCGCCTTGTGCTTAGGCTCATTTTAAAGCGCTTAATGTGCTGAACACGATAGTGCAAAAAAACCTGCAAAAAAAGAGCTCGGTACACCCAAACTGGAGCATCGACCATGTGCAAAAAATAAAAAAGTTCAAAATTTAGTTGCTCGGCTCCGTGAGCACCTACAAGGTTGTGCTCAGGATATGTTGTACAGAAAAAAATTCTGTACAAGATAGTCCAACACCCGTTGCTCAAAATGAGCACATTCTTCTGCAATGGAGCACCGAAATGTTAACATGAAAAAAATTTTTTCAAAAGTTTTTTCTCATTTTCTCGGCTCTATGAGCACGTAGCGCCTTGTGCTTAGGCTCATTTTAAAGCGCTTAATGTGCTGAACACGATAGTGCAAAAAAACCTGCAAAAAAAGAGCTCGGTACACCCAAACTGGAGCATCGACCATGTGCAAAAAATAAAAAAGTTCAAAATTTAGTTGCTCGGCTCCGTGAGCACCTACAAGGTTGTGCTCAGGATATGTTGTACAGAAAAAAATTCTGTACAAGATAGTCCAACACCCGTTGCTCAAAATGAGCACATTCTTTTGCAATGGAGCACCGAAATGTTAACATGAAAAAAATTTTTTCAAAAGTTTTTGCTCATTTTCTCGGCTCTATGAGCACGTAGCGCCTTGTGCTTAGGCTCATTTTAAAGCGCTTAATGTGCTGAACACGATAGTGCAAAAAAACCTGCAAAAAAAGAGCTCGGTACACCCAAACTGGAGCATCGACCATGTGCAAAAAATAAAAAAGTTCAAAATTTAGTTGCTCGGCTCCGTGAGCACCTACAAGGTTGTGCTCAGGATATGTTGTACAGAAAAAAAATTCTGTACAAGATAGTCCAACACCCGTTGCTCAAAATGAGCACATTCTTCTGCAATGGAGCACCGAAATGTTAACATGAAAAAAATTTTTTCAAAAGTTTTTGCTCATTTTCTCGGCTCTATGAGCACGTAGCGCCTTGTGCTTAGGCTCATTTTAAAGCGCTTAATGTGCTGAACACGATAGTGCAAAAAAACCTGCAAAAAAAGAGCTCGGTACACCCAAACTGGAGCATCGACCATGTGCAAAAAATAAAAAAGTTCAAAATTTAGTTGCTCGGCTCCGTGAGCACCTACAAGGTTGTGCTCAGGATATGTTGTACAGAAAAAAATTCTGTACAAGATAGTCCAACACCCGTTGCTCAAAATGAGCACATTCTTCTGCAATGGAGCACCGAAATGTTAACATGAAAAAAATTTTTTCAAAAGTTTTTTCTCATTTTCTCGGCTCTATGAGCACGTAGCGCCTTGTGCTTAGGCTCATTTTAAAGCGCTTAATGTGCTGAACACGATAGTGCAAAAAAACCTGCAAAAAAAGAGCTCGGTACACCCAAACTGGAGCATCGACCATGTGCAAAAAATAAAAAAGTTCAAAATTTAGTTGCTCGGCTCCGTGAGCACCTACAAGGTTGTGCTCAGGATATGTTGTACAGAAAAAAATTCTGTACAAGATAGTCCAACACCCGTTGCTCAAAATGAGCACATTCTTTTGCAATGGAGCACCGAAATGTTAACATGAAAAAAATTTTTTCAAAAGTTTTTGCTCATTTTCTCGGCTCTATGAGCACGTAGCGCCTTGTGCTTAGGCTCATTTTAAAGCGCTTAATGTGCTGAACACGATAGTGCAAAAAAACCTGCAAAAAAAGAGCTCGGTACACCCAAACTGGAGCATCGACCATGTGCAAAAAATAAAAAAGTTCAAAATTTAGTTGCTCGGCTCCGTGAGCACCTACAAGGTTGTGCTCAGGATATGTTGTACAGAAAAAAAATTCTGTACAAGATAGTCCAACACCCGTTGCTCAAAATGAGCACATTCTTCTGCAATGGAGCACCGAAATGTTAACATGAAAAAAATTTTTTCAAAAGTTTTTGCTCATTTTCTCGGCTCTATGAGCACGTAGCGCCTTGTGCTTAGGCTCATTTTAAAGCGCTTAATGTGCTGAACACGATAGTGCAAAAAAACCTGCAAAAAAAGAGCTCGGTACACCCAAACTGGAGCATCGACCATGTGCAAAAAATAAAAAAGTTCAAAATTTAGTTGCTCGGCTCCGTGAGCACCTACAAGGTTGTGCTCAGGATATGTTGTACAGAAAAAAAATTCTGTACAAGATAGTCCAACACCCGTTGCTCAAAATGAGCACATTCTTCTGCAATGGAGCACCGAAATGTTAACATGAAAAAAATTTTTTCAAAAGTTTTTGCTCATTTTCTCGGCTCTATGAGCACGTAGCGCCTTGTGCTTAGGCTCATTTTAAAGCGCTTAATGTGCTGAACACGATAGTGCAAAAAAACCTGCAAAAAAAGAGCTCGGTACACCCAAACTGGAGCATCGACCATGTGCAAAAAATAAAAAAGTTCAAAATTTAGTTGCTCGGCTCCGTGAGCACCTACAAGGTTGTGCTCAGGATATGTTGTACAGAAAAAAATTCTGTACAAGATAGTCCAACACCCGTTGCTCAAAATGAGCACATTCTTCTGCAATGGAGCACCGAAATGTTAACATGAAAAAAATTTTTTCAAAAGTTTTTGCTCATTTTCTCGGCTCTATGAGCACGTAGCGCCTTGTGCTTAGGCTCATTTTAAAGCGCTTAATGTGCTGAACACGATAGTGCAAAAAAACCTGCAAAAAAAGAGCTCGGTACACCCAAACTGGAGCATCGACCATGTGCAAAAAATAAAAAAGTTCAAAATTTAGTTGCTCGGCTCCGTGAGCACCTACAAGGTTGTGCTCAGGATATGTTGTACAGAAAAAAATTCTGTACAAGATAGTCCAACAACCGTTGCTCAAAATGAGCACATTCTTCTGCAATGGAGCACCGAAATGTTAACATGAAAAAAATTTTTTCAAAAGTTTTTGCTCATTTTCTCGGCTCTATGAGCACGTAGCGCCTTGTGCTTAAGCTCATTTTAAAGCGCTTAATGTGCTGAACACGATAGTGCAAAAAAACCTGCAAAAAAAGAGCTCGGTACACCCAAACTGGAGCATCGACCATGTGCAAAAAATAAAAAAGTTCAAAATTTAGTTGCTCGGCTCTGTGAGCACCTACAAGATTGTGCTCAGGATATGTTGTACAGAAAAAAATTCTGTACAAGATAGTCCAACACCCGTTGCTCAAAATGAGCACATTCTTCTGCAATGGAGCACCGAAATGTTAACATGAAAAAAATTTTTTCAAAAGTTTTTGCTCATTTTCTCGGCTCTATGAGCACGTAGCGCCTTGTGCTTAGGCTCATTTTAAAGCGCTTAATGTGCTGAACACGATAGTGCAAAAAAACCTGCAAAAAAAGAGCTCGGTACACCCAAACTGGAGCATCGACCATGTGCAAAAAATAAAAAAGTTCAAAATTTAGTTGCTCGGCTCCGTGAGCACCTACAAGGTTGTGCTCAGGATATGTTGTACAGAAAAAAATTCTGTACAAGATAGTCCAACAACCGTTGCTCAAAATGAGCACATTCTTCTGCAATGGAGCACCGAAATGTTAACATGAAAAAAATTTTTTCAAAAGTTTTTGCTCATTTTCTCGGCTCTATGAGCACGTAGCGCCTTGTGCTTAAGCTCATTTTAAAGCGCTTAATGTGCTGAACACGATAGTGCAAAAAAACCTGCAAAAAAAGAGCTCGGTACACCCAAACTGGAGCATCGACCATGTGCAAAAAATAAAAAAGTTCAAAATTTAGTTGCTCGGCTCTGTGAGCACCTACAAGATTGTGCTCAGGATATGTTGTACAGAAAAAAATTCTGTACAAGATAGTCCAACACCCGTTGCTCAAAATGAGCACATTTTTCTGCAATGGAGCACCGAAATGTTAACATGAAAAAAATTTTTTCAAAAGTTTTTGCTCATTTTCTCGGCTCTATGAGCACGTAGCGCCTTGTGCTTAGGCTCATTTTAAAGCGCTTAATGTGCTGAACACGATAGTGCAAAAAAACCTGCAAAAAAAGAGCTCGGTACACCCAAACTGGAGCATCGACCATGGGCAAAAAATAAAAAAGTTCAAAATTTAGTTGCTCGGCTCCGTGAGCACCTACAAGGTTGTGCTCAGGATATGTTGTACAGAAAAAAAATTCTGTACAAGATAGTCCAACACCCGTTGCTCAAAATGAGCACATTCTTCTGCAATGGAGCACCGAAATGTTAACATGAAAAAAATTTTTTCAAAAGTTTTTGCTCATTTTCTCGGCTCTATGAGCACGTAGCGCCTTGTGCTTAGGCTCATTTTAAAGCGCTTAATGTGCTGAACACGATAGTGCAAAAAAACCTGCAAAAAAAGAGCTCGGTACACCCAAACTGGAGCATCGACCATGTGCAAAAAATAAAAAAGTTCAAAATTTAGTTGCTCGGCTCCGTGAGCACCTACAAGGTTGTGCTCAGGATATGTTGTACAGAAAAAAATTCTGTACAAGATAGTCCAACACCCGTTGCTCAAAATGAGCACATTCTTCTGCAATGGAGCACCGAAATGTTAACATGAAAAAAATTTTTTCAAAAGTTTTTGCTCATTTTCTCGGCTCTATGAGCACGTAGCGCCTTGTGCTTAGGCTCATTTTAAAGCGCTTAATGTGCTGAACACGATAGTGCAAAAAAACCTGCAAAAAAAGAGCTCGGTACACCCAAACTGGAGCATCGACCATGTGCAAAAAATAAAAAAGTTCAAAATTTAGTTGCTCGGCTCCGTGAGCACCTACAAGGTTGTGCTCAGGATATGTTGTACAGAAAAAAAATTCTGTACAAGATAGTCCAACACCCGTTGCTCAAAATGAGCACATTCTTCTGCAATGGAGCACCGAAATGTTAACATGAAAAAAATTTTTTCAAAAGTTTTTGCTCATTTTCTCGGCTCTATGAGCACGTAGCGCCTTGTGCTTAGGCTCATTTTAAAGCGCTTAATGTGCTGAACACGATAGTGCAAAAAAACCTGCAAAAAAAGAGCTCGGTACACCCAAACTGGAGCATCGACCATGTGCAAAAAATAAAAAAGTTCAAAATTTAGTTGCTCGGCTCCGTGAGCACCTACAAGGTTGTGCTCAGGATATGTTGTACAGAAAAAAATTCTGTACAAGATAGTCCAACACCCGTTGCTCAAAATGAGCACATTCTTCTGCAATGGAGCACCGAAATGTTAACATGAAAAAAATTTTTTCAAAAGTTTTTGCTCATTTTCTCGGCTCTATGAGCACGTAGCGCCTTGTGCTTAGGCTCATTTTAAAGCGCTTAATGTGCTGAACACGATAGTGCAAAAAAACCTGCAAAAAAAGAGCTCGGTACACCCAAACTGGAGCATCGACCATGTGCAAAAAATAAAAAAGTTCAAAATTTAGTTGCTCGGCTCCGTGAGCACCTACAAGGTTGTGCTCAGGATATGTTGTACAGAAAAAAATTCTGTACAAGATAGTCCAACACCCGTTGCTCAAAATGAGCACATTCTTCTGCAATGGAGCACCGAAATGTTAACATAAAAAAATTTTTTTCAAAAGTTTTTGCTCATTTTCTCGGCTCTATGAGCACGTAGCGCCTTGTGCTTAAGCTTATTTTAAAGCGCTTAATGTGCTGAACACGATAGTGCAAAAAAACCTGCAAAAAAAGAGCTCGGTACACCCAAACTGGAGCATCGACCATGTGCAAAAAATAAAAAAGTTCAAAATTTAGTTGCTCGGCTCCGTGAGCACCTACAAGGTTGTGCTCAGGATATGTTGTACAGAAAAAAATTCTGTACAAGATAGTCCAACACCCGTTGCTCAAAATGAGCACATTCTTCTGCAATGGAGCACCGAAATGTTAACATGAAAAAAATTTTTTCAAACGTTTTTGCTCATTTTCTCGGCTCTATGAGCACGTAGCGCCTTGTGCTTAGGCTCATTTTAAAGCGCTTAATGTGCTGAACACGATAGTGCAAAAAAACCTGCAAAAAAGAGCTCGGTACACCCAAACTGGAGCATCGACCATGTGCAAAAAATAAAAAAGTTCAAAATTTAGTTGCTCGGCTCCGTGAGCACCTACAAGGTTGTGCTCAGGATATGTTGTACAGAAAAAAATTCTGTACAAGATAGTCCAACAACCGTTGCTCAAAATGAGCACATTCTTCTGCAATGGAGCACCGAAATGTTAACATGAAAAAAATTTTTTCAAAAGTTTTTGCTCATTTTCTCGGCTCTATGAGCACGTAGCGCCTTGTGCTTAGGCTCATTTTAAAGCGCTTAATGTGCTGAACACGATAGTGCAAAAAAACCTGCAAAAAAAGAGCTCGGTACACCCAAACTGGAGCATCGACCATGTGCAAAAAATAAAAAAGTTCAAAATTTAGTTGCTCGGCTCCGTGAGCACCTACAAGGTTGTGCTCAGGATATGTTGTACAGAAAAAAATTCTGTACAAGATAGTCCAACACCCGTTGCTCAAAATGAGCACATTCTTTTGCAATGGAGCACCGAAATGTTAACATGAAAAAAATTTTTTCAAAAGTTTTTGCTTATTTTCTCGGCTCTATGAGCACGTAGCGCCTTGTGCTTAGGCTCATTTTAAAGCGCTTAATGTGCTGAACACGATAGTGCAAAAAAACCTGCAAAAAAAGAGCTCGGTACACCCAAACTGGAGCATCGACCATGTGCAAAAAATAAAAAAGTTCAAAATTTAGTTGCTCGGCTCCGTGAGCACCTACAAGGTTGTGCTCAGGATATGTTGTACAGAAAAAAATTCTGTACAAGATAGTCCAACACCCGTTGCTCAAAATGAGCACATTCTTTTGCAATGGAGCACCGAAATGTTAACATGAAAAAAATTTTTTCAAAAGTTTTTGCTTATTTTCTCGGCTCTATGAGCACGTAGCGCCTTGTGCTTAGGCTCATTTTAAAGCGCTTAATGTGCTGAACACGATAGTGCAAAAAAACCTGCAAAAAAAGAGCTCGGTACACCCAAACTGGAGCATCGACCATGTGCAAAAAATAAAAAAGTTCAAAATTTAGTTGCTCGGCTCCGTGAGCACCTACAAGGTTGTGCTCAGGATATGTTGTACAGAAAAAAATTCTGTACAAGATAGTCCAACACCCGTTGCTCAAAATGAGCACATTCTTTTGCAATGGAGCACCGAAATGTTAACATGAAAAAAATTTTTTCAAAAGTTTTTGCTTATTTTCTCGGCTCTATGAGCACGTAGCGCCTTGTGCTTAGGCTCATTTTAAAGCGCTTAATGTGCTGAACACGATAGTGCAAAAAAACCTGCAAAAAAAGAGCTCGGTACACCCAAACTGGAGCATCGACCATGTGCAAAAAATAAAAAAGTTCAAAATTTATTTGCTCGGCTCCGTGAGCACCTACAAGGTTGTGCTCAGGATATGTTGTACAGAAAAAAATTCTGTACAAGATAGTCCAACACCCGTTGCTCAAAATGAGCACATTCTTTTGCAATGGAGCACCGAAATGTTAACATGAAAAAAATTTTTTCAAAAGTTTTTGCTCATTTTCTCGGCTCTATGAGCACGTAGCGCCTTGTGCTTAGGCTCATTTTAAAGCGCTTAATGTGCTGAACACGATAGTGCAAAAAAACCTGCAAAAAAAGAGCTCGGTACACCCAAACTGGAGCATCGACCATGTGCAAAAAATAAAAAAGTTCAAAATTTAGTTGCTCGGCTCCGTGAGCACCTACAAGGTTGTGCTCAGGATATGTTGTACAGAAAAAAATTCTGTACAAGATAGTCCAACACCCGTTGCTCAAAATGAGCACATTCTTCTGCAATGGAGCACCGAAATGTTAACATGAAAAAAATTTTTTCAAAAGTTTTTGCTCATTTTCTCGGCTCTATGAGCACGTAGCGCCTTGTGCTTAGGCTCATTTTAAAGCGCTTAATGTGCTGAACACGATAGTGCAAAAAAACCTGCAAAAAAAGAGCTCGGTACACCCAAACTGGAGCATCGACCATGTGCAAAAAATAAAAAAGTTCAAAATTTAGTTGCTCGGCTCCGTGAGCACCTACAAGGTTGTGCTCAGGATATGTTGTACAGAAAAAAAATTCTGTACAAGATAGTCCAACACCCGTTGCTCAAAATGAGCACATTCTTCTGCAATGGAGCACCGAAATGTTAACATGAAAAAAATTTTTTCAAAAGTTTTTGCTCATTTTCTCGGCTCTATGAGCACGTAGCGCCTTGTGCTTAGGCTCATTTTAAAGCGCTTAATGTGCTGAACACGATAGTGCAAAAAACCTGCAAAAAAAGAGCTCGGTACACCCAAACTGGAGCATCGACCATGTGCAAAAAATAAAAAAGTTCAAAATTTAGTTGCTCGGCTCCGTGAGCACCTACAAGGTTGTGCTCAGGATATGTTGTACAGAAAAAAATTCTGTACAAGATAGTCCAACACCCGTTGCTCAAAATGAGCACATTCTTCTGCAATGGAGCACCGAAATGTTAACATGAAAAAAATTTTTTCAAAAGTTTTTGCTCATTTTCTCGGCTCTATGAGCACGTAGCGCCTTGTGCTTAGGCTCATTTTAAAGCGCTTAATGTGCTGAACACGATAGTGCAAAAAAACCTGCAAAAAAAGAGCTCGGTACACCCAAACTGGAGCATCGACCATGTGCAAAAAATAAAAAAGTTCAAAATTTAGTTGCTCGGCTCCGTGAGCACCTACAAGGTTGTGCTCAGGATATGTTGTACAGAAAAAAATTCTGTACAAGATAGTCCAACACCCGTTGCTCAAAATGAGCACATTCTTCTGCAATGGAGCACCGAAATGTTAACATAAAAAAATTTTTTTCAAAAGTTTTTGCTCATTTTCTCGGCTCTATGAGCACGTAGCGCCTTGTGCTTAGGCTCATTTTAAAGCGCTTAATGTGCTGAACACGATAGTGCAAAAAAACCTGCAAAAAAGAGCTCGGTACACCCAAACTGGAGCATCGACCATGTGCAAAAAATAAAAAAGTTCAAAATTTATTTGCTCGGCTCCGTGAGCACCTACAAGGTTGTGCTCAGGATATGTTGTACAGAAAAAAATTCTGTACAAGATAGTCCAACACCCGTTGCTCAAAATGAGCACATTCTTTTGCAATGGAGCACCGAAATGTTAACATGAAAAAAATTTTTTCAAAAGTTTTTGCTCATTTTCTCGGCTCTATGAGCACGTAGCGCCTTGTGCTTAGGCTCATTTTAAAGCGCTTAATGTGCTGAACACGATAGTGCAAAAAAACCTGCAAAAAAAGAGCTCGGTACACCCAAACTGGAGCATCGACCATGTGCAAAAAATAAAAAAGTTCAAAATTTAGTTGCTCGGCTCCGTGAGCACCTACAAGGTTGTGCTCAGGATATGTTGTACAGAAAAAAAATTCTGTACAAGATAGTCCAACACCCGTTGCTCAAAATGAGCACATTCTTCTGCAATGGAGCACCGAAATGTTAACATGAAAAAAATTTTTTCAAAAGTTTTTGCTCATTTTCTCGGCTCTATGAGCACGTAGCGCCTTGTGCTTAGGCTCATTTTAAAGCGCTTAATGTGCTGAACACGATAGTGCAAAAAACCTGCAAAAAAAGAGCTCGGTACACCCAAACTGGAGCATCGACCATGTGCAAAAAATAAAAAAGTTCAAAATTTAGTTGCTCGGCTCCGTGAGCACCTACAAGGTTGTGCTCAGGATATGTTGTACAGAAAAAAATTCTGTACAAGATAGTCCAACACCCGTTGCTCAAAATGAGCACATTCTTCTGCAATGGAGCACCGAAATGTTAACATGAAAAAAATTTTTTCAAAAGTTTTTGCTCATTTTCTCGGCTCTATGAGCACGTAGCGCCTTGTGCTTAGGCTCATTTTAAAGCGCTTAATGTGCTGAACACGATAGTGCAAAAAAACCTGCAAAAAAAGAGCTCGGTACACCCAAACTGGAGCATCGACCATGTGCAAAAAATAAAAAAGTTCAAAATTTAGTTGCTCGGCTCCGTGAGCACCTACAAGGTTGTGCTCAGGATATGTTGTACAGAAAAAAATTCTGTACAAGATAGTCCAACACCCGTTGCTCAAAATGAGCACATTCTTCTGCAATGGAGCACCGAAATGTTAACATAAAAAAATTTTTTTCAAAAGTTTTTGCTCATTTTCTCGGCTCTATGAGCACGTAGCGCCTTGTGCTTAGGCTCATTTTAAAGCGCTTAATGTGCTGAACACGATAGTGCAAAAAAACCTGCAAAAAAGAGCTCGGTACACCCAAACTGGAGCATCGACCATGTGCAAAAAATAAAAAAGTTCAAAATTTATTTGCTCGGCTCCGTGAGCACCTACAAGGTTGTGCTCAGGATATGTTGTACAGAAAAAAATTCTGTACAAGATAGTCCAACACCCGTTGCTCAAAATGAGCACATTCTTTTGCAATGGAGCACCGAAATGTTAACATGAAAAAAATTTTTTCAAAAGTTTTTGCTCATTTTCTCGGCTCTATGAGCACGTAGCGCCTTGTGCTTAGGCTCATTTTAAAGCGCTTAATGTGCTGAACACGATAGTGCAAAAAAACCTGCAAAAAAAGAGCTCGGTACACCCAAACTGGAGCATCGACCATGTGCAAAAAATAAAAAAGTTCAAAATTTAGTTGCTCGGCTCCGTGAGCACCTACAAGGTTGTGCTCAGGATATGTTGTACAGAAAAAAAATTCTGTACAAGATAGTCCAACACCCGTTGCTCAAAATGAGCACATTCTTCTGCAATGGAGCACCGAAATGTTAACATGAAAAAAATTTTTTCAAAAGTTTTTGCTCATTTTCTCGGCTCTATGAGCACGTAGCGCCTTGTGCTTAGGCTCATTTTAAAGCGCTTAATGTGCTGAACACGATAGTGCAAAAAAACCTGCAAAAAAAGAGCTCGGTACACCCAAACTGGAGCATCGACCATGTGCAAAAAATAAAAAAGTTCAAAATTTAGTTGCTCGGCTCCGTGAGCACCTACAAGGTTGTGCTCAGGATATGTTGTACAGAAAAAAAATTCTGTACAAGATAGTCCAACACCCGTTGCTCAAAATGAGCACATTCTTCTGCAATGGAGCACCGAAATGTTAACATGAAAAAAATTTTTTCAAAAGTTTTTGCTCATTTTCTCGGCTCTATGAGCACGTAGCGCCTTGTGCTTAGGCTCATTTTAAAGCGCTTAATGTGCTGAACACGATAGTGCAAAAAAACCTGCAAAAAAAGAGCTCGGTACACCCAAACTGGAGCATCGACCATGTGCAAAAAATAAAAAAGTTCAAAATTTAGTTGCTCGGCTCCGTGAGCACCTACAAGGTTGTGCTCAATATATGTTGTACAGAAAAAAAATTCTGTACAAGATAGTCCAACACCCGTTGCTCAAAATGAGCACATTCTTCTGCAATGGAGCACCGAAATGTTAACATGAAAAAAATTTTTTCAAAAGTTTTTGCTCATTTTCTCGGCTCTATGAGCACGTAGCGCCTTGTGCTTAGGCTCATTTTAAAGCGCTTAATGTGCTGAACACGATAGTGCAAAAAAACCTGCAAAAAAAGAGCTCGGTACACCCAAACTGGAGCATCGACCATGTGCAAAAAATAAAAAAGTTCAAAATTTAGTTGCTCGGCTCCGTGAGCACCTACAAGGTTGTGCTCAGGATATGTTGTACAGAAAAAAAATTCTGTACAAGATAGTCCAACACCCGTTGCTCAAAATGAGCACATTCTTCTGCAATGGAGCGCCGAAATGTTAACATGAAAAAAATTTTTTCAAAAGTTTTTGCTTATTTTCTCGGCTCTATGAGCACGTAGCGCCTTGTGCTTAGGCTCATTTTAAAGCGCTTAATGTGCTGAACACGATAGTGCAAAAAAACCTGCAAAAAAGAGCTCGGTACACCCAAACTGGAGCATCGACCATGTGCAAAAAATAAAAAAGTTCAAAATTTATTTGCTCGGCTCCGTGAGCACCTACAAGGTTGTGCTCAGGATATGTTGTACAGAAAAAAATTCTGTACAAGATAGTCCAACACCCGTTGCTCAAAATGAGCACATTCTTTTGCAATGGAGCACCGAAATGTTAACATGAAAAAAATTTTTTCAAAAGTTTTTGCTCATTTTCTCGGCTCTATGAGCACGTAGCGCCTTGTGCTTAGGCTCATTTTAAAGCGCTTAATGTGCTGAACACGATAGTGCAAAAAAACCTGCAAAAAAAGAGCTCGGTACACCCAAACTGGAGCATCGACCATGTGCAAAAAATAAAAAAGTTCAAAATTTAGTTGCTCGGCTCCGTGAGCACCTACAAGGTTGTGCTCAGGATATGTTGTACAGAAAAAAAATTCTGTACAAGATAGTCCAACACCCGTTGCTCAAAATGAGCACATTCTTCTGCAATGGAGCACCGAAATGTTAACATGAAAAAAATTTTTTCAAAAGTTTTTGCTCATTTTCTCGGCTCTATGAGCACGTAGCGCCTTGTGCTTAGGCTCATTTTAAAGCGCTTAATGTGCTGAACACGATAGTGCAAAAAAACCTGCAAAAAAAGAGCTCGGTACACCCAAACTGGAGCATCGACCATGTGCAAAAAATAAAAAAGTTCAAAATTTAGTTGCTCGGCTCCGTGAGCACCTACAAGGTTGTGCTCAGGATATGTTGTACAGAAAAAAATTCTGTACAAGATAGTCCAACACCCGTTGCTCAAAATGAGCACATTCTTCTGCAATGGAGCACCGAAATGTTAACATGAAAAAATTTTTTCAAAAGTTTTTGCTCATTTTCTCGGCTCTATGAGCACGTAGCGCCTTGTGCTTAAGCTCATTTTAAAGCGCTTAATGTGCTGAACACGATAGTGCAAAAAAACCTGCAAAAAAAGAGCTCGGTACACCCAAACTGGAGCATCGACCATGTGCAAAAAATAAAAAAGTTCACAATTTAGTTGCTCGGCTCCGTGAGCACCTACAAGGTTGTGCTCAGGATATGTTGTACAGAAAAAAATTCTGTACAAGATAGTCCAACACCCGTTGCTCAAAATGAGCACATTCTTCTGCAATGGAGCACCGAAATGTTAACATAAAAAAAATTTTTTCAAAAGTTTTTGCTCATTTTCTCGGCTCTATGAGCACGTAGCGCCTTGTGCTTAAGCTCATTTTAAAGCGCTTAATGTGCTGAACACGATAGTGCAAAAAAACCTGCAAAAAAAGAGCTCGGTACACCCAAACTGGAGCATCGACCATGTGCAAAAAATAAAAAAGTTCAAAATTTAGTTGCTCGGCTCTGTGAGCACCTACAAGATTGTGCTCAGGATATGTTGTACAGAAAAAAATTCTGTACAAGATAGTCCAACACCCGTTGCTCAAAATGAGCACATTTTTCTGCAATGGAGCACCGAAATGTTAACATGAAAAAAATTTTTTCAAAAGTTTTTGCTCATTTTCTCGGCTCTATGAGCACGTAGCGCCTTGTGCTTAGGCTCATTTTAAAGCGCTTAATGTGCTGAACACGATAGTGCAAAAAAACCTGCAAAAAAGAGCTCGGTACACCCAAACTGGAGCATCGACCATGTGCAAAAAATAAAAAAGTTCAAAATTTAGTTGCTCGGCTCCGTGAGCACCTACAAGGTTGTGCTCAGGATATGTTGTACAGAAAAAAATTCTGTACAAGATAGTCCAACAACCGTTGCTCAAAATGAGCACATTCTTCTGCAATGGAGCACCGAAATGTTAACATGAAAAAAATTTTTTCAAAAGTTTTTGCTCATTTTCTCGGCTCTATGAGCACGTAGCGCCTTGTGCTTAGGCTCATTTTAAAGCGCTTAATGTGCTGAACACGATAGTGCAAAAAAACCTGCAAAAAAAGAGCTCGGTACACCCAAACTGGAGCATCGACCATGTGCAAAAAATAAAAAAGTTCAAAATTTAGTTGCTCGGCTCCGTGAGCACCTACAAGGTTGTGCTCAGGATATGTTGTACAGAAAAAAATTCTGTACAAGATAGTCCAACACCCGTTGCTCAAAATGAGCACATTCTTTTGCAATGGAGCACCGAAATGTTAACATGAAAAAAATTTTTTCAAAAGTTTTTGCTCATTTTCTCGGCTCTATGAGCACGTAGCGCCTTGTGCTTAGGCTCATTTTAAAGCGCTTAATGTGCTGAACACGATAGTGCAAAAAAACCTGCAAAAAAAGAGCTCGGTACACCCAAACTGGAGCATCGACCATGTGCAAAAAATAAAAAAGTTCAAAATTTAGTTGCTCGGCTCCGTGAGCACCTACAAGGTTGTGCTCAGGATATGTTGTACAGAAAAAAATTCTGTACAAGATAGTCCAACACCCGTTGCTCAAAATGAGCACATTCTTTTGCAATGGAGCACCGAAATGTTAACATGAAAAAATTTTTTTCAAAAGTTTTTGCTCATTTTCTCGGCTCTATGAGCACGTAGCGCCTTGTGCTTAGGCTCATTTTAAAGCGCTTAATGTGCTGAACACGATAGTGCAAAAAAACCTGCAAAAAAAGAGCTCGGTACACCCAAACTGGAGCATCGACCATGTGCAAAAAATAAAAAAGTTCAAAATTTAGTTGCTCGGCTCCGTGAGCACCTACAAGGTTGTGCTCAGGATATGTTGTACTGAAAAAAATTCTGTACAAGATAGTCCAACACCCGTTGCTCAAAATGAGCACATTCTTTTGCAATGGAGCACCGAAATGTTAACATGAAAAAAATTTTTTCAAAAGTTTTTGCTCATTTTCTCGGCTCTATGAGCACGTAGCGCCTTGTGCTTAGGCTCATTTTAAAGCGCTTAATGTGCTGAACACGATAGTGCAAAAAAACCTGCAAAAAAAGAGCTCGGTACACCCAAACTGGAGCATCGACCATGTGCAAAAAATAAAAAAGTTCAAAATTTAGTTGCTCGGCTCCGTGAGCACCTACAAGGTTGTGCTCAGGATATGTTGTACAGAAAAAAATTCTGTACAAGATAGTCCAACACCCGTTGCTCAAAATGAGCACATTCTTCTGCAATGGAGCACCGAAATGTTAACATGAAAAAAATTTTTTCAAAAGTTTTTGCTCATTTTCTCGGCTCTATGAGCACGTAGCGCCTTGTGCTTAGGCTCATTTTAAAGCGCTTAATGTGCTGAACACGATGGTGCAAAAAAACCTGCAAAAAAGAGCTCGGTACACCCAAACTGGAGCATCGACCATGTGCAAAAAATAAAAAAGTTCAAAATTTAGTTGCTCGGCTCCGTGAGCACCTACAAGGTTGTGCTCAGGATATGTTGTACAGAAAAAAATTCTGTACAAGATAGTCCAACACCCGTTGCTTAAAATGAGCACATTCTTTTGCAATGGAGCACCGAAATGTTAACATGAAAAAAATTTTTTTCAAAAGTTTTTGCTTATTTTCTCGGCTCTATGAGCACGTAGCGCCTTGTGCTTAGGCTCATTTTAAAGCGCTTAATGTGCTGAACACGATAGTGCAAAAAAACCTGCAAAAAAAGAGCTCGGTACACCCAAACTGGAGCATCGACCATGTGCAAAAAATAAAAAAGTTCAAAATTTATTTGCTCGGCTCCGTGAGCACCTACAAGGTTGTGCTCAGGATATGTTGTACAGAAAAAAATTCTGTACAAGATAGTCCAACACCCGTTGCTCAAAATGAGCACATTCTTTTGCAATGGAGCACCGAAATGTTAACATGAAAAAAATTTTTTCAAAAGTTTTTGCTCATTTTCTCGGCTCTATGAGCACGTAGCGCCTTGTGCTTAGGCTCATTTTAAAGCGCTTAATGTGCTGAACACGATAGTGCAAAAAAACCTGCAAAAAAAGAGCTCGGTACACCCAAACTGGAGCATCGACCATGTGCAAAAAATAAAAAAGTTCAAAATTTAGTTGCTCGGCTCCGTGAGCACCTACAAGGTTGTGCTCAGGATATGTTGTACAGAAAAAAAATTCTGTACAAGATAGTCCAACACCCGTTGCTCAAAATGAGCACATTCTTCTGCAATGGAGCACCGAAATGTTAACATGAAAAAAATTTTTTCAAAAGTTTTTGCTCATTTTCTCGGCTTTATGAGCACGTAGCGCCTTGTGCTTAGGCTCATTTTAAAGCGCTTAATGTGCTGAACACGATAGTGCAAAAAAACCTGCAAAAAAAGAGCTCGGTACACCCAAACTGGAGCATCGACCATGTGCAAAAAATAAAAAAGTTCAAAATTTAGTTGCTCGGCTCCGTGAGCACCTACAAGGTTGTGCTCAGGATATGTTGTACAGAAAAAAATTCTGTACAAGATAGTCCAACACCCGTTGCTCAAAATGAGCACATTCTTCTGCAATGGAGCACCGAAATGTTAACATGAAAAAAATTTTTTCAAAAGTTTTTGCTCATTTTCTCGGCTCTATGAGCACGTAGCGCCTTGTGCTTAGGCTCATTTTAAAGCGCTTAATGTGCTGAACACGATAGTGCAAAAAAACCTGCAAAAAAAGAGCTCGGTACACCCAAACTGGAGCATCGACCATGTGCAAAAAATAAAAAAGTTCAAAATTTAGTTGCTCGGCTCCGTGAGCACCTACAAGGTTGTGCTCAGGATATGTTGTACAGAAAAAAATTCTGTACAAGATAGTCCAACACCCGTTGCTCAAAATGAGCACATTCTTCTGCAATGGAGCACCGAAATGTTAACATAAAAAAAATTTTTTCAAAAGTTTTTGCTCATTTTCTCGGCTCTATGAGCACGTAGCGCCTTGTGCTTAAGCTCATTTTAAAGCGCTTAATGTGCTGAACACGATAGTGCAAAAAAACCTGCAAAAAAAGAGCTCGGTACACCCAAACTGGAGCATCGACCATGTGCAAAAAATAAAAAAGTTCAAAATTTAGTTGCTCGGCTCTGTGAGCACCTACAAGGTTGTGCTCAGGATATGTTGTACAGAAAAAAATTCTGTACAAGATAGTCCAACACCCGTTGCTCAAAATGAGCACATTCTTCTGCAATGGAGCACCGAAATGTTAACATGAAAAAAATTTTTTCAAAAGTTTTTGCTCATTTTCTCGGCTCTATGAGCACGTAGCGCCTTGTGCTTAGGCTCATTTTAAAGCGCTTAATGTGCTGAACACGATAGTGCAAAAAAACCTGCAAAAAAAGAGCTCGGTACACCCAAACTGGAGCATCGACCATGTGCAAAAAATAAAAAAGTTCAAAATTTAGTTGCTCGGCTCCGTGAGCACCTACAAGGTTGTGCTCAGGATATGTTGTACAGAAAAAAATTCTGTACAAGATAGTCCAACACCCGTTGCTCAAAATGAGCACATTCTTTTGCAATGGAGCACCGAAATGTTAACATGAAAAAAATTTTTTCAAAAGTTTTTGCTCATTTTCTCGGCTCTATGAGCACGTAGCGCCTTGTGCTTAGGCTCATTTTAAAGCGCTTAATGTGCTGAACACGATAGTGCAAAAAAACCTGCAAAAAAAGAGCTCGGTACACCCAAACTGGAGCATCGACCATGTGCAAAAAATAAAAAAGTTCAAAATTTAGTTGCTCGGCTCCGTGAGCACCTACAAGGTTGTGCTCAGGATATGTTGTACAGAAAAAAATTCTGTACAAGATAGTCCAACACCCGTTGCTCAAAATGAGCACATTCTTTTGCAATGGAGCACCGAAATGTTAACATGAAAAAAATTTTTTCAAAAGTTTTTGCTCATTTTCTCGGCTCTATGAGCACGTAGCGCCTTGTGCTTAGGCTCATTTTAAAGCGCTTAATGTGCTGAACACGATAGTGCAAAAAAACCTGCAAAAAAAGAGCTCGGTACACCCAAACTGGAGCATCGACCATGTGCAAAAAATAAAAAAGTTCAAAATTTAGTTGCTCGGCTCCGTGAGCACCTACAAGGTTGTGCTCAGGATATGTTGTACTGAAAAAAATTCTGTACAAGATAGTCCAACACCCGTTGCTCAAAATGAGCACATTCTTTTGCAATGGAGCACCGAAATGTTAACATGAAAAAAATTTTTTCAAAAGTTTTTGCTCATTTTCTCGGCTCTATGAGCACGTAGCGCCTTGTGCTTAGGCTCATTTTAAAGCGCTTAATGTGCTGAACACGATAGTGCAAAAAAACCTGCAAAAAAAGAGCTCGGTACACCCAAACTGGAGCATCGACCATGTGCAAAAAATAAAAAAGTTCAAAATTTAGTTGCTCGGCTCCGTGAGCACCTACAAGGTTGTGCTCAGGATATGTTGTACAGAAAAAAATTCTGTACAAGATAGTCCAACACCCGTTGCTCAAAATGAGCACATTCTTCTGCAATGGAGCACCGAAATGTTAACATGAAAAAAATTTTTTCAAAAGTTTTTGCTCATTTTCTCGGCTCTATGAGCACGTAGCGCCTTGTGCTTAGGCTCATTTTAAAGCGCTTAATGTGCTGAACACGATGGTGCAAAAAAACCTGCAAAAAAGAGCTCGGTACACCCAAACTGGAGCATCGACCATGTGCAAAAAATAAAAAAGTTCAAAATTTAGTTGCTCGGCTCCGTGAGCACCTACAAGGTTGTGCTCAGGATATGTTGTACAGAAAAAAATTCTGTACAAGATAGTCCAACACCCGTTGCTTAAAATGAGCACATTCTTTTGCAATGGAGCACCGAAATGTTAACATGAAAAAAATTTTTTTCAAAAGTTTTTGCTTATTTTCTCGGCTCTATGAGCACGTAGCGCCTTGTGCTTAGACTCATTTTAAAGCGCTTAATGTGCTGAACACGATAGTGCAAAAAAACCTGCAAAAAAAGAGCTCGGTACACCCAAACTGGAGCATCGACCATGTGCAAAAAATAAAAAAGTTCAAAATTTATTTGCTCGGCTCCGTGAGCACCTACAAGGTTGTGCTCAGGATATGTTGTACAGAAAAAAATTCTGTACAAGATAGTCCAACACCCGTTGCTCAAAATGAGCACATTCTTTTGCAATGGAGCACCGAAATGTTAACATGAAAAAAATTTTTTCAAAAGTTTTTGCTCATTTTCTCGGCTCTATGAGCACGTAGCGCCTTGTGCTTAGGCTCATTTTAAAGCGCTTAATGTGCTGAACACGATAGTGCAAAAAAACCTGCAAAAAAAGAGCTCGGTACACCCAAACTGGAGCATCGACCATGTGCAAAAAATAAAAAAGTTCAAAATTTAGTTGCTCGGCTCCGTGAGCACCTACAAGGTTGTGCTCAGGATATGTTGTACAGAAAAAAAATTCTGTACAAGATAGTCCAACACCCGTTGCTCAAAATGAGCACATTCTTCTGCAATGGAGCACCGAAATGTTAACATGAAAAAAATTTTTTCAAAAGTTTTTGCTCATTTTCTCGGCTTTATGAGCACGTAGCGCCTTGTGCTTAGGCTCATTTTAAAGCGCTTAATGTGCTGAACACGATAGTGCAAAAAAACCTGCAAAAAAAGAGCTCGGTACACCCAAACTGGAGCATCGACCATGTGCAAAAAATAAAAAAGTTCAAAATTTAGTTGCTCGGCTCCGTGAGCACCTACAAGGTTGTGCTCAGGATATGTTGTACAGAAAAAAATTCTGTACAAGATAGTCCAACACCCGTTGCTCAAAATGAGCACATTCTTCTGCAATGGAGCACCGAAATGTTAACATGAAAAAAATTTTTTCAAAAGTTTTTGCTCATTTTCTCGGCTCTATGAGCACGTAGCGCCTTGTGCTTAGGCTCATTTTAAAGCGCTTAATGTGCTGAACACGATAGTGCAAAAAAACCTGCAAAAAAAGAGCTCGGTACACCCAAACTGGAGCATCGACCATGTGCAAAAAATAAAAAAGTTCAAAATTTAGTTGCTCGGCTCCGTGAGCACCTACAAGGTTGTGCTCAGGATATGTTGTACAGAAAAAAATTCTGTACAAGATAGTCCAACACCCGTTGCTCAAAATGAGCACATTCTTCTGCAATGGAGCACCGAAATGTTAACATAAAAAAAATTTTTTCAAAAGTTTTTGCTCATTTTCTCGGCTCTATGAGCACGTAGCGCCTTGTGCTTAAGCTCATTTTAAAGCGCTTAATGTGCTGAACACGATAGTGCAAAAAAACCTGCAAAAAAAGAGCTCGGTACACCCAAACTGGAGCATCGACCATGTGCAAAAAATAAAAAAGTTCAAAATTTAGTTGCTCGGCTCTGTGAGCACCTACAAGGTTGTGCTCAGGATATGTTGTACAGAAAAAAATTCTGTACAAGATAGTCCAACACCCGTTGCTCAAAATGAGCACATTCTTCTGCAATGGAGCACCGAAATGTTAACATGAAAAAAATTTTTTCAAAAGTTTTTGCTCATTTTCTCGGCTCTATGAGCACGTAGCGCCTTGTGCTTAGGCTCATTTTAAAGCGCTTAATGTGCTGAACACGATAGTGCAAAAAAACCTGCAAAAAAAGAGCTCGGTACACCCAAACTGGAGCATCGACCATGTGCAAAAAATAAAAAAGTTCAAAATTTAGTTGCTCGGCTCCGTGAGCACCTACAAGGTTGTGCTCAGGATATGTTGTACAGAAAAAAATTCTGTACAAGATAGTCCAACACCCGTTGCTCAAAATGAGCACATTCTTTTGCAATGGAGCACCGAAATGTTAACATGAAAAAAATTTTTTCAAAAGTTTTTGCTCATTTTCTCGGCTCTATGAGCACGTAGCGCCTTGTGCTTAGGCTCATTTTAAAGCGCTTAATGTGCTGAACACGATAGTGCAAAAAAACCTGCAAAAAAAGAGCTCGGTACACCCAAACTGGAGCATCGACCATGTGCAAAAAATAAAAAAGTTCAAAATTTAGTTGCTCGGCTCCGTGAGCACCTACAAGGTTGTGCTCAGGATATGTTGTACAGAAAAAAATTCTGTACAAGATAGTCCAACACCCGTTGCTCAAAATGAGCACATTCTTTTGCAATGGAGCACCGAAATGTTAACATGAAAAAAATTTTTTCAAAAGTTTTTGCTCATTTTCTCGGCTCTATGAGCACGTAGCGCCTTGTGCTTAGGCTCATTTTAAAGCGCTTAATGTGCTGAACACGATAGTGCAAAAAAACCTGCAAAAAAAGAGCTCGGTACACCCAAACTGGAGCATCGACCATGTGCAAAAAATAAAAAAGTTCAAAATTTAGTTGCTCGGCTCCGTGAGCACCTACAAGGTTGTGCTCAGGATATGTTGTACAGAAAAAAATTCTGTACAAGATAGTCCAACACCCGTTGCTCAAAATGAGCACATTCTTTTGCAATGGAGCACCGAAATGTTAACATGAAAAAAATTTTTTCAAAAGTTTTTGCTCATTTTCTCGGCTCTATGAGCACGTAGCGCCTTGTGCTTAGGCTCATTTTAAAGCGCTTAATGTGCTGAACACGATAGTGCAAAAAAACCTGCAAAAAAAGAGCTCGGTACACCCAAACTGGAGCATCGACCATGTGCAAAAAATAAAAAAGTTCAAAATTTAGTTGCTCGGCTCCGTGAGCACCTACAAGGTTGTGCTCAGGATATGTTGTACTGAAAAAAATTCTGTACAAGATAGTCCAACACCCGTTGCTCAAAATGAGCACATTCTTTTGCAATGGAGCACCGAAATGTTAACATGAAAAAAATTTTTTCAAAAGTTTTTGCTCATTTTCTCGGCTCTATGAGCACGTAGCGCCTTGTGCTTAGGCTCATTTTAAAGCGCTTAATGTGCTGAACACGATAGTGCAAAAAAACCTGCAAAAAAAGAGCTCGGTACACCCAAACTGGAGCATCGACCATGTGCAAAAAATAAAAAAGTTCAAAATTTAGTTGCTCGGCTCCGTGAGCACCTACAAGGTTGTGCTCAGGATATGTTGTACAGAAAAAAATTCTGTACAAGATAGTCCAACACCCGTTGCTCAAAATGAGCACATTCTTCTGCAATGGAGCACCGAAATGTTAACATGAAAAAAATTTTTTCAAAAGTTTTTGCTCATTTTCTCGGCTCTATGAGCACGTAGCGCCTTGTGCTTAGGCTCATTTTAAAGCGCTTAATGTGCTGAACACGATGGTGCAAAAAAACCTGCAAAAAAGAGCTCGGTACACCCAAACTGGAGCATCGACCATGTGCAAAAAATAAAAAAGTTCAAAATTTAGTTGCTCGGCTCCGTGAGCACCTACAAGGTTGTGCTCAGGATATGTTGTACAGAAAAAAATTCTGTACAAGATAGTCCAACACCCGTTGCTTAAAATGAGCACATTCTTTTGCAATGGAGCACCGAAATGTTAACATGAAAAAAATTTTTTTCAAAAGTTTTTGCTTATTTTCTCGGCTCTATGAGCACGTAGCGCCTTGTGCTTAGGCTCATTTTAAAGCGCTTAATGTGCTGAACACGATAGTGCAAAAAAACCTGCAAAAAAAGAGCTCGGTACACCCAAACTGGAGCATCGACCATGTGCAAAAAATAAAAAAGTTCAAAATTTATTTGCTCGGCTCCGTGAGCACCTACAAGGTTGTGCTCAGGATATGTTGTACAGAAAAAAATTCTGTACAAGATAGTCCAACACCCGTTGCTCAAAATGAGCACATTCTTTTGCAATGGAGCACCGAAATGTTAACATGAAAAAAATTTTTTCAAAAGTTTTTGCTCATTTTCTCGGCTCTATGAGCACGTAGCGCCTTGTGCTTAGGCTCATTTTAAAGCGCTTAATGTGCTGAACACGATAGTGCAAAAAAACCTGCAAAAAAAGAGCTCGGTACACCCAAACTGGAGCATCGACCATGTGCAAAAAATAAAAAAGTTCAAAATTTAGTTGCTCGGCTCCGTGAGCACCTACAAGGTTGTGCTCAGGATATGTTGTACAGAAAAAAAATTCTGTACAAGATAGTCCAACACCCGTTGCTCAAAATGAGCACATTCTTCTGCAATGGAGCACCGAAATGTTAACATGAAAAAAATTTTTTCAAAAGTTTTTGCTCATTTTCTCGGCTTTATGAGCACGTAGCGCCTTGTGCTTAGGCTCATTTTAAAGCGCTTAATGTGCTGAACACGATAGTGCAAAAAAACCTGCAAAAAAAGAGCTCGGTACACCCAAACTGGAGCATCGACCATGTGCAAAAAATAAAAAAGTTCAAAATTTAGTTGCTCGGCTCCGTGAGCACCTACAAGGTTGTGCTCAGGATATGTTGTACAGAAAAAAATTCTGTACAAGATAGTCCAACACCCGTTGCTCAAAATGAGCACATTCTTCTGCAATGGAGCACCGAAATGTTAACATGAAAAAAATTTTTTCAAAAGTTTTTGCTCATTTTCTCGGCTCTATGAGCACGTAGCGCCTTGTGCTTAGGCTCATTTTAAAGCGCTTAATGTGCTGAACACGATAGTGCAAAAAAACCTGCAAAAAAAGAGCTCGGTACACCCAAACTGGAGCATCGACCATGTGCAAAAAATAAAAAAGTTCAAAATTTAGTTGCTCGGCTCCGTGAGCACCTACAAGGTTGTGCTCAGGATATGTTGTACAGAAAAAAATTCTGTACAAGATAGTCCAACACCCGTTGCTCAAAATGAGCACATTCTTCTGCAATGGAGCACCGAAATGTTAACATAAAAAAAATTTTTTCAAAAGTTTTTGCTCATTTTCTCGGCTCTATGAGCACGTAGCGCCTTGTGCTTAAGCTCATTTTAAAGCGCTTAATGTGCTGAACACGATAGTGCAAAAAAACCTGCAAAAAAAGAGCTCGGTACACCCAAACTGGAGCATCGACCATGTGCAAAAAATAAAAAAGTTCAAAATTTAGTTGCTCGGCTCTGTGAGCACCTACAAGGTTGTGCTCAGGATATGTTGTACAGAAAAAAATTCTGTACAAGATAGTCCAACACCCGTTGCTCAAAATGAGCACATTCTTTTGCAATGGAGCACCGAAATGTTAACATGAAAAAAATTTTTTCAAAAGTTTTTGCTCATTTTCTCGGCTCTATGAGCACGTAGCGCCTTGTGCTTAGGCTCATTTTAAAGCGCTTAATGTGCTGAACACGATAGTGCAAAAAAACCTGCAAAAAAAGAGCTCGGTACACCCAAACTGGAGCATCGACCATGTGCAAAAAATAAAAAAGTTCAAAATTTAGTTGCTCGGCTCCGTGAGCACCTACAAGGTTGTGCTCAGGATATGTTGTACAGAAAAAAAATTCTGTACAAGATAGTCCAACACCCGTTGCTCAAAATGAGCACATTCTTCTGCAATGGAGCACCGAAATGTTAACATGAAAAAAATTTTTTCAAAAGTTTTTGCTCATTTTCTCGGCTTTATGAGCACGTAGCGCCTTGTGCTTAGGCTCATTTTAAAGCGCTTAATGTGCTGAACACGATAGTGCAAAAAAACCTGCAAAAAAAGAGCTCGGTACACCCAAACTGGAGCATCGACCATGTGCAAAAAATAAAAAAGTTCAAAATTTAGTTGCTCGGCTCCGTGAGCACCTACAAGGTTGTGCTCAGGATATGTTGTACAGAAAAAAATTCTGTACAAGATAGTCCAACACCCGTTGCTCAAAATGAGCACATTCTTCTGCAATGGAGCACCGAAATGTTAACATGAAAAAAATTTTTTCAAAAGTTTTTGCTCATTTTCTCGGCTCTATGAGCACGTAGCGCCTTGTGCTTAGGCTCATTTTAAAGCGCTTAATGTGCTGAACACGATAGTGCAAAAAAACCTGCAAAAAAAGAGCTCGGTACACCCAAACTGGAGCATCGACCATGTGCAAAAAATAAAAAAGTTCAAAATTTAGTTGCTCGGCTCCGTGAGCACCTACAAGGTTGTGCTCAGGATATGTTGTACAGAAAAAAATTCTGTACAAGATAATCCAACACCCGTTGCTCAAAATGAGCACATTCTTCTGCAATGGAGCACCGAAATGTTAACATAAAAAAAATTTTTTCAAAAGTTTTTGCTCATTTTCTCGGCTCTATGAGCACGTAGCGCCTTGTGCTTAAGCTCATTTTAAAGCGCTTAATGTGCTGAACACGATAGTGCAAAAAAACCTGCAAAAAAAGAGCTCGGTACACCCAAACTGGAGCATCGACCATGTGCAAAAAATAAAAAAGTTCAAAATTTAGTTGCTCGGCTCTGTGAGCACCTACAAGGTTGTGCTCAGGATATGTTGTACAGAAAAAAATTCTGTACAAGATAGTCCAACACCCGTTGCTCAAAATGAGCACATTCTTTTGCAATGGAGCACCGAAATGTTAACATGAAAAAAATTTTTTCAAAAGTTTTTGCTCATTTTCTCGGCTCTATGAGCACGTAGCGCCTTGTGCTTAGGCTCATTTTAAAGCGCTTAATGTGCTGAACACGATAGTGCAAAAAAACCTGCAAAAAAAGAGCTCGGTACACCCAAACTGGAGCATCGACCATGTGCAAAAAATAAAAAAGTTCAAAATTTAGTTGCTCGGCTCCGTGAGCACCTACAAGGTTGTGCTCAGGATATGTTGTACAGAAAAAAAATTCTGTACAAGATAGTCCAACACCCGTTGCTCAAAATGAGCACATTCTTCTGCAATGGAGCACCGAAATGTTAACATGAAAAAAATTTTTTCAAAAGTTTTTGCTCATTTTCTCGGCTTTATGAGCACGTAGCGCCTTGTGCTTAGGCTCATTTTAAAGCGCTTAATGTGCTGAACACGATAGTGCAAAAAAACCTGCAAAAAAAGAGCTCGGTACACCCAAACTGGAGCATCGACCATGTGCAAAAAATAAAAAAGTTCAAAATTTAGTTGCTCGGCTCCGTGAGCACCTACAAGGTTGTGCTCAGGATATGTTGTACAGAAAAAAATTCTGTACAAGATAGTCCAACACCCGTTGCTCAAAATGAGCACATTCTTCTGCAATGGAGCACCGAAATGTTAACATGAAAAAAATTTTTTCAAAAGTTTTTGCTCATTTTCTCGGCTCTATGAGCACGTAGCGCCTTGTGCTTAGGCTCATTTTAAAGCGCTTAATGTGCTGAACACGATAGTGCAAAAAAACCTGCAAAAAAAGAGCTCGGTACACCCAAACTGGAGCATCGACCATGTGCAAAAAATAAAAAAGTTCAAAATTTAGTTGCTCGGCTCCGTGAGCACCTACAAGGTTGTGCTCAGGATATGTTGTACAGAAAAAAATTCTGTACAAGATAATCCAACACCCGTTGCTCAAAATGAGCACATTCTTCTGCAATGGAGCACCGAAATGTTAACATAAAAAAAATTTTTTCAAAAGTTTTTGCTCATTTTCTCGGCTCTATGAGCACGTAGCGCCTTGTGCTTAAGCTCATTTTAAAGCGCTTAATGTGCTGAACACGATAGTGCAAAAAAACCTGCAAAAAAAGAGCTCGGTACACCCAAACTGGAGCATCGACCATGTGCAAAAAATAAAAAAGTTCAAAATTTAGTTGCTCGGCTCTGTGAGCACCTACAAGGTTGTGCTCAGGATATGTTGTACAGAAAAAAATTCTGTACAAGATAGTCCAACACCCGTTGCTCAAAATGAGCACATTCTTCTGCAATGGAGCACCGAAATGTTAACATGAAAAAAATTTTTTCAAAAGTTTTTGCTCATTTTCTCGGCTCTATGAGCACGTAGCGCCTTGTGCTTAGGCTCATTTTAAAGCGCTTAATGTGCTGAACACGATAGTGCAAAAAAACCTGCAAAAAAAGAGCTCGGTACACCCAAACTGGAGCATCGACCATGTGCAAAAAATAAAAAAGTTCAAAATTTAGTTGCTCGGCTCCGTGAGCACCTACAAGGTTGTGCTCAGGATATGTTGTACAGAAAAAAATTCTGTACAAGATAATCCAACACCCGTTGCTCAAAATGAGCACATTCTTCTGCAATGGAGCACCGAAATGTTAACATAAAAAAAATTTTTTCAAAAGTTTTTGCTCATTTTCTCGGCTCTATGAGCACGTAGCGCCTTGTGCTTAAGCTCATTTTAAAGCGCTTAATGTGCTGAACACGATAGTGCAAAAAAACCTGCAAAAAAAGAGCTCGGTACACCCAAACTGGAGCATCGACCATGTGCAAAAAATAAAAAAGTTCAAAATTTAGTTGCTCGGCTCTGTGAGCACCTACAAGGTTGTGCTCAGGATATGTTGTACAGAAAAAAATTCTGTACAAGATAGTCCAACACCCGTTGCTCAAAATGAGCACATTCTTCTGCAATGGAGCACCGAAATGTTAACATGAAAAAAATTTTTTCAAAAGTTTTTGCTCATTTTCTCGGCTCTATGAGCACGTAGCGCCTTGTGCTTAAGCTCATTTTAAAGCGCTTAATGTGCTGAACACGATAGTGCAAAAAAACCTGCAAAAAAAGAGCTCGGTACACCCAAACTGGAGCATCGACCATGTGCAAAAAATAAAAAAGTTCAAAATTTAGTTGCTCGGCTCTGTGAGCACCTACAAGGCTGTGCTCAGGATATGTTGTACAGAAAAAAATTCTGTACAAGATAGTCCAACACCCGTTGCTCAAAATGAGCACATTCTTCTGCAATGGAGCACCGAAATGTTAACATGAAAAAAATTTTTTCAAAAGTTTTTGCTCATTTTCTCGGCTCTATGAGCACGTAGCACCTTGTGCTTAGGCTCATTTTAAAGCGCTTAATGTGCTGAACACGATAGTGCAAAAAAACCTGCAAAAAAAGAGCTCGGTACACCCAAACTGGAGCATCGACCATGTGCAAAAAATAAAAAAGTTCAAAATTTAGTTGCTCGGCTCCGTGAGCACCTACAAGGTTGTGCTCAGGATATGTTGTACAGAAAAAAATTCTGTACAAGATAGTCCAACACACGTTGCTCAAAATGAGCACATTCTTTTGCAATGGAGCACCGAAATGTTAACATGAAAAAAATTTTTTCAAAAGTTTTTGCTCATTTTCTCGGCTCTATGAGCACGTAGCGCCTTGTGCTTAGGCTCATTTTAAAGCGCTTAATGTGCTGAACACGATAGTGCAAAAAAAACCTGCAAAAAAAAAGCTCGGTACACCCAAACTGGAGCATCGACCATGTGCAAAAAATAAAAAAGTTCAAAATTTAGTTGCTCGGCTCCGTGAGCACCTACAAGGTTGTGCTCAGGATATGTTGTACAGAAAAAAATTCTGTACAAGATAGTCCAACACCCGTTGCTCAAAATGAGCACATTCTTCTGCAATGGAGCACCGAAATGTTAACATGAAAAAAATTTTTTCAAAAGTTTTTGCTCATTTTCTCGGCTCTATGAGCACGTAGCACTTTGTGCTTAGGCTCATTTTAAAGCGCTTAATGTGCTGAACACGATAGTGCAAAAAAACCTGCAAAAAAAGAGCTCGGTACACCCAAACTGGAGCATCGACCATGTGCAAAAAATAAAAAAGTTCAAAATTTAGTTGCTCGGCTCCGTGAGCACCTACAAGGTTTTGCTCAGGATATGTTGTACAGAAAAAAATTCTGTACAAGATAGTCCAACACCCGTTGCTCAAAATGAGCACATTCTTTTGCAATGGAGCACCGAAATGTTAACATGAAAAAATTTTTTCAAAAGTTTTTGCTCATTTTCTCGGCTCTATGAGCACGTAGCGCCTTGTGCTTAGGCTCATTTTAAAGCGCTTAATGTGCTGAACACGATAGTGCAAAAAAAACCTGCAAAAAAAGAGCTCGGTACACCCAAACTGGAGCATCGACCATGTGCAAAAAATAAAAAAGTTCAAAATTTAGTTGCTCGGCTCCGTGAGCACCTACAAGGTTGTGCTCAGGATATGTTGTACAGAAAAAAATTCTGTACAAGATAGTCCAACACCCGTTGCTCAAAATGAGCACATTCTTTTGCAATGGAGCACCAAAATGTTAACATGAAAAAAATTTTTTCAAAAGTTTTTGCTCATTTTCTCGGCTCTATGAGCACGTAGCGCCTTGTGCTTAGGCTCATTTTAAAGCGCTTAATGTGCTGAACACGATAGTGCAAAAAAACCTGCAAAAAAAGAGCTCGGTACACCCAAACTGGAGCATCGACCATGTGCAAAAAATAAAAAAGTTCAAAATTTAGTTGCTCGGCTCCGTGAGCACCTACAAGGTTGTGCTCAGGATATGTTGTACAGAAAAAAATTCTGTACAAGATAGTCCAACACCCGTTGCTCAAAATGAGCACATTCTTCTGCAATGGAGCACCGAAATGTTAACATGAAAAAAATTTTTTCAAAAGTTTTTGCTCATTTTCTCGGCTCTATGAGCACGTAGCGCCTTGTGCTTAGGCTCATTTTAAAGCGCTTAATGTGCTGAACACGATAGTGCAAAAAAACCTGCAAAAAAAGAGCTCGGTACACCCAAACTGGAGCATCGACCATGTGCAAAAAATAAAAAAGTTCAAAATTTAGTTGCTCGGCTCCGTGAGCACCTACAAGGTTGTGCTCAGGATATGTTGTACAGAAAAAAATTCTGTACAAGATAGTCCAACACCCGTTGCTCAAAATGAGCACATTCTTTTGCAATGGAGCACCAAAATGTTAACATGAAAAAAATTTTTTCAAAAGTTTTTGCTCATTTTCTCGGCTCTATGAGCACGTAGCGCCTTGTGCTTAGGCTCATTTTAAAGCGCTTAATGTGCTGAACACGACAGTGCAAAAAAACCTGCAAAAAAAGAGCTCGGTACACCCAAACTGGAGCATCGACCATGTGCAAAAAATAAAAAAAGTTCAAAATTTAGTTGCTCGGCTCCGTGAGCACCTACAAGGTTGTGCTCAGGATATGTTGTACAGAAAAAAATTCTGTACAAGATAGTCCAACACCCGTTGCTCAAAATGAGCACATTCTTCTGCAATGGAGCACCGAAATGTTAACATAAAAAAATTTTTTTCAAAAGTTTTTGCTCATTTTCTCGGCTCTATGAGCACGTAGCGCCTTGTGCTTAGGCTCATTTTAAAGCGCTTAATGTGCTGAACACGATAGTGCAAAAAAACCTGTAAAAAAAGAGCTCGGTACACCCAAACTGGAGCATCGACCATGTGCAAAAAATAAAAAAGTTCAAAATTTAGTTGCTCGGCTCCGTGAGCACCTACAAGGTTGTGCTCAGGATATGTTGTACAGAAAAAAATTCTGTACAAGATAGTCCAACACCCGTTGCTCAAAATGAGCACATTCTTTTGCAATGGAGCACCAAAATGTTAACATGAAAAAAATTTTTTCAAAAGTTTTTGCTCATTTTCTCGGCTCTATGAGCACGTAGCGCCTTGTGCTTAGGCTCATTTTAAAGCGCTTAATGTGCTGAACACGATAGTGCAAAAAAACCTGCAAAAAAAGAGCTCGGTACACCCAAACTGGAGCATCGACCATGTGCAAAAAATAAAAAAAGTTCAAAATTTAGTTGCTCGGCTCCGTGAGCACCTACAAGGTTGTGCTCAGGATATGTTGTACAGAAAAAAATTCTGTACAAGATAGTCCAACACCCGTTGCTCAAAATGAGCACATTCTTTTGCAATGGAGCACCGAAATGTTAACATGAAAAAAATTTTTTCAAAAGTTTTTGCTCATTTTCTCGGCTCTATGAGCACGTAGCGCCTTGTGCTTAGGCTCATTTTAAAGCGCTTAATGTGCTGAACACGATAGTGCAAAAAAACCTGCAAAAAAAGAGCTCGGTACACCCAAACTGGAGCATCGACCATGTGCAAAAAATAAAAAAGTTCAAAATTTAGTTGCTCGGCTCCGTGAGCACCTACAAGGTTGTGCTCAGGATATGTTGTACAGAAAAAAATTCTGTACAAGATAGTCCAACACCCGTTGCTCAAAATGAGCACATTCTTTTGCAATGGAGCACCGAAATGTTAACATGAAAAAAATTTTTTCAAAAGTTTTTGCTCATTTTCTCGGCTCTATGAGCACGTAGCGCCTTGTGCTTAGGCTCATTTTAAAGCGCTTAATGTGCTGAACACGATAGTGCAAAAAAACCTGCAAAAAAAGAGCTCGGTACACCCAAACTGGAGCATCGACCATGTGCAAAAAATAAAAAAAGTTCAAAATTTAGTTGCTCGGCTCCGTGAGCACCTACAAGGTTGTGCTCAGGATATGTTGTACAGAAAAAAATTCTGTACAAGATAGTCCAACACCCGTTGCTCAAAATGAGCACATTCTTTTGCAATGGAGCACCGAAATGTTAACATGAAAAAAATTTTTTCAAAAGTTTTTGCTCATTTTCTCGGCTCTATGAGCACGTAGCGCCTTGTGCTTAGGCTCATTTTAAAGCGCTTAATGTGCTGAACACGATAGTGCAAAAAAACCTGCAAAAAAAGAGCTCGGTACACCCAAACTGGAGCATCGACCATGTGCAAAAAATAAAAAAGTTCAAAATTTAGTTGCTCGGCTCCGTGAGCACCTACAAGGTTGTGCTCAGGATATGTTGTACAGAAAAAAATTCTGTACAAGATAGTCCAACACCCGTTGCTCAAAATGAGCACATTCTTTTGCAATGGAGCACCGAAATGTTAACATGAAAAAAATTTTTTCAAAAGTTTTTGCTCATTTTCTCGGCTCTATGAGCACGTAGCGCCTTGTGCTTAAGCTCATTTTAAAGCGCTTAATGTGCTGAACACGATAGTGCAAAAAAACCTGCAAAAAAAGAGCTCGGTACACCCAAACTGGAGCATCGACCATGTGCAAAAAATAAAAAAGTTCAAAATTTAGTTGCTCGGCTCCGTGAGCACCTACAAGGTTGTGCTCAGGATATGTTGTACAGAAAAAAATTCTGTACAAGATAGTCCAACACCCGTTGCTCAAAATGAGCACATTCTTTTGCAATGGAGCACCGAAATGTTAACATGAAAAAAATTTTTTCAAAAGTTTTTGCTCATTTTCTCGGCTCTATGAGCACGTAGCGCCTTGTGCTTAGGCTCATTTTAAAGCGCTTAATGTGCTGAACACGATAGTGCAAAAAAACCTGCAAAAAAAGAGCTCGGTACACCCAAACTGGAGCATCGACCATGTGCAAAAAATAAAAAAAGTTCAAAATTTAGTTGCTCGGCTCCGTGAGCACCTACAAGGTTGTGCTCAGGATATGTTGTACAGAAAAAAATTCTGTACAAGATAGTCCAACACCCGTTGCTCAAAATGAGCACATTCTTTTGCAATGGAGCACCGAAATGTTAACATGAAAAAAATTTTTTCAAAAGTTTTTGCTCATTTTCTCGGCTCTATGAGCACGTAGCGCCTTGTGCTTAGGCTCATTTTAAAGCGCTTAATGTGCTGAACACGATAGTGCAAAAAAACCTGCAAAAAAAGAGCTCGGTACACCCAAACTGGAGCATCGACCATGTGCAAAAAATAAAAAAGTTCAAAATTTAGTTGCTCGGCTCCGTGAGCACCTACAAGGTTGTGCTCAGGATATGTTGTACAGAAAAAAATTCTGTACAAGATAGTCCAACACACGTTGCTCAAAATGAGCACATTCTTTTGCAATGGAGCACCGAAATGTTAACATGAAAAAAATTTTTTCAAAAGTTTTTGCTCATTTTCTCGGCTCTATGAGCACGTAGCGCCTTGTGCTTAAGCTCATTTTAAAGCGCTTAATGTGCTGAACACGATAGTGCAAAAAAACCTGCAAAAAAAGAGCTCGGTACACCCAAACTGGAGCATCGACCATGTGCAAAAAATAAAAAAAGTTCAAAATTTAGTTGCTCGGCTCCGTGAGCACCTACAAGGTTGTGCTCAGGATATGTTGTACAGAAAAAAATTCTGTACAAGATAGTCCAACACCCGTTGCTCAAAATGAGCACATTCTTCTGCAATGGAGCACCGAAATGTTAACATAAAAAAATTTTTTTCAAAAGTTTTCGCTCATTTTCTCGGCTCTATGAGCACGTAGCGCCTTGTGCTTAGGCTCATTTTAAAGCGCTTAATGTGCTGAACACGATAGTGCAAAAAAACCTGCAAAAAAAGAGCTCGGTACACCCAAACTGGAGCATCGACCATGTGCAAAAAATAAAAAAGTTCAAAATTTAGTTGCTCGGCTCCGTGAGCACCTACAAGGTTGTGCTCAGGATATGTTGTACAGAAAAAAAATTCTGTACAAGATAGTCCAACACCCGTTGCTCAAAATGAGCACATTCTTCTGCAATGGAGCACCGAAATGTTAACATGAAAAAAATTTTTTCAAAAGTTTTTGCTCATTTTCTCGGCTTTATGAGCACGTAGCGCCTTGTGCTTAGGCTCATTTTAAAGCGCTTAATGTGCTGAACACGATAGTGCAAAAAAACCTGCAAAAAAAGAGCTCGGTACACCCAAACTGGAGCATCGACCATGTGCAAAAAATAAAAAAGTTCAAAATTTAGTTGCTCGGCTCCGTGAGCACCTACAAGGTTGTGCTCAGGATATGTTGTACAGAAAAAAATTCTGTACAAGATAGTCCAACACCCGTTGCTCAAAATGAGCACATTCTTCTGCAATGGAGCACCGAAATGTTAACATAAAAAAAATTTTTTCAAAAGTTTTTGCTCATTTTCTCGGCTCTATGAGCACGTAGCACCTTGTGCTTAGGCTCATTTTAAAGCGCTTAATGTGCTGAACACGATAGTGCAAAAAAACCTGCAAAAAAAGAGCTCGGTACACCCAAACTGGAGCATCGACCATGTGCAAAAAATAAAAAAGTTCAAAATTTAGTTGCTCGGCTCCGTGAGCACCTACAAGGTTGTGCTCAGGATATGTTGTACAGAAAAAAATTCTGTACAAGATAGTCCAACACCCGTTGCTCAAAATGAGCACATTCTTCTGCAATGGAGCACCGAAATGTTAACATGAAAAAAATTTTTTCAAAAGTTTTTGCTCATTTTCTCGGCTCTATGAGCACGTAGCGCCTTGTGCTTAGGCTCATTTTAAAGCGCTTAATGTGCTGAACACGATAGTGCAAAAAAACCTGCAAAAAAAGAGCTCGGTACACCCAAACTGGAGCATCGACCATGTGCAAAAAATAAAAAAGTTCAAAATTTAGTTGCTCGGCTCCGTGAGCACCTACAAGGTTGTGCTCAGGATATGTTGTACAGAAAAAAATTCTGTACAAGATAGTCCAACACCCGTTGCTCAAAATGAGCACATTCTTTTGCAATGGAGCACCAAAATGTTAACATGAAAAAAATTTTTTCAAAAGTTTTTGCTCATTTTCTCGGCTCTATGAGCACGTAGCGCCTTGTGCTTAGGCTCATTTTAAAGCGCTTAATGTGCTGAACACGACAGTGCAAAAAAACCTGCAAAAAAAGAGCTCGGTACACCCAAACTGGAGCATCGACCATGTGCAAAAAATAAAAAAAGTTCAAAATTTAGTTGCTCGGCTCCGTGAGCACCTACAAGGTTGTGCTCAGGATATGTTGTACAGAAAAAAATTCTGTACAAGATAGTCCAACACCCGTTGCTCAAAATGAGCACATTCTTCTGCAATGGAGCACCGAAATGTTAACATAAAAAAATTTTTTTCAAAAGTTTTTGCTCATTTTCTCGGCTCTATGAGCACGTAGCGCCTTGTGCTTAGGCTCATTTTAAAGCGCTTAATGTGCTGAACACGATAGTGCAAAAAAACCTGCAAAAAAAGAGCTCGGTACACCCAAACTGGAGCATCGACCATGTGCAAAAAATAAAAAAGTTCAAAATTTAGTTGCTCGGCTCCGTGAGCACCTACAAGGTTGTGCTCAGGATATGTTGTACAGAAAAAAATTCTGTACAAGATAGTCCAACACCCGTTGCTCAAAATGAGCACATTCTTTTGCAATGGAGCACCAAAATGTTAACATGAAAAAAATTTTTTCAAAAGTTTTTGTTCATTTTCTCGGCTCTATGAGCACGTAGCGCCTTTTGCTTAGGCTCATTTTAAAGCGCTTAATGTGCTGAACACGATAGTGCAAAAAAACCTGCAAAAAAAGAGCTCGGTACACCCAAACTGGAGCATCGACCATGTGCAAAAAATAAAAAAAGTTCAAAATTTAGTTGCTCGGCTCCGTGAGCACCTACAAGGTTGTGCTCAGGATATGTTGTACAGAAAAAAATTCTGTACAAGATAGTCCAACACCCGTTGCTCAAAATGAGCACATTCTTTTGCAATGGAGCACCGAAATGTTAACATGAAAAAAATTTTTTCAAAAGTTTTTGCTCATTTTCTCGGCTCTATGAGCACGTAGCGCCTTGTGCTTAGGCTCATTTTAAAGCGCTTAATGTGCTGAACACGACAGTGCAAAAAAACCTGCAAAAAAAGAGCTCGGTACACCCAAACTGGAGCATCGACCATGTGCAAAAAATAAAAAAGTTCAAAATTTAGTTGCTCGGCTCCGTGAGCACCTACAAGGTTGTGCTCAGGATATGTTGTACAGAAAAAAATTCTGTACAAGATAGTCCAACACCCGTTGCTCAAAATGAGCACATTCTTTTGCAATGGAGCACCGAAATGTTAACATGAAAAAAATTTTTTCAAAAGTTTTTGCTCATTTTCTCGGCTCTATGAGCACGTAGCGCCTTGTGCTTAGGCTCATTTTAAAGCGCTTAATGTGCTGAACACGATAGTGCAAAAAAACCTGCAAAAAAAGAGCTCGGTACACCCAAACTGGAGCATCGACCATGTGCAAAAAATAAAAAAGTTCAAAATTTAGTTGCTCGGCTCCGTGAGCACCTACAAGGTTGTGCTCAGGATATGTTGTACAGAAAAAAATTCTGTACAAGATAGTCCAACACCCGTTGCTCAAAATGAGCACATTCTTTTGCAATGGAGCACCGAAATGTTAACATGAAAAAAATTTTTTCAAAAGTTTTTGCTCATTTTCTCGGCTCTATGAGCACGTAGCGCCTTGTGCTTAGGCTCATTTTAAAGCGCTTAATGTGCTGAACACGATAGTGCAAAAAAACCTGCAAAAAAAGAGCTCGGTACACCCAAACTGGAGCATCGACCATGTGCAAAAAATAAAAAAGTTCAAAATTTAGTTGCTCGGCTCCGTGAGCACCTACAAGGTTGTGCTCAGGATATGTTGTACAGAAAAAAATTCTGTACAAGATAGTCCAACACCCGTTGCTCAAAATGAGCACATTCTTTTGCAATGGAGCACCGAAATGTTAACATGAAAAAAATTTTTTCAAAAGTTTTTGCTCATTTTCTCGGCTCTATGAGCACGTAGCGCCTTGTGCTTAAGCTCATTTTAAAGCGCTTAATGTGCTGAACACGATAGTGCAAAAAAACCTGCAAAAAAAGAGCTCGGTACACCCAAACTGGAGCATCGACCATGTGCAAAAAATAAAAAAAGTTCAAAATTTAGTTGCTCGGCTCCGTGAGCACCTACAAGGTTGTGCTCAGGATATGTTGTACAGAAAAAAATTCTGTACAAGATAGTCCAACACCCGTTGCTCAAAATGAGCACATTCTTCTGCAATGGAGCACCGAAATGTTAACATAAAAAAATTTTTTTCAAAAGTTTTTGCTCATTTTCTCGGCTCTATGAGCACGTAGCGCCTTGTGCTTAGGCTCATTTTAAAGCGCTTAATGTGCTGAACACGATAGTGCAAAAAAACCTGCAAAAAAAGAGCTCGGTACACCCAAACTGGAGCATCGACCATGTGCAAAAAATAAAAAAGTTCAAAATTTAGTTGCTCGGCTCCGTGAGCACCTACAAGGTTGTGCTCAGGATATGTTGTACAGAAAAAAAATTCTGTACAAGATAGTCCAACACCCGTTGCTCAAAATGAGCACATTCTTCTGCAATGGAGCACCGAAATGTTAACATGAAAAAAATTTTTTCAAAAGTTTTTGCTCATTTTCTCGGCTTTATGAGCACGTAGCGCCTTGTGCTTAGGCTCATTTTAAAGCGCTTAATGTGCTGAACACGATAGTGCAAAAAAACCTGCAAAAAAAGAGCTCGGTACACCCAAACTGGAGCATCGACCATGTGCAAAAAATAAAAAAGTTCAAAATTTAGTTGCTCGGCTCCGTGAGCACCTACAAGGTTGTGCTCAGGATATGTTGTACAGAAAAAAATTCTGTACAAGATAGTCCAACACCCGTTGCTCAAAATGAGCACATTCTTCTGCAATGGAGCACCGAAATGTTAACATGAAAAAAATTTTTTCAAAAGTTTTTGCTCATTTTCTCGGCTTTATGAGCACGTAGCGCCTTGTGCTTAGGCTCATTTTAAAGCGCTTAATGTGCTGAACACGATAGTGCAAAAAAACCTGCAAAAAAAGAGCTCGGTACACCCAAACTGGAGCATCGACCATGTGCAAAAAATAAAAAAGTTCAAAATTTAGTTGCTCGGCTCCGTGAGCACCTACAAGGTTGTGCTCAGGATATGTTGTACAGAAAAAAATTCTGTACAAGATAGTCCAACACCCGTTGCTCAAAATGAGCACATTCTTCTGCAATGGAGCACCGAAATGTTAACATGAAAAAAATTTTTTCAAAAGTTTTTGCTCATTTTCTCGGCTCTATGAGCACGTAGCGCCTTGTGCTTAGGCTCATTTTAAAGCGCTTAATGTGCTGAACACGATAGTGCAAAAAAACCTGCAAAAAAAGAGCTCGGTACACCCAAACTGGAGCATCGACCATGTGCAAAAAATAAAAAAGTTCAAAATTTAGTTGCTCGGCTCTGTGAGCACCTACAAGGTTGTGCTCAGGATATGTTGTACAGAAAAAAATTCTGTACAAGATAGTCCAACACCCGTTGCTCAAAATGAGCACATTCTTCTGCAATGGAGCACCGAAATGTTAACATGAAAAAAATTTTTTCAAAAGTTTTTGCTCATTTTCTCGGCTCTATGAGCACGTAGCACCTTGTGCTTAGGCTCATTTTAAAGCGCTTAATGTGCTGAACACGATAGTGCAAAAAACCTGCAAAAAAAGAGCTCGGTACACCCAAACTGGAGCATCGACCATGTGCAAAAAATAAAAAAGTTCAAAATTTAGTTGCTCGGCTCCGTGAGCACCTACAAGGTTGTGCTCAGGATATGTTGTACAGAAAAAAATTCTGTACAAGATAGTCCAACACACGTTGCTCAAAATGAGCACATTCTTTTGCAATGGAGCACCGAAATGTTAACATGAAAAAAATTTTTTCAAAAGTTTTTGCTCATTTTCTCGGCTCTATGAGCACGTAGCGCCTTGTGCTTAGGCTCATTTTAAAGCGCTTAATGTGCTGAACACGATAGTGCAAAAAAAACCTGCAAAAAAAAAGCTCGGTACACCCAAACTGGAGCATCGACCATGTGCAAAAAATAAAAAAGTTCAAAATTTAGTTGCTCGGCTCCGTGAGCACCTACAAGGTTGTGCTCAGGATATGTTGTACAGAAAAAAATTCTGTACAAGATAGTCCAACACCCGTTGCTCAAAATGAGCACATTCTTCTGCAATGGAGCACCGAAATGTTAACATGAAAAAAATTTTTTCAAAAGTTTTTGCTCATTTTCTCGGCTCTATGAGCACGTAGCACTTTGTGCTTAGGCTCATTTTAAAGCGCTTAATGTGCTGAACACGATAGTGCAAAAAAACCTGCAAAAAAAGAGCTCGGTACACCCAAACTGGAGCATCGACCATGTGCAAAAAATAAAAAAGTTCAAAATTTAGTTGCTCGGCTCCGTGAGCACCTACAAGGTTTTGCTCAGGATATGTTGTACAGAAAAAAATTCTGTACAAGATAGTCCAACACCCGTTGCTCAAAATGAGCACATTCTTTTGCAATGGAGCACCGAAATGTTAACATGAAAAAATTTTTTCAAAAGTTTTTGCTCATTTTCTCGGCTCTATGAGCACGTAGCGCCTTGTGCTTAGGCTCATTTTAAAGCGCTTAATGTGCTGAACACGATAGTGCAAAAAAACCTGCAAAAAAAGAGCTCGGTACACCCAAACTGGAGCATCGACCATGTGCAAAAAATAAAAAAGTTCAAAATTTAGTTGCTCGGCTCCGTGAGCACCTACAAGGTTGTGCTCAGGATATGTTGTACAGAAAAAAATTCTGTACAAGATAGTCCAACACCCGTTGCTCAAAATGAGCACATTCTTTTGCAATGGAGCACCAAAATGTTAACATGAAAAAAATTTTTTCAAAAGTTTTTGCTCATTTTCTCGGCTCTATGAGCACGTAGCGCCTTGTGCTTAGGCTCATTTTAAAGCGCTTAATGTGCTGAACACGATAGTGCAAAAAAACCTGCAAAAAAAGAGCTCGGTACACCCAAACTGGAGCATCGACCATGTGCAAAAAATAAAAAAGTTCAAAATTTAGTTGCTCGGCTCTGTGAGCACCTACAAGGTTGTGCTCAGGATATGTTGTACAGAAAAAAATTCTGTACAAGATAGTCCAACACCCGTTGCTCAAAATGAGCACATTCTTCTGCAATGGAGCACCGAAATGTTAACATAAAAAAATTTTTTTCAAAAGTTTTTGCTCATTTTCTCGGCTCTATGAGCACGTAGCGCCTTGTGCTTAGGCTCATTTTAAAGCGCTTAATGTGCTGAACACGATAGTGCAAAAAAACCTGCAAAAAAAGAGCTCGGTACACCCAAACTGGAGCATCGACCATGTGCAAAAAATAAAAAAAGTTCAAAATTTAGTTGCTCGGCTCCGTGAGCACCTACAAGGTTGTGCTCAGGATATGTTGTACAGAAAAAAATTCTGTACAAGATAGTCCAACACCCGTTGCTCAAAATGAGCACATTCTTCTGCAATGGAGCACCGAAATGTTAACATAAAAAAATTTTTTTCAAAAGTTTTTGCTCATTTTCTCGGCTCTATGAGCACGTAGCGCCTTGTGCTTAGGCTCATTTTAAAGCGCTTAATGTGCTGAACACGATAGTGCAAAAAAACCTGCAAAAAAAGAGCTCGGTACACCCAAACTGGAGCATCGACCATGTGCAAAAAATAAAAAAGTTCAAAATTTAGTTGCTCGGCTCCGTGAGCACCTACAAGGTTGTGCTCAGGATATGTTGTACAGAAAAAAATTCTGTACAAGATAGTCCAACACCCGTTGCTCAAAATGAGCACATTCTTTTGCAATGGAGCACCAAAATGTTAACATGAAAAAAATTTTTTCAAAAGTTTTTGCTCATTTTCTCGGCTCTATGAGCACGTAGCGCCTTGTGCTTAGGCTCATTTTAAAGCGCTTAATGTGCTGAACACGATAGTGCAAAAAAACCTGCAAAAAAAGAGCTCGGTACACCCAAACTGGAGCATCGACCATGTGCAAAAAATAAAAAAAGTTCAAAATTTAGTTGCTCGGCTCCGTGAGCACCTACAAGGTTGTGCTCAGGATATGTTGTACAGAAAAAAATTCTGTACAAGATAGTCCAACACCCGTTGCTCAAAATGAGCACATTCTTTTGCAATGGAGCACCGAAATGTTAACATGAAAAAAATTTTTTCAAAAGTTTTTGCTCATTTTCTCGGCTCTATGAGCACGTAGCGCCTTGTGCTTAGGCTCATTTTAAAGCGCTTAATGTGCTGAACACGATAGTGCAAAAAAACCTGCAAAAAAAGAGCTCGGTACACCCAAACTGGAGCATCGACCATGTGCAAAAAATAAAAAAGTTCAAAATTTAGTTGCTCGGCTCCGTGAGCACCTACAAGGTTGTGCTCAGGATATGTTGTACAGAAAAAAATTCTGTACAAGATAGTCCAACACCCGTTGCTCAAAATGAGCACATTCTTTTGCAATGGAGCACCGAAATGTTAACATGAAAAAAATTTTTTCAAAAGTTTTTGCTCATTTTCTCGGCTCTATGAGCACGTAGCGCCTTGTGCTTAAGCTCATTTTAAAGCGCTTAATGTGCTGAACACGATAGTGCAAAAAAACCTGCAAAAAAAGAGCTCGGTACACCCAAACTGGAGCATCGACCATGTGCAAAAAATAAAAAAGTTCAAAATTTAGTTGCTCGGCTCCGTGAGCACCTACAAGGTTGTGCTCAGGATATGTTGTACAGAAAAAAATTCTGTACAAGATAATCCAACACCCGTTGCTCAAAATGAGCACATTCTTCTGCAATGGAGCACCGAAATGTTAACATAAAAAAAATTTTTTCAAAAGTTTTTGCTCATTTTCTCGGCTCTATGAGCACGTAGCGCCTTGTGCTTAAGCTCATTTTAAAGCGCTTAATGTGCTGAACACGATAGTGCAAAAAAACCTGCAAAAAAAGAGCTCGGTACACCCAAACTGGAGCATCGACCATGTGCAAAAAATAAAAAAGTTCAAAATTTAGTTGCTCGGCTCTGTGAGCACCTACAAGGTTGTGCTCAGGATATGTTGTACAGAAAAAAATTCTGTACAAGATAGTCCAACACCCGTTGCTCAAAATGAGCACATTCTTCTGCAATGGAGCACCGAAATGTTAACATGAAAAAAATTTTTTCAAAAGTTTTTGCTCATTTTCTCGGCTCTATGAGCACGTAGCGCCTTGTGCTTAAGCTCATTTTAAAGCGCTTAATGTGCTGAACACGATAGTGCAAAAAAACCTGCAAAAAAAGAGCTCGGTACACCCAAACTGGAGCATCGACCATGTGCAAAAAATAAAAAAGTTCAAAATTTAGTTGCTCGGCTCCGTGAGCACCTACAAGGTTTTGCTCAGGATATGTTGTACAGAAAAAAATTCTGTACAAGATAGTCCAACACCCGTTGCTCAAAATGAGCACATTCTTTTGCAATGGAGCACCGAAATGTTAACATGAAAAAATTTTTTCAAAAGTTTTTGCTCATTTTCTCGGCTCTATGAGCACGTAGCGCCTTGTGCTTAGGCTCATTTTAAAGCGCTTAATGTGCTGAACACGATAGTGCAAAAAAAACCTGCAAAAAAAGAGCTCGGTACACCCAAACTGGAGCATCGACCATGTGCAAAAAATAAAAAAGTTCAAAATTTAGTTGCTCGGCTCTGTGAGCACCTACAAGGTTGTGCTCAGGATATGTTGTACAGAAAAAAATTCTGTACAAGATAGTCCAACACCCGTTGCTCAAAATGAGCACATTCTTTTGCAATGGAGCACCGAAATGTTAACATGAAAAAATTTTTTCAAAAGTTTTTGCTCATTTTCTCGGCTCTATGAGCACGTAGCGCCTTGTGCTTAGGCTCATTTTAAAGCGCTTAATGTGCTGAACACGATAGTGCAAAAAAACCTGCAAAAAAAGAGCTCGGTACACCCAAACTGGAGCATCGACCATGTGCAAAAAATAAAAAAGTTCAAAATTTAGTTGCTCGGCTCCGTGAGCACCTACAAGGTTGTGCTCAGGATATGTTGTACAGAAAAAAATTCTGTACAAGATTGTCCAACACCCGTTGCTCAAAATGAGCACATTCTTTTGCAATGGAGCACCGAAATGTTAACATGAAAAAAATTTTTTCAAAAGTTTTTGCTCATTTTCTCGGCTCTATGAGCACGTAGCGCCTTGTGCTTAGGCTCATTTTAAAGCGCTTAATGTGCTGAACACGATAGTGCAAAAAAACCTGCAAAAAAAGAGCTCGGTACACCCAAACTGGAGCATCGACCATGTGCAAAAAATAAAAAAGTTCAAAATTTAGTTGCTCGGCTCCGTGAGCACCTACAAGGTTGTGCTCAGGATATGTTGTACAGAAAAAAATTCTGTACAAGATAGTCCAACACCCGTTGCTCAAAATGAGCACATTCTTCTGCAATGGAGCACCGAAATGTTAACATAAAAAAAATTTTTTCAAAAGTTTTTGCTCATTTTCTCGGCTCTATGAGCACGTAGCGCCTTGTGCTTAAGCTCATTTTAAAGCGCTTAATGTGCTGAACACGATAGTGCAAAAAAACCTGCAAAAAAAGAGCTCGGTACACCCAAACTGGAGCATCGACCATGTGCAAAAAATAAAAAAGTTCAAAATTTAGTTGCTCGGCTCCGTGAGCACCTACAAGGTTGTGCTCAGGATATGTTGTACAGAAAAAAATTCTGTACAAGATAGTCCAACACCCGTTGCTCAAAATGAGCACATTCTTCTGCAATGGAGCACCGAAATGTTAACATAAAAAAAATTTTTTCAAAAGTTTTTGCTCATTTTCTCGGCTCTATGAGCACGTAGCGCCTTGTGCTTAAGCTCATTTTAAAGCGCTTAATGTGCTGAACACGATAGTGCAAAAAAACCTGCAAAAAAAGAGCTCGGTACACCCAAACTGGAGCATCGACCATGTGCAAAAAATAAAAAAGTTCAAAATTTAGTTGCTCGGCTCCGTGAGCACCTACAAGGTTGTGCTCAGGATATGTTGTACAGAAAAAAATTCTGTACAAGATAGTCCAACACCCGTTGCTCAAAATGAGCACATTCTTCTGCAATGGAGCACCGAAATGTTAACATGAAAAAAATTTTTTCAAACGTTTTTGCTCATTTTCTCGGCTCTATGAGCACGTAGCGCCTTGTGCTTAAGCTCATTTTAAAGCGCTTAATGTGCTGAACACGATAGTGCAAAAAAACCTGCAAAAAAAGAGCTCGGTACACCCAAACTGGAGCATCGACCATGTGCAAAAAATAAAAAAGTTCAAAATTTAGTTGCTCGGCTCTGTGAGCACCTACAAGGTTGTGCTCAGGATATGTTGTACAGAAAAAAATTCTGTACAAGATAGTCCAACACCCGTTGCTCAAAATGAGCACATTCTTTTGCAATGGAGCACCAAAATGTTAACATGAAAAAAATTTTTTCAAAAGTTTTTGCTCATTTTCTCGGCTCTATGAGCACGTAGCGCCTTGTGCTTAGGCTCATTTGAAAGCGCTTAATGTGCTGAACACGATAGTGCAAAAAAACCTGCAAAAAAAGAGCTCGGTACACCCAAACTGGAGCATCGACCATGTGCAAAAAATAAAAAAGTTCAAAATTTAGTTGCTCGGCTCTGTGAGCACCTACAAGGTTGTGCTCAGGATATGTTGTACAGAAAAAAATTCTGTACAAGATAGTCCAACACCCGTTGCTCAAAATGAGCACATTCTTCTGCAATGGAGCACCGAAATGTTAACATAAAAAAATTTTTTTCAAAAGTTTTTGCTCATTTTCTCGGCTCTATGAGCACGTAGCGCCTTGTGCTTAGGCTCATTTTAAAGCGCTTAATGTGCTGAACACGATAGTGCAAAAAAACCTGCAAAAAAAGAGCTCGGTACACCCAAACTGGAGCATCGACCATGTGCAAAAAATAAAAAAAGTTCAAAATTTAGTTGCTCGGCTCCGTGAGCACCTACAAGGTTGTGCTCAGGATATGTTGTACAGAAAAAAATTCTGTACAAGATAGTCCAACACCCGTTGCTCAAAATGAGCACATTCTTCTGCAATGGAGCACCGAAATGTTAACATAAAAAAATTTTTTTCAAAAGTTTTTGCTCATTTTCTCGGCTCTATGAGCACGTAGCGCCTTGTGCTTAGGCTCATTTTAAAGCGCTTAATGTGCTGAACACGATAGTGCAAAAAAACCTGCAAAAAAAGAGCTCGGTACACCCAAACTGGAGCATCGACCATGTGCAAAAAATAAAAAAGTTCAAAATTTAGTTGCTCGGCTCCGTGAGCACCTACAAGGTTGTGCTCAGGATATGTTGTACAGAAAAAAATTCTGTACAAGATAGTCCAACACCCGTTGCTCAAAATGAGCACATTCTTTTGCAATGGAGCACCAAAATGTTAACATGAAAAAAATTTTTTCAAAAGTTTTTGCTCATTTTCTCGGCTCTATGAGCACGTAGCGCCTTGTGCTTAGGCTCATTTTAAAGCGCTTAATGTGCTGAACACGATAGTGCAAAAAAACCTGCAAAAAAAGAGCTCGGTACACCCAAACTGGAGCATCGACCATGTGCAAAAAATAAAAAAAGTTCAAAATTTAGTTGCTCGGCTCCGTGAGCACCTACAAGGTTGTGCTCAGGATATGTTGTACAGAAAAAAATTCTGTACAAGATAGTCCAACACCCGTTGCTCAAAATGAGCACATTCTTTTGCAATGGAGCACCGAAATGTTAACATGAAAAAAATTTTTTCAAAAGTTTTTGCTCATTTTCTCGGCTCTATGAGCACGTAGCGCCTTGTGCTTAGGCTCATTTTAAAGCGCTTAATGTGCTGAACACGATAGTGCAAAAAAACCTGCAAAAAAAGAGCTCGGTACACCCAAACTGGAGCATCGACCATGTGCAAAAAATAAAAAAGTTCAAAATTTAGTTGCTCGGCTCCGTGAGCACCTACAAGGTTGTGCTCAGGATATGTTGTACAGAAAAAAATTCTGTACAAGATAGTCCAACACCCGTTGCTCAAAATGAGCACATTCTTTTGCAATGGAGCACCGAAATGTTAACATGAAAAAAATTTTTTCAAAAGTTTTTGCTCATTTTCTCGGCTCTATGAGCACGTAGCGCCTTGTGCTTAAGCTCATTTTAAAGCGCTTAATGTGCTGAACACGATAGTGCAAAAAAACCTGCAAAAAAAGAGCTCGGTACACCCAAACTGGAGCATCGACCATGTGCAAAAAATAAAAAAGTTCAAAATTTAGTTGCTCGGCTCCGTGAGCACCTACAAGGTTGTGCTCAGGATATGTTGTACAGAAAAAAATTCTGTACAAGATAATCCAACACCCGTTGCTCAAAATGAGCACATTCTTCTGCAATGGAGCACCGAAATGTTAACATAAAAAAAATTTTTTCAAAAGTTTTTGCTCATTTTCTCGGCTCTATGAGCACGTAGCGCCTTGTGCTTAAGCTCATTTTAAAGCGCTTAATGTGCTGAACACGATAGTGCAAAAAAACCTGCAAAAAAAGAGCTCGGTACACCCAAACTGGAGCATCGACCATGTGCAAAAAATAAAAAAGTTCAAAATTTAGTTGCTCGGCTCTGTGAGCACCTACAAGGTTGTGCTCAGGATATGTTGTACAGAAAAAAATTCTGTACAAGATAGTCCAACACCCGTTGCTCAAAATGAGCACATTCTTCTGCAATGGAGCACCGAAATGTTAACATGAAAAAAATTTTTTCAAAAGTTTTTGCTCATTTTCTCGGCTCTATGAGCACGTAGCGCCTTGTGCTTAAGCTCATTTTAAAGCGCTTAATGTGCTGAACACGATAGTGCAAAAAAACCTGCAAAAAAAGAGCTCGGTACACCCAAACTGGAGCATCGACCATGTGCAAAAAATAAAAAAGTTCAAAATTTAGTTGCTCGGCTCCGTGAGCACCTACAAGGTTTTGCTCAGGATATGTTGTACAGAAAAAAATTCTGTACAAGATAGTCCAACACCCGTTGCTCAAAATGAGCACATTCTTTTGCAATGGAGCACCGAAATGTTAACATGAAAAAATTTTTTCAAAAGTTTTTGCTCATTTTCTCGGCTCTATGAGCACGTAGCGCCTTGTGCTTAGGCTCATTTTAAAGCGCTTAATGTGCTGAACACGATAGTGCAAAAAAAACCTGCAAAAAAAGAGCTCGGTACACCCAAACTGGAGCATCGACCATGTGCAAAAAATAAAAAAGTTCAAAATTTAGTTGCTCGGCTCTGTGAGCACCTACAAGGTTGTGCTCAGGATATGTTGTACAGAAAAAAATTCTGTACAAGATAGTCCAACACCCGTTGCTCAAAATGAGCACATTCTTTTGCAATGGAGCACCGAAATGTTAACATGAAAAAATTTTTTCAAAAGTTTTTGCTCATTTTCTCGGCTCTATGAGCACGTAGCGCCTTGTGCTTAGGCTCATTTTAAAGCGCTTAATGTGCTGAACACGATAGTGCAAAAAAACCTGCAAAAAAAGAGCTCGGTACACCCAAACTGGAGCATCGACCATGTGCAAAAAATAAAAAAGTTCAAAATTTAGTTGCTCGGCTCCGTGAGCACCTACAAGGTTGTGCTCAGGATATGTTGTACAGAAAAAAATTCTGTACAAGATTGTCCAACACCCGTTGCTCAAAATGAGCACATTCTTTTGCAATGGAGCACCGAAATGTTAACATGAAAAAAATTTTTTCAAAAGTTTTTGCTCATTTTCTCGGCTCTATGAGCACGTAGCGCCTTGTGCTTAGGCTCATTTTAAAGCGCTTAATGTGCTGAACACGATAGTGCAAAAAAACCTGCAAAAAAAGAGCTCGGTACACCCAAACTGGAGCATCGACCATGTGCAAAAAATAAAAAAGTTCAAAATTTAGTTGCTCGGCTCCGTGAGCACCTACAAGGTTGTGCTCAGGATATGTTGTACAGAAAAAAATTCTGTACAAGATAGTCCAACACCCGTTGCTCAAAATGAGCACATTCTTCTGCAATGGAGCACCGAAATGTTAACATAAAAAAAATTTTTTCAAAAGTTTTTGCTCATTTTCTCGGCTCTATGAGCACGTAGCGCCTTGTGCTTAAGCTCATTTTAAAGCGCTTAATGTGCTGAACACGATAGTGCAAAAAAACCTGCAAAAAAAGAGCTCGGTACACCCAAACTGGAGCATCGACCATGTGCAAAAAATAAAAAAGTTCAAAATTTAGTTGCTCGGCTCCGTGAGCACCTACAAGGTTGTGCTCAGGATATGTTGTACAGAAAAAAATTCTGTACAAGATAGTCCAACACCCGTTGCTCAAAATGAGCACATTCTTCTGCAATGGAGCACCGAAATGTTAACATAAAAAAAATTTTTTCAAAAGTTTTTGCTCATTTTCTCGGCTCTATGAGCACGTAGCGCCTTGTGCTTAAGCTCATTTTAAAGCGCTTAATGTGCTGAACACGATAGTGCAAAAAAACCTGCAAAAAAAGAGCTCGGTACACCCAAACTGGAGCATCGACCATGTGCAAAAAATAAAAAAGTTCAAAATTTAGTTGCTCGGCTCCGTGAGCACCTACAAGGTTGTGCTCAGGATATGTTGTACAGAAAAAAATTCTGTACAAGATAGTCCAACACCCGTTGCTCAAAATGAGCACATTCTTCTGCAATGGAGCACCGAAATGTTAACATGAAAAAAATTTTTTCAAACGTTTTTGCTCATTTTCTCGGCTCTATGAGCACGTAGCGCCTTGTGCTTAAGCTCATTTTAAAGCGCTTAATGTGCTGAACACGATAGTGCAAAAAAACCTGCAAAAAAAGAGCTCGGTACACCCAAACTGGAGCATCGACCATGTGCAAAAAATAAAAAAGTTCAAAATTTAGTTGCTCGGCTCTGTGAGCACCTACAAGGTTGTGCTCAGGATATGTTGTACAGAAAAAAATTCTGTACAAGATAGTCCAACACCCGTTGCTCAAAATGAGCACATTCTTTTGCAATGGAGCACCGAAATGTTAACATGAAAAAAATTTTTTCAAAAGTTTTTGCTTATTTTCTCGGCTCTATGAGCACGTAGCGCCTTGTGCTTAGGCTCATTTTAAAGAACTTAATGTGCTGAACACGATAGTGCAAAAAAACCTGCAAAAAAAGAGCTCGGTACACCCAAACTGGAGCATCGACCATGTGCAAAAAATAAAAAAGTTCAAAATTTAGTTGCTCGGCTCCGTGAGCACCTACAAGGTTGTGCTCAGGATATGTTGTACAGAAAAAAATTCTGTACAAGATAGTCCAACACCCGTTGCTCAAAATGAGCACATTCTTCTGCAATGGAGCACCGAAATGTTAACATGAAAAAAATTTTTTCAAAAGTTTTTGCTCATTTTCTCGGCTCTATGAGCACGTAGCGCCTTGTGCTTAGGCTCATTTTAAAGCGCTTAATGTGCTGAACACGATAGTGCAAAAAAACCTGCAAAAAAAGAGCTCGGTACACCCAAACTGGAGCATCGACCATGTGCAAAAAATAAAAAAGTTCAAAATTTAGTTGCTCGGCTCCGTGAGCACCTACAAGGTTGTGCTCAGGATATGTTGTACAGAAAAAAATTCTGTACAAGATAGTCCAACACCCGTTGCTCAAAATGAGCACATTCTTCTGCAATGGAGCACCGAAATGTTAACATGAAAAAAATTTTTTCAAAAGTTTTTGCTCATTTTCTCGGCTCTATGAGCACGTAGCGCCTTGTGCTTAGGCTCATTTTAAAGCGCTTAATGTGCTGAACACGATAGTGCAAAAAAACCTGCAAAAAAAGAGCTCGGTACACCCAAACTGGAGCATCGACCATGTGCAAAAAATAAAAAAGTTCAAAATTTAGTTGCTCGGCTCCGTGAGCACCTACAAGGTTGTGCTCAGGATATGTTGTACAGAAAAAAATTCTGTACAAGATAGTCCAACACCCGTTGCTCAAAATGAGCACATTCTTCTGCAATGGAGCACCGAAATGTTAACATGAAAAAAATTTTTTCAAAAGTTTTTGCTCATTTTCTCGGCTCTATGAGCACGTAGCGCCTTGTGCTTAGGCTCATTTTAAAGCGCTTAATGTGCTGAACACGATAGTGCAAAAAAACCTGCAAAAAAAGAGCTCGGTACACCCAAACTGGAGCATCGACCATGTGCAAAAAATAAAAAAGTTCAAAATTTAGTTGCTCGGCTCCGTGAGCACCTACAAGGTTGTGCTCAGGATATGTTGTACAGAAAAAAATTCTGTACAAGATAGTCCAACACCCGTTGCTCAAAATGAGCACATTCTTTTGCAATGGAGCACCAAAATGTTAACATGAAAAAAATTTTTTCAAAAGTTTTTGCTCATTTTCTCGGCTCTATGAGCACGTAGCGCCTTGTGCTTAGGCTCATTTTAAAGCGCTTAATGTGCTGAACACGACAGTGCAAAAAAACCTGCAAAAAAAGAGCTCGGTACACCCAAACTGGAGCATCGACCATGTGCAAAAAATAAAAAAAGTTCAAAATTTAGTTGCTCGGCTCCGTGAGCACCTACAAGGTTGTGCTCAGGATATGTTGTACAGAAAAAAATTCTGTACAAGATAGTCCAACACCCGTTGCTCAAAATGAGCACATTCTTCTGCAATGGAGCACCGAAATGTTAACATAAAAAAATTTTTTTCAAAAGTTTTTGCTCATTTTCTCGGCTCTATGAGCACGTAGCGCCTTGTGCTTAGGCTCATTTTAAAGCGCTTAATGTGCTGAACACGATAGTGCAAAAAAACCTGCAAAAAAAGAGCTCGGTACACCCAAACTGGAGCATCGACCATGTGCAAAAAATAAAAAAGTTCAAAATTTAGTTGCTCGGCTCCGTGAGCACCTACAAGGTTGTGCTCAGGATATGTTGTACAGAAAAAAATTCTGTACAAGATAGTCCAACACCCGTTGCTCAAAATGAGCACATTCTTTTGCAATGGAGCACCGAAATGTTAACATGAAAAAAATTTTTTCAAAAGTTTTTGCTCATTTTCTCGGCTCTATGAGCACGTAGCGCCTTGTGCTTAGGCTCATTTTAAAGCGCTTAATGTGCTGAACACGATAGTGCAAAAAAACCTGCAAAAAAAGAGCTCGGTACACCCAAACTGGAGCATCGACCATGTGCAAAAAATAAAAAAAGTTCAAAATTTAGTTGCTCGGCTCCGTGAGCACCTACAAGGTTGTGCTCAGGATATGTTGTACAGAAAAAAATTCTGTACAAGATAGTCCAACACCCGTTGCTCAAAATGAGCACATTCTTTTGCAATGGAGCACCGAAATGTTAACATGAAAAAAAATTTTTCAAAAGTTTTTGCTCATTTTCTCGGCTCTATGAGCACGTAGCGCCTTGTGCTTAGGCTCATTTTAAAGCGCTTAATGTGCTGAACACGATAGTGCAAAAAAACCTGCAAAAAAAGAGCTCGGTACACCCAAACTGGAGCATCGACCATGTGCAAAAAATAAAAAAAGTTCAAAATTTAGTTGCTCGGCTCCGTGAGCACCTACAAGGTTGTGCTCAGGATATGTTGTACAGAAAAAAATTCTGTACAAGATAGTCCAACACCCGTTGCTCAAAATGAGCACATTCTTCTGCAATGGAGCACCGAAATGTTAACATAAAAAAATTTTTTTCAAAAGTTTTCGCTCATTTTCTCGGCTCTATGAGCACGTAGCGCCTTGTGCTTAGGCTCATTTTAAAGCGCTTAATGTGCTGAACACGATAGTGCAAAAAAACCTGCAAAAAAAGAGCTCGGTACACCCAAACTGGAGCATCGACCATGTGCAAAAAATAAAAAAGTTCAAAATTTAGTTGCTCGGCTCCGTGAGCACCTACAAGGTTGTGCTCAGGATATGTTGTACAGAAAAAAAATTCTGTACAAGATAGTCCAACACCCGTTGCTCAAAATGAGCACATTCTTCTGCAATGGAGCACCGAAATGTTAACATGAAAAAAATTTTTTCAAAAGTTTTTGCTCATTTTCTCGGCTTTATGAGCACGTAGCGCCTTGTGCTTAGGCTCATTTTAAAGCGCTTAATGTGCTGAACACGATAGTGCAAAAAAACCTGCAAAAAAAGAGCTCGGTACACCCAAACTGGAGCATCGACCATGTGCAAAAAATAAAAAAGTTCAAAATTTAGTTGCTCGGCTCCGTGAGCACCTACAAGGTTGTGCTCAGGATATGTTGTACAGAAAAAAATTCTGTACAAGATAGTCCAACACCCGTTGCTCAAAATGAGCACATTCTTCTGCAATGGAGCACCGAAATGTTAACATAAAAAAAATTTTTTCAAAAGTTTTTGCTCATTTTCTCGGCTCTATGAGCACGTAGCACCTTGTGCTTAGGCTCATTTTAAAGCGCTTAATGTGCTGAACACGATAGTGCAAAAAAACCTGCAAAAAAAGAGCTCGGTACACCCAAACTGGAGCATCGACCATGTGCAAAAAATAAAAAAGTTCAAAATTTAGTTGCTCGGCTCCGTGAGCACCTACAAGGTTGTGCTCAGGATATGTTGTACAGAAAAAAATTCTGTACAAGATAGTCCAACACCCGTTGCTCAAAATGAGCACATTCTTTTGCAATGGAGCACCAAAATGTTAACATGAAAAAAATTTTTTCAAAAGTTTTTGCTCATTTTCTCGGCTCTATGAGCACGTAGCGCCTTGTGCTTAGGCTCATTTTAAAGCGCTTAATGTGCTGAACACGATAGTGCAAAAAAACCTGCAAAAAAAGAGCTCGGTACACCCAAACTGGAGCATCGACCATGTGCAAAAAATAAAAAAGTTCAAAATTTAGTTGCTCGGCTCCGTGAGCACCTACAAGGTTGTGCTCAGGATATGTTGTACAGAAAAAAATTCTGTACAAGATAGTCCAACACCCGTTGCTCAAAATGAGCACATTCTTCTGCAATGGAGCACCGAAATGTTAACATGAAAAAAATTTTTTCAAAAGTTTTTGCTCATTTTCTCGGCTCTATGAGCACGTAGCGCCTTGTGCTTAGGCTCATTTTAAAGCGCTTAATGTGCTGAACACGATAGTGCAAAAAAACCTGCAAAAAAAGAGCTCGGTACACCCAAACTGGAGCATCGACCATGTGCAAAAAATAAAAAAGTTCAAAATTTAGTTGCTCGGCTCCGTGAGCACCTACAAGGTTGTGCTCAGGATATGTTGTACAGAAAAAAATTCTGTACAAGATAGTCCAACACCCGTTGCTCAAAATGAGCACATTCTTTTGCAATGGAGCACCAAAATGTTAACATGAAAAAAATTTTTTCAAAAGTTTTTGCTCATTTTCTCGGCTCTATGAGCACGTAGCGCCTTGTGCTTAGGCTCATTTTAAAGCGCTTAATGTGCTGAACACGACAGTGCAAAAAAACCTGCAAAAAAAGAGCTCGGTACACCCAAACTGGAGCATCGACCATGTGCAAAAAATAAAAAAAGTTCAAAATTTAGTTGCTCGGCTCCGTGAGCACCTACAAGGTTGTGCTCAGGATATGTTGTACAGAAAAAAATTCTGTACAAGATAGTCCAACACCCGTTGCTCAAAATGAGCACATTCTTCTGCAATGGAGCACCGAAATGTTAACATAAAAAAATTTTTTTCAAAAGTTTTTGCTCATTTTCTCGGCTCTATGAGCACGTAGCGCCTTGTGCTTAGGCTCATTTTAAAGCGCTTAATGTGCTGAACACGATAGTGCAAAAAAACCTGCAAAAAAAGAGCTCGGTACACCCAAACTGGAGCATCGACCATGTGCAAAAAATAAAAAAGTTCAAAATTTAGTTGCTCGGCTCCGTGAGCACCTACAAGGTTGTGCTCAGGATATGTTGTACAGAAAAAAATTCTGTACAAGATAGTCCAACACCCGTTGCTCAAAATGAGCACATTCTTTTGCAATGGAGCACCAAAATGTTAACATGAAAAAATTTTTTTCAAAAGTTTTTGCTCATTTTCTCGGCTCTATGAGCACGTAGCGCCTTTTGCTTAGGCTCATTTTAAAGCGCTTAATGTGCTGAACACGATAGTGCAAAAAAACCTGCAAAAAAAGAGCTCGGTACACCCAAACTGGAGCATCGACCATGTGCAAAAAATAAAAAAAGTTCAAAATTTAGTTGCTCGGCTCCGTGAGCACCTACAAGGTTGTGCTCAGGATATGTTGTACAGAAAAAAATTCTGTACAAGATAGTCCAACACCCGTTGCTCAAAATGAGCACATTCTTTTGCAATGGAGCACCGAAATGTTAACATGAAAAAAATTTTTTCAAAAGTTTTTGCTCATTTTCTCGGCTCTATGAGCACGTAGCGCCTTGTGCTTAGGCTCATTTTAAAGCGCTTAATGTGCTGAACACGATAGTGCAAAAAAACCTGCAAAAAAAGAGCTCGGTACACCCAAACTGGAGCATCGACCATGTGCAAAAAATAAAAAAGTTCAAAATTTAGTTGCTCGGCTCCGTGAGCACCTACAAGGTTGTGCTCAGGATATGTTGTACAGAAAAAAATTCTGTACAAGATAGTCCAACACCCGTTGCTCAAAATGAGCACATTCTTTTGCAATGGAGCACCGAAATGTTAACATGAAAAAAATTTTTTCAAAAGTTTTTGCTCATTTTCTCGGCTCTATGAGCACGTAGCGCCTTGTGCTTAAGCTCATTTTAAAGCGCTTAATGTGCTGAACACGATAGTGCAAAAAAACCTGCAAAAAAAGAGCTCGGTACACCCAAACTGGAGCATCGACCATGTGCAAAAAATAAAAAAGTTCAAAATTTAGTTGCTCGGCTCCGTGAGCACCTACAAGGTTGTGCTCAGGATATGTTGTACAGAAAAAAATTCTGTACAAGATAGTCCAACACCCGTTGCTCAAAATGAGCACATTCTTCTGCAATGGAGCACCGAAATGTTAACATGAAAAAAATTTTTTCAAAAGTTTTTGCTCATTTTCTCGGCTCTATGAGCACGTAGCGCCTTGTGCTTAAGCTCATTTTAAAGCGCTTAATGTGCTGAACACGATAGTGCAAAAAAACCTGCAAAAAAAGAGCTCGGTACACCCAAACTGGAGCATCGACCATGTGCAAAAAATAAAAAAAGTTCAAAATTTAGTTGCTCGGCTCCGTGAGCACCTACAAGGTTGTGCTCAGGATATGTTGTACAGAAAAAAATTCTGTACAAGATAGTCCAACACCCGTTGCTCAAAATGAGCACATTCTTCTGCAATGGAGCACCGAAATGTTAACATAAAAAAATTTTTTTCAAAAGTTTTTGCTCATTTTCTCGGCTCTATGAGCACGTAGCGCCTTGTGCTTAGGCTCATTTTAAAGCGCTTAATGTGCTGAACACGATAGTGCAAAAAAACCTGCAAAAAAAGAGCTCGGTACACCCAAACTGGAGCATCGACCATGTGCAAAAAATAAAAAAGTTCAAAATTTAGTTGCTCGGCTCCGTGAGCACCTACAAGGTTGTGCTCAGGATATGTTGTACAGAAAAAAAATTCTGTACAAGATAGTCCAACACACGTTGCTCAAAATGAGCACATTCTTCTGCAATGGAGCACCGAAATGTTAACATGAAAAAAATTTTTTCAAAAGTTTTTGCTCATTTTCTCGGCTTTATGAGCACGTAGCGCCTTGTGCTTAGGCTCATTTTAAAGCGCTTAATGTGCTGAACACGATAGTGCAAAAAAACCTGCAAAAAAAGAGCTCGGTACACCCAAACTGGAGCATCGACCATGTGCAAAAAATAAAAAAGTTCAAAATTTAGTTGCTCGGCTCCGTGAGCACCTACAAGGTTGTGCTCAGGATATGTTGTACAGAAAAAAATTCTGTACAAGATAGTCCAACACCCGTTGCTCAAAATGAGCACATTCTTCTGCAATGGAGCACCGAAATGTTAACATGAAAAAAATTTTTTCAAAAGTTTTTGCTCATTTTCTCGGCTCTATGAGCACGTAGCGCCTTGTGCTTAGGCTCATTTTAAAGCGCTTAATGTGCTGAACACGATAGTGCAAAAAAACCTGCAAAAAAAGAGCTCGGTACACCCAAACTGGAGCATCGACCATGTGCAAAAAATAAAAAAGTTCAAAATTTAGTTGCTCGGCTCCGTGAGCACCTACAAGGTTGTGCTCAGGATATGTTGTACAGAAAAAAATTCTGTACAAGATAGTCCAACACCCGTTGCTCAAAATGAGCACATTCTTCTGCAATGGAGCACCGAAATGTTAACATAAAAAAATTTTTTTCAAAAGTTTTTGCTCATTTTCTCGGCTCTATGAGCACGTAGCGCCTTGTGCTTAGGCTCATTTTAAAGCGCTTAATGTGCTGAACACGATAGTGCAAAAAAACCTGCAAAAAAAGAGCTCGGTACACCCAAACTGGAGCATCGACCATGTGCAAAAAATAAAAAAGTTCAAAATTTAGTTGCTCGGCTCTGTGAGCACCTACAAGGTTGTGCTCAGGATATGTTGTACAGAAAAAAATTCTGTACAAGATAGTCCAACACCCGTTGCTCAAAATGAGCACATTCTTCTGCAATGGAGCACCGAAATGTTAACATGAAAAAAATTTTTTCAAAAGTTTTTGCTCATTTTCTCGGCTCTATGAGCACGTAGCGCCTTGTGCTTAAGCTCATTTTAAAGCGCTTAATGTGCTGAACACGATAGTGCAAAAAAACCTGCAAAAAAAGAGCTCGGTACACCCAAACTGGAGCATCGACCATGTGCAAAAAATAAAAAAGTTCAAAATTTAGTTGCTCGGCTCTGTGAGCACCTACAAGGTTGTGCTCAGGATATGTTGTACAGAAAAAAATTCTGTACAAGATAGTCCAACACCCGTTGCTCAAAATGAGCACATTCTTCTGCAATGGAGCACCGAAATGTTAACATGAAAAAAATTTTTTCAAAAGTTTTTGCTCATTTTCTCGGCTCTATGAGCACGTAGCACCTTGTGCTTAGGCTCATTTTAAAGCGCTTAATGTGCTGAACACGATAGTGCAAAAAAACCTGCAAAAAAAGAGCTCGGTACACCCAAACTGGAGCATCGACCATGTGCAAAAAATAAAAAAGTTCAAAATTTAGTTGCTCGGCTCCGTGAGCACCTACAAGGTTGTGCTCAGGATATGTTGTACAGAAAAAAAATTCTGTACAAGATAGTCCAACACACGTTGCTCAAAATGAGCACATTCTTCTGCAATGGAGCACCGAAATGTTAACATGAAAAAAATTTTTTCAAAAGTTTTTGCTCATTTTCTCGGCTTTATGAGCACGTAGCGCCTTGTGCTTAGGCTCATTTTAAAGCGCTTAATGTGCTGAACACGATAGTGCAAAAAAACCTGCAAAAAAAGAGCTCGGTACACCCAAACTGGAGCATCGACCATGTGCAAAAAATAAAAAAGTTCAAAATTTAGTTGCTCGGCTCCGTGAGCACCTACAAGGTTGTGCTCAGGATATGTTGTACAGAAAAAAATTCTGTACAAGATAGTCCAACACCCGTTGCTCAAAATGAGCACATTCTTCTGCAATGGAGCACCGAAATGTTAACATGAAAAAAATTTTTTCAAAAGTTTTTGCTCATTTTCTCGGCTCTATGAGCACGTAGCGCCTTGTGCTTAGGCTCATTTTAAAGCGCTTAATGTGCTGAACACGATAGTGCAAAAAAACCTGCAAAAAAAGAGCTCGGTACACCCAAACTGGAGCATCGACCATGTGCAAAAAATAAAAAAGTTCAAAATTTAGTTGCTCGGCTCCGTGAGCACCTACAAGGTTGTGCTCAGGATATGTTGTACAGAAAAAAATTCTGTACAAGATAGTCCAACACCCGTTGCTCAAAATGAGCACATTCTTCTGCAATGGAGCACCGAAATGTTAACATAAAAAAATTTTTTTCAAAAGTTTTTGCTCATTTTCTCGGCTCTATGAGCACGTAGCGCCTTGTGCTTAGGCTCATTTTAAAGCGCTTAATGTGCTGAACACGATAGTGCAAAAAAACCTGCAAAAAAAGAGCTCGGTACACCCAAACTGGAGCATCGACCATGTGCAAAAAATAAAAAAGTTCAAAATTTAGTTGCTCGGCTCTGTGAGCACCTACAAGGTTGTGCTCAGGATATGTTGTACAGAAAAAAATTCTGTACAAGATAGTCCAACACCCGTTGCTCAAAATGAGCACATTCTTCTGCAATGGAGCACCGAAATGTTAACATGAAAAAAATTTTTTCAAAAGTTTTTGCTCATTTTCTCGGCTCTATGAGCACGTAGCGCCTTGTGCTTAAGCTCATTTTAAAGCGCTTAATGTGCTGAACACGATAGTGCAAAAAAACCTGCAAAAAAAGAGCTCGGTACACCCAAACTGGAGCATCGACCATGTGCAAAAAATAAAAAAGTTCAAAATTTAGTTGCTCGGCTCTGTGAGCACCTACAAGGTTGTGCTCAGGATATGTTGTACAGAAAAAAATTCTGTACAAGATAGTCCAACACCCGTTGCTCAAAATGAGCACATTCTTCTGCAATGGAGCACCGAAATGTTAACATGAAAAAAATTTTTTCAAAAGTTTTTGCTCATTTTCTCGGCTCTATGAGCACGTAGCACCTTGTGCTTAGGCTCATTTTAAAGCGCTTAATGTGCTGAACACGATAGTGCAAAAAAACCTGCAAAAAAAGAGCTCGGTACACCCAAACTGGAGCATCGACCATGTGCAAAAAATAAAAAAGTTCAAAATTTAGTTGCTCGGCTCCGTGAGCACCTACAAGGTTGTGCTCAGGATATGTTGTACAGAAAAAAATTCTGTACAAGATAGTCCAACACACGTTGCTCAAAATGAGCACATTCTTTTGCAATGGAGCACCGAAATGTTAACATGAAAAAAATTTTTTCAAAAGTTTTTGCTCATTTTCTCGGCTCTATGAGCACGTAGCGCCTTGTGCTTAGGCTCATTTTAAAGCGCTTAATGTGCTGAACACGATAGTGCAAAAAAAACCTGCAAAAAAAAAGCTCGGTACACCCAAACTGGAGCATCGACCATGTGCAAAAAATAAAAAAGTTCAAAATTTAGTTGCTCGGCTCCGTGAGCACCTACAAGGTTGTGCTCAGGATATGTTGTACAGAAAAAAATTCTGTACAAGATAGTCCAACACCCGTTGCTCAAAATGAGCACATTCTTCTGCAATGGAGCACCGAAATGTTAACATGAAAAAAATTTTTTCAAAAGTTTTTGCTCATTTTCTCGGCTCTATGAGCACGTAGCACTTTGTGCTTAGGCTCATTTTAAAGCGCTTAATGTGCTGAACACGATAGTGCAAAAAAACCTGCAAAAAAAGAGCTCGGTACACCCAAACTGGAGCATCGACCATGTGCAAAAAATAAAAAAGTTCAAAATTTAGTTGCTCGGCTCCGTGAGCACCTACAAGGTTTTGCTCAGGATATGTTGTACAGAAAAAAATTCTGTACAAGATAGTCCAACACCCGTTGCTCAAAATGAGCACATTCTTTTGCAATGGAGCACCGAAATGTTAACATGAAAAAATTTTTTCAAAAGTTTTTGCTCATTTTCTCGGCTCTATGAGCACGTAGCGCCTTGTGCTTAGGCTCATTTTAAAGCGCTTAATGTGCTGAACACGATAGTGCAAAAAAAACCTGCAAAAAAAGAGCTCGGTACACCCAAACTGGAGCATCGACCATGTGCAAAAAATAAAAAAGTTCAAAATTTAGTTGCTCGGCTCTGTGAGCACCTACAAGGTTGTGCTCAGGATATGTTGTACAGAAAAAAATTCTGTACAAGATAGTCCAACACCCGTTGCTCAAAATGAGCACATTCTTCTGCAATGGAGCACCGAAATGTTAACATAAAAAAATTTTTTTCAAAAGTTTTTGCTCATTTTCTCGGCTCTATGAGCACGTAGCGCCTTGTGCTTAGGCTCATTTTAAAGCGCTTAATGTGCTGAACACGATAGTGCAAAAAAACCTGCAAAAAAAGAGCTCGGTACACCCAAACTGGAGCATCGACCATGTGCAAAAAATAAAAAAAGTTCAAAATTTAGTTGCTCGGCTCCGTGAGCACCTACAAGGTTGTGCTCAGGATATGTTGTACAGAAAAAAATTCTGTACAAGATAGTCCAACACCCGTTGCTCAAAATGAGCACATTCTTCTGCAATGGAGCACCGAAATGTTAACATAAAAAAATTTTTTTCAAAAGTTTTTGCTCATTTTCTCGGCTCTATGAGCACGTAGCGCCTTGTGCTTAGGCTCATTTTAAAGCGCTTAATGTGCTGAACACGATAGTGCAAAAAAACCTGCAAAAAAAGAGCTCGGTACACCCAAACTGGAGCATCGACCATGTGCAAAAAATAAAAAAGTTCAAAATTTAGTTGCTCGGCTCCGTGAGCACCTACAAGGTTGTGCTCAGGATATGTTGTACAGAAAAAAATTCTGTACAAGATAGTCCAACACCCGTTGCTCAAAATGAGCACATTCTTTTGCAATGGAGCACCAAAATGTTAACATGAAAAAAATTTTTTCAAAAGTTTTTGCTCATTTTCTCGGCTCTATGAGCACGTAGCGCCTTGTGCTTAGGCTCATTTTAAAGCGCTTAATGTGCTGAACACGATAGTGCAAAAAAACCTGCAAAAAAAGAGCTCGGTACACCCAAACTGGAGCATCGACCATGTGCAAAAAATAAAAAAAGTTCAAAATTTAGTTGCTCGGCTCCGTGAGCACCTACAAGGTTGTGCTCAGGATATGTTGTACAGAAAAAAATTCTGTACAAGATAGTCCAACACCCGTTGCTCAAAATGAGCACATTCTTTTGCAATGGAGCACCGAAATGTTAACATGAAAAAAATTTTTTCAAAAGTTTTTGCTCATTTTCTCGGCTCTATGAGCACGTAGCGCCTTGTGCTTAGGCTCATTTTAAAGCGCTTAATGTGCTGAACACGATAGTGCAAAAAAACCTGCAAAAAAAGAGCTCGGTACACCCAAACTGGAGCATCGACCATGTGCAAAAAATAAAAAAGTTCAAAATTTAGTTGCTCGGCTCCGTGAGCACCTACAAGGTTGTGCTCAGGATATGTTGTACAGAAAAAAATTCTGTACAAGATAGTCCAACACCCGTTGCTCAAAATGAGCACATTCTTTTGCAATGGAGCACCGAAATGTTAACATGAAAAAAATTTTTTCAAAAGTTTTTGCTCATTTTCTCGGCTCTATGAGCACGTAGCGCCTTGTGCTTAAGCTCATTTTAAAGCGCTTAATGTGCTGAACACGATAGTGCAAAAAAACCTGCAAAAAAAGAGCTCGGTACACCCAAACTGGAGCATCGACCATGTGCAAAAAATAAAAAAAGTTCAAAATTTAGTTGCTCGGCTCCGTGAGCACCTACAAGGTTGTGCTCAGGATATGTTGTACAGAAAAAAATTCTGTACAAGATAGTCCAACACCCGTTGCTCAAAATGAGCACATTCTTCTGCAATGGAGCACCGAAATGTTAACATAAAAAAATTTTTTTCAAAAGTTTTTGCTCATTTTCTCGGCTCTATGAGCACGTAGCGCCTTGTGCTTAGGCTCATTTTAAAGCGCTTAATGTGCTGAACACGATAGTGCAAAAAAACCTGCAAAAAAAGAGCTCGGTACACCCAAACTGGAGCATCGACCATGTGCAAAAAATAAAAAAGTTCAAAATTTAGTTGCTCGGCTCCGTGAGCACCTACAAGGTTGTGCTCAGGATATGTTGTACAGAAAAAAATTCTGTACAAGATAGTCCAACACCCGTTGCTCAAAATGAGCACATTCTTTTGCAATGGAGCACCGAAATGTTAACATGAAAAAAATTTTTTCAAAAGTTTTTGCTTATTTTCTCGGCTCTATGAGCACGTAGCGCCTTGTGCTTAGGCTCATTTTAAAGCGCTTAATGTGCTGAACACGATAGTGCAAAAAAACCTGCAAAAAAAGAGCTCGGTACACCCAAACTGGAGCATCGACCATGTGCAAAAAATAAAAAAGTTCAAAATTTAGTTGCTCGGCTCCGTGAGCACCTACAAGGTTGTGCTCAGGATATGTTGTACAGAAAAAAATTTTGTACAAGATAGTCCAACACCCGTTGCTCAAAATGAGCACATTCTTTTGCAATGGAGCACCGAAATGTTAACATGAAAAAAATTTTTTCAAAAGTTTTTGCTTATTTTCTCGGCTCTATGAGCACGTAGCGCCTTGTGCTTAGGCTCATTTTAAAGCGCTTAATGTGCTGAACACGATAGTGCAAAAAAACCTGCAAAAAAAGAGCTCGGTACACCCAAACTGGAGCATCGACCATGTGCAAAAAATAAAAAAAGTTCAAAATTTAGTTGCTCGGCTCCGTGAGCACCTACAAGGTTGTGCTCAGGATATGTTGTACAGAAAAAAATTCTGTACAAGATAGTCCAACACCCGTTGCTCAAAATGAGCACATTCTTCTGCAATGGAGCACCGAAATGTTAACATAAAAAAATTTTTTTCAAAAGTTTTTGCTCATTTTCTCGGCTCTATGAGCACGTAGCGCCTTGTGCTTAGGCTCATTTTAAAGCGCTTAATGTGCTGAACACGATAGTGCAAAAAAACCTGCAAAAAAAGAGCTCGGTACACCCAAACTGGAGCATCGACCATGTGCAAAAAATAAAAAAGTTCAAAATTTAGTTGCTCGGCTCCGTGAGCACCTACAAGGTTGTGCTCAGGATATGTTGTACAGAAAAAAATTCTGTACAAGATAGTCCAACACCCGTTGCTCAAAATGAGCACATTCTTTTGCAATGGAGCACCGAAATGTTAACATGAAAAAAATTTTTTCAAAAGTTTTTGCTTATTTTCTCGGCTCTATGAGCACGTAGCGCCTTGTGCTTAGGCTCATTTTAAAGCGCTTAATGTGCTGAACACGATAGTGCAAAAAAACCTGCAAAAAAAGAGCTCGGTACACCCAAACTGGAGCATCGACCATGTGCAAAAAATAAAAAAGTTCAAAATTTAGTTGCTCGGCTCCGTGAGCACCTACAAGGTTGTGCTCAGGATATGTTGTACAGAAAAAAATTTTGTACAAGATAGTCCAACACCCGTTGCTCAAAATGAGCACATTCTTTTGCAATGGAGCACCGAAATGTTAACATGAAAAAAATTTTTTCAAAAGTTTTTGCTTATTTTCTCGGCTCTATGAGCACGTAGCGCCTTGTGCTTAGGCTCATTTTAAAGCGCTTAATGTGCTGAACACGATAGTGCAAAAAAACCTGCAAAAAAAGAGCTCGGTACACCCAAACTGGAGCATCGACCATGTGCAAAAAATAAAAAAGTTCAAAATTTAGTTGCTCGGCTCCGTGAGCACCTACAAGGTTGTGCTCAGGATATGTTGTACAGAAAAAAATTCTGTACAAGATAGTCCAACACCCGTTGCTCAAAATGAGCACATTCTTCTGCAATGGAGCACCGAAATGTTAACATAAAAAAATTTTTTTCAAAAGTTTTTGCTCATTTTCTCGGCTCTATGAGCACGTAGCGCCTTGTGCTTAGGCTCATTTTAAAGCGCTTAATGTGCTGAACACGATAGTGCAAAAAAACCTGCAAAAAAAGAGCTCGGTACACCCAAACTGGAGCATCGACCATGTGCAAAAAATAAAAAAGTTCAAAATTTAGTTGCTCGGCTCCGTGAGCACCTACAAGGTTGTGCTCAGGATATGTTGTACAGAAAAAAATTCTGTACAAGATAGTCCAACACCCGTTGCTCAAAATGAGCACATTCTTCTGCAATGGAGCACCGAAATGTTAACATGAAAAAAATTTTTTCAAAAGTTTTTGCTCATTTTCTCGGCTCTATGAGCACGTAGCGCCTTGTGCTTAGGCTCATTTTAAAGCGCTTAATGTGCTGAACACGATAGTGCAAAAAAACCTGCAAAAAAAGAGCTCGGTACACCCAAACTGGAGCATCGACCATGTGCAAAAAATAAAAAAGTTCAAAATTTAGTTGCTCGGCTCCGTGAGCACCTACAAGGTTGTGCTCAGGATATGTTGTACAGAAAAAAATTCTGTACAAGATAGTCCAACACCCGTTGCTCAAAATGAGCACATTCTTCTGCAATGGAGCACCGAAATGTTAACATGAAAAAAATTTTTTCAAAAGTTTTTGCTCATTTTCTCGGCTCTATGAGCACGTAGCGCCTTGTGCTTAAGCTCATTTTAAAGCGCTTAATGTGCTGAACACGATAGTGCAAAAAAACCTGCAAAAAAAGAGCTCGGTACACCCAAACTGGAGCATCGACCATGTGCAAAAAATAAAAAAGTTCAAAATTTAGTTGCTCGGCTCTGTGAGCACCTACAAGGTTGTGCTCAGGATATGTTGTACAGAAAAAAATTCTGTACAAGATAGTCCAACACCCGTTGCTCAAAATGAGCACATTCTTCTGCAATGGAGCACCGAAATGTTAACATGAAAAAAATTTTTTCAAAAGTTTTTGCTCATTTTCTCGGCTCTATGAGCACGTAGCGCCTTGTGCTTAGGCTCATTTTAAAGCGCTCAATGTGCTGAACACGATAGTGCAAAAAAACCTGCAAAAAAAGAGCTCGGTACACCCAAACTGGAGCATCGACCATGTGCAAAAAATAAAAAAGTTCAAAATTTAGTTGCTCGGCTCCGTGAGCACCTACAAGGTTGTGCTCAGGATATGTTGTACAGAAAAAAATTCTGTACAAGATAGTCCAACACCCGTTGCTCAAAATGAGCACATTCTTCTGCAATGGAGCACCGAAATGTTAACATGAAAAAAATTTTTTCAAAAGTTTTTGCTCATTTTCTCGGCTCTATGAGCACGTAGCGCCTTGTGCTTAGGCTCATTTTAAAGCGCTTAATGTGCTGAACACGATAGTGCAAAAAAACCTGCAAAAAAAGAGCTCGGTACACCCAAACTGGAGCATCGACCATGTGCAAAAAATAAAAAAGTTCAAAATTTAGTTGCTCGGCTCCGTGAGCACCTACAAGGTTGTGCTCAGGATATGTTGTACAGAAAAAAATTCTGCACAAGATAGTCCAACACCCGTTGCTCAAAATGAGCACATTCTTTTGCAATGGAGCACCGAAATGTTAACATGAAAAAAATTTTTTCAAAAGTTTTTGCTCATTTTCTCGGCTCTATGAGCACGTAGCGCCTTGTGCTTAGGCTCATTTTAAAGCGCTTAATGTGCTGAACACGATAGTGCAAAAAAACCTGCAAAAAAAAGAGCTCGGTACACCCAAACTGGAGCATCGACCATGTGCAAAAAATAAAAAAGTTCAAAATTTAGTTGCTCGGCTCCGTGAGCACCTACAAGGTTGTGCTCAGGATATGTTGTACAGAAAAAAATTCTGTACAAGATAGTCCAACACCCGTTGCTCAAAATGAGCACATTCTTTTGCAATGGAGCACCGAAATGTTAACATGAAAAAAATTTTTTCAAAAGTTTTTGCTTATTTTCTCGGCTCTATGAGCACGTAGCGCCTTGTGCTTAGGCTCATTTTAAAGCGCTTAATGTGCTGAACACGATAGTGCAAAAAAACCTGCAAAAAAAGAGCTCGGTACACCCAAACTGGAGCATCGACCATGTGCAAAAAATAAAAAAGTTCAAAATTTAGTTGCTCGGCTCCGTGAGCACCTACAAGGTTGTGCTCAGGATATGTTGTACAGAAAAAAATTCTGTACAAGATAGTCCAACACCCGTTGCTCAAAATGAGCACATTCTTCTGCAATGGAGCACCGAAATGTTAACATGAAAAAAATTTTTTCAAAAGTTTTTGCTCATTTTCTCGGCTCTATGAGCACGTAGCGCCTTGTGCTTAGGCTCATTTTAAAGCGCTTAATGTGCTGAACACGATAGTGCAAAAAAACCTGCAAAAAAAGAGCTCGGTACACCCAAACTGGAGCATCGACCATGTGCAAAAAATAAAAAAGTTCAAAATTTAGTTGCTCGGCTCTGTGAGCACCTACAAGGTTGTGCTCAGGATATGTTGTACAGAAAAAAATTCTGTACAAGATAGTCCAACACCCGTTGCTCAAAATGAGCACATTCTTCTGCAATGGAGCACCGAAATGTTAACATGAAAAAAATTTTTTCAAAAGTTTTTGCTCATTTTCTCGGCTCTATGAGCACGTAGCGCCTTGTGCTTAGGCTCATTTTAAAGCGCTTAATGTGCTGAACACGATAGTGCAAAAAAACCTGCAAAAAAAGAGCTCGGTACACCCAAACTGGAGCATCGACCATGTGCAAAAAATAAAAAAGTTCAAAATTTAGTTGCTCGGCTCTGTGAGCACCTACAAGGTTGTGCTCAGGATATGTTGTACAGAAAAAAATTCTGTACAAGATAGTCCAACACCCGTTGCTCAAAATGAGCACATTCTTTTGCAATGGAGCACCGAAATGTTAACATGAAAAAAATTTTTTCAAAAGTTTTTGCTCATTTTCTCGGCTCTATGAGCACGTAGCGCCTTGTGCTTAGGCTCATTTTAAAGCGCTTAATGTGCTGAACACGATAGTGCAAAAAAACCTGCAAAAAAAGAGCTCGGTACACCCAAACTGGAGCATCGACCATGTGCAAAAAATAAAAAAGTTCAAAATTTAGTTGCTCGGCTCCGTGAGCACCTACAAGGTTGTGCTCAGGATATGTTGTACAGAAAAAAATTCTGTACAAGATAGTCCAACACCCGTTGCTCAAAATGAGCACATTCTTCTGCAATGGAGCACCGAAATGTTAACATGAAAAAAATTTTTTCAAAAGTTTTTGCTCATTTTCTCGGCTCTATGAGCACGTAGCGCCTTGTGCTTAGGCTCATTTTAAAGCGCTTAATGTGCTGAACACGATAGTGCAAAAAAACCTGCAAAAAAAGAGCTCGGTACACCCAAACTGGAGCATCGACCATGTGCAAAAAATAAAAAAGTTCAAAATTTAGTTGCTCGGCTCCGTGAGCACCTACAAGGTTGTGCTCAGGATATGTTGTACAGAAAAAAATTCTGCACAAGATAGTCCAACACCCGTTGCTCAAAATGAGCACATTCTTTTGCAATGGAGCACCGAAATGTTAACATGAAAAAAATTTTTTCAAAAGTTTTTGCTCATTTTCTCGGCTCTATGAGCACGTAGCGCCTTGTGCTTAGGCTCATTTTAAAGCGCTTAATGTGCTGAACACGATAGTGCAAAAAAACCTGCAAAAAAAAGAGCTCGGTACACCCAAACTGGAGCATCGACCATGTGCAAAAAATAAAAAAGTTCAAAATTTAGTTGCTCGGCTCCGTGAGCACCTACAAGGTTGTGCTCAGGATATGTTGTACAGAAAAAAATTCTGTACAAGATAGTCCAACACCCGTTGCTCAAAATGAGCACATTCTTTTGCAATGGAGCACCGAAATGTTAACATGAAAAAAATTTTTTCAAAAGTTTTTGCTTATTTTCTCGGCTCTATGAGCACGTAGCGCCTTGTGCTTAGGCTCATTTTAAAGCGCTTAATGTGCTGAACACGATAGTGCAAAAAAACCTGCAAAAAAAGAGCTCGGTACACCCAAACTGGAGCATCGACCATGTGCAAAAAATAAAAAAGTTCAAAATTTAGTTGCTCGGCTCCGTGAGCACCTACAAGGTTGTGCTCAGGATATGTTGTACAGAAAAAAATTCTGTACAAGATAGTCCAACACCCGTTGCTCAAAATGAGCACATTCTTCTGCAATGGAGCACCGAAATGTTAACATGAAAAAAATTTTTTCAAAAGTTTTTGCTCATTTTCTCGGCTCTATGAGCACGTAGCGCCTTGTGCTTAGGCTCATTTTAAAGCGCTTAATGGGCTGAACACGATAGTGCAAAAAAACCTGCAGAAAAAGAGCTCGGTACACCCAAACTGGAGCATCGACCATGTGCAAAAAATAAAAAAGTTCAAAATTTAGTTGCTCGGCTCCGTGAGCACCTACAAGGTTGTGCTCAGGATATGTTGTACAGAAAAAAATTCTGTACAAGATAGTCCAACACCCGTTGCTCAAAATGAGCACATTCTTTTGCAATGGAGCACCGAAATGTTAACATGAAAAAAATTTTTTCAAAAGTTTTTGCTTATTTTCTCGGCTCTATGAGCACGTAGCGCCTTGTGCTTAGGCTCATTTTAAAGCGCTTAATGTGCTGAACACGATAGTGCAAAAAAACCTGCAAAAAAAGAGCTCGGTACACCCAAACTGGAGCATCGACCATGTGCAAAAAATAAAAAAGTTCAAAATTTAGTTGCTCGGCTCCGTGAGCACCTACAAGGTTGTGCTCAGGATATGTTGTACAGAAAAAAATTCTGTACAAGATAGTCCAACACCCGTTGCTCAAAATGAGCACATTCTTCTGCAATGGAGCACCGAAATGTTAACATGAAAAAAATTTTTTCAAAAGTTTTTGCTCATTTTCTCGGCTCTATGAGCACGTAGCGCCTTGTGCTTAGGCTCATTTTAAAGCGCTTAATGTGCTGAACACGATAGTGCAAAAAAACCTGCAAAAAAAGAGCTCGGTACACCCAAACTGGAGCATCGACCATGTGCAAAAAATAAAAAAGTTCAAAATTTAGTTGCTCGGCTCCGTGAGCACCTACAAGGTTGTGCTCAGGATATGTTGTACAGAAAAAAATTCTGTACAAGATAGTCCAACACCCGTTGCTCAAAATGAGCACATTCTTTTGCAATGGAGCACCGAAATGTTAACATGAAAAAAATTTTTTCAAAAGTTTTTGCTTATTTTCTCGGCTCTATGAGCACGTAGCGCCTTGTGCTTAGGCTCATTTTAAAGCGCTTAATGTGCTGAACACGATAGTGCAAAAAAACCTGCAAAAAAAGAGCTCGGTACACCCAAACTGGAGCATCGACCATGTGCAAAAAATAAAAAAGTTCAAAATTTAGTTGCTCGGCTCCGTGAGCACCTACAAGGTTGTGCTCAGGATATGTTGTACAGAAAAAAATTCTGTACAAGATAGTCCAACACCCGTTGCTCAAAATGAGCACATTCTTCTGCAATGGAGCACCGAAATGTTAACATGAAAAAAATTTTTTCAAAAGTTTTTGCTCATTTTCTCGGCTCTATGAGCACGTAGCGCCTTGTGCTTAGGCTCATTTTAAAGCGCTTAATGTGCTGAACACGATAGTGCAAAAAAACCTGCAAAAAAAGAGCTCGGTACACCCAAACTGGAGCATCGACCATGTGCAAAAAATAAAAAAGTTCAAAATTTAGTTGCTCGGCTCCGTGAGCACCTACAAGGTTGTGCTCAGGATATGTTGTACAGAAAAAAATTCTGTACAAGATAGTCCAACACCCGTTGCTCAAAATGAGCACATTCTTCTGCAATGGAGCACCGAAATGTTAACATGAAAAAAATTTTTTCAAAAGTTTTTGCTTATTTTCTCGGCTCTATGAGCACGTAGCGCCTTGTGCTTAGGCTCATTTTAAAGCGCTTAATGTGCTGAACACGATAGTGCAAAAAAACCTGCAAAAAAAGAGCTCGGTACACCCAAACTGGAGCATCGACCATGTGCAAAAAATAAAAAAGTTCAAAATTTAGTTGCTCGGCTCCGTGAGCACCTACAAGGTTGTGCTCAGGATATGTTGTACAGAAAAAAATTCTGTACAAGATAGTCCAACACCCGTTGCTCAAAATGAGCACATTCTTTTGCAATGGAGCACCGAAATGTTAACATGAAAAAAATTTTTTCAAAAGTTTTTGCTCATTTTCTCGGCTCTATGAGCACGTAGCGCCTTGTGCTTAGGCTCATTTTAAAGCGCTTAATGTGCTGAACACGATAGTGCAAAAAAACCTGCAAAAAAAGAGCTCGGTACACCCAAACTGGAGCATCGACCATGTGCAAAAAATAAAAAAGTTCAAAATTTAGTTGCTCGGCTCCGTGAGCACCTACAAGGTTGTGCTCAGGATATGTTGTACAGAAAAAAATTCTGTACAAGATAGTCCAACACCCGTTGCTCAAAATGAGCACATTCTTCTGCAATGGAGCACCGAAATGTTAACATGAAAAAAATTTTTTCAAAAGTTTTTGCTCATTTTCTCGGCTCTATGAGCACGTAGCGCCTTGTGCTTAAGCTCATTTTAAAGCGCTTAATGTGCTGAACACGATAGTGCAAAAAAACCTGCAAAAAAAGAGCTCGGTACACCCAAACTGGAGCATCGACCATGTGCAAAAAATAAAAAAGTTCAAAATTTAGTTGCTCGGCTCTGTGAGCACCTACAAGGTTGTGCTCAGGATATGTTGTACAGAAAAAAATTCTGTACAAGATAGTCCAACACCCGTTGCTCAAAATGAGCACATTCTTCTGCAATGGAGCACCGAAATGTTAACATGAAAAAAATTTTTTCAAAAGTTTTTGCTCATTTTCTCGGCTCTATGAGCACGTAGCGCCTTGTGCTTAGGCTCATTTTAAAGCGCTTAATGTGCTGAACACGATAGTGCAAAAAAACCTGCAAAAAAAGAGCTCGGTACACCCAAACTGGAGCATCGACCATGTGCAAAAAATAAAAAAGTTCAAAATTTAGTTGCTCGGCTCCGTGAGCACCTACAAGGTTGTGCTCAGGATATGTTGTACAGAAAAAAATTCTGTACAAGATAGTCCAACACCCGTTGCTCAAAATGAGCACATTCTTCTGCAATGGAGCACCGAAATGTTAACATGAAAAAAATTTTTTCAAAAGTTTTTGCTCATTTTCTCGGCTCTATGAGCACGTAGCGCCTTGTGCTTAAGCTCATTTTAAAGCGCTTAATGTGCTGAACACGATAGTGCAAAAAAACCTGCAAAAAAAGAGCTCGGTACACCCAAACTGGAGCATCGACCATGTGCAAAAAATAAAAAAGTTCAAAATTTAGTTGCTCGGCTCTGTGAGCACCTACAAGGTTGTGCTCAGGATATGTTGTACAGAAAAAAATTCTGTACAAGATAGTCCAACACCCGTTGCTCAAAATGAGCACATTCTTTTGCAATGGAGCACCGAAATGTTAACATGAAAAAAATTTTTTCAAAAGTTTTTGCTCATTTTCTCGGCTCTATGAGCACGTAGCGCCTTGTGCTTAGGCTCATTTTAAAGCGCTTAATGTGCTGAACACGATAGTGCAAAAAAACCTGCAAAAAAAGAGCTCGGTACACCCAAACTGGAGCATCGACCATGTGCAAAAAATAAAAAAGTTCAAAATTTAGTTGCTCGGCTCCGTGAGCACCTACAAGGTTGTGCTCAGGATATGTTGTACAGAAAAAAATTCTGTACAAGATAGTCCAACACCCGTTGCTCAAAATGAGCACATTCTTCTGCAATGGAGCACCGAAATGTTAACATGAAAAAAATTTTTTCAAAAGTTTTTGCTCATTTTCTCGGCTCTATGAGCACGTAGCGCCTTGTGCTTAGGCTCATTTTAAAGCGCTTAATGTGCTGAACACGATAGTGCAAAAAAACCTGCAAAAAAAGAGCTCGGTACACCCAAACTGGAGCATCGACCATGTGCAAAAAATAAAAAAGTTCAAAATTTAGTTGCTCGGCTCCGTGAGCACCTACAAGGTTGTGCTCAGGATATGTTGTACAGAAAAAAATTCTGCACAAGATAGTCCAACACCCGTTGCTCAAAATGAGCACATTCTTTTGCAATGGAGCACCGAAATGTTAACATGAAAAAAATTTTTTCAAAAGTTTTTGCTCATTTTCTCGGCTCTATGAGCACGTAGCGCCTTGTGCTTAGGCTCATTTTAAAGCGCTTAATGTGCTGAACACGATAGTGCAAAAAAACCTGCAAAAAAAGAGCTCGGTACACCCAAACTGGAGCATCGACCATGTGCAAAAAATAAAAAAGTTCAAAATTTAGTTGCTCGGCTCCGTGAGCACCTACAAGGTTGTGCTCAGGATATGTTGTACAGAAAAAAATTCTGTACAAGATAGTCCAACACCCGTTGCTCAAAATGAGCACATTCTTTTGCAATGGAGCACCGAAATGTTAACATGAAAAAAATTTTTTCAAAAGTTTTTGCTTATTTTCTCGGCTCTATGAGCACGTAGCGCCTTGTGCTTAGGCTCATTTTAAAGCGCTTAATGTGCTGAACACGATAGTGCAAAAAAACCTGCAAAAAAAGAGCTCGGTACACCCAAACTGGAGCATCGACCATGTGCAAAAAATAAAAAAGTTCAAAATTTAGTTGCTCGGCTCCGTGAGCACCTACAAGGTTGTGCTCAGGATATGTTGTACAGAAAAAAATTCTGTACAAGATAGTCCAACACCCGTTGCTCAAAATGAGCACATTCTTCTGCAATGGAGCACCGAAATGTTAACATGAAAAAAATTTTTTCAAAAGTTTTTGCTCATTTTCTCGGCTCTATGAGCACGTAGCGCCTTGTGCTTAGGCTCATTTTAAAGCGCTTAATGGGCTGAACACGATAGTGCAAAAAAACCTGCAAAAAAAGAGCTCGGTACACCCAAACTGGAGCATCGACCATGTGCAAAAAATAAAAAAGTTCAAAATTTAGTTGCTCGGCTCCGTGAGCACCTACAAGGTTGTGCTCAGGATATGTTGTACAGAAAAAAATTCTGTACAAGATAGTCCAACACCCGTTGCTCAAAATGAGCACATTCTTTTGCAATGGAGCACCGAAATGTTAACATGAAAAAAATTTTTTCAAAAGTTTTTGCTTATTTTCTCGGCTCTATGAGCACGTAGCGCCTTGTGCTTAGGCTCATTTTAAAGCGCTTAATGTGCTGAACACGATAGTGCAAAAAAACCTGCAAAAAAAGAGCTCGGTACACCCAAACTGGAGCATCGACCATGTGCAAAAAATAAAAAAGTTCAAAATTTAGTTGCTCGGCTCCGTGAGCACCTACAAGGTTGTGCTCAGGATATGTTGTACAGAAAAAAATTCTGTACAAGATAGTCCAACACCCGTTGCTCAAAATGAGCACATTCTTCTGCAATGGAGCACCGAAATGTTAACATGAAAAAAATTTTTTCAAAAGTTTTTGCTCATTTTCTCGGCTCTATGAGCACGTAGCGCCTTGTGCTTAGGCTCATTTTAAAGCGCTTAATGTGCTGAACACGATAGTGCAAAAAAACCTGCAAAAAAAGAGCTCGGTACACCCAAACTGGAGCATCGGCCATGTGCAAAAAATAAAAAAGTTCAAAATTTAGTTGCTCGGCTCCGTGAGCACCTACAAGGTTGTGCTCAGGATATGTTGTACAGAAAAAAATTCTGTACAAGATAGTCCAACACCCGTTGCTCAAAATGAGCACATTCTTTTGCAATGGAGCACCGAAATGTTAACATGAAAAAAATTTTTTCAAAAGTTTTTGCTTATTTTCTCGGCTCTATGAGCACGTAGCGCCTTGTGCTTAGGCTCATTTTAAAGCGCTTAATGTGCTGAACACGATAGTGCAAAAAAACCTGCAAAAAAAGAGCTCGGTACACCCAAACTGGAGCATCGACCATGTGCAAAAAATAAAAAAGTTCAAAATTTAGTTGCTCGGCTCCGTGAGCACCTACAAGGTTGTGCTCAGGATATGTTGTACAGAAAAAAATTCTGTACAAGATAGTCCAACACCCGTTGCTCAAAATGAGCACATTCTTCTGCAATGGAGCACCGAAATGTTAACATGAAAAAATTTTTTTCAAAAGTTTTTGCTCATTTTCTCGGCTCTATGAGCACGTAGCGCCTTGTGCTTAGGCTCATTTTAAAGCGCTTAATGTGCTGAACACGATAGTGCAAAAAAACCTGCAAAAAAAGAGCTCGGTACACCCAAACTGGAGCATCGACCATGTGCAAAAAATAAAAAAGTTCAAAATTTAGTTGCTCGGCTCCGTGAGCACCTACAAGGTTGTGCTCAGGATATGTTGTACAGAAAAAAATTCTGTACAAGATAGTCCAACACCCGTTGCTCAAAATGAGCACATTCTTCTGCAATGGAGCACCGAAATGTTAACATGAAAAAAATTTTTTCAAAAGTTTTTGCTTATTTTCTCGGCTCTATGAGCACGTAGCGCCTTGTGCTTAGGCTCATTTTAAAGCGCTTAATGTGCTGAACACGATAGTGCAAAAAAACCTGCAAAAAAAGAGCTCGGTACACCCAAACTGGAGCATCGACCATGTGCAAAAAATAAAAAAGTTCAAAATTTAGTTGCTCGGCTCCGTGAGCACCTACAAGGTTGTGCTCAGGATATGTTGTACAGAAAAAAATTCTGTACAAGATAGTCCAACACCCGTTGCTCAAAATGAGCACATTCTTTTGCAATGGAGCACCGAAATGTTAACATGAAAAAAATTTTTTCAAAAGTTTTTGCTCATTTTCTCGGCTCTATGAGCACGTAGCGCCTTGTGCTTAGGCTCATTTTAAAGCGCTTAATGTGCTGAACACGATAGTGCAAAAAAACCTGCAAAAAAAGAGCTCGGTACACCCAAACTGGAGCATCGACCATGTGCAAAAAATAAAAAAGTTCAAAATTTAGTTGCTCGGCTCTGTGAGCACCTACAAGGTTGTGCTCAGGATATGTTGTACAGAAAAAAATTCTGTACAAGATAGTCCAACACCCGTTGCTCAAAATGAGCACATTCTTCTGCAATGGAGCACCGAAATGTTAACATGAAAAAAATTTTTTCAAAAGTTTTTGCTCATTTTCTCGGCTCTATGAGCACGTAGCGCCTTGTGCTTAGGCTCATTTTAAAGCGCTTAATGTGCTGAACACGATAGTGCAAAAAAACCTGCAAAAAAAGAGCTCGGTACACCCAAACTGGAGCATCGACCATGTGCAAAAAATAAAAAAGTTCAAAATTTAGTTGCTCGGCTCCGTGAGCACCTACAAGGTTGTGCTCAGGATATGTTGTACAGAAAAAAATTCTGTACAAGATAGTCCAACACCCGTTGCTCAAAATGAGCACATTCTTCTGCAATGGAGCACCGAAATGTTAACATGAAAAAAATTTTTTCAAAAGTTTTTGCTCATTTTCTCGGCTCTATGAGCACGTAGCGCCTTGTGCTTAAGCTCATTTTAAAGCGCTTAATGTGCTGAACACGATAGTGCAAAAAAACCTGCAAAAAAAGAGCTCGGTACACCCAAACTGGAGCATCGACCATGTGCAAAAAATAAAAAAGTTCAAAATTTAGTTGCTCGGCTCTGTGAGCACCTACAAGGTTGTGCTCAGGATATGTTGTACAGAAAAAAATTCTGTACAAGATAGTCCAACACCCGTTGCTCAAAATGAGCACATTCTTCTGCAATGGAGCACCGAAATGTTAACATGAAAAAATTTTTTTCAAAAGTTTTTGCTCATTTTCTCGGCTCTATGAGCACGTAGCGCCTTGTGCTTAGGCTCATTTTAAAGCGCTTAATGTGCTGAACACGATAGTGCAAAAAAACCTGCAAAAAAAGAGCTCGGTACACCCAAACTGGAGCATCGACCATGTGCAAAAAATAAAAAAGTTCAAAATTTAGTTGCTCGGCTCTGTGAGCACCTACAAGGTTGTGCTCAGGATATGTTGTACAGAAAAAAATTCTGTACAAGATAGTCCAACACCCGTTGCTCAAAATGAGCACATTCTTCTGCAATGGAGCAACGAAATGTTAACATGAAAAAAATTTTTTCAAAAGTTTTTGCTCATTTTCTCGGCTCTATGAGCACGTAGCGCCTTGTGCTTAGGCTCATTTTAAAGCGCTTAATGTGCTGAACACGATAGTGCAAAAAAACCTGCAAAAAAAGAGCTCGGTACACCCAAACTGGAGCATCGACCATGTGCAAAAAATAAAAAAGTTCAAAATTTAGTTGCTCGGCTCTGTGAGCACCTACAAGGTTGTGCTCAGGATATGTTGTACAGAAAAAAATTCTGTACAAGATAGTCCAACACCCGTTGCTCAAAATGAGCACATTCTTTTGCAATGGAGCACCGAAATGTTAACATGAAAAAAATTTTTTCAAAAGTTTTTGCTCATTTTCTCGGCTCTATGAGCACGTAGCGCCTTGTGCTTAGGCTCATTTTAAAGCGCTTAATGTGCTGAACACGATAGTGCAAAAAAACCTGCAAAAAAAGAGCTCGGTACACCCAAACTGGAGCATCGACCATGTGCAAAAAATAAAAAAGTTCAAAATTTAGTTGCTCGGCTCCGTGAGCACCTACAAGGTTGTGCTCAGGATATGTTGTACAGAAAAAAATTCTGCACAAGATAGTCCAACACCCGTTGCTCAAAATGAGCACATTCTTTTGCAATGGAGCACCGAAATGTTAACATGAAAAAAATTTTTTCAAAAGTTTTTGCTCATTTTCTCGGCTCTATGAGCACGTAGCGCCTTGTGCTTAGGCTCATTTTAAAGCGCTTATTGCTCGGCTCCGTGAGCACCTACAAGGTTGTGCTCAGGATATGTTGTACAGAAAAAAATTCTGTACAAGATAGTCCAACACCCGTTGCTCAAAATGAGCACATTCTTCTGCAATGGAGCACCGAAATGTTAACATGAAAAAAATTTTTTCAAAAGTTTTTGCTCATTTTCTCGGCTCTATGAGCACGTAGCGCCTTGTGCTTAGGCTCATTTTAAAGCGCTTAATGTGCTGAACACGATAGTGCAAAAAAACCTGCAAAAAAAGAGCTCGGTACACCCAAACTGGAGCATCGACCATGTGCAAAAAATAAAAAAGTTCAAAATTTAGTTGCTCGGCTCTGTGAGCACCTACAAGGTTGTGCTCAGGATATGTTGTACAGAAAAAAATTCTGTACAAGATAGTCCAACACCCGTTGCTCAAAATGAGCACATTCTTTTGCAATGGAGCACCGAAATGTTAACATGAAAAAAATTGTTTCAAAAGTTTTTGCTTATTTTCTCGGCTCTATGAGCACGTAGCGCCTTGTGCTTAGGCTCATTTTAAAGCGCTTAATGTGCTGAACACGATAGTGCAAAAAAACCTGCAAAAAAAGAGCTCGGTACACCCAAACTGGAGCATCGACCATGTGCAAAAAATAAAAAAGTTCAAAATTTAGTTGCTCGGCTCCGTGAGCACCTACAAGGTTGTGCTCAGGATATGTTGTACAGAAAAAAATTCTGTACAAGATAGTCCAACACCCGTTGCTCAAAATGAGCACATTCTTCTGCAATGGAGCACCGAAATGTTAACATGAAAAAAATTTTTTCAAAAGTTTTTGCTCATTTTCTCGGCTCTATGAGCACGTAGCGCCTTGTGCTTAGGCTCATTTTAAAGCGCTTAATGTGCTGAACACGATAGTGCAAAAAAACCTGCAAAAAAAGAGCTCGGTACACCCAAACTGGAGCATCGACCATGTGCAAAAAATAAAAAAGTTCAAAATTTAGTTGCTCGGCTCCGTGAGCACCTACAAGGTTGTGCTCAGGATATGTTGTACAGAAAAAAATTCTGTACAAGATAGTCCAACACCCGTTGCTCAAAATGAGCACATTCTTTTGCAATGGAGCACCGAAATGTTAACATGAAAAAAATTTTTTCAAAAGTTTTTGCTTATTTTCTCGGCTCTATGAGCACGTAGCGCCTTGTGCTTAGGCTCATTTTAAAGCGCTTAATGTGCTGAACACGATAGTGCAAAAAAACCTGCAAAAAAAGAGCTCGGTACACCCAAACTGGAGCATCGACCATGTGCAAAAAATAAAAAAGTTCAAAATTTAGTTGCTCGGCTCCGTGAGCACCTACAAGGTTGTGCTCAGGATATGTTGTACAGAAAAAAATTCTGTACAAGATAGTCCAACACCCGTTGCTCAAAATGAGCACATTCTTCTGCAATGGAGCACCGAAATGTTAACATGAAAAAAATTTTTTCAAAAGTTTTTGCTCATTTTCTCGGCTCTATGAGCACGTAGCGCCTTGTGCTTAGGCTCATTTTAAAGCGCTTAATGTGCTAAACACGATAGTGCAAAAAAACCTGCAAAAAAAGAGCTCGGTACACCCAAACTGGAGCATCGACCATGTGCAAAAAATAAAAAAGTTCAAAATTTAGTTGCTCGGCTCTGTGAGCACCTACAAGGTTGTGCTCAGGATATGTTGTACAGAAAAAAATTCTGTACAAGATAGTCCAACACCCGTTGCTCAAAATGAGCACATTCTTTTGCAATGGAGCACCGAAATGTTAACATGAAAAAAATTTTTTCAAAAGTTTTTGCTCATTTTCTCGGCTCTATGAGCACGTAGCGCCTTGTGCTTAGGCTCATTTTAAAGCGCTTAATGTGCTGAACACGATAGTGCAAAAAAACCTGCAAAAAAAGAGCTCGGTACACCCAAACTGGAGCATCGACCATGTGCAAAAAATAAAAAAGTTCAAAATTTAGTTGCTCGGCTCTGTGAGCACCTACAAGGTTGTGCTCAGGATATGTTGTACAGAAAAAAATTCTGTACAAGATAGTCCAACACCCGTTGCTCAAAATGAGCACATTCTTTTGCAATGGAGCACCGAAATGTTAACATGAAAAAAATTTTTTCAAAAGTTTTTGCTCATTTTCTCGGCTCTATGAGCACGTAGCGCCTTGTGCTTAGGCTCATTTTAAAGCGCTTAATGTGCTGAACACGATAGTGCAAAAAAACCTGCAAAAAAAGAGCTCGGTACACCCAAACTGGAGCATCGACCATGTGCAAAAAATAAAAAAGTTCAAAATTTAGTTGCTCGGCTCTGTGAGCACCTACAAGGTTGTGCTCAGGATATGTTGTACAGAAAACAATTCTGTACAAGATAGTCCAACACCCGTTGCTCAAAATGAGCACATTCTTTTGCAATGGAGCACCGAAATGTTAACATGAAAAAAATTTTTTCAAAAGTTTTTGCTCATTTTCTCGGCTCTATGAGCACGTAGCGCCTTGTGCTTAGGCTCATTTTAAAGCGCTTAATGTGCTGAACACGATAGTGCAAAAAAACCTGCAAAAAAAGAGCTCGGTACACCCAAACTGGAGCATCGACCATGTGCAAAAAATAAAAAAGTTCAAAATTTAGTTGCTCGGCTCCGTGAGCACCTACAAGGTTGTGCTCAGGATATGTTGTACAGAAAAAAATTCTGTACAAGATAGTCCAACACCCGTTGCTCAAAATGAGCACATTCTTCTGCAATGGAGCACCGAAATGTTAACATGAAAAAAATTTTTTCAAAAGTTTTTGCTCATTTTCTCGGCTCTATGAGCACGTAGCGCCTTGTGCTTAGGCTCATTTTAAAGCGCTTAATGTGCTGAACACGATAGTGCAAAAAAACCTGCAAAAAAAGAGCTCGGTACACCCAAACTGGAGCATCGACCATGTGCAAAAAATAAAAAAGTTCAAAATTTAGTTGCTCGGCTCTGTGAGCACCTACAAGGTTGTGCTCAGGATATGTTGTACAGAAAAAAATTCTGTACAAGATAGTCCAACACCCGTTGCTCAAAATGAGCACATTCTTTTGCAATGGAGCACCGAAATGTTAACATGAAAAAAATTTTTTCAAAAGTTTTTGCTCATTTTCTCGGCTCTATGAGCACGTAGCGCCTTGTGCTTAGGCTCATTTTAAAGCGCTTAATGTGCTGAACACGATAGTGCAAAAAAACCTGCAAAAAAAGAGCTCGGTACACCCAAACTGGAGCATCGACCATGTGCAAAAAATAAAAAAGTTCAAAATTTAGTTGCTCGGCTCCGTGAGCACCTACAAGGTTGTGCTCAGGATATGTTGTACAGAAAAAAATTCTGTACAAGATAGTCCAACACCCGTTGCTCAAAATGAGCACATTCTTCTGCAATGGAGCACCGAAATGTTAACATGAAAAAAATTTTTTCAAAAGTTTTTGCTCATTTTCTCGGCTCTATGAGCACGTAGCGCCTTGTGCTTAGGCTCATTTTAAAGCGCTTAATGTGCTGAACACGATAGTGCAAAAAAACCTGCAAAAAAAGAGCTCGGTACACCCAAACTGGAGCATCGACCATGTGCAAAAAATAAAAAAGTTCAAAATTTAGTTGCTCGGCTCCGTGAGCACCTACAAGGTTGTGCTCAGGATATGTTGTACAGAAAAAAATTCTGTACAAGATAGTCCAACACCCGTTGCTCAAAATGAGCACATTCTTTTGCAATGGAGCACCGAAATGTTAACATGAAAAAAATTTTTTCAAAAGTTTTTGCTTATTTTCTCGGCTCTATGAGCACGTAGCGCCTTGTGCTTAGGCTCATTTTAAAGCGCTTAATGTGCTGAACACGATAGTGCAAAAAAACCTGCAAAAAAAGAGCTCGGTACACCCAAACTGGAGCATCGACCATGTGCAAAAAATAAAAAAGTTCAAAATTTAGTTGCTCGGCTCTGTGAGCACCTACAAGGTTGTGCTCAGGATATGTTGTACAGAAAACAATTCTGTACAAGATAGTCCAACACCCGTTGCTCAAAATGAGCACATTCTTTTGCAATGGAGCACCGAAATGTTAACATGAAAAAAATTTTTTCAAAAGTTTTTGCTCATTTTCTCGGCTCTATGAGCACGTAGCGCCTTGTGCTTAGGCTCATTTTAAAGCGCTTAATGTGCTGAACACGATAGTGCAAAAAAACCTGCAAAAAAAGAGCTCGGTACACCCAAACTGGAGCATCGACCATGTGCAAAAAATAAAAAAGTTCAAAATTTAGTTGCTCGGCTCTGTGAGCACCTACAAGGTTGTGCTCAGGATATGTTGTACAGAAAAAAATTCTGTACAAGATAGTCCAACACCCGTTGCTCAAAATGAGCACATTCTTTTGCAATGGAGCACCGAAATGTTAACATGAAAAAAATTTTTTCAAAAGTTTTTGCTCATTTTCTCGGCTCTATGAGCACGTAGCGCCTTGTGCTTAGGCTCATTTTAAAGCGCTTAATGTGCTGAACACGATAGTGCAAAAAAACCTGCAAAAAAAGAGCTCGGTACACCCAAACTGGAGCATCGACCATGTGCAAAAAATAAAAAAGTTCAAAATTTAGTTGCTCGGCTCCGTGAGCACCTACAAGGTTGTGCTCAGGATATGTTGTACAGAAAAAAATTCTGTACAAGATAGTCCAACACCCGTTGCTCAAAATGAGCACATTCTTTTGCAATGGAGCACCGAAATGTTAACATGAAAAAAATTTTTTCAAAAGTTTTTGCTCATTTTCTCGGCTCTATGAGCACGTAGCGCCTTGTGCTTAGGCTCATTTTAAAGCGCTTAATGTGCTGAACACGATAGTGCAAAAAAACCTGCAAAAAAAGAGCTCGGTACACCCAAACTGGAGCATCGACCATGTGCAAAAAATAAAAAAGTTCAAAATTTAGTTGCTCGGCTCCGTGAGCACCTACAAGGTTGTGCTCAGGATATGTTGTACAGAAAAAAATTCTGCACAAGATAGTCCAACACCCGTTGCTCAAAATGAGCACATTCTTTTGCAATGGAGCACCGAAATGTTAACATGAAAAAAATTTTTTCAAAAGTTTTTGCTCATTTTCTCGGCTCTATGAGCACGTAGCGCCTTGTGCTTAGGCTCATTTTAAAGCGCTTAATGTGCTGAACACGATAGTGCAAAAAAACCTGCAAAAAAAGAGCTCGGTACACCCAAACTGGAGCATCGACCATGTGCAAAAAATAAAAAAGTTCAAAATTTAGTTGCTCGGCTCCGTGAGCACCTACAAGGTTGTGCTCAGGATATGTTGTACAGAAAAAAATTCTGTACAAGATAGTCCAACACCCGTTGCTCAAAATGAGCACATTCTTTTGCAATGGAGCACCGAAATGTTAACATGAAAAAAATTTTTTCAAAAGTTTTTGCTTATTTTCTCGGCTCTATGAGCACGTAGCGCCTTGTGCTTAGGCTCATTTTAAAGCGCTTAATGTGCTGAACACGATAGTGCAAAAAAACCTGCAAAAAAAGAGCTCGGTACACCCAAACTGGAGCATCGACCATGTGCAAAAAATAAAAAAGTTCAAAATTTAGTTGCTCGGCTCCGTGAGCACCTACAAGGTTGTGCTCAGGATATGTTGTACAGAAAAAAATTCTGTACAAGATAGTCCAACACCCGTTGCTCAAAATGAGCACATTCTTCTGCAATGGAGCACCGAAATGTTAACATGAAAAAAATTTTTTCAAAAGTTTTTGCTCATTTTCTCGGCTCTATGAGCACGTAGCGCCTTGTGCTTAGGCTCATTTTAAAGCGCTTAATGTGCTGAACACGATAGTGCAAAAAAACCTGCAAAAAAAGAGCTCGGTACACCCAAACTGGAGCATCGACCATGTGCAAAAAATAAAAAAGTTCAAAATTTAGTTGCTCGGCTCCGTGAGCACCTACAAGGTTGTGCTCAGGATATGTTGTACAGAAAAAAATTCTGCACAAGATAGTCCAACACCCGTTGCTCAAAATGAGCACATTCTTTTGCAATGGAGCACCGAAATGTTAACATGAAAAAAATTTTTTCAAAAGTTTTTGCTCATTTTCTCGGCTCTATGAGCACGTAGCGCCTTGTGCTTAGGCTCATTTTAAAGCGCTTAATGTGCTGAACACGATAGTGCAAAAAAACCTGCAAAAAAAGAGCTCGGTACACCCAAACTGGAGCATCGACCATGTGCAAAAAATAAAAAAGTTCAAAATTTAGTTGCTCGGCTCCGTGAGCACCTACAAGGTTGTGCTCAGGATATGTTGTACAGAAAAAAATTCTGTACAAGATAGTCCAACACCCGTTGCTCAAAATGAGCACATTCTTTTGCAATGGAGCACCGAAATGTTAACATGAAAAAAATTTTTTCAAAAGTTTTTGCTTATTTTCTCGGCTCTATGAGCACGTAGCGCCTTGTGCTTAGGCTCATTTTAAAGCGCTTAATGTGCTGAACACGATAGTGCAAAAAAACCTGCAAAAAAAGAGCTCGGTACACCCAAACTGGAGCATCGACCATGTGCAAAAAATAAAAAAGTTCAAAATTTAGTTGCTCGGCTCCGTGAGCACCTACAAGGTTGTGCTCAGGATATGTTGTACAGAAAAAAATTCTGTACAAGATAGTCCAACACCCGTTGCTCAAAATGAGCACATTCTTCTGCAATGGAGCACCGAAATGTTAACATGAAAAAAATTTTTTCAAAAGTTTTTGCTCATTTTCTCGGCTCTATGAGCACGTAGCGCCTTGTGCTTAGGCTCATTTTAAAGCGCTTAATGTGCTGAACACGATAGTGCAAAAAAACCTGCAAAAAAAGAGCTCGGTACACCCAAACTGGAGCATCGACCATGTGCAAAAAATAAAAAAGTTCAAAATTTAGTTGCTCGGCTCTGTGAGCACCTACAAGGTTGTGCTCAGGATATGTTGTACAGAAAAAAATTCTGCACAAGATAGTCCAACACCCGTTGCTCAAAATGAGCACATTCTTTTGCAATGGAGCACCGAAATGTTAACATGAAAAAAATTTTTTCAAAAGTTTTTGCTCATTTTCTCGGCTCTATGAGCACGTAGCGCCTTGTGCTTAGGCTCATTTTAAAGCGCTTAATGTGCTGAACACGATAGTGCAAAAAAACCTGCAAAAAAAGAGCTCGGTACACCCAAACTGGAGCATCGACCATGTGCAAAAAATAAAAAAGTTCAAAATTTAGTTGCTCGGCTCCGTGAGCACCTACAAGGTTGTGCTCAGGATATGTTGTACAGAAAAAAATTCTGTACAAGATAGTCCAACACCCGTTGCTCAAAATGAGCACATTCTTTTGCAATGGAGCACCGAAATGTTAACATGAAAAAAATTTTTTCAAAAGTTTTTGCTTATTTTCTCGGCTCTATGAGCACGTAGCGCCTTGTGCTTAGGCTCATTTTAAAGCGCTTAATGTGCTGAACACGATAGTGCAAAAAAACCTGCAAAAAAAGAGCTCGGTACACCCAAACTGGAGCATCGACCATGTGCAAAAAATAAAAAAGTTCAAAATTTAGTTGCTCGGCTCCGTGAGCACCTACAAGGTTGTGCTCAGGATATGTTGTACAGAAAAAAATTCTGTACAAGATAGTCCAACACCCGTTGCTCAAAATGAGCACATTCTTCTGCAATGGAGCACCGAAATGTTAACATGAAAAAAATTTTTTCAAAAGTTTTTGCTCATTTTCTCGGCTCTATGAGCACGTAGCGCCTTGTGCTTAGGCTCATTTTAAAGCGCTTAATGTGCTGAACACGATAGTGCAAAAAAACCTGCAAAAAAGGAGCTCGGTACACCCAAACTGGAGCATCGACCATGTGCAAAAAATAAAAAAGTTCAAAATTTAGTTGCTCGGCTCTGTGAGCACCTACAAGGTTGTGCTCAGGATATGTTGTACAGAAAAAAATTCTGTACAAGATAGTCCAACACCCGTTGCTCAAAATGAGCACATTCTTTTGCAATGGAGCACCGAAATGTTAACATGAAAAAAATTTTTTCAAAAGTTTTTGCTTATTTTCTCGGCTCTATGAGCACGTAGCGCCTTGTGCTTAGGCTCATTTTAAAGCGCTTAATGTGCTGAACACGATAGTGCAAAAAAACCTGCAAAAAAAGAGCTCGGTACACCCAAACTGGAGCATCGACCATGTGCAAAAAATAAAAAAGTTCAAAATTTAGTTGCTCGGCTCCGTGAGCACCTACAAGGTTGTGCTCAGGATATGTTGTACAGAAAAAAATTCTGTACAAGATAGTCCAACACCCGTTGCTCAAAATGAGCACATTCTTCTGCAATGGAGCACCGAAATGTTAACATGAAAAAAATTTTTTCAAAAGTTTTTGCTCATTTTCTCGGCTCTATGAGCACGTAGCGCCTTGTGCTTAGGCTCATTTTAAAGCGCTTAATGTGCTGAACACGATAGTGCAAAAAAACCTGCAAAAAAAGAGCTCGGTACACCCAAACTGGAGCATCGACCATGTGCAAAAAATAAAAAAGTTCAAAATTTAGTTGCTCGGCTCCGTGAGCACCTACAAGGTTGTGCTCAGGATATGTTGTACAGAAAAAAATTCTGTACAAGATAGTCCAACACCCGTTGCTCAAAATGAGCACATTCTTTTGCAATGGAGCACCGAAATGTTAACATGAAAAAAATTTTTTCAAAAGTTTTTGCTCATTTTCTCGGCTCTATGAGCACGTAGCGCCTTGTGCTTAGGCTCATTTTAAAGCGCTTAATGTGCTGAACACGATAGTGCAAAAAAACCTGCAAAAAAAGAGCTCGGTACACCCAAACTGGAGCATCGACCATGTGCAAAAAATAAAAAAGTTCAAAATTTAGTTGCTCGGCTCTGTGAGCACCTACAAGGTTGTGCTCAGGATATGTTGTACAGAAAAAACTTCTGTACAAGATAGTCCAACACCCGTTGCTCAAAATGAGCACATTCTTTTGCAATGGAGCACCGAAATGCTAACATGAAAAAAATTTTTTCAAAAGTTTTTGCTCATTTTCTCGGCTCTATGAGCACGTAGCGCCTTGTGCTTAGGCTCATTTTAAAGCGCTTAATGTGCTGAACACGATAGTGCAAAAAAACCTGCAAAAAAAGAGCTCGGTACACCCAAACTGGAGCATCGACCATGTGCAAAAAATAAAAAAGTTCAAAATTTAGTTGCTCGGCTCCGCGAGCACCTACAAGGTTGTGCTCAGGATATGTTGTACAGAAAAAAATTCTGTACAAGATAGTCCAACACCCGTTGCTCAAAATGAGCACATTCTTCTGCAATGGAGCACCGAAATGTTAACATGAAAAAAATTTTTTCAAAAGTTTTTGCTCATTTTCTCGGCTCTATGAGCACGTAGCGCCTTGTGCTTAGGCTCATTTTAAAGCGCTTAATGTGCTGAACACGATAGTGCAAAAAAACCTGTAAAAAAAGAGCTCGGTACACCCAAACTGGAGCATCGATCATGTGCAAAAAATAAAAAAGTTCAAAATTTAGTTGCTCGGCTCTGTGAGCACCTACAAGGTTGTGCTCAGGATATGTTGTACAGAAAAAAATTCTGTACAAGATAGTCCAACACCCGTTGTTCAAAATGAGCACATTCTTTTGCAATGGAGCACCGAAATGTTAACATGAAAAAAATTTTTTCAAAAGTTTTTGCTTATTTTCTCGGCTCTATGAGCACGTAGCGCCTTGTGCTTAGGCTCATTTTAAAGCGCTTAATGTGCTGAACACGATAGTGCAAAAAAACCTGCAAAAAAAGAGCTCGGTACACCCAAACTGGAGCATCGACCATGTGCAAAAAATAAAAAAGTTCAAAATTTAGTTGCTCGGCTCCGTGAGCACCTACAAGGTTGTGCTCAGGATATGTTGTACAGAAAAAAAATTCTGTACAAGATAGTCCAACACCCGTTGCTCAAAATGAGCACATTCTTTTGCAATGGAGCACCGAAATGTTAACATGAAAAAAATTTTTTCAAAAGTTTTTGCTCATTTTCTCGGCTCTATGAGCACGTAGCGCCTTGTGCTTAGGCTCATTTTAAAGCGCTTAATGTGCTGAACACGATAGTGCAAAAAAACCTGCAAAAAAAGAGCTCGGTACACCCAAACTGGAGCATCGACCATGTGCAAAAAATAAAAAAGTTCAAAATTTAGTTGCTCGGCTCTGTGAGCACCTACAAGGTTGTGCTCAGGATATGTTGTACAGAAAAAAATTCTGTACAAGATAGTCCAACACCCGTTGCTCAAAATGAGCACATTCTTTTGCAATGGAGCACCGAAATGTTAACATGAAAAAAATTTTTTCAAAAGTTTTTGCTCATTTTCTCGGCTCTATGAGCACGTAGCGCCTTGTGCTTAGGCTCATTTTAAAGCGCTTAATGTGCTGAACACGATAGTGCAAAAAAACCTGCAAAAAAAGAGCTCGGTACACCCAAACTGGAGCATCGACCATGTGCAAAAAATAAAAAAGTTCAAAATTTAGTTGCTCGGCTCCGTGAGCACCTACAAGGTTGTGCTCAGGATATGTTGTACAGAAAAAAATTCTGTACAAGATAGTCCAACACCCGTTGCTCAAAATGAGCACATTCTTTTGCAATGGAGCACCGAAATGTTAACATGAAAAAAATTTTTTCAAAAGTTTTTGCTCATTTTCTCGGCTCTATGAGCACGTAGCGCCTTGTGCTTAGGCTCATTTTAAAGCGCTTAATGTGCTGAACACGATAGTGCAAAAAAACCTGCAAAAAAAGAGCTCGGTACACCCAAACTGGAGCATCGACCATGTGCAAAAAATAAAAAAGTTCAAAATTTAGTTGCTCGGCTCTGTGAGCACCTACAAGGTTGTGCTCAGGATATGTTGTACAGAAAAAAATTCTGTACAAGATAGTCCAACACCCGTTGCTCAAAATGAGCACATTCTTTTGCAATGGAGCACCGAAATGTTAACATGAAAAAAATTTTTTCAAAAGTTTTTGCTCATTTTCTCGGCTCTATGAGCACGTAGCGCCTTGTGCTTAGGCTCATTTTAAAGCGCTTAATGTGCTGAACACGATAGTGCAAAAAAACCTGAAAAAAAAGAGCTCGGTACACCCAAACTGGAGCATCGACCATGTGCAAAAAATAAAAAAGTTCAAAATTTAGTTGCTCGGCTCCGTGAGCACCTACAAGGTTGTGCTCAGGATATGTTGTACAGAAAAAAATTCTGCACAAGATAGTCCAACACCCGTTGCTCAAAATGAGCACATTCTTTTGCAATGGAGCACCGAAATGTTAACATGAAAAAAATTTTTTCAAAAGTTTTTGCTCATTTTCTCGGCTCTATGAGCACGTAGCGCCTTGTGCTTAGGCTCATTTTAAAGCGCTTAATGTGCTGAACACGATAGTGCAAAAAAACCTGCAAAAAAAGAGCTCGGTACACCCAAACTGGAGCATCGACCATGTGCAAAAAATAAAAAAGTTCAAAATTTAGTTGCTCGGCTCCGTGAGCACCTACAAGGTTGTGCTCAGGATATGTTGTACAGAAAAAAATTCTGTACAAGATAGTCCAACACCCGTTGCTCAAAATGAGCACATTCTTTTGCAATGGAGCACCGAAATGTTAACATGAAAAAAATTTTTTCAAAAGTTTTTGCTTATTTTCTCGGCTCTATGAGCACGTAGCGCCTTGTGCTTAGGCTCATTTTAAAGCGCTTAATGTGCTGAACACGATAGTGCAAAAAAACCTGCAAAAAAAGAGCTCGGTACACCCAAACTGGAGCATCGACCATGTGCAAAAAATAAAAAAGTTCAAAATTTAGTTGTTCGGCGCCGTGAGCACCTACAAGGTTGTGCTCAGGATATGTTGTACAGAAAAAATTCTGTACAAGATAGTCCAACACCCGTTGCTCAAAATGAGCACATTCTTCTGCAATGGAGCACCGAAATGTTAACATGAAAAAAATTTTTTCAAAAGTTTTTGCTCATTTTCTCGGCTCTATGAGCACGTAGCGCCTTGTGTCTAGGCTCATTTTAAAGCGCTTAATGTGCTGAACACGATAGTGCAAAAAAACCTGCAAAAAAAGAGCTCGGTACACCCAAACTGGAGCATCGACCATGTGCAAAAAATAAAAAAGTTCAAAATTTAGTTGTTCGGCGCCGTGAGCACCTACAAGGTTGTGCTCAGGATATGTTGTACAGAAAAAATTCTGTACAAGATAGTCCAACACCCGTTGCTCAAAATGAGCACATTCTTTTGCAATGGAGCACCGAAATGTTAACATGAAAAAAATTTTTTCAAAAGTTTTTGCTTATTTTCTCGGCTCTATGAGCACGTAGCGCCTTGTGCTTAGGCTCATTTTAAAGCGCTTAATGTGCTGAACACGATAGTGCAAAAAAACCTGCAAAAAAAGAGCTCGGTACACCCAAACTGGAGCATCGACCATGTGCAAAAAATAAAAAAGTTCAAAATTTAGTTGCTCGGCTCCGTGAGCACCTACAAGGTTGTGCTCAGGATATGTTGTACAGAAAAAAATTCTGTACAAGATAGTCCAACACCCGTTGCTCAAAATGAGCACATTCTTCTGCAATGGAGCACCGAAATGTTAACATGAAAAAAATTTTTTCAAAAGTTTTTGCTCATTTTCTCGGCTCTATGAGCACGTAGCGCCTTGTGCTTAGGCTCATTTTAAAGCGCTTAATGTGCTGAACACGATAGTGCAAAAAAACCTGCAAAAAAAGAGCTCGGTACACCCAAACTGGAGCATCGACCATGTGCAAAAAATAAAAAAGTTCAAAATTTAGTTGCTCGGCTCCGTGAGCACCTACAAGGTTGTGCTCAGGATATGTTGTACAGAAAAAAATTCTGCACAAGATAGTCCAACACCCGTTGCTCAAAATGAGCACATTCTTTTGCAATGGAGCACCGAAATGTTAACATGAAAAAAATTTTTTCAAAAGTTTTTGCTCATTTTCTCGGCTCTATGAGCACGTAGCGCCTTGTGCTTAGGCTCATTTTAAAGCGCTTAATGTGCTGAACACGATAGTGCAAAAAAACCTGCAAAAAAAGAGCTCGGTACACCCAAACTGGAGCATCGACCATGTGCAAAAAATAAAAAAGTTCAAAATTTAGTTGCTCGGCTCCGTGAGCACCTACAAGGTTGTGCTCAGGATATGTTGTACAGAAAAAAATTCTGCACAAGATAGTCCAACACCCGTTGCTCAAAATGAGCACATTCTTTTGCAATGGAGCACCGAAATGTTAACATGAAAAAAATTTTTTCAAAAGTTTTTGCTCATTTTCTCGGCTCTATGAGCACGTAGCGCCTTGTGCTTAGGCTCATTTTAAAGCGCTTAATGTGCTGAACACGATAGTGCAAAAAAACCTGCAAAAAAAGAGCTCGGTACACCCAAACTGGAGCATCGACCATGTGCAAAAAATAAAAAAGTTCAAAATTTAGTTGCTCGGCTCCGTGAGCACCTACAAGGTTGTGCTCAGGATATGTTGTACAGAAAAAAATTCTGTACAAGATAGTCCAACACCCGTTGCTCAAAATGAGCACATTCTTTTGCAATGGAGCACCGAAATGTTAACATGAAAAAAATTTTTTCAAAAGTTTTTGCTTATTTTCTCGGCTCTATGAGCACGTAGCGCCTTGTGCTTAGGCTCATTTTAAAGCGCTTAATGTGCTGAACACGATAGTGCAAAAAAACCTGCAAAAAAAGAGCTCGGTACACCCAAACTGGAGCATCGACCATGTGCAAAAAATAAAAAAGTTCAAAATTTAGTTGCTCGGCTCCGTGAGCACCTACAAGGTTGTGCTCAGGATATGTTGTACAGAAAAAAATTCTGCACAAGATAGTCCAACACCCGTTGCTCAAAATGAGCACATTCTTTTGCAATGGAGCACCGAAATGTTAACATGAAAAAAATTTTTTCAAAAGTTTTTGCTCATTTTCTCGGCTCTATGAGCACGTAGCGCCTTGTGCTTAGGCTCATTTTAAAGCGCTTAATGTGCTGAACACGATAGTGCAAAAAAACCTGCAAAAAAAGAGCTCGGTACACCCAAACTGGAGCATCGACCATGTGCAAAAAATAAAAAAGTTCAAAATTTAGTTGCTCGGCTCCGTGAGCACCTACAAGGTTGTGCTCAGGATATGTTGTACAGAAAAAAATTCTGTACAAGATAGTCCAACACCCGTTGCTCAAAATGAGCACATTCTTCTGCAATGGAGCACCGAAATGTTAACATGAAAAAAATTTTTTCAAAAGTTTTTGCTCATTTTCTCGGCTCTATGAGCACGTAGCGCCTTGTGCTTAGGCTCATTTTAAAGCGCTTAATGTGCTGAACACGATAGTGCAAAAAAACCTGCAAAAAAAGAGCTCGGTACACCCAAACTGGAGCATCGACCATGTGCAAAAAATAAAAAAGTTCAAAATTTAGTTGCTCGGCTCTGTGAGCACCTACAAGGTTGTGCTCAGGATATGTTGTACAGAAAAAAATTCTGTACAAGATAGTCCAACACCCGTTGCTCAAAATGACCACATTCTTTTGCAATGGAGCACCGAAATGTTAACATGAAAAAAATTTTTTCAAAAGTTTTTGCTCATTTTCTCGGCTCTATGAGCACGTAGCGCCTTGTGCTTAGGCTCATTTTAAAGCGCTTAATGTGCTGAACACGATAGTGCAAAAAAACCTGCAAAAAAAGAGCTCGGTACACCCAAACTAGAGCATCGACCATGTGCAAAAAATAAAAAAGTTCAAAATTTAGTTGCTCGGCTCCGTGAGCACCTACAAGGTTGTGCTCAGGATATGTTGTACAGAAAAAAATTCTGTACAAGATAGTCCAACACCCGTTGCTCAAAATGAGCACATTCTTTTGCAATGGAGCACCGAAATGTTAACATGAAAAAAATTTTTTCAAAAGTTTTTGCTCATTTTCTCGGCTCTATGAGCACGTAGCGCCTTGTGCTTAGGCTCATTTTAAAGCGCTTAATGTGCTGAACACGATAGTGCAAAAAAACCTGCAAAAAAAGAGCTCGGTACACCCAAACTAGAGCATCGACCATGTGCAAAAAATAAAAAAGTTCAAAATTTAGTTGCTCGGCTCCGTGAGCACCTACAAGGTTGTGCTCAGGATATGTTGTACAGAAAAAAATTCTGTACAAGATAGTCCAACACCCGTTGCTCAAAATGAGCACATTCTTTTGCAATGGAGCACCGAAATGTTAACATGAAAAAAATTTTTTCAAAAGTTTTTGCTCATTTTCTCGGCTCTATGAGCACGTAGCGCCTTGTGCTTAGGCTCATTTTAAAGCGCTTAATGTGCTGAACACGATAGTGCAAAAAAACCTGCAAAAAAAGAGCTCGGTACACCCAAACTAGAGCATCGACCATGTGCAAAAAATAAAAAAGTTCAAAATTTAGTTGCTCGGCTCCGTGAGCACCTACAAGGTTGTGCTCAGGATATGTTGTACAGAAAAAAATTCTGTACAAGATAGTCCAACACCCGTTGCTCAAAATGAGCACATTCTTTTGCAATGGAGCACCGAAATGTTAACATGAAAAAAATTTTTTCAAAAGTTTTTGCTCATTTTCTCGGCTCTATGAGCACGTAGCGCCTTGTGCTTAGGCTCATTTTAAAGCGCTTAATGTGCTGAACACGATAGTGCAAAAAAACCTGCAAAAAAAGAGCTCGGTACACCCAAACTAGAGCATCGACCATGTGCAAAAAATAAAAAAGTTCAAAATTTAGTTGCTCGGCTCCGTGAGCACCTACAAGGTTGTGCTCAGGATATGTTGTACAGAAAAAAATTCTGTACAAGATAGTCCAACACCCGTTGCTCAAAATGAGCACATTCTTTTGCAATGGAGCACCGAAATGTTAACATGAAAAAAATTTTTTCAAAAGTTTTTGCTCATTTTCTCGGCTCTATGAGCACGTAGCGCCTTGTGCTTAGGCTCATTTTAAAGCGCTTAATGTGCTGAACACGATAGTGCAAAAAAACCTGCAAAAAAAGAGCTCGGTACACCCAAACTGGAGCATCGACCATGTGCAAAAAATAAAAAAGTTCAAAATTTAGTTGCTCGGCTCCGTGAGCACCTACAAGGTTGTGCTCAGGATATGTTGTACAGAAAAAAATTCTGCACAAGATAGTCCAACACCCGTTGCTCAAAATGAGCACATTCTTTTGCAATGGAGCACCGAAATGTTAACATGAAAAAAATTTTTTCAAAAGTTTTTGCTCATTTTCTCGGCTCTATGAGCACGTAGCGCCTTGTGCTTAGGCTCATTTTAAAGCGCTTAATGTGCTGAACACGATAGTGCAAAAAAACCTGCAAAAAAAGAGCTCGGTACACCCAAACTGGAGCATCGACCATGTGCAAAAAATAAAAAAGTTCAAAATTTAGTTGCTCGGCTCCGTGAGCACCTACAAGGTTGTGCTCAGGATATGTTGTACAGAAAAAAATTCTGTACAAGATAGTCCAACACCCGTTGCTCAAAATGAGCACATTCTTTTGCAATGGAGCACCGAAATGTTAACATGAAAAAAATTTTTTCAAAAGTTTTTGCTTATTTTCTCGGCTCTATGAGCACGTAGCGCCTTGTGCTTAGGCTCATTTTAAAGCGCTTAATGTGCTGAACACGATAGTGCAAAAAAACCTGCAAAAAAAGAGCTCGGTACACCCAAACTGGAGCATCGACCATGTGCAAAAAATAAAAAAGTTCAAAATTTAGTTGCTCGGCGCCGTGAGCACCTACAAGGTTGTGCTCAGGATATGTTGTACAGAAAAAAATTCTGTACAAGATAGTCCAACACCCGTTGCTCAAAATGAGCACATTCTTCTGCAATGGAGCACCGAAATGTTAACATGAAAAAAATTTTTTCAAAAGTTTTTGCTTATTTTCTCGGCTCTATGAGCACGTAGCGCCTTGTGCTTAGGCTCATTTTAAAGCGCTTAATGTGCTGAACACGATAGTGCAAAAAAACCTGCAAAAAAAGAGCTCGGTACACCCAAACTGGAGCATCGACCATGTGCAAAAAATAAAAAAGTTCAAAATTTAGTTGCTCGGCGCCGTGAGCACCTACAAGGTTGTGCTCAGGATATGTTGTACAGAAAAAAATTCTGTACAAGATAGTCCAACACCCGTTGCTCAAAATGAGCACATTCTTCTGCAATGGAGCACCGAAATGTTAACATGAAAAAAATTTTTTCAAAAGTTTTTGCTCATTTTCTCGGCTCTATGAGCACGTAGCGCCTTGTGTCTAGGCTCATTTTAAAGCGCTTAATGTGCTGAACACGATAGTGCAAAAAAACCTGCAAAAAAAGAGCTCGGTACACCCAAACTGGAGCATCGACCATGTGCAAAAAATAAAAAAGTTCAAAATTTAGTTGCTCGGCTCTGTGAGCACCTACAAGGTTGTGCTCAGGATATGTTGTACAGAAAAAAATTCTGTACAAGATAGTCCAACACCCGTTGCTCAAAATGAGCACATTCTTTTGCAATGGAGCACCGAAATGTTAACATGAAAAAAATTTTTTCAAAAGTTTTTGCTTATTTTCTCGGCTCTATGAGCACGTAGCGCCTTGTGCTTAGGCTCATTTTAAAGCGCTTAATGTGCTGAACACGATAGTGCAAAAAAACCTGCAAAAAAAGAGCTCGGTACACCCAAACTGGAGCATCGACCATGTGCAAAAAATAAAAAAGTTCAAAATTTAGTTGCTCGGCTCCGTGAGCACCTACAAGGTTGTGCTCAGGATATGTTGTACAGAAAAAAATTCTGCACAAGATAGTCCAACACCCGTTGCTCAAAATGAGCACATTCTTTTGCAATGGAGCACCGAAATGTTAACATGAAAAAAATTTTTTCAAAAGTTTTTGCTCATTTTCTCGGCTCTATGAGCACGTAGCGCCTTGTGCTTAGGCTCATTTTAAAGCGCTTAATGTGCTGAACACGATAGTGCAAAAAAACCTGCAAAAAAAGAGCTCGGTACACCCAAACTGGAGCATCGACCATGTGCAAAAAATAAAAAAGTTCAAAATTTAGTTGCTCGGCTCCGTGAGCACCTACAAGGTTGTGCTCAGGATATGTTGTACAGAAAAAAATTCTGTACAAGATAGTCCAACACCCGTTGCTCAAAATGAGCACATTCTTTTGCAATGGAGCACCGAAATGTTAACATGAAAAAAATTTTTTCAAAAGTTTTTGCTTATTTTCTCGGCTCTATGAGCACGTAGCGCCTTGTGCTTAGGCTCATTTTAAAGCGCTTAATGTGCTGAACACGATAGTGCAAAAAAACCTGCAAAAAAAGAGCTCGGTACACCCAAACTGGAGCATCGACCATGTGCAAAAAATAAAAAAGTTCAAAATTTAGTTGCTCGGCGCCGTGAGCACCTACAAGGTTGTGCTCAGGATATGTTGTACAGAAAAAAATTCTGTACAAGATAGTCCAACACCCGTTGCTCAAAATGAGCACATTCTTCTGCAATGGAGCACCGAAATGTTAACATGAAAAAAATTTTTTCAAAAGTTTTTGCTTATTTTCTCGGCTCTATGAGCACGTAGCGCCTTGTGCTTAGGCTCATTTTAAAGCGCTTAATGTGCTGAACACGATAGTGCAAAAAAACCTGCAAAAAAAGAGCTCGGTACACCCAAACTGGAGCATCGACCATGTGCAAAAAATAAAAAAGTTCAAAATTTAGTTGCTCGGCGCCGTGAGCACCTACAAGGTTGTGCTCAGGATATGTTGTACAGAAAAAAATTCTGTACAAGATAGTCCAACACCCGTTGCTCAAAATGAGCACATTCTTCTGCAATGGAGCACCGAAATGTTAACATGAAAAAAATTTTTTCAAAAGTTTTTGCTCATTTTCTCGGCTCTATGAGCACGTAGCGCCTTGTGTCTAGGCTCATTTTAAAGCGCTTAATGTGCTGAACACGATAGTGCAAAAAAACCTGCAAAAAAAGAGCTCGGTACACCCAAACTGGAGCATCGACCATGTGCAAAAAATAAAAAAGTTCAAAATTTAGTTGCTCGGCTCTGTGAGCACCTACAAGGTTGTGCTCAGGATATGTTGTACAGAAAAAAATTCTGTACAAGATAGTCCAACACCCGTTGCTCAAAATGAGCACATTCTTCTGCAATGGAGCACCGAAATGTTAACATGAAAAAAATTTTTTCAAAAGTTTTTGCTCATTTTCTCGGCTCTATGAGCACGTAGCGCCTTGTGCTTAGGCTCATTTTAAAGCGCTTAATGTGCTGAACACGATAGTGCAAAAAAACCTGCAAAAAAAGAGCTCGGTACACCCAAACTGGAGCATCGACCATGTGCAAAAAATAAAAAAGTTCAAAATTTAGTTGCTCGGCTCTGTGAGCACCTACAAGGTTGTGCTCAGGATATGTTGTACAGAAAAAAATTCTGTACAAGATAGTCCAACACCCGTTGCTCAAAATGAGCACATTCTTTTGCAATGGAGCACCGAAATGTTAACATGAAAAAAATTTTTTCAAAAGTTTTTGCTCATTTTCTCGGCTCTATGAGCACGTAGCGCCTTGTGCTTAGGCTCATTTTAAAGCGCTTAATGTGCTGAACACGATAGTGCAAAAAAACCTGCAAAAAAAGAGCTCGGTACACCCAAACTAGAGCATCGACCATGTGCAAAAAATAAAAAAGTTCAAAATTTAGTTGCTCGGCTCCGTGAGCACCTACAAGGTTGTGCTCAGGATATGTTGTACAGAAAAAAATTCTGTACAAGATAGTCCAACACCCGTTGCTCAAAATGAGCACATTCTTTTGCAATGGAGCACCGAAATGTTAACATGAAAAAAATTTTTTCAAAAGTTTTTGCTCATTTTCTCGGCTCTATGAGCACGTAGCGCCTTGTGTCTAGGCTCATTTTAAAGCGCTTAATGTGCTGAACACGATAGTGCAAAAAAACCTGCAAAAAAAGAGCTCGGTACACCCAAACTGGAGCATCGACCATGTGCAAAAAATAAAAAAGTTCAAAATTTAGTTGCTCGGCTCTGTGAGCACCTACAAGGTTGTGCTCAGGATATGTTGTACAGAAAAAAATTCTGTACAAGATAGTCCAACACCCGTTGCTCAAAATGAGCACATTCTTTTGCAATGGAGCACCGAAATGTTAACATGAAAAAAATTTTTTCAAAAGTTTTTGCTTATTTTCTCGGCTCTATGAGCACGTAGCGCCTTGTGCTTAGGCTCATTTTAAAGCGCTTAATGTGCTGAACACGATAGTGCAAAAAAACCTGCAAAAAAAGAGCTCGGTACACCCAAACTGGAGCATCGACCATGTGCAAAAAATAAAAAAGTTCAAAATTTAGTTGCTCGGCTCCGTGAGCACCTACAAGGTTGTGCTCAGGATATGTTGTACAGAAAAAAATTCTGTACAAGATAGTCCAACACCCGTTGCTCAAAATGAGCACATTCTTCTGCAATGGAGCACCGAAATGTTAACATGAAAAAAATTTTTTCAAAAGTTTTTGCTCATTTTCTCGGCTCTATGAGCACGTAGCGCCTTGTGCTTAGGCTCATTTTAAAGCGCTTAATGTGCTGAACACGATAGTGCAAAAAAACCTGCAAAAAAAGAGCTCGGTACACCCAAACTGGAGCATCGACCATGTGCAAAAAATAAAAAAGTTCAAAATTTAGTTGCTCGGCTCTGTGAGCACCTACAAGGTTGTGCTCAGGATATGTTGTACAGAAAAAAATTCTGTACAAGATAGTCCAACACCCGTTGCTCAAAATGAGCACATTCTTTTGCAATGGAGCACCGAAATGTTAACATGAAAAAAATTTTTTCAAAAGTTTTTGCTCATTTTCTCGGCTCTATGAGCACGTAGCGCCTTGTGCTTAGGCTCATTTTAAAGCGCTTAATGTGCTGAACACGATAGTGCAAAAAAACCTGCAAAAAAAGAGCTCGGTACACCCAAACTAGAGCATCGACCATGTGCAAAAAATAAAAAAGTTCAAAATTTAGTTGCTCGGCTCCGTGAGCACCTACAAGGTTGTGCTCAGGATATGTTGTACAGAAAAAAATTCTGTACAAGATAGTCCAACACCCGTTGCTCAAAATGAGCACATTCTTTTGCAATGGAGCACCGAAATGTTAACATGAAAAAAATTTTTTCAAAAGTTTTTGCTCATTTTCTCGGCTCTATGAGCACGTAGCGCCTTGTGCTTAGGCTCATTTTAAAGCGCTTAATGTGCTGAACACGATAGTGCAAAAAAACCTGCAAAAAAAGAGCTCGGTACACCCAAACTAGAGCATCGACCATGTGCAAAAAATAAAAAAGTTCAAAATTTAGTTGCTCGGCTCCGTGAGCACCTACAAGGTTGTGCTCAGGATATGTTGTACAGAAAAAAATTCTGTACAAGATAGTCCAACACCCGTTGCTCAAAATGAGCACATTCTTCTGCAATGGAGCACCGAAATGTTAACATGAAAAAAATTTTTTCAAAAGTTTTTGCTCATTTTCTCGGCTCTATGAGCACGTAGCGCCTTGTGTCTAGGCTCATTTTAAAGCGCTTAATGTGCTGAACACGATAGTGCAAAAAAACCTGCAAAAAAAGAGCTCGGTACACCCAAACTGGAGCATCGACCATGTGCAAAAAATAAAAAAGTTCAAAATTTAGTTGCTCGGCTCTGTGAGCACCTACAAGGTTGTGCTCAGGATATGTTGTACAGAAAAAAATTCTGTACAAGATAGTCCAACACCCGTTGCTCAAAATGAGCACATTCTTTTGCAATGGAGCACCGAAATGTTAACATGAAAAAAATTTTTTCAAAAGTTTTTGCTCATTTTCTCGGCTCTATGAGCACGTAGCGCCTTGTGCTTAGGCTCATTTTAAAGCGCTTAATGTGCTGAACACGATAGTGCAAAAAAACCTGCAAAAAAAGAGCTCGGTACACCCAAACTGGAGCATCGACCATGTGCAAAAAATAAAAAAGTTCAAAATTTAGTTGCTCGGCTCCGTGAGCACCTACAAGGTTGTGCTCAGGATATGTTGTACAGAAAAAAATTCTGTACAAGATAGTCCAACACCCGTTGCTCAAAATGAGCACATTCTTCTGCAATGGAGCACCGAAATGTTAACATGAAAAAAATTTTTTCAAAAGTTTTTGCTCATTTTCTCGGCTCTATGAGCACGTAGCGCCTTGTGCTTAGGCTCATTTTAAAGCGCTTAATGTGCTGAACACGATAGTGCAAAAAAACCTGCAAAAAAAGAGCTCGGTACACCCAAACTGGAGCATCGACCATGTGCAAAAAATAAAAAAGTTCAAAATTTAGTTGCTCGGCTCTGTGAGCACCTACAAGGTTGTGCTCAGGATATGTTGTACAGAAAAAAATTCTGTACAAGATAGTCCAACACCCGTTGCTCAAAATGAGCACATTCTTTTGCAATGGAGCACCGAAATGTTAACATGAAAAAAATTTTTTCAAAAGTTTTTGCTCATTTTCTCGGCTCTATGAGCACGTAGCGCCTTGTGCTTAGGCTCATTTTAAAGCGCTTAATGTGCTGAACACGATAGTGCAAAAAAACCTGCAAAAAAAGAGCTCGGTACACCCAAACTAGAGCATCGACCATGTGCAAAAAATAAAAAAGTTCAAAATTTAGTTGCTCGGCTCCGTGAGCACCTACAAGGTTGTGCTCAGGATATGTTGTACAGAAAAAAATTCTGTACAAGATAGTCCAACACCCGTTGCTCAAAATGAGCACATTCTTTTGCAATGGAGCACCGAAATGTTAACATGAAAAAAATTTTTTCAAAAGTTTTTGCTCATTTTCTCGGCTCTATGAGCACGTAGCGCCTTGTGCTTAGGCTCATTTTAAAGCGCTTAATGTGCTGAACACGATAGTGCAAAAAAACCTGCAAAAAAAGAGCTCGGTACACCCAAACTAGAGCATCGACCATGTGCAAAAAATAAAAAAGTTCAAAATTTAGTTGCTCGGCTCCGTGAGCACCTACAAGGTTGTGCTCAGGATATGTTGTACAGAAAAAAATTCTGTACAAGATAGTCCAACACCCGTTGCTCAAAATGAGCACATTCTTTTGCAATGGAGCACCGAAATGTTAACATGAAAAAAATTTTTTCAAAAGTTTTTGCTCATTTTCTCGGCTCTATGAGCACGTAGCGCCTTGTGCTTAGGCTCATTTTAAAGCGCTTAATGTGCTGAACACGATAGTGCAAAAAAACCTGCAAAAAAAGAGCTCGGTACACCCAAACTGGAGCATCGACCATGTGCAAAAAATAAAAAAGTTCAAAATTTAGTTGCTCGGCTCCGTGAGCACCTACAAGGTTGTGCTCAGGATATGTTGTACAGAAAAAAATTCTGCACAAGATAGTCCAACACCCGTTGCTCAAAATGAGCACATTCTTTTGCAATGGAGCACCGAAATGTTAACATGAAAAAAATTTTTTCAAAAGTTTTTGCTCATTTTCTCGGCTCTATGAGCACGTAGCGCCTTGTGCTTAGGCTCATTTTAAAGCGCTTAATGTGCTGAACACGATAGTGCAAAAAAACCTGCAAAAAAAGAGCTCGGTACACCCAAACTGGAGCATCGACCATGTGCAAAAAATAAAAAAGTTCAAAATTTAGTTGCTCGGCTCCGTGAGCACCTACAAGGTTGTGCTCAGGATATGTTGTACAGAAAAAAATTCTGTACAAGATAGTCCAACACCCGTTGCTCAAAATGAGCACATTCTTTTGCAATGGAGCACCGAAATGTTAACATGAAAAAAATTTTTTCAAAAGTTTTTGCTTATTTTCTCGGCTCTATGAGCACGTAGCGCCTTGTGCTTAGGCTCATTTTAAAGCGCTTAATGTGCTGAACACGATAGTGCAAAAAAACCTGCAAAAAAAGAGCTCGGTACACCCAAACTGGAGCATCGACCATGTGCAAAAAATAAAAAAGTTCAAAATTTAGTTGCTCGGCGCCGTGAGCACCTACAAGGTTGTGCTCAGGATATGTTGTACAGAAAAAAATTCTGTACAAGATAGTCCAATACCCGTTGCTCAAAATGAGCACATTCTTCTGCAATGGAGCACCGAAATGTTAACATGAAAAAAATTTTTTCAAAAGTTTTTGCTCATTTTCTCGGCTCTATGAGCACGTAGCGCCTTGTGTCTAGGCTCATTTTAAAGCGCTTAATGTGCTGAACACGATAGTGCAAAAAAACCTGCAAAAAAAGAGCTCGGTACACCCAAACTGGAGCATCGACCATGTGCAAAAAATAAAAAAGTTCAAAATTTAGTTGCTCGGCTCTGTGAGCACCTACAAGGTTGTGCTCAGGATATGTTGTACAGAAAAAAATTCTGTACAAGATAGTCCAACACCCGTTGCTCAAAATGAGCACATTCTTTTGCAATGGAGCACCGAAGTGTTAACATGAAAAAAATTTTTTCAAAAGTTTTTGCTTATTTTCTCGGCTCTATGAGCACGTAGCGCCTTGTGCTTAGGCTCATTTTAAAGCGCTTAATGTGCTGAACACGATAGTGCAAAAAAACCTGCAAAAAAAGAGCTCGGTACACCCAAACTGGAGCATCGACCATGTGCAAAAAATAAAAAAGTTCAAAATTTAGTTGCTCGGCTCCGTGAGCACCTACAAGGTTGTGCTCAGGATATGTTGTACAGAAAAAAATTCTGTACAAGATAGTCCAACACCCGTTGCTCAAAATGAGCACATTCTTTTGCAATGGAGCACCGAAATGTTAACATGAAAAAAATTTTTTCAAAAGTTTTTGCTCATTTTCTCGGCTCTATGAGCACGTAGCGCCTTGTGCTTAGGCTCATTTTAAAGCGCTTAATGTGCTGAACACGATAGTGCAAAAAAACCTGCAAAAAAAGAGCTCGGTACACCCAAACTAGAGCATCGACCATGTGCAAAAAATAAAAAAGTTCAAAATTTAGTTGCTCGGCTCCGTGAGCACCTACAAGGTTGTGCTCAGGATATGTTGTACAGAAAAAAATTCTGTACAAGATAGTCCAACACCCGTTGCTCAAAATGAGCACATTCTTTTGCAATGGAGCACCGAAATGTTAACATGAAAAAAATTTTTTCAAAAGTTTTTGCTCATTTTCTCGGCTCTATGAGCACGTAGCGCCTTGTGCTTAGGCTCATTTTAAAGCGCTTAATGTGCTGAACACGATAGTGCAAAAAAACCTGCAAAAAAAGAGCTCGGTACACCCAAACTAGAGCATCGACCATGTGCAAAAAATAAAAAAGTTCAAAATTTAGTTGCTCGGCTCCGTGAGCACCTACAAGGTTGTGCTCAGGATATGTTGTACAGAAAAAAATTCTGTACAAGATAGTCCAACACCCGTTGCTCAAAATGAGCACATTCTTTTGCAATGGAGCACCGAAATGTTAACATGAAAAAAATTTTTTCAAAAGTTTTTGCTCATTTTCTCGGCTCTATGAGCACGTAGCGCCTTGTGCTTAGGCTCATTTTAAAGCGCTTAATGTGCTGAACACGATAGTGCAAAAAAACCTGCAAAAAAAGAGCTCGGTACACCCAAACTGGAGCATCGACCATGTGCAAAAAATAAAAAAGTTCAAAATTTAGTTGCTCGGCTCCGTGAGCACCTACAAGGTTGTGCTCAGGATATGTTGTACAGAAAAAAATTCTGCACAAGATAGTCCAACACCCGTTGCTCAAAATGAGCACATTCTTTTGCAATGGAGCACCGAAATGTTAACATGAAAAAAATTTTTTCAAAAGTTTTTGCTCATTTTCTCGGCTCTATGAGCACGTAGCGCCTTGTGCTTAGGCTCATTTTAAAGCGCTTAATGTGCTGAACACGATAGTGCAAAAAAACCTGCAAAAAAAGAGCTCGGTACACCCAAACTGGAGCATCGACCATGTGCAAAAAATAAAAAAGTTCAAAATTTAGTTGCTCGGCTCCGTGAGCACCTACAAGGTTGTGCTCAGGATATGTTGTACAGAAAAAAATTCTGTACAAGATAGTCCAACACCCGTTGCTCAAAATGAGCACATTCTTTTGCAATGGAGCACCGAAATGTTAACATGAAAAAAATTTTTTCAAAAGTTTTTGCTTATTTTCTCGGCTCTATGAGCACGTAGCGCCTTGTGCTTAGGCTCATTTTAAAGCGCTTAATGTGCTGAACACGATAGTGCAAAAAAACCTGCAAAAAAAGAGCTCGGTACACCCAAACTGGAGCATCGACCATGTGCAAAAAATAAAAAAGTTCAAAATTTAGTTGCTCGGCGCCGTGAGCACCTACAAGGTTGTGCTCAGGATATGTTGTACAGAAAAAAATTCTGTACAAGATAGTCCAACACCCGTTGCTCAAAATGAGCACATTCTTCTGCAATGGAGCACCGAAATGTTAACATGAAAAAAATTTTTTCAAAAGTTTTTGCTCATTTTCTCGGCTCTATGAGCACGTAGCGCCTTGTGTCTAGGCTCATTTTAAAGCGCTTAATGTGCTGAACACGATAGTGCAAAAAAACCTGCAAAAAAAGAGCTCGGTACACCCAAACTGGAGCATCGACCATGTGCAAAAAATAAAAAAGTTCAAAATTTAGTTGCTCGGCTCTGTGAGCACCTACAAGGTTGTGCTCAGGATATGTTGTACAGAAAAAAATTCTGTACAAGATAGTCCAACACCCGTTGCTCAAAATGAGCACATTCTTTTGCAATGGAGCACCGAAGTGTTAACATGAAAAAAATTTTTTCAAAAGTTTTTGCTCATTTTCTCGGCTCTATGAGCACGTAGCGCCTTGTGCTTAGGCTCATTTTAAAGCGCTTAATGTGCTGAACACGATAGTGCAAAAAAACCTGCAAAAAAAGAGCTCGGTACACCCAAACTGGAGCATCGACCATGTGCAAAAAATAAAAAAGTTCAAAATTTAGTTGCTCGGCTCCGTGAGCACCTACAAGGTTGTGCTCAGGATATGTTGTACAGAAAAAAATTCTGTACAAGATAGTCCAACACCCGTTGCTCAAAATGAGCACATTCTTCTGCAATGGAGCACCGAAATGTTAACATGAAAAAAATTTTTTCAAAAGTTTTTGCTCATTTTCTCGGCTCTATGAGCACGTAGCGCCTTGTGCTTAGGCTCATTTTAAAGCGCTTAATGTGCTGAACACGATAGTGCAAAAAAAACCTGCAAAAAAAGAGCTCGGTACACCCAAACTGGAGCATCGACCATGTGCAAAAAATAAAAAAGTTCAAAATTTAGTTGCTCGGCTCCGTGAGCACCTACAAGGTTGTGCTCAGGATATGTTGTACAGAAAAAAATTCTGTACAAGATAGTCCAACACCCGTTGCTCAAAATGAGCACATTCTTTTGCAATGGAGCACCGAAATGTTAACATGAAAAAAATTTTTTCAAAAGTTTTTGCTCATTTTCTCGGCTCTATGAGCACGTAGCGCCTTGTGCTTAGGCTCATTTTAAAGCGCTTAATGTGCTGAACACGATAGTGCAAAAAAACCTGCAAAAAAAAGAGCTCGGTACACCCAAACTGGAGCATCGACCATGTGCAAAAAATAAAAAAGTTCAAACTTTAGTTGCTCGGCTCCGTGAGCACCTACAAGGTTGTGCTCAGGATATGTTGTACAGAAAAAAATTCTGTACAAGATAGTCCAACACCCGTTGCTCAAAATGAGCACATTCTTTTGCAATGGAGCACCGAAATGTTAACATGAAAAAAATTTTTTCAAAAGTTTTTGCTCATTTTCTCGGCTCTATGAGCACGTAGCGCCTTGTGCTTAGGCTCATTTTAAAGCGCTTAATGTGCTGAACACGATAGTGCAAAAAAACCTGCAAAAAAAGAGCTCGGTACACCCAAACTGGAGCATCGATCATGTGCAAAAAATAAAAAAGTTCAAAATTTAGTTGCTCGGCTCCGTGAGCACCTACAAGGTTGTGCTCAGGATATGTTGTACAGAAAAAAATTCTGTACAAGATAGTCCAACACCCGTTGCTCAAAATGAGCACATTCTTCTGCAATGGAGCACCGAAATGTTAACATGAAAAAAATTTTTTCAAAAGTTTTTGCTCATTTTCTCGGCTCTATGAGCACGTAGCGCCTTGTGTCTAGGCTCATTTTAAAGCGCTTAATGTGCTGAACACGATAGTGCAAAAAAACCTGCAAAAAAAGAGCTCGGTACACCCAAACTGGAGCATCGACCATGTGCAAAAAATAAAAAAGTTCAAAATTTAGTTGCTCGGCTCTGTGAGCACCTACAAGGTTGTGCTCAGGATATGTTGTACAGAAAAAAATTCTGTACAAGATAGTCCAACACCCGTTGCTCAAAATGAGCACATTCTTTTGCAATGGAGCACCGAAGTGTTAACATGAAAAAAATTTTTTCAAAAGTTTTTGCTTATTTTCTCGGCTCTATGAGCACGTAGCGCCTTGTGCTTAGGCTCATTTTAAAGCGCTTAATGTGCTGAACACGATAGTGCAAAAAAACCTGCAAAAAAAGAGCTCGGTACACCCAAACTGGAGCATCGACCATGTGCAAAAAATAAAAAAGTTCAAAATTTAGTTGCTCGGCTCCGTGAGCACCTACAAGGTTGTGCTCAGGATATGTTGTACAGAAAAAAATTCTGTACAAGATAGTCCAACACCCGTTGCTCAAAATGAGCACATTCTTTTGCAATGGAGCACCGAAATGTTAACATGAAAAAAATTTTTTCAAAAGTTTTTGCTCATTTTCTCGGCTCTATGAGCACGTAGCGCCTTGTGCTTAGGCTCATTTTAAAGCGCTTAATGTGCTGAACACGATAGTGCAAAAAAACCTGCAAAAAAAGAGCTCGGTACACCCAAACTGGAGCATCGACCATGTGCAAAAAATAAAAAAGTTCAAAATTTAGTTGCTCGGCTCCGTGAGCACCTACAAGGTTGTGCTCAGGATATGTTGTACAGAAAAAAATTCTGTACAAGATAGTCCAACACCCGTTGCTCAAAATGAGCACATTCTTTTGCAATGGAGCACCGAAATGTTAACATGAAAAAAATTTTTTCAAAAGTTTTTGCTCATTTTCTCGGCTCTATGAGCACGTAGCGCCTTGTGCTTAGGCTCATTTTAAAGCGCTTAATGTGCTGAACACGATAGTGCAAAAAAACCTGCAAAAAAAGAGCTCGGTACACCCAAACTAGAGCATCGACCATGTGCAAAAAATAAAAAAGTTCAAAATTTAGTTGCTCGGCTCCGTGAGCACCTACAAGGTTGTGCTCAGGATATGTTGTACAGAAAAAAATTCTGTACAAGATAGTCCAACACCCGTTGCTCAAAATGAGCACATTCTTTTGCAATGGAGCACCGAAATGTTAACATGAAAAAAATTTTTTCAAAAGTTTTTGCTCATTTTCTCGGCTCTATGAGCACGTAGCGCCTTGTGCTTAGGCTCATTTTAAAGCGCTTAATGTGCTGAACACGATAGTGCAAAAAAACCTGCAAAAAAAGAGCTCGGTACACCCAAACTGGAGCATCGACCATGTGCAAAAAATAAAAAAGTTCAAAATTTAGTTGCTCGGCTCCGTGAGCACCTACAAGGTTGTGCTCAGGATATGTTGTACAGAAAAAAATTCTGTACAAGATAGTCCAACACCCGTTGCTCAAAATGAGCACATTCTTTTGCAATGGAGCACCGAAATGTTAACATGAAAAAAATTTTTTCAAAAGTTTTTGCTTATTTTCTCGGCTCTATGAGCACGTAGCGCCTTGTGCTTAGGCTCCTTTTAAAGCGCTTAATGTGCTGAACACGATAGTGCAAAAAAACCTGCAAAAAAAGAGCTCGGTACACCCAAACTGGAGCATCGACCATGTGCAAAAAATAAAAAAGTTCAAAATTTAGTTGCTCGGCGCCGTGAGCACCTACAAGGTTGTGCTCAGGATATGTTGTACAGAAAAAAATTCTGTACAAGATAGTCCAACACCCGTTGCTCAAAATGAGCACATTCTTCTGCAATGGAGCACCGAAATGTTAACATGAAAAAAATTTTTTCAAAAGTTTTTGCTCATTTTCTCGGCTCTATGAGCACGTAGCGCCTTGTGCTTAGGCTCATTTTATAGCGCTTAATGTGCTGAACACGATAGTGCAAAAAAACCTGCAAAAAAAGAGCTCGGTACACCCAAACTGGAGCATCGACCATGTGCAAAAAATAAAAAAGTTCAAAATTTAGTTGCTCGGCTCTGTGAGCACCTACAAGGTTGTGCTCAGGATATGTTGTACAGAAAAAAATTCTGTACAAGATAGTCCAACACCCGTTGCTCAAAATGAGCACATTCTTTTGCAATGGAGCACCGAAATGTTAACATGAAAAAAATTTTTTCAAAAGTTTTTGCTCATTTTCTCGGCTCTATGAGCACGTAGCGCCTTGTGCTTAGGCTCATTTTAAAGCGCTTAATGTGCTGAACACGATAGTGCAAAAAAACCTGCAAAAAAAGAGCTCGGTACACCCAAACTAGAGCATCGACCATGTGCAAAAAATAAAAAAGTTCAAAATTTAGTTGCTCGGCTCCGTGAGCACCTACAAGGATGTGCTCAGGATATGTTGTACAGAAAAAAATTCTGTACAAGATAGTCCAACACCCGTTGCTCAAAATGAGCACATTCTTTTGCAATGGAGCACCGAAATGTTAACATGAAAAAAATTTTTTCAAAAGTTTTTGCTCATTTTCTCGGCTCTATGAGCACGTAGCGCCTTGTGCTTAGGCTCATTTTAAAGCGCTTAATGTGCTGAACACGATAGTGCAAAAAAACCTGCAAAAAAAGAGCTCGGTACACCCAAACTAGAGCATCGACCATGTGCAAAAAATAAAAAAGTTCAAAATTTAGTTGCTCGGCTCCGTGAGCACCTACAAGGTTGTGCTCAGGATATGTTGTACAGAAAAAAATTCTGTACAAGATAGTCCAACACCCGTTGCTCAAAATGAGCACATTCTTCTGCAATGGAGCACCGAAATGTTAACATGAAAAAAATTTTTTCAAAAGTTTTTGCTCATTTTCTCGGCTCTATGAGCACGTAGCGCCTTGTGCTTAGGCTCATTTTAAAGCGCTTAATGTGCTGAACACGATAGTGCAAAAAAAACCTGCAAAAAAAGAGCTCGGTACACCCAAACTGGAGCATCGACCATGTGCAAAAAATAAAAAAGTTCAAAATTTAGTTGCTCGGCTCCGTGAGCACCTACAAGGTTGTGCTCAGGATATGTTGTACAGAAAAAAATTCTGTACAAGATAGTCCAACACCCGTTGCTCAAAATGAGCACATTCTTTTGCAATGGAGCACCGAAATGTTAACATGAAAAAAATTTTTTCAAAAGTTTTTGCTCATTTTCTCGGCTCTATGAGCACGTAGCGCCTTGTGCTTAGGCTCATTTTAAAGCGCTTAATGTGCTGAACACGATAGTGCAAAAAAACCTGCAAAAAAAAGAGCTCGGTACACCCAAACTGGAGCATCGACCATGTGCAAAAAATAAAAAAGTTCAAACTTTAGTTGCTCGGCTCCGTGAGCACCTACAAGGTTGTGCTCAGGATATGTTGTACAGAAAAAAATTCTGTACAAGATAGTCCAACACCCGTTGCTCAAAATGAGCACATTCTTTTGCAATGGAGCACCGAAATGTTAACATGAAAAAAATTTTTTCAAAAGTTTTTGCTCATTTTCTCGGCTCTATGAGCACGTAGCGCCTTGTGCTTAGGCTCATTTTAAAGCGCTTAATGTGCTGAACACGATAGTGCAAAAAAACCTGCAAAAAAAGAGCTCGGTACACCCAAACTAGAGCATCGACCATGTGCAAAAAATAAAAAAGTTCAAAATTTAGTTGCTCGGCTCCGTGAGCACCTACAAGGATGTGCTCAGGATATGTTGTACAGAAAAAAATTCTGTACAAGATAGTCCAACACCCGTTGCTCAAAATGAGCACATTCTTTTGCAATGGAGCACCGAAATGTTAACATGAAAAAAATTTTTTCAAAAGTTTTTGCTCATTTTCTCGGCTCTATGAGCACGTAGCGCCTTGTGCTTAGGCTCATTTTAAAGCGCTTAATGTGCTGAACACGATAGTGCAAAAAAACCTGCAAAAAAAGAGCTCGGTACACCCAAACTAGAGCATCGACCATGTGCAAAAAATAAAAAAGTTCAAAATTTAGTTGCTCGGCTCCGTGAGCACCTACAAGGTTGTGCTCAGGATATGTTGTACAGAAAAAAATTCTGTACAAGATAGTCCAACACCCGTTGCTCAAAATGAGCACATTCTTTTGCAATGGAGCACCGAAATGTTAACATGAAAAAAATTTTTTCAAAAGTTTTTGCTCATTTTCTCGGCTCTATGAGCACGTAGCGCCTTGTGCTTAGGCTCATTTTAAAGCGCTTAATGTGCTGAACACGATAGTGCAAAAAAACCTGCAAAAAAAGAGCTCGGTACACCCAAACTGGAGCATCGACCATGTGCAAAAAATAAAAAAGTTCAAAATTTAGTTGCTCGGCTCTGTGAGCACCTACAAGGTTGTGCTCAGGATATGTTGTACAGAAAAAAATTCTGTACAAGATAGTCCAACACCCGTTGCTCAAAATGAGCACATTCTTCTGCAATGGAGCACCGAAATGTTAACATGAAAAAAATTTTTTCAAAAGTTTTTGCTCATTTTCTCGGCTCTATGAGCACGTAGCGCCTTGTGCTTAGGCTCATTTTATAGCGCTTAATGTGCTGAACACGATAGTGCAAAAAAACCTGCAAAAAAAGAGCTCGGTACACCCAAACTGGAGCATCGACCATGTGCAAAAAATAAAAAAGTTCAAAATTTAGTTGCTCGGCTCTGTGAGCACCTACAAGGTTGTGCTCAGGATATGTTGTACAGAAAAAAATTCTGTACAAGATAGTCCAACACCCGTTGCTCAAAATGAGCACATTCTTTTGCAATGGAGCACCGAAATGTTAACATGAAAAAAATTTTTTCAAAAGTTTTTGCTCATTTTCTCGGCTCTATGAGCACGTAGCGCCTTGTGCTTAGGCTCATTTTAAAGCGCTTAATGTGCTGAACACGATAGTGCAAAAAAACCTGCAAAAAAAGAGCTCGGTACACCCAAACTGGAGCATCGACCATGTGCAAAAAATAAAAAAGTTCAAAATTTAGTTGCTCGGCTCCGTGAGCACCTACAAGGTTGTGCTCAGGATATGTTGTACAGAAAAAAATTCTGTACAAGATAGTCCAACACCCGTTGCTCAAAATGAGCACATTCTTTTGCAATGGAGCACCGAAATGTTAACATGAAAAAAATTTTTTCAAAAGTTTTTGCTCATTTTCTCGGCTCTATGAGCACGTAGCGCCTTGTGCTTAGGCTCATTTTAAAGCGCTTAATGTGCTGAACACGATAGTGCAAAAAAACCTGCAAAAAAAGAGCTCGGTACACCCAAACTAGAGCATCGACCATGTGCAAAAAATAAAAAAGTTCAAAATTTAGTTGCTCGGCTCCGTGAGCACCTACAAGGTTGTGCTCAGGATATGTTGTACAGAAAAAAATTCTGTACAAGATAGTCCAACACCCGTTGCTCAAAATGAGCACATTCTTTTGCAATGGAGCACCGAAATGTTAACATGAAAAAAATTTTTTCAAAAGTTTTTGCTCATTTTCTCGGCTCTATGAGCACGTAGCGCCTTGTGCTTAGGCTCATTTTAAAGCGCTTAATGTGCTGAACACGATAGTGCAAAAAAACCTGCAAAAAAAGAGCTCGGTACACCCAAACTGGAGCATCGACCATGTGCAAAAAATAAAAAAGTTCAAAATTTAGTTGCTCGGCTCTGTGAGCACCTACAAGGTTGTGCTCAGGATATGTTGTACAGAAAAAAATTCTGTACAAGATAGTCCAACACCCGTTGCTCAAAATGAGCACATTCTTTTGCAATGGAGCACCGAAATGTTAACATGAAAAAAATTTTTTCAAAAGTTTTTGCTCATTTTCTCGGCTCTATGAGCACGTAGCGCCTTGTGCTTAGGCTCATTTTAAAGCGCTTAATGTGCTGAACACGATAGTGCAAAAAAACCTGCAAAAAAAGAGCTCGGTACACCCAAACTGGAGCATCGACCATGTGCAAAAAATAAAAAAGTTCAAAATTTAGTTGCTCGGCGCCGTGAGCACCTACAAGGTTGTGCTCAGGATATGTTGTACAGAAAAAAATTCTGTACAAGATAGTCCAACACCCGTTGCTCAAAATGAGCACATTCTTCTGCAATGGAGCACCGAAATGTTAACATGAAAAAAATTTTTTCAAAAGTTTTTGCTCATTTTCTCGGCTCTATGAGCACGTAGCGCCTTGTGCTTAGGCTCATTTTATAGCGCTTAATGTGCTGAACACGATAGTGCAAAAAAACCTGCAAAAAAAGAGCTCGGTACACCCAAACTGGAGCATCGACCATGTGCAAAAAATAAAAAAGTTCAAAATTTAGTTGCTCGGCTCTGTGAGCACCTACAAGGTTGTGCTCAGGATATGTTGTACAGAAAAAAATTCTGTACAAGATAGTCCAACACCCGTTGCTCAAAATGAGCACATTCTTTTGCAATGGAGCACCGAAATGTTAACATGAAAAAAATTTTTTCAAAAGTTTTTGCTCATTTTCTCGGCTCTATGAGCACGTAGCGCCTTGTGCTTAGGCTCATTTTAAAGCGCTTAATGTGCTGAACACGATAGTGCAAAAAAACCTGCAAAAAAAGAGCTCGGTACACCCAAACTAGAGCATCGACCATGTGCAAAAAATAAAAAAGTTCAAAATTTAGTTGCTCGGCTCCGTGAGCACCTACAAGGTTGTGCTCAGGATATGTTGTACAGAAAAAAATTCTGTACAAGATAGTCCAACACCCGTTGCTCAAAATGAGCACATTCTTTTGCAATGGAGCACCGAAATGTTAACATGAAAAAAATTTTTTCAAAAGTTTTTGCTCATTTTCTCGGCTCTATGAGCACGTAGCGCCTTGTGCTTAGGCTCATTTTAAAGCGCTTAATGTGCTGAACACGATAGTGCAAAAAAACCTGCAAAAAAAGAGCTCGGTACACCCAAACTAGAGCATCGACCATGTGCAAAAAATAAAAAAGTTCAAAATTTAGTTGCTCGGCTCCGTGAGCACCTACAAGGTTGTGCTCAGGATATGTTGTACAGAAAAAAATTCTGTACAAGATAGTCCAACACCCGTTGCTCAAAATGAGCACATTCTTTTGCAATGGAGCACCGAAATGTTAACATGAAAAAAATTTTTTCAAAAGTTTTTGCTCATTTTCTCGGCTCTATGAGCACGTAGCGCCTTGTGCTTAGGCTCATTTTAAAGCGCTTAATGTGCTGAACACGATAGTGCAAAAAAACCTTCAAAAAAAGAGCTCGGTACACCCAAACTGGAGCATCGACCATGTGCAAAAAATAAAAAAGTTCAAAATTTAGTTGCTCGGCTCTGTGAGCACCTACAAGGTTGTGCTCAGGATATGTTGTACAGAAAAAAATTCTGTACAAGATAGTCCAACACCCGTTGCTCAAAATGAGCACATTCTTTTGCAATGGAGCACCGAAATGTTAACATGAAAAAAATTTTTTCAAAAGTTTTTGCTCATTTTCTCGGCTCTATGAGCACGTAGCGCCTTGTGCTTAGGCTCATTTTAAAGCGCTTAATGTGCTGAACACGATAGTGCAAAAAAACCTGCAAAAAAAGAGCTCGGTACACCCAAACTAGAGCATCGACCATGTGCAAAAAATAAAAAAGTTCAAAATTTAGTTGCTCGGCTCCGTGAGCACCTACAAGGTTGTGCTCAGGATATGTTGTACAGAAAAAAATTCTGTACAAGATAGTCCAACACCCGTTGCTCAAAATGAGCACATTCTTTTGCAATGGAGCACCGAAATGTTAACATGAAAAAAATTTTTTCAAAAGTTTTTGCTCATTTTCTCGGCTCTATGAGCACGTAGCGCCTTGTGCTTAGGCTCATTTTAAAGCGCTTAATGTGCTGAACACGATAGTGCAAAAAAACCTGCAAAAAAAGAGCTCGGTACACCCAAACTGGAGCATCGACCATGTGCAAAAAATAAAAAAGTTCAAAATTTAGTTGCTCGGCTCTGTGAGCACCTACAAGGTTGTGCTCAGGATATGTTGTACAGAAAAAAATTCTGTACAAGATAGTCCAACACCCGTTGCTCAAAATGAGCACATTCTTTTGCAATGGAGCACCGAAATGTTAACATGAAAAAAATTTTTTCAAAAGTTTTTGCTCATTTTCTCGGCTCTATGAGCACGTAGCGCCTTGTGCTTAGGCTCATTTTAAAGCGCTTAATGTGCTGAACACGATAGTGCAAAAAAACCTGCAAAAAAAGAGCTCGGTACACCCAAACTAGAGCATCGACCATGTGCAAAAAATAAAAAAGTTCAAAATTTAGTTGCTCGGCTCCGTGAGCACCTACAAGGTTGTGCTCAGGATATGTTGTACAGAAAAAAATTCTGTACAAGATAGTCCAACACCCGTTGCTCAAAATGAGCACATTCTTTTGCAATGGAGCACCGAAATGTTAACATGAAAAAAATTTTTTCAAAAGTTTTTGCTCATTTTCTCGGCTCTATGAGCACGTAGCGCCTTGTGCTTAGGCTCATTTTAAAGCGCTTAATGTGCTGAACACGATAGTGCAAAAAAACCTGCAAAAAAAGAGCTCGGTACACCCAAACTGGAGCATCGACCATGTGCAAAAAATAAAAAAGTTCAAAATTTAGTTGCTCGGCTCTGTGAGCACCTACAAGGTTGTGCTCAGGATATGTTGTACAGAAAAAAATTCTGTACAAGATAGTCCAACACCCGTTGCTCAAAATGAGCACATTCTTTTGCAATGGAGCACCGAAATGTTAACATGAAAAAAATTTTTTCAAAAGTTTTTGCTCATTTTCTCGGCTCTATGAGCACGTAGCGCCTTGTGCTTAGGCTCATTTTAAAGCGCTTAATGTGCTGAACACGATAGTGCAAAAAAACCTGCAAAAAAAGAGCTCGGTACACCCAAACTAGAGCATCGACCATGTGCAAAAAATAAAAAAGTTCAAAATTTAGTTGCTCGGCTCCGTGAGCACCTACAAGGTTGTGCTCAGGATATGTTGTACAGAAAAAAATTCTGTACAAGATAGTCCAACACCCGTTGCTCAAAATGAGCACATTCTTTTGCAATGGAGCACCGAAATGTTAACATGAAAAAAATTTTTTCAAAAGTTTTTGCTTATTTTCTCGGCTCTATGAGCACGTAGCGCCTTGTGCTTAGGCTCATTTTAAAGCGCTTAATGTGCTGAACACGATAGTGCAAAAAAAACCTGCAAAAAAAGAGCTCGGTACACCCAAACTGGAGCATCGACCATGTGCAAAAAATAAAAAAGTTCAAAATTTAGTTGCTCGGCTCCGTGAGCACCTACAAGGTTGTGCTCAGGATATGTTGTACAGAAAAAAATTCTGTACAAGATAGTCCAACACCCGTTGCTCAAAATGAGCACATTCTTCTGCAATGGAGCACCGAAATGTTAACATGAAAAAAATTTTTTCAAAAGTTTTTGCTCATTTTCTCGGCTCTATGAGCACGTAGCGCCTTGTGCTTAGGCTCATTTTAAAGCGCTTAATGTGCTGAACACGATAGTGCAAAAAAACCTGCAAAAAAAGAGCTCGGTACACCCAAACTGGAGCATCGACCATGTGCAAAAAATAAAAAAGTTCAAAATTTAGTTGCTCGGCTCTGTGAGCACCTACAAGGTTGTGCTCAGGATATGTTGTACAGAAAAAAATTCTGTACAAGATAGTCCAACACCCGTTGCTCAAAATGAGCACATTCTTTTGCAATGGAGCACCGAAATGTTAACATGAAAAAAATTTTTTCAAAAGTTTTTGCTCATTTTCTCGGCTCTATGAGCACGTAGCGCCTTGTGCTTAGGCTCATTTTAAAGCGCTTAATGTGCTGAACACGATAGTGCAAAAAAAACCTGCAAAAAAAGAGCTCGGTACACCCAAACTGGAGCATCGACCATGTGCAAAAAATAAAAAAGTTCAAAATTTAGTTGCTCGGCTCCGTGAGCACCTACAAGGTTGTGCTCAGGATATGTTGTACAGAAAAAAATTCTGTACAAGATAGTCCAACACCCGTTGCTCAAAATGAGCACATTCTTCTGCAATGGAGCACCGAAATGTTAACATGAAAAAAATTTTTTCAAAAGTTTTTGCTCATTTTCTCGGCTCTATGAGCACGTAGCGCCTTGTGCTTAGGCTCATTTTAAAGCGCTTAATGTGCTGAACACGATAGTGCAAAAAAACCTGCAAAAAAAGAGCTCGGTACACCCAAACTGGAGCATCGACCATGTGCAAAAAATAAAAAAGTTCAAAATTTAGTTGCTCGGCTCTGTGAGCACCTACAAGGTTGTGCTCAGGATATGTTGTACAGAAAAAAATTCTGTACAAGATAGTCCAACACCCGTTGCTCAAAATGAGCACATTCTTTTGCAATGGAGCACCGAAATGTTAACATGAAAAAAATTTTTTCAAAAGTTTTTGCTCATTTTCTCGGCTCTATGAGCACGTAGCGCCTTGTGCTTAGGCTCATTTTAAAGCGCTTAATGTGCTGAACACGATAGTGCAAAAAAACCTGCAAAAAAAGAGCTCGGTACACCCAAACTGGAGCATCGACCATGTGCAAAAAATAAAAAAGTTCAAAATTTAGTTGCTCGGCTCCGTGAGCACCTACAAGGTTGTGCTCAGGATATGTTGTACAGAAAAAAATTCTGTACAAGATAGTCCAACACCCGTTGCTCAAAATGAGCACATTCTTCTGCAATGGAGCACCGAAATGTTAACATGAAAAAAATTTTTTCAAAAGTTTTTGCTCATTTTCTCGGCTCTATGAGCACGTAGCGCCTTGTGCTTAGGCTCATTTTAAAGCGCTTAATGTGCTGAACACGATAGTGCAAAAAAACCTGCAAAAAAAGAGCTCGGTACACCCAAACTGGAGCATCGACCATGTGCAAAAAATAAAAAAGTTCAAAATTTAGTTGCTCGGCTCCGTGAGCACCTACAAGGTTGTGCTCAGGATATGTTGTACAGAAAAAAATTCTGTACAAGATAGTCCAACACCCGTTGCTCAAAATGAGCACATTCTTTTGCAATGGAGCACCGAAATGTTAACATGAAAAAAATTTTTTCAAAAGTTTTTGCTCATTTTCTCGGCTCTATGAGCACGTAGCGCCTTGTGCTTAGGCTCATTTTAAAGCGCTTAATGTGCTGAACACGATAGTGCAAAAAAACCTGCAAAAAAAGAGCTCGGTACACCCAAACTGGAGCATCGACCATGTGCAAAAAATAAAAAAGTTCAAAATTTAGTTGCTCGGCTCCGTGAGCACCTACAAGGTTGTGCTCAGGATATGTTGTACAGAAAAAAATTCTGTACAAGATAGTCCAACACCCGTTGCTCAAAATGAGCACATTCTTTTGCAATGGAGCACCGAAATGTTAACATGAAAAAAATTTTTTCAAAAGTTTTTGCTCATTTTCTCGGCTCTATGAGCACGTAGCGCCTTGTGCTTAGGCTCATTTTAAAGCGCTTAATGTGCTGAACACGATAGTGCAAAAAAACCTGCAAAAAAAGAGCTCGGTACACCCAAACTGGAGCATCGACCATGTGCAAAAAATAAAAAAGTTCAAAATTTAGTTGCTCGGCTCCGTGAGCACCTACAAGGTTGTGCTCAGGATATGTTGTACAGAAAAAAATTCTGTACAAGATAGTCCAACACCCGTTGCTCAAAATGAGCACATTCTTTTGCAATGGAGCACCGAAATGTTAACATGAAAAAAATTTTTTCAAAAGTTTTTGCTTATTTTCTCGGCTCTATGAGCACGTAGCGCCTTGTGCTTAGGCTCATTTTAAAGCGCTTAATGTGCTGAACACGATAGTGCAAAAAAACCTGCAAAAAAAGAGCTCGGTACACCCAAACTGGAGCATCGACCATGTGCAAAAAATAAAAAAGTTCAAAATTTAGTTGCTCGGCTCCGTGAGCACCTACAAGGTTGTGCTCAGGATATGTTGTACAGAAAAAAATTCTGTACAATATAGTCCAACACCCGTTGCTCAAAATGAGCACATTCTTTTGCAATGGAGCACCGAAATGTTAACATGAAAAAAATTTTTTCAAAAGTTTTTGCTTATTTTCTCGGCTCTATGAGCACGTAGCGCCTTGTGCTTAGGCTCATTTTAAAGCGCTTAATGTGCTGAACACGATAGTGCAAAAAAACCTGCAAAAAAAGAGCTCGGTACACCCAAACTGGAGCATCGACCATGTGCAAAAAATAAAAAAGTTCAAAATTTAGTTGCTCGGCTCCGTGAGCACCTACAAGGTTGTGCTCAGGATATGTTGTACAGAAAAAAATTCTGTACAAGATAGTCCAACACCCGTTGCTCAAAATGAGCACATTCTTTTGCAATGGAGCACCGAAATGTTAACATGAAAAAAATTTTTTCAAAAGTTTTTGCTTATTTTCTCGGCTCTATGAGCACGTAGCGCCTTGTGCTTAGGCTCATTTTAAAGCGCTTAATGTGCTGAACACGATAGTGCAAAAAAACCTGCAAAAAAAGAGCTCGGTACACCCAAACTGGAGCATCGACCATGTGCAAAAAATAAAAAAGTTCAAAATTTAGTTGCTCGGCTCCGTGAGCACCTACAAGGTTGTGCTCAGGATATGTTGTACAGAAAAAAATTCTGTACAAGATAGTCCAACACCCGTTGCTCAAAATGAGCACATTCTTCTGCAATGGAGCACCGAAATGTTAACATGAAAAAAATTTTTTCAAAAGTTTTTGCTTATTTTCTCGGCTCTATGAGCACGTAGCGCCTTGTGCTTAGGCTCATTTTAAAGCGCTTAATGTGCTGAACACGATAGTGCAAAAAAACCTGCAAAAAAAGAGCTCGGTACACCCAAACTGGAGCATCGACCATGTGCAAAAAATAAAAAAGTTCAAAATTTAGTTGCTCGGCTCCGTGAGCACCTACAAGGTTGTGCTCAGGATATGTTGTACAGAAAAAAATTCTGTACAAGATAGTCCAACACCCGTTGCTCAAAATGAGCACATTCTTCTGCAATGGAGCACCGAAATGTTAACATGAAAAAAATTTTTTCAAAAGTTTTTGCTTATTTTCTCGGCTCTATGAGCACGTAGCGCCTTGTGCTTAGGCTCATTTTAAAGCGCTTAATGTGCTGAACACGATAGTGCAAAAAAACCTGCAAAAAAAGAGCTCGGTACACCCAAACTGGAGCATCGACCATGTGCAAAAAATAAAAAAGTTCAAAATTTAGTTGCTCGGCTCCGTGAGCACCTACAAGGTTGTGCTCAGGATATGTTGTACAGAAAAAAATTCTGTACAAGATAGTCCAACACCCGTTGCTCAAAATGAGCACATTCTTTTGCAATGGAGCACCGAAATGTTAACATGAAAAAAATTTTTTCAAAAGTTTTTGCTCATTTTCTCGGCTCTATGAGCACGTAGCGCCTTGTGCTTAGGCTCATTTTAAAGCGCTTAATGTGCTGAACACGATAGTGCAAAAAAACCTGCAAAAAAAGAGCTCGGTACACCCAAACTGGAGCATCGACCATGTGCAAAAAATAAAAAAGTTCAAAATTTAGTTGCTCGGCTCCGTGAGCACCTACAAGGTTGTGCTCAGGATATGTTGTACAGAAAAAAATTCTGTACAAGATAGTCCAACACCCGTTGCTCAAAATGAGCACATTCTTTTGCAATGGAGCACCGAAATGTTAACATGAAAAAAATTTTTTCAAAAGTTTTTGCTTATTTTCTCGGCTCTATGAGCACGTAGCGCCTTGTGCTTAGGCTCATTTTAAAGCGCTTAATGTGCTGAACACGATAGTGCAAAAAAACCTGCAAAAAAAGAGCTCGGTACACCCAAACTGGAGCATCGACCATGTGCAAAAAATAAAAAAGTTCAAAATTTAGTTGCTCGGCTCCGTGAGCACCTACAAGGTTGTGCTCAGGATATGTTGTACAGAAAAAAATTCTGTACAAGATAGTCCAACACCCGTTGCTCAAAATGAGCACATTCTTCTGCAATGGAGCACCGAAATGTTAACATGAAAAAAATTTTTTCAAAAGTTTTTGCTTATTTTCTCGGCTCTATGAGCACGTAGCGCCTTGTGCTTAGGCTCATTTTAAAGCGCTTAATGTGCTGAACACGATAGTGCAAAAAAACCTGCAAAAAAAGAGCTCGGTACACCCAAACTGGAGCATCGACCATGTGCAAAAAATAAAAAAGTTCAAAATTTAGTTGCTCGGCTCCGTGAGCACCTACAAGGTTGTGCTCAGGATATGTTGTACAGAAAAAAATTCTGTACAAGATAGTCCAACACCCGTTGCTCAAAATGAGCACATTCTTCTGCAATGGAGCACCGAAATGTTAACATGAAAAAAATTTTTTCAAAAGTTTTTGCTTATTTTCTCGGCTCTATGAGCACGTAGCGCCTTGTGCTTAGGCTCATTTTAAAGCGCTTAATGTGCTGAACACGATAGTGCAAAAAAACCTGCAAAAAAAGAGCTCGGTACACCCAAACTGGAGCATCGACCATGTGCAAAAAATAAAAAAGTTCAAAATTTAGTTGCTCGGCTCCGTGAGCACCTACAAGGTTGTGCTCAGGATATGTTGTACAGAAAAAAATTCTGTACAAGATAGTCCAACACCCGTTGCTCAAAATGAGCACATTCTTTTGCAATGGAGCACCGAAATGTTAACATGAAAAAAATTTTTTCAAAAGTTTTTGCTCATTTTCTCGGCTCTATGAGCACGTAGCGCCTTGTGCTTAGGCTCATTTTAAAGCGCTTAATGTGCTGAACACGATAGTGCAAAAAAACCTGCAAAAAAAGAGCTCGGTACACCCAAACTGGAGCATCGACCATGTGCAAAAAATAAAAAAGTTCAAAATTTAGTTGCTCGGCTCCGTGAGCACCTACAAGGTTGTGCTCAGGATATGTTGTACAGAAAAAAATTCTGTACAAGATAGTCCAACACCCGTTGCTCAAAATGAGCACATTCTTCTGCAATGGAGCACCGAAATGTTAACATGAAAAAAATTTTTTCAAAAGTTTTTGCTCATTTTCTCGGCTCTATGAGCACGTAGCGCCTTGTGCTTAGGCTCATTTTAAAGCGCTTAATGTGCTGAACACGATAGTGCAAAAAAACCTGCAAAAAAAGAGCTCGGTACACCCAAACTGGAGCATCGACCATGTGCAAAAAATAAAAAAGTTCAAAATTTAGTTGCTCGGCTCCGTGAGCACCTACAAGGTTGTGCTCAGGATATGTTGTACAGAAAAAAATTCTGTACAAGATAGTCCAACACCCGTTGCTCAAAATGAGCACATTCTTTTGCAATGGAGCACCGAAATGTTAACATGAAAAAAATTTTTTCAAAAGTTTTTGCTTATTTTCTCGGCTCTATGAGCACGTAGCGCCTTGTGCTTAGGCTCATTTTAAAGCGCTTAATGTGCTGAACACGATAGTGCAAAAAAACCTGCAAAAAAAGAGCTCGGTACACCCAAACTGGAGCATCGACCATGTGCAAAAAATAAAAAAGTTCAAAATTTAGTTGCTCGGCTCCGTGAGCACCTACAAGGTTGTGCTCAGGATATGTTGTACAGAAAAAAATTCTGTACAAGATAGTCCAACACCCGTTGCTCAAAATGAGCACATTCTTCTGCAATGGAGCACCGAAATGTTAACATGAAAAAAATTTTTTCAAAAGTTTTTGCTCATTTTCTCGGCTCTATGAGCACGTAGCGCCTTGTGCTTAGGCTCATTTTAAAGCGCTTAATGTGCTGAACACGATAGTGCAAAAAAACCTGCAAAAAAAGAGCTCGGTACACCCAAACTGGAGCATCGACCATGTGCAAAAAATAAAAAAGTTCAAAATTTAGTTGCTCGGCTCCGTGAGCACCTACAAGGTTGTGCTCAGGATATGTTGTACAGAAAAAAATTCTGTACAAGATAGTCCAACACCCGTTGCTCAAAATGAGCACATTCTTTTGCAATGGAGCACCGAAATGTTAACATGAAAAAAATTTTTTCAAAAGTTTTTGCTTATTTTCTCGGCTCTATGAGCACGTAGCGCCTTGTGCTTAGGCTCATTTTAAAGCGCTTAATGTGCTGAACACGATAGTGCAAAAAAACCTGCAAAAAAAGAGCTCGGTACACCCAAACTGGAGCATCGACCATGTGCAAAAAATAAAAAAGTTCAAAATTTAGTTGCTCGGCTCCGTGAGCACCTACAAGGTTGTGCTCAGGATATGTTGTACAGAAAAAAATTCTGTACAAGATAGTCCAACACCCGTTGCTCAAAATGAGCACATTCTTCTGCAATGGAGCACCGAAATGTTAACATGAAAAAAATTTTTTCAAAAGTTTTTGCTCATTTTCTCGGCTCTATGAGCACGTAGCGCCTTGTGCTTAGGCTCATTTTAAAGCGCTTAATGTGCTGAACACGATAGTGCAAAAAAACCTGCAAAAAAAGAGCTCGGTACACCCAAACTGGAGCATCGACCATGTGCAAAAAATAAAAAAGTTCAAAATTTAGTTGCTCGGCTCCGTGAGCACCTACAAGGTTGTGCTCAGGATATGTTGTACAGAAAAAAATTCTGTACAAGATAGTCCAACACCCGTTGCTCAAAATGAGCACATTCTTCTGCAATGGAGCACCGAAATGTTAACATGAAAAAAATTTTTTCAAAAGTTTTTGCTCATTTTCTCGGCTCTATGAGCACGTAGCGCCTTGTGCTTAGGCTCATTTTAAAGCGCTTAATGTGCTGAACACGATAGTGCAAAAAAACCTGCAAAAAAAGAGCTCGGTACACCCAAACTGGAGCATCGACCATGTGCAAAAAATAAAAAAGTTCAAAATTTAGTTGCTCGGCTCCGTGAGCACCTACAAGGTTGTGCTCAGGATATGTTGTACAGAAAAAAATTCTGTACAAGATAGTCCAACACCCGTTGCTCAAAATGAGCACATTCTTTTGCAATGGAGCACCGAAATGTTAACATGAAAAAAATTTTTTCAAAAGTTTTTGCTTATTTTCTCGGCTCTATGAGCACGTAGCGCCTTGTGCTTAGGCTCATTTTAAAGCGCTTAATGTGCTGAACACGATAGTGCAAAAAAACCTGCAAAAAAAGAGCTCGGTACACCCAAACTGGAGCATCGACCATGTGCAAAAAATAAAAAAGTTCAAAATTTAGTTGCTCGGCTCCGTGAGCACCTACAAGGTTGTGCTCAGGATATGTTGTACAGAAAAAAATTCTGTACAAGATAGTCCAACACCCGTTGCTCAAAATGAGCACATTCTTCTGCAATGGAGCACCGAAATGTTAACATGAAAAAAATTTTTTCAAAAGTTTTTGCTCATTTTCTCGGCTCTATGAGCACGTAGCGCCTTGTGCTTAGGCTCATTTTAAAGCGCTTAATGTGCTGAACACGATAGTGCAAAAAAACCTGCAAAAAAAGAGCTCGGTACACCCAAACTGGAGCATCGACCATGTGCAAAAAATAAAAAAGTTCAAAATTTAGTTGCTCGGCTCCGTGAGCACCTACAAGGTTGTGCTCAGGATATGTTGTACAGAAAAAAATTCTGTACAAGATAGTCCAACACCCGTTGCTCAAAATGAGCACATTCTTCTGCAATGGAGCACCGAAATGTTAACATGAAAAAAATTTTTTCAAAAGTTTTTGCTCATTTTCTCGGCTCTATGAGCACGTAGCGCCTTGTGCTTAGGCTCATTTTAAAGCGCTTAATGTGCTGAACACGATAGTGCAAAAAAACCTGCAAAAAAAGAGCTCGGTACACCCAAACTGGAGCATCGACCATGTGCAAAAAATAAAAAAGTTCAAAATTTAGTTGCTCGGCTCCGTGAGCACCTACAAGGTTGTGCTCAGGATATGTTGTACAGAAAAAAATTCTGTACAAGATAGTCCAACACCCCTTGCTCAAAATGAGCACATTCTTCTGCAATGGAGCACCGAAATGTTAACATGAAAAAAATTTTTTCAAAAGTTTTTGCTTATTTTCTCGGCTCTATGAGCACGTAGCGCCTTGTGCTTAGGCTCATTTTAAAGCGCTTAATGTGCTGAACACGATAGTGCAAAAAAACCTGCAAAAAAAAAGCTCGGTACACCCAAACTGGAGCATCGACCATGTGCAAAAAATAAAAAAGTTCAAAATTTAGTTGCTCGGCTCCGTGAGCACCTACAAGGTTGTGCTCAGGATATGTTGTACAGAAAAAAATTCTGTACAAGATAGTCCAACACCCGTTGCTCAAAATGAGCACATTCTTCTGCAATGGAGCACCGAAATGTTAACATGAAAAAAATTTTTTCAAAAGTTTTTGCTCATTTTCTCGGCTCTATGAGCACGTAGCGCCTTGTGCTTAGGCTCATTTTAAAGCGCTTAATGTGCTGAACACGATAGTGCAAAAAAACCTGCAAAAAAAGAGCTCGGTACACCCAAACTAGAGCATCGACCATGTGCAAAAATAAAAAAGTTCAAAATTTAGTTGCTCGGCTCCGTGAGCACCTACAAGGTTGTGCTCAGGATATGTTGTACAGAAAAAAATTCTGTACAAGATAGTCCAACACCCGTTGCTCAAAATGAGCACATTCTTCTGCAATGGAGCACCGAAATGTTAACATGAAAAAAATTTTTTCAAAAGTTTTTGCTTATTTTCTCGGCTCTATGAGCACGTAGCGCCTTGTGCTTAGGCTCATTTTAAAGCGCTTAATGTGCTGAACACGATAGTGCAAAAAAACCTGCAAAAAAAGAGCTCGGTACACCCAAACTGGAGCATCGACCATGTGCAAAAAATAAAAAAGTTCAAAATTTAGTTGCTCGGCTCCGTGAGCACCTACAAGGTTGTGCTCAGGATATGTTGTACAGAAAAAAATTCTGTACAAGATAGTCCAACACCCGTTGCTCAAAATGAGCACATTCTTCTGCAATGGAGCACCGAAATGTTAACATGAAAAAAATTTTTTCAAAAGTTTTTGCTCATTTTCTCGGCTCTATGAGCACGTAGCGCCTTGTGCTTAGGCTCATTTTAAAGCGCTTAATGTGCTGAACACGATAGTGCAAAAAAACCTGCAAAAAAAGAGCTCGGTACACCCAAACTGGAGCATCGACCATGTGCAAAAAATAAAAAAGTTCAAAATTTAGTTGCTCGGCTCCGTGAGCACCTACAAGGTTGTGCTCAGGATATGTTGTACAGAAAAAAATTCTGTACAAGATAGTCCAACACCCGTTGCTCAAAATGAGCACATTCTTTTGCAATGGAGCACCGAAATGTTAACATGAAAAAAATTTTTTCAAAAGTTTTTGCTCATTTTCTCGGCTCTATGAGCACGTAGCGCCTTGTGCTTAGGCTCATTTTAAAGCGCTTAATGTGCTGAACACGATAGTGCAAAAAAACCTGCAAAAAAAGAGCTCGGTACACCCAAACTGGAGCATCGACCATGTGCAAAAAATAAAAAAGTTCAAAATTTAGTTGCTCGGCTCTGTGAGCACCTACAAGGTTGTGCTCAGGATATGTTGTACAGAAAAAAATTCTGTACAAGATAGTCCAACACCCGTTGCTCAAAATGAGCACATTCTTTTGCAATGGAGCACCGAAATGTTAACATGAAAAAAATTTTTTCAAAAGTTTTTGCTCATTTTCTCGGCTCTATGAGCACGTAGCGCCTTGTGCTTAGGCTCATTTTAAAGCGCTTAATGTGCTGAACACGATAGTGCAAAAAAACCTGCAAAAAAAGAGCTCGGTACACCCAAACTAGAGCATCGACCATGTGCAAAAAATAAAAAAGTTCAAAATTTAGTTGCTCGGCTCCGTGAGCACCTACAAGGTTGTGCTCAGGATATGTTGTACAGAAAAAAATTCTGTACAAGATAGTCCAACACCCGTTGCTCAAAATGAGCACATTCTTTTGCAATGGAGCACCGAAATGTTAACATGAAAAAAATTTTTTCAAAAGTTTTTGCTCATTTTCTCGGCTCTATGAGCACGTAGCGCCTTGTGCTTAGGCTCATTTTAAAGCGCTTAATGTGCTGAACACGATAGTGCAAAAAAACCTGCAAAAAAAGAGCTCGGTACACCCAAACTGGAGCATCGACCATGTGCAAAAAATAAAAAAGTTCAAAATTTAGTTGCTCGGCTCTGTGAGCACCTACAAGGTTGTGCTCAGGATATGTTGTACAGAAAAAAATTCTGTACAAGATAGTCCAACACCCGTTGCTCAAAATGAGCACATTCTTTTGCAATGGAGCACCGAAATGTTAACATGAAAAAAATTTTTTCAAAAGTTTTTGCTCATTTTCTCGGCTCTATGAGCACGTAGCGCCTTGTGCTTAGGCTCATTTTAAAGCGCTTAATGTGCTGAACACGATAGTGCAAAAAAACCTGCAAAAAAAGAGCTCGGTACACCCAAACTAGAGCATCGACCATGTGCAAAAAATAAAAAAGTTCAAAATTTAGTTGCTCGGCTCCGTGAGCACCTACAAGGTTGTGCTCAGGATATGTTGTACAGAAAAAAATTCTGTACAAGATAGTCCAACACCCGTTGCTCAAAATGAGCACATTCTTCTGCAATGGAGCACCGAAATGTTAACATGAAAAAAATTTTTTCAAAAGTTTTTGCTCATTTTCTCGGCTCTATGAGCACGTAGCGCCTTGTGCTTAGGCTCATTTTAAAGCGCTTAATGTGCTGAACACGATAGTGCAAAAAAACCTGCAAAAAAAGAGCTCGGTACACCCAAACTGGAGCATCGACCATGTGCAAAAAATAAAAAAGTTCAAAATTTAGTTGCTCGGCTCCGTGAGCACCTACAAGGTTGTGCTCAGGATATGTTGTACAGAAAAAAATTCTGTACAAGATAGTCCAACACCCGTTGCTCAAAATGAGCACATTCTTCTGCAATGGAGCACCGAAATGTTAACATGAAAAAAATTTTTTCAAAAGTTTTTGCTCATTTTCTCGGCTCTATGAGCACGTAGCGCCTTGTGCTTAGGCTCATTTTGAAGCGCTTAATTTGCTGAACACGATAGTGCAAAAAAACCTGCAAAAAAAGAGCTCGGTACACCCAAACTGGAGCATCGACCATGTGCAAAAAATAAAAAAGTTCAAAATTTAATTTCTCGGCTCTGTGAGCACCTACAAGGTTGTGCTTAGGATATGTTGTACAGAAAAAAATTCTGTACAAGATAGTCCAACACCCGTTGCTCAAAATGAGCACATTTTTCTGCAATGGAGCACCGAAATGTTAACATGAAAAAAATTTTTTCAAAAGTTTTTGCTCATTTTCTCGGCTCTATGAGCACGTAGCGCCTTGTGCTTAGGCTCATTTTGAAGCGCTTAATTTGCTGAACACGATAGTGCAAAAAAACTTGCAAAAAAAGAGCTCGGTACACCCAAACTGGAGCATCGATCATGTGCAAAAAATAAAAAAGTTCAAAATTTAATTTCTCGGCTCTGTGAGCACCTACAAGGTTGTGCTTAGGATATGTTGTACAGAAAAAAATTCTGTACAAGATAGTCCAACACCCGTTGCTCAAAATGAGCACATTTTTCTGCAATGGAGCACCGAAATGTTAACATGAAAAAAATTTTTTCAAAAGTTTTTGCTCATTTTCTCGGCTCTATGAGCACGTAGCGCCTTGTGCTTAGGCTCATTTTGAAGCGCTTAATTTGCTGAACACGATAGTGCAAAAAAACTTGCAAAAAAAGAGCTCGGTACACCCAAACTGGAGCATCGACCATGTGCAAAAAATAAAAAAGTTCAAAATTTAATTTCTCGGCTCTGTGAGCACCTACAAGGTTGTGCTTAGGATATGTTGTACAGAAAAAAATTCTGTACAAGATAGTCCAACACCCGTTGCTCAAAATGAGCACATTTTTCTGCAATGGAGCACCGAAATGTTAACATGAAAAAAATTTTTTCAAAAGTTTTTGCTCATTTTCTCGGCTCTATGAGCACGTAGCGCCTTGTGCTTAGGCTCATTTTAAAGCGCTTAATTTGCTGAACACGATAGTGCAAAAAAACCTGCGAAAAAAGAGCTCGGTACACCCAAACTGGAGCATCGACCATGTGAAAAAATAAAAAAGTTCAAAATTTAATTTCTCGGCTCTGTGAGCACCTACAAGGTTGTGCTTAGGATATGTTGTACAGAAAAAAATTCTGTACAAGATAGTCCAACACCCGTTGCTCAAAATGAGCACATTTTTCTGCAATGGAGCACCGAAATGTTAACATGAAAAAAATTTTTTCAAAAGTTTTTGCTCATTTTCTCGGCTCTATGAGCACGTAGCGCCTTGTGCTTAGGCTCATTTTAAAGCGCTTAATTTGCTGAACACGATAGTGCAAAAAAACCTGCAAAAAAAGAGCTCGGTACACCCAAACTGGAGCATCGACCATGTGCAAAAAATAAAAAAGTTCAAAATTTAATTTCTCGGCTCTGTGAGCACCTACAAGGTTGTGCTTAGGATATGTTGTACAGAAAAAAATTCTGTACAAGATAGTCCAACACCCGTTGCTCAAAATGAGCACATTTTTCTGCAATGGAGCACCGAAATGTTAACATGAAAAAAATTTTTTCAAAAGTTTTTGCTCATTTTCTCGGCTCTATGAGCACGTAGCGCCTTGTGCTTAGGCTCATTTCAAAGCGCTTAATTTGCTGAACACGATAGTGCAAAAAAACCTGCGAAAAAAGAGCTCGTACACCCAAACTGGAGCATCGACCATGTGCAAAAAATAAAAAAGTTCAAAATTTAATTTCTCGGCTCTGTGAGCACCTACAAGGTTGTGCTTAGGATATGTTGTACAGAAAAAAATTCTGTACAAGATAGTCCAACACCCGTTGCTCAAAATGAGCACATTTTTCTGCAATGGAGCACCGAAATGTTAACATGAAAAAAATTTTTTCAAAAGTTTTTGCTCATTTTCTCGGCTCTATGAGCACGTAGCGCCTTGTGCTTAGGCTCATTTTAAAGCGCTTAATTTGCTGAACACGATAGTGCAAAAAAACCTGCAAAAAAAGAGCTCGGTACACCCAAACTGGAGCATCGACCATGTGCAAAAAATAAAAAAGTTCAAAATTTAATTTCTCGGCTCTGTGAGCACCTACAAGGTTGTGCTTAGGATATGTTGTACAGAAAAAAATTCTGTACAAGATAGTCCAACACCCGTTGCTCAAAATGAGCACATTTTTCTGCAATGGAGCACCGAAATGTTAACATGAAAAAAATTTTTTCAAAAGTTTTTGCTCATTTTCTCGGCTCTATGAGCACGTAGCGCCTTGTGCTTAGGCTCATTTTGAAGCGCTTAATTTGCTGAACACGATAGTGCAAAAAAACTTGCAAAAAAAGAGCTCGGTACACCCAAACTGGAGCATCGACCATGTGCAAAAAATAAAAAAGTTCAAAATTTAATTTCTCGGCTCTGTGAGCACCTACAAGGTTGTGCTTAGGATATGTTGTACAGAAAAAAATTCTGTACAAGATAGTCCAACACCCGTTGCTCAAAATGAGCACATTTTTCTGCAATGGAGCACCGAAATGTTAACATGAAAAAAATTTTTTCAAAAGTTTTTGCTCATTTTCTCGGCTCTATGAGCACGTAGCGCCTTGTGCTTAGGCTCATTTTAAAGCGCTTAATTTGCTGAACACGATAGTGCAAAAAAACCTGCAAAAAAAGAGCTCGGTACACCCAAACTGGAGCATCGACCATGTGCAAAAAATAAAAAAGTTCAAAATTTAATTTCTCGGCTCTGTGAGCACCTACAAGGTTGTGCTTAGGATATGTTGTACAGAAAAAAATTCTGTACAAGATAGTCCAACACCCGTTGCTCAAAATGAGCACATTTTTCTGCAATGGAGCACCGAAATGTTAACATGAAAAAAATTTTTTCAAAAGTTTTTGCTCATTTTCTCGGCTCTATGAGCACGTAGCGCCTTGTGCTTAGGCTCATTTTGAAGCGCTTAATTTGCTGAACACGATAGTGCAAAAAAACTTGCAAAAAAAGAGCTCGGTACACCCAAACTGGAGCATCGACCATGTGCAAAAAATAAAAAAGTTCAAAATTTAATTTCTCGGCTCTGTGAGCACCTACAAGGTTGTGCTTAGGATATGTTGTACAGAAAAAAATTCTGTACAAGATAGTCCAACACCCGTTGCTCAAAATGAGCACATTTTTCTGCAATGGAGCACCGAAATGTTAACATGAAAAAAATTTTTTCAAAAGTTTTTGCTCATTTTCTCGGCTCTATGAGCACGTAGCGCCTTGTGCTTAGGCTCATTTTAAAGCGCTTAATTTGCTGAACACGATAGTGCAAAAAAACCTGCAAAAAAAGAGCTCGGTACACCCAAACTGGAGCATCGACCATGTGCAAAAAATAAAAAAGTTCAAAATTTAATTTCTCGGCTCTGTGAGCACCTACAAGGTTGTGCTTAGGATATGTTGTACAGAAAAAAATTCTGTACAAGATAGTCCAACACCCGTTGCTCAAAATGAGCACATTTTTCTGCAATGGAGCACCGAAATGTTAACATGAAAAAAATTTTTTCAAAAGTTTTTGCTCATTTTCTCGGCTCTATGAGCACGTAGCGCCTTGTGCTTAGGCTCATTTCAAAGCGCTTAATTTGCTGAACACGATAGTGCAAAAAAACCTGCGAAAAAAGAGCTCGGTACACCCAAACTGGAGCATCGACCATGTGCAAAAAATAAAAAAGTTCAAAATTTAATTTCTCGGCTCTGTGAGCACCTACAAGGTTGTGCTTAGGATATGTTGTACAGAAAAAAATTCTGTACAAGATAGTCCAACACCCGTTGCTCAAAATGAGCACATTTTTCTGCAATGGAGCACCGAAATGTTAACATGAAAAAAATTTTTTCAAAAGTTTTTGCTCATTTTCTCGGCTCTATGAGCACGTAGCGCCTTGTGCTTAGGCTCATTTTGAAGCGCTTAATTTGCTGAACACGATAGTGCAAAAAAACCTGCAAAAAAAGAGCTCGGTACACCCAAACTGGAGCATCGACCATGTGCAAAAAATAAAAAAGTTCAAAATTTAATTTCTCGGCTCTGTGAGCACCTACAAGGTTGTGCTTAGGATATGTTGTACAGAAAAAAATTCTGTACAAGATAGTCCAACACCCGTTGCTCAAAATGAGCACATTTTTCTGCAATGGAGCACCGAAATGTTAACATGAAAAAAATTTTTTCAAAAGTTTTTGCTCATTTTCTCGGCTCTATGAGCACGTAGCGCCTTGTGCTTAGGCTCATTTTGAAGCGCTTAATTTGCTGAACACGATAGGGCAAAAAAACTTGCAAAAAAAGAGCTCGGTACACCCAAACTGGAGCATCGACCATGTGCAAAAAATAAAAAAGTTCAAAATTTAATTTCTCGGCTCTGTGAGCACCTACAAGGTTGTGCTTAGGATATGTTGTACAGAAAAAAATTCTGTACAAGATAGTCCAACACCCGTTGCTCAAAATGAGCACATTTTTCTGCAATGGAGCACCGAAATGTTAACATGAAAAAAATTTTTTCAAAAGTTTTTGCTCATTTTCTCGGCTCTATGAGCACGTAGCGCCTTGTGCTTAGGCTCATTTTGAAGCGCTTAATTTGCTGAACACGATAGTGCAAAAAAACTTGCAAAAAAAGAGCTCGGTACACCCAAACTGGAGCATCGACCATGTGCAAAAAATAAAAAAGTTCAAAATTTAATTTCTCGGCTCTGTGAGCACCTACAAGGTTGTGCTTAGGATATGTTGTACAGAAAAAAATTCTGTACAAGATAGTCCAACACCCGTTGCTCAAAATGAGCACATTTTTCTGCAATGGAGCACCGAAATGTTAACATGAAAAAAATTTTTTCAAAAGTTTTTGCTCATTTTCTCGGCTCTATGAGCACGTAGCGCCTTGTGCTTAGGCTCATTTTGAAGCGCTTAATTTGCTGAACACGATAGTGCAAAAAAACTTGCAAAAAAAGAGCTCGGTACACCCAAACTGGAGCATCGACCATGTGCAAAAAATAAAAAAGTTCAAAATTTAATTTCTCGGCTCTGTGAGCACCTACAAGGTTGTGCTTAGGATATGTTGTACAGAAAAAAATTCTGTACAAGATAGTCCAACACCCGTTGCTCAAAATGAGCACATTTTTCTGCAATGGAGCACCGAAATGTTAACATGAAAAAAATTTTTTCAAAAGTTTTTGCTCATTTTCTCGGCTCTATGAGCACGTAGCGCCTTGTGCTTAGGCTCATTTTGAAGCGCTTAATTTGCTGAACACGATAGTGCAAAAAAACTTGCAAAAAAAGAGCTCGGTACACCCAAACTGGAGCATCGACCATGTGCAAAAAATAAAAAAGTTCAAAATTTAATTTCTCGGCTCTGTGAGCACCTACAAGGTTGTGCTTAGGATATGTTGTACAGAAAAAAATTCTGTACAAGATAGTCCAACACCCGTTGCTCAAAATGAGCACATTTTTCTGCAATGGAGCACCGAAATGTTAACATGAAAAAAATTTTTTCAAAAGTTTTTGCTCATTTTCTCGGCTCTATGAGCACGTAGCGCCTTGTGCTTAGGCTCATTTTGAAGCGCTTAATTTGCTGAACACGATAGTGCAAAAAAACTTGCAAAAAAAGAGCTCGGTACATCCAAACTGGAGCATCGACCATGTGCAAAAAATAAAAAAGTTCAAAATTTAATTTCTCGGCTCTGTGAGCACCTACAAGGTTGTGCTTAGGATATGTTGTACAGAAAAAAATTCTGTACAAGATAGTCCAACACCCGTTGCTCAAAATGAGCACATTTTTCTGCAATGGAGCACCGAAATGTTAACATGAAAAAAATTTTTTCAAAAGTTTTTGCTCATTTTCTCGGCTCTATGAGCACGTAGCGCCTTGTGCTTAGGCTCATTTTGAAGCGCTTAATTTGCTGAACACGATAGTGCAAAAAAACCTGCAAAAAAGAGCTCGGTACACCCAAACTGGAGCATCGACCATGTGCAAAAAATAAAAAAGTTCAAAATTTAATTTCTCGGCTCTGTGAGCACCTACAAGGTTGTGCTTAGGATATGTTGTACAGAAAAAAATTCTGTACAAGATAGTCCAACACCCGTTGCTCAAAATGAGCACATTTTTCTGCAATGGAGCACCGAAATGTTAACATGAAAAAAATTTTTTCAAAAGTTTTTGCTCATTTTCTCGGCTCTATGAGCACGTAGCGCCTTGTGCTTAGGCTCATTTTAAAGCGCTTAATTTGCTGAACACGATAGTGCAAAAAAACCTGCGAAAAAAGAGCTCGGTACACCCAAACTGGAGCATCGACCATGTGAAAAAATAAAAAAGTTCAAAATTTAATTTCTCGGCTCTGTGAGCACCTACAAGGTTGTGCTTAGGATATGTTGTACAGAAAAAAATTCTGTACAAGATAGTCCAACACCCGTTGCTCAAAATGAGCACATTTTTCTGCAATGGAGCACCGAAATGTTAACATGAAAAAAATTTTTTCAAAAGTTTTTGCTCATTTTCTCGGCTCTATGAGCACGTAGCGCCTTGTGCTTAGGCTCATTTTGAAGCGCTTAATTTGCTGAACACGATAGTGCAAAAAAACCTGCAAAAAAAGAGCTCGGTACACCCAAACTGGAGCATCGACCATGTGCAAAAAATAAAAAAGTTCAAAATTTAATTTCTCGGCTCTGTGAGCACCTACAAGGTTGTGCTTAGGATATGTTGTACAGAAAAAAATTCTGTACAAGATAGTCCAACACCCGTTGCTCAAAATGAGCACATTTTTCTGCAATGGAGCACCGAAATGTTAACATGAAAAAAATTTTTTCAAAAGTTTTTGCTCATTTTCTCGGCTCTATGAGCACGTAGCGCCTTGTGCTTAGGCTCATTTCAAAGCGCTTAATTTGCTGAACACGATAGTGCAAAAAAACCTGCGAAAAAAGAGCTCGGTACACCCAAACTGGAGCATCGACCATGTGCAAAAAATAAAAAAGTTCAAAATTTAATTTCTCGGCTCTGTGAGCACCTACAAGGTTGTGCTTAGGATATGTTGTACAGAAAAAAATTCTGTACAAGATAGTCCAACACCCGTTGCTCAAAATTAGCACATTTTTCTGCAATGGAGTACCGAAATGTTAACATGAAAAAAATTTTTTCAAAAGTTTTTGCTCATTTTCTCGGCTCTATGAGCACGAAGCGCCTTGTGCTTAGGCTCATTTTAAAGCGCTTAATTTGCTGAACACGATAGTGCAAAAAAACCTGCGAAAAAAGAGCTCGGTACACCCAAACTGGAGCATCGACCATGTGCAAAAAATAAAAAAGTTCAAAATTTAATTTCTCGGCTCTGTGAGCACCTACAAGGTTGTGCTTAGGATATGTTGTACAGAAAAAAAATTCTGTACAAGATAGTCCAACACCAGTTGCTCAAAATGAGCACATTTTTCTGCAATGGAGCACCGAAATGTTAACATGAAAAAAATTTTTTCAAAAGTTTTTGCTCATTTTCTCGGCTCTATGAGCACGTAGCGCCTTGTGCTTAGGCTCATTTTAAAGCGCTTAATTTGCTGAACACGATAGTGCAAAAAAACCTGCGAAAAAAGAGCTCGGTACACCCAAACTGGAGCATCGACCATGTGCAAAAAATAAAAAAGTTCAAAATTTAATTTCTCGGCTCTGTGAGCACCTACAAGGTTGTGCTTAGGATATGTTGTACAGAAAAAAATTCTGTACAAGTGAGTCCAACACCCGTTGCTCAAAATAAGCACATTTTTCTGCAATGGAGCACCGAAATGTTAACATGAAAAAAATTTTTTCAAAAGTTTTTGCTCATTTTCTCGGCTCTATGAGCACGTAGCGCCTTGTGCTTAGGCTCATTTTAAAGCGCTTAATTTGCTGAACACTATATTGCAAAAAAACCTGCGAAAAAAGAGCTCGGTACACCCAAACTGGAGCATCGACCATGTGCAAAAAATAAAAAAGTTCAAAATTTAATTTCTCGGCTCTGTGAGCACCTACAAGGTTGTGCTTAGGATATGTTGTACAGAAAAAAATTCTGTACAAGATAGTCCAACACCCGTTGCTCAAAATGAGCACATTTTTCTGCAATGGAGCACCGAAATGTTAACATGAAAAAAATTTTTTCAAAAGTTTTTGCTCATTTTCTCGGCTCTATGAGCACGTAGCGCCTTGTGCTTAGGCTCATTTTAAAGCGCTTAAATTGCTGAACACGATAGTGCAAAAAAACCTGCGAAAAAAAAGCTCGGTACACCCAAACTGGAGCATCGACCATGTGCAAAAAATAAAAAAGTTCAAAATTTAATTTCTCGGCTCTTTGAGCACCTACAAGGTTGTGCTTAGGATATGTTGTACAGAAAAAAATTCTGTACAAGATAGTCCAACACCCGTTGCTCAAAATGAGCACATTTTTCTGCAATGGAGCACCGAAATGTTAACATGAAAAAAATTTTTTCAAAAGTTTTTGCTCATTTTCTCGGCTCTATGAGCACGTAGCGCCTTGTGCTTAGGCTCATTTTAAAGCGCTTAATTTGCTGAACACGATAGTGCAAAAAAACCTGCGAAAAAAAAGCTCGGTACACCCAAACTGGAGCATCGACCATGTGCAAAAAATAAAAAAGTTCAAAATTTAATTTCTCGGCTCTTTGAGCACCTACAAGGTTGTGCTTAGGATATGTTGTACAGAAAAAAATTCTGTACAAGATAGTCCTACACCCGTTGCTCAAAATGAGCACATTTTTCTGCAATGGAGCACCGAAATGTTAACATGAAAAAAATTTTTTCAAAAGTTTTTGCTCATTTTCTCGGCTCTATGAGCACGTAGCGCCTTGTGCTTAGGCTCATTTTAAAGCGCTTAATTTGCTGAACACGATAGTGCAAAAAAACCTGCAAAAAAAGAGCTCGGTACACCCAAACTGGAGCATCGACCATGTGCAAAAAATAAAAAAGTTCAAAATTTAATTTCTCGGCTCTGTGAGCACCTACAAGGTTGTGCTTAGGATATGTTGTACAGAAAAAAATTCTGTACAAGATAGTCCAACACCCGTTGCTCAAAATGAGCACATTTTTCTGCAATGGAGCACCGAAATGTTAACATGAAAAAAATTTTTTCAAAAGTTTTTGCTCATTTTCTCGGCTCTATGAGCACGTAGCGCCTTGTGCTTAGGCTCATTTTGAAGCGCTTAATTTGCTGAACACGATAGTGCAAAAAAACCTGCAAAAAAAGAGCTCTGTACACCCAAACTGGAGCATCGACCATGTGCAAAAAATAAAAAAGTTCAAAATTTAATTTCTCGGCTCTGTGAGCACCTACAAGGTTGTGCTTAGGATATGTTGTACAGAAAAAAATTCTGTACAAGATAGTCCAACACCCGTTGCTCAAAATGAGCACATTTTTCTGCAATGGAGCACCGAAATGTTAACATGAAAAAAATTTTTTCAAAAGTTTTTGCTCATTTTCTCGGCTCTATGAGCACGTAGCGCCTTGTGCTTAGGCTCATTTTGAAGCGCTTAATTTGCTGAACACGACAGTGCAAAAAAACCTGCAAAAAAAGAGCTCGGTACACCCAAACTGGAGCATCGACCATGTGCAAAAAATAAAAAAGTTCAAAATTTAATTTCTCGGCTCTGTGAGCACCTACAAGGTTGTGCTTAGGATATGTTGTACAGAAAAAAATTCTGTACAAGATAGTCCAACACCCGTTGCTCAAAATGAGCACATTTTTCTGCAATGGAGCACCGAAATGTTAACATGAAAAAAATTTTTTCAAAAGTTTTTGCTCATTTTCTCGGCTCTATGAGCACGTAGCGCCTTGTGCTTAGGCTCATTTTAAAGCGCTTAATTTGCTGAACACGATAGTGCAAAAAAACCTGCGAAAAAAAAGCTCGGTACACCCAAACTGGAGCATCGACCATGTGCAAAAAATAAAAAAGTTCAAAATTTAATTTCTCGGCTCTGTGAGCACCTACAAGGTTGTGCTTAGGATATGTTGTACAGAAAAAAATTCTGTACAAGATAGTCCAACACCCGTTGCTCAAAATGAGCACATTTTTCTGCAATGGAGCACCGAAATGTTAACATGAAAAAAATTTTTTCAAAAGTTTTTGCTCATTTTCTCGGCTCTATGAGCACGTAGCGCCTTGTGCTTAGGCTCATTTTAAAGCGCTTAACTTGCTGAACACGATAGTGCAAAAAAACCTGCGAAAAAAAAGCTCGGTACACCCAAACTGGAGCATCGACCATGTGCAAAAAATAAAAAAGTTCAAAATTTAATTTCTCGGCTCTGTGAGCACCTACAAGGTTGTGCTTAGGATATGTTGTACAGAAAAAAATTCTGTACAAGATAGTCCAACACCCGTTGCTCAAAATGAGCACATTTTTCTGCAATGGAGCACCGAAATGTTAACATGAAAAAAATTTTTTCAAAAGTTTTTGCTCATTTTCTCGGCTCTATGAGCACGAAGCGCCTTGTGCTTAGGCTCATTTTAAAGCGCTTAATTTGCTGAACACGATATTGCAAAAAAACCTGCAAAAAAAGAGCTCGGTACACCCAAACTGGAGCATCGACCATGTGCAAAAAATAAAAAAGTTCAAAATTTAATTTCTCGGCTCTGTGAGCACCTACAAGGTTGTGCTTAGGATATGTTGTACAGAAAAAAATTCTGTACAAGATAGTCCAACACCCGTTGCTCAAAATGAGCACATTTTTCTGCAATGGAGCACCGAAATGTTAACATGAAAAAAATTTTTTCAAAAGTTTTTGCTCATTTTCTCGGCTCTATGAGCACGAAGCGCCTTGTGCTTAGGCTCATTTTAAAGCGCTTAATTTGCTGAACACGATAGTGCAAAAAAACCTGCGAAAAAAGAGCTCGGTACACCCAAACTGGAGCATCGACCATGTGCAAAAAATAAAAAAGTTCAAAATTTAATTTCTCGGCTCTGTGAGCACCTACAAGGTTGTGCTTCGGATATGTTGTACAGAAAAAAATTCTGTACAAGATAGTCCAACACCCGTTGCTCAAAATGAGCCCATTTTTTGCAATGGAGCACCGAAATGTTAACATGAAAAAAATTTTTTCAAAAGTTTTTGCTCATTTTCTCGGCTCTATGAGCACGTAGCGCCTTGTGCTTAGGCTCATTTTAAAGCGCTTAATTTGCTGAACACGATAGTGCAAAAAAACCTGCGAAAAAAGAGCTCGGTACACCCAAACTGGAGCATCGACCATGTGCAAAAAATAAAAAAGTTCAAAATTTAATTTCTCGGCTCTGTGAGCACCTACAAGGTTGTGCTTAGGATATGTTGTACAGAAAAAAATTCTGTACAAGATAGTCCAACACCCGTTGCTCAAAATGAGCACATTTTTCTGCAATGGAGCACCGAAATGTTAACATGAAAAAAATTTTTTCAAAAGTTTTTGCTCATTTTCTCGGCTCTATGAGCACGTAGCGCCTTGTGCTTAGGCTCATTTTGAAGCGCTTAATTTGCTGAACACGATAGTGCAAAAAAACCTGCAAAAAAAGGGCTCGGTACACCCAAACTGGAGCATCGACCATGTGCAAAAAATAAAAAAGTTCAAAATTTAATTTCTCGGCTCTGTGAGCACCTACAAGGTTGTGCTTAGGATATGTTGTACAGAAAAAAATTCTGTACAAGATAGTCCAACACCCGTTGCTCAAAATGAGCACATTTTTCTGCAATGGAGCACCGAAATGTTAACATGAAAAAAATTTTTTCAAAAGTTTTTGCTCATTTTCTCGGCTCTATGAGCACGTAGCGCCTTGTGCTTAGGCTCATTTTAAAGCGCTTAATTTGCTGAACACGATAGTGCAAAAAAACCTGCGAAAAAAGAGCTCGGTACACCCAAACTGGAGCATCGACCATGTGCAAAAAATAAAAAAGTTCAAAATTTAATTTCTCGGCTCTGTGAGCACCTACAAGGTTGTGCTTAGGATATGTTGTACAGAAAAAAATTCTGTACAAGATAGTCCAACACTTGTTGCTCAAAATGAGCACATTTTTCTGCAATGGAGCACCGAAATGTTAACATGAAAAAAATTTTTTCAAAAGTTTTTGCTCATTTTCTCGGCTCTATGAGCACGTAGCGCCTTGTGCTTAGGCTCATTTTGAAGCGCTTAATTTGCTGAACACGATAGTGCAAAAAAACCTGCAAAAAAAGGGCTCGGTACACCCAAACTGGAGCATCGACCATGTGCAAAAAATAAAAAAGTTCAAAATTTAATTTCTCGGCTCTGTGAGCACCTACAAGGTTGTGCTTAGGATATGTTGTACAGAAAAAAATTCTGTACAAGATAGTCCAACACCCGTTGCTCAAAATGAGCACATTTTTCTGCAATGGAGCACCGAAATGTTAACATGAAAAAAATTTTTTCAAAAGTTTTTGCTCATTTTCTCGGCTCTATGAGCACGTAGCGCCTTGTGCTTAGGCTCATTTTGAAGCGCTTAATTTGCTGAACACGATAGTGCAAAAAAACCTGCAAAAAAGAGCTCGGTACACCCAAACTGGAGCATCGACCATGTGCAAAAAATAAAAAAGTTCAAAATTTAATTTCTCGGCTCTGTGAGCACCTACAAGGTTGTGCTTAGGATATGTTGTACAGAAAAAAATTCTGTACAAGATAGTCCAACACCCGTTGCTCAAAATGAGCACATTTTTCTGCAATGGAGCACCGAAATGTTAACATGAAAAAAATTTTTTCAAAAGTTTTTGCTCATTTTCTCGGCTCTATGAGCACGTAGCGCCTTGTGCTTAGGCTCATTTCAAAGCGCTTAATTTGCTGAACACGATAGTGCAAAAAAACCTGCGAAAAAAGAGCTCGGTACACCCAAACTGGAGCATCGACCATGTGCAAAAAATAAAAAAGTTCAAAATTTAATTTCTCGGCTCTGTGAGCACCTACAAGGTTGTGCTTAGGATATGTTGTACAGAAAAAAATTCTGTACAAGATAGTCCAACACCCGTTGCTCAAAATGAGCACATTTTTCTGCAATGGAGCACCGAAATGTTAACATGAAAAAAATTTTTTCAAAAGTTTTTGCTCATTTTCTCGGCTCTATGAGCACGTAGCGCCTTGTGCTTAGGCTCATTTTGAAGCGCTTAATTTGCTGAACACGATAGTGCAAAAAAACCTGCAAAAAAAGAGCTCGGTACACCCAAACTGGAGCATCGACCATGTGCAAAAAATAAAAAAGTTCAAAATTTAATTTCTCGGCTCTGTGAGCACCTACAAGGTTGTGCTTAGGATATGTTGTACAGAAAAAAATTCTGTACAAGATAGTCCAACACCCGTTGCTCAAAATGAGCACATTTTTCTGCAATGGAGCACCGAAATGTTAACATGAAAAAAATTTTTTCAAAAGTTTTTGCTCATTTTCTCGGCTCTATGAGCACGTAGCGCCTTGTGCTTAGGCTCATTTTGAAGCGCTTAATTTGCTGAACACGATAGTGCAAAAAAACTTGCAAAAAAAGAGCTCGGTACACCCAAACTGGAGCATCGACCATGTGCAAAAAATAAAAAAGTTCAAAATTTAATTTCTCGGCTCTGTGAGCACCTACAAGGTTGTGCTTAGGATATGTTGTACAGAAAAAAATTCTGTACAAGATAGTCCAACACCCGTTGCTCAAAATGAGCACATTTTTCTGCAATGGAGCACCGAAATGTTAACATGAAAAAAATTTTTTCAAAAGTTTTTGCTCATTTTCTCGGCTCTATGAGCACGTAGCGCCTTGTGCTTAGGCTCATTTTGAAGCGCTTAATTTGCTGAACACGATAGTGCAAAAAAACTTGCAAAAAAAGAGCTCGGTACACCCAAACTGGAGCATCGACCATGTGCAAAAAATAAAAAAGTTCAAAATTTAATTTCTCGGCTCTGTGAGCACCTACAAGGTTGTGCTTAGGATATGTTGTACAGAAAAAAATTCTGTACAAGATAGTCCAACACCCGTTGCTCAAAATGAGCACATTTTTCTGCAATGGAGCACCGAAATGTTAACATGAAAAAAATTTTTTCAAAAGTTTTTGCTCATTTTCTCGGCTCTATGAGCACGTAGCGCCTTGTGCTTAGGCTCATTTTGAAGCGCTTAATTTGCTGAACACGATAGTGCAAAAAAACTTGCAAAAAAAGAGCTCGGTACACCCAAACTGGAGCATCGACCATGTGCAAAAAATAAAAAAGTTCAAAATTTAATTTCTCGGCTCTGTGAGCACCTACAAGGTTGTGCTTAGGATATGTTGTACAGAAAAAAATTCTGTACAAGATAGTCCAACACCCGTTGCTCAAAATGAGCACATTTTTCTGCAATGGAGCACCGAAATGTTAACATGAAAAAAATTTTTTCAAAAGTTTTTGCTCATTTTCTCGGCTCTATGAGCACGTAGCGCCTTGTGCTTAGGCTCATTTTGAAGCGCTTAATTTGCTGAACACGATAGTGCAAAAAAACTTGCAAAAAAAGAGCTCGGTACACCCAAACTGGAGCATCGACCATGTGCAAAAAATAAAAAAGTTCAAAATTTAATTTCTCGGCTCTGTGAGCACCTACAAGGTTGTGCTTAGGATATGTTGTACAGAAAAAAATTCTGTACAAGATAGTCCAACACCCGTTGCTCAAAATGAGCACATTTTTCTGCAATGGAGCACCGAAATGTTAACATGAAAAAAATTTTTTCAAAAGTTTTTGCTCATTTTCTCGGCTCTATGAGCACGTAGCGCCTTGTGCTTAGGCTCATTTTAAAGCGCTTAATTTGCTGAACACGATAGTGCAAAAAAACCTGCAAAAAAAGAGCTCGGTACACCCAAACTGGAGCATCGACCATGTGCAAAAAATAAAAAAGTTCAAAATTTAATTTCTCGGCTCTGTGAGCACCTACAAGGTTGTGCTTAGGATATGTTGTACAGAAAAAAATTCTGTACAAGATAGTCCAACACCCGTTGCTCAAAATGAGCACATTTTTCTGCAATGGAGCACCGAAATGTTAACATGAAAAAAATTTTTTCAAAAGTTTTTGCTCATTTTCTCGGCTCTATGAGCACGTAGCGCCTTGTGCTTAGGCTCATTTCAAAGCGCTTAATTTGCTGAACACGATAGTGCAAAAAAACCTGCGAAAAAAGAGCTCGGTACACCCAAACTGGAGCATCGACCATGTGCAAAAAATAAAAAAGTTCAAAATTTAATTTCTCGGCTCTGTGAGCACCTACAAGGTTGTGCTTAGGATATGTTGTACAGAAAAAAATTCTGTACAAGATAGTCCAACACCCGTTGCTCAAAATGAGCACATTTTTCTGCAATGGAGCACCGAAATGTTAACATGAAAAAAATTTTTTCAAAAGTTTTTGCTCATTTTCTCGGCTCTATGAGCACGTAGCGCCTTGTGCTTAGGCTCATTTTGAAGCGCTTAATTTGCTGAACACGATAGTGCAAAAAAACCTGCAAAAAAAGAGCTCGGTACACCCAAACTGGAGCATCGACCATGTGCAAAAAATAAAAAAGTTCAAAATTTAATTTCTCGGCTCTGTGAGCACCTACAAGGTTGTGCTTAGGATATGTTGTACAGAAAAAAATTCTGTACAAGATAGTCCAACACCCGTTGCTCAAAATGAGCACATTTTTCTGCAATGGAGCACCGAAATGTTAACATGAAAAAAATTTTTTCAAAAGTTTTTGCTCATTTTCTCGGCTCTATGAGCACGTAGCGCCTTGTGCTTAGGCTCATTTTGAAGCGCTTAATTTGCTGAACACGATAGTGCAAAAAAACTTGCAAAAAAAGAGCTCGGTACACCCAAACTGGAGCATCGACCATGTGCAAAAAATAAAAAAGTTCAAAATTTAATTTCTCGGCTCTGTGAGCACCTACAAGGTTGTGCTTAGGATATGTTGTACAGAAAAAAATTCTGTACAAGATAGTCCAACACCCGTTGCTCAAAATGAGCACATTTTTCTGCAATGGAGCACCGAAATGTTAACATGAAAAAAATTTTTTCAAAAGTTTTTGCTCATTTTCTCGGCTCTATGAGCACGTAGCGCCTTGTGCTTAGGCTCATTTTGAAGCGCTTAATTTGCTGAACACGATAGTGCAAAAAAACTTGCAAAAAAAGAGCTCGGTACACCCAAACTGGAGCATCGACCATGTGCAAAAAATAAAAAAGTTCAAAATTTAATTTCTCGGCTCTGTGAGCACCTACAAGGTTGTGCTTAGGATATGTTGTACAGAAAAAAATTCTGTACAAGATAGTCCAACACCCGTTGCTCAAAATGAGCACATTTTTCTGCAATGGAGCACCGAAATGTTAACATGAAAAAAATTTTTTCAAAAGTTTTTGCTCATTTTCTCGGCTCTATGAGCACGTAGCGCCTTGTGCTTAGGCTCATTTTGAAGCGCTTAATTTGCTGAACACGATAGTGCAAAAAAACTTGCAAAAAAAGAGCTCGGTACACCCAAACTGGAGCATCGACCATGTGCAAAAAATAAAAAAGTTCAAAATTTAATTTCTCGGCTCTGTGAGCACCTACAAGGTTGTGCTTAGGATATGTTGTACAGAAAAAAATTCTGTACAAGATAGTCCAACACCCGTTGCTCAAAATGAGCACATTTTTCTGCAATGGAGCACCGAAATGTTAACATGAAAAAAATTTTTTCAAAAGTTTTTGCTCATTTTCTCGGCTCTATGAGCACGTAGCGCCTTGTGCTTAGGCTCATTTTGAAGCGCTTAATTTGCTGAACACGATAGTGCAAAAAAACTTGCAAAAAAAGAGCTCGGTACACCCAAACTGGAGCATCGACCATGTGCAAAAAATAAAAAAGTTCAAAATTTAATTTCTCGGCTCTGTGAGCACCTACAAGGTTGTGCTTAGGATATGTTGTACAGAAAAAAATTCTGTACAAGATAGTCCAACACCCGTTGCTCAAAATGAGCACATTTTTCTGCAATGGAGCACCGAAATGTTAACATGAAAAAAATTTTTTCAAAAGTTTTTGCTCATTTTCTCGGCTCTATGAGCACGTAGCGCCTTGTGCTTAGGCTCATTTTGAAGCGCTTAATTTGCTGAACACGATAGTGCAAAAAAACTTGCAAAAAAAGAGCTCGGTACACCCAAACTGGAGCATCGACCATGTGCAAAAAATAAAAAAGTTCAAAATTTAATTTCTCGGCTCTGTGAGCACCTACAAGGTTGTGCTTAGGATATGTTGTACAGAAAAAAATTCTGTACAAGATAGTCCAACACCCGTTGCTCAAAATGAGCACATTTTTCTGCAATGGAGCACCGAAATGTTAACATGAAAAAAATTTTTTCAAAAGTTTTTGCTCATTTTCTCGGCTCTATGAGCACGTAGCGCCTTGTGCTTAGGCTCATTTTGAAGCGCTTAATTTGCTGAACACGATAGTGCAAAAAAACTTGCAAAAAAAGAGCTCGGTACACCCAAACTGGAGCATCGACCATGTGCAAAAAATAAAAAAGTTCAAAATTTAATTTCTCGGCTCTGTGAGCACCTACAAGGTTGTGCTTAGGATATGTTGTACAGAAAAAAATTCTGTACAAGATAGTCCAACACCCGTTGCTCAAAATGAGCACATTTTTCTGCAATGGAGCACCGAAATGTTAACATGAAAAAAATTTTTTCAAAAGTTTTTGCTCATTTTCTCGGCTCTATGAGCACGTAGCGCCTTGTGCTTAGGCTCATTTTGAAGCGCTTAATTTGCTGAACACGATAGTGCAAAAAAACTTGCAAAAAAAGAGCTCGGTACATCCAAACTGGAGCATCGACCATGTGCAAAAAATAAAAAAGTTCAAAATTTAATTTCTCGGCTCTGTGAGCACCTACAAGGTTGTGCTTAGGATATGTTGTACAGAAAAAAATTCTGTACAAGATAGTCCAACACCCGTTGCTCAAAATGAGCACATTTTTCTGCAATGGAGCACCGAAATGTTAACATGAAAAAAATTTTTTCAAAAGTTTTTGCTCATTTTCTCGGCTCTATGAGCACGTAGCGCCTTGTGCTTAGGCTCATTTTGAAGCGCTTAATTTGCTGAACACGATAGTGCAAAAAAACCTGCAAAAAAGAGCTCGGTACACCCAAACTGGAGCATCGACCATGTGCAAAAAATAAAAAAGTTCAAAATTTAATTTCTCGGCTCTGTGAGCACCTACAAGGTTGTGCTTAGGATATGTTGTACAGAAAAAAATTCTGTACAAGATAGTCCAACACCCGTTGCTCAAAATGAGCACATTTTTCTGCAATGGAGCACCGAAATGTTAACATGAAAAAAATTTTTTCAAAAGTTTTTGCTCATTTTCTCGGCTCTATGAGCACGTAGCGCCTTGTGCTTAGGCTCATTTTAAAGCGCTTAATTTGCTGAACACGATAGTGCAAAAAAACCTGCGAAAAAAGAGCTCGGTACACCCAAACTGGAGCATCGACCATGTGAAAAAATAAAAAAGTTCAAAATTTAATTTCTCGGCTCTGTGAGCACCTACAAGGTTGTGCTTAGGATATGTTGTACAGAAAAAAATTCTGTACAAGATAGTCCAACACCCGTTGCTCAAAATGAGCACATTTTTCTGCAATGGAGCACCGAAATGTTAACATGAAAAAAATTTTTTCAAAAGTTTTTGCTCATTTTCTCGGCTCTATGAGCACGTAGCGCCTTGTGCTTAGGCTCATTTTGAAGCGCTTAATTTGCTGAACACGATAGTGCAAAAAAACCTGCAAAAAAAGAGCTCGGTACACCCAAACTGGAGCATCGACCATGTGCAAAAAATAAAAAAGTTCAAAATTTAATTTCTCGGCTCTGTGAGCACCTACAAGGTTGTGCTTAGGATATGTTGTACAGAAAAAAATTCTGTACAAGATAGTCCAACACCCGTTGCTCAAAATGAGCACATTTTTCTGCAATGGAGCACCGAAATGTTAACATGAAAAAAATTTTTTCAAAAGTTTTTGCTCATTTTCTCGGCTCTATGAGCACGTAGCGCCTTGTGCTTAGGCTCATTTCAAAGCGCTTAATTTGCTGAACACGATAGTGCAAAAAAACCTGCGAAAAAAGAGCTCGGTACACCCAAACTGGAGCATCGACCATGTGCAAAAAATAAAAAAGTTCAAAATTTAATTTCTCGGCTCTGTGAGCACCTACAAGGTTGTGCTTAGGATATGTTGTACAGAAAAAAATTCTGTACAAGATAGTCCAACACCCGTTGCTCAAAATTAGCACATTTTTCTGCAATGGAGTACCGAAATGTTAACATGAAAAAAATTTTTTCAAAAGTTTTTGCTCATTTTCTCGGCTCTATGAGCACGAAGCGCCTTGTGCTTAGGCTCATTTTAAAGCGCTTAATTTGCTGAACACGATAGTGCAAAAAAACCTGCGAAAAAAGAGCTCGGTACACCCAAACTGGAGCATCGACCATGTGCAAAAAATAAAAAAGTTCAAAATTTAATTTCTCGGCTCTGTGAGCACCTACAAGGTTGTGCTTAGGATATGTTGTACAGAAAAAAAATTCTGTACAAGATAGTCCAACACCAGTTGCTCAAAATGAGCACATTTTTCTGCAATGGAGCACCGAAATGTTAACATGAAAAAAATTTTTTCAAAAGTTTTTGCTCATTTTCTCGGCTCTATGAGCACGTAGCGCCTTGTGCTTAGGCTCATTTTAAAGCGCTTAATTTGCTGAACACGATAGTGCAAAAAAACCTGCGAAAAAAGAGCTCGGTACACCCAAACTGGAGCATCGACCATGTGCAAAAAATAAAAAAGTTCAAAATTTAATTTCTCGGCTCTGTGAGCACCTACAAGGTTGTGCTTAGGATATGTTGTACAGAAAAAAATTCTGTACAAGATAGTCCAACACCCGTTGCTCAAAATAAGCACATTTTTCTGCAATGGAGCACCGAAATGTTAACATGAAAAAAATTTTTTCAAAAGTTTTTGCTCATTTTCTCGGCTCTATGAGCACGTAGCGCCTTGTGCTTAGGCTCATTTTAAAGCGCTTAATTTGCTGAACACTATATTGCAAAAAAACCTGCGAAAAAAGAGCTCGGTACACCCAAACTGGAGCATCGACCATGTGCAAAAAATAAAAAAGTTCAAAATTTAATTTCTCGGCTCTGTGAGCACCTACAAGGTTGTGCTTAGGATATGTTGTACAGAAAAAAATTCTGTACAAGATAGTCCAACACCCGTTGCTCAAAATGAGCACATTTTTCTGCAATGGAGCACCGAAATGTTAACATGAAAAAAATTTTTTCAAAAGTTTTTGCTCATTTTCTCGGCTCTATGAGCACGTAGCGCCTTGTGCTTAGGCTCATTTTAAAGCGCTTAAATTGCTGAACACGATAGTGCAAAAAAACCTGCGAAAAAAAAGCTCGGTACACCCAAACTGGAGCATCGACCATGTGCAAAAAATAAAAAAGTTCAAAATTTAATTTCTCGGCTCTTTGAGCACCTACAAGGTTGTGCTTAGGATATGTTGTACAGAAAAAAATTCTGTACAAGATAGTCCAACACCCGTTGCTCAAAATGAGCACATTTTTCTGCAATGGAGCACCGAAATGTTAACATGAAAAAAATTTTTTCAAAAGTTTTTGCTCATTTTCTCGGCTCTATGAGCACGTAGCGCCTTGTGCTTAGGCTCATTTTAAAGCGCTTAATTTGCTGAACACGATAGTGCAAAAAAACCTGCGAAAAAAAAGCTCGGTACACCCAAACTGGAGCATCGACCATGTGCAAAAAATAAAAAAGTTCAAAATTTAATTTCTCGGCTCTTTGAGCACCTACAAGGTTGTGCTTAGGATATGTTGTACAGAAAAAAATTCTGTACAAGATAGTCCAACACCCGTTGCTCAAAATGAGCACATTTTTCTGCAATGGAGCACCGAAATGTTAACATGAAAAAAATTTTTTCAAAAGTTTTTGCTCATTTTCTCGGCTCTATGAGCACGTAGCGCCTTGTGCTTAGGCTCATTTTAAAGCGCTTAATTTGCTGAACACGATAGTGCAAAAAAACCTGCAAAAAAAGAGCTCGGTACACCCAAACTGGAGCATCGACCATGTGCAAAAAATAAAAAAGTTCAAAATTTAATTTCTCGGCTCTGTGAGCACCTACAAGGTTGTGCTTAGGATATGTTGTACAGAAAAAAATTCTGTACAAGATAGTCCAACACCCGTTGCTCAAAATGAGCACATTTTTCTGCAATGGAGCACCGAAATGTTAACATGAAAAAAATTTTTTCAAAAGTTTTTGCTCATTTTCTCGGCTCTATGAGCACGTAGCGCCTTGTGCTTAGGCTCATTTTGAAGCGCTTAATTTGCTGAACACGATAGTGCAAAAAAACCTGCAAAAAAAGAGCTCTGTACACCCAAACTGGAGCATCGACCATGTGCAAAAAATAAAAAAGTTCAAAATTTAATTTCTCGGCTCTGTGAGCACCTACAAGGTTGTGCTTAGGATATGTTGTACAGAAAAAAATTCTGTACAAGATAGTCCAACACCCGTTGCTCAAAATGAGCACATTTTTCTGCAATGGAGCACCGAAATGTTAACATGAAAAAAATTTTTTCAAAAGTTTTTGCTCATTTTCTCGGCTCTATGAGCACGTAGCGCCTTGTGCTTAGGCTCATTTTGAAGCGCTTAATTTGCTGAACACGACAGTGCAAAAAAACCTGCAAAAAAAGAGCTCGGTACACCCAAACTGGAGCATCGACCATGTGCAAAAAATAAAAAAGTTCAAAATTTAATTTCTCGGCTCTGTGAGCACCTACAAGGTTGTGCTTAGGATATGTTGTACAGAAAAAAATTCTGTACAAGATAGTCCAACACCCGTTGCTCAAAATGAGCACATTTTTCTGCAATGGAGCACCGAAATGTTAACATGAAAAAAATTTTTTCAAAAGTTTTTGCTCATTTTCTCGGCTCTATGAGCACGTAGCGCCTTGTGCTTAGGCTCATTTTAAAGCGCTTAATTTGCTGAACACGATAGTGCAAAAAAACCTGCGAAAAAAAAGCTCGGTACACCCAAACTGGAGCATCGACCATGTGCAAAAAATAAAAAAGTTCAAAATTTAATTTCTCGGCTCTGTGAGCACCTACAAGGTTGTGCTTAGGATATGTTGTACAGAAAAAAATTCTGTACAAGATAGTCCAACACCCGTTGCTCAAAATGAGCACATTTTTCTGCAATGGAGCACCGAAATGTTAACATGAAAAAAATTTTTTCAAAAGTTTTTGCTCATTTTCTCGGCTCTATGAGCACGTAGCGCCTTGTGCTTAGGCTCATTTTAAAGCGCTTAATTTGCTGAACACGATAGTGCAAAAAAACCTGCAAAAAAAGAGCTCGGTACACCCAAACTGGAGCATCGACCATGTGCAAAAAATAAAAAAGTTCAAAATTTAATTTCTCGGCTCTGTGAGCACCTACAAGGTTGTGCTTAGGATATGTTGTACAGAAAAAAATTCTGTACAAGATAGTCCAACACCCGTTGCTCAAAATGAGCACATTTTTCTGCAATGGAGCACCGAAATGTTAACATGAAAAAAATTTTTTCAAAAGTTTTTGCTCATTTTCTCGGCTCTATGAGCACGAAGCGCCTTGTGCTTAGGCTCATTTTAAAGCGCTTAATTTGCTGAACACGATAGTGCAAAAAAACCTGCGAAAAAAGAGCTCGGTACACCCAAACTGGAGCATCGACCATGTGCAAAAAATAAAAAAGTTCAAAATTTAATTTCTCGGCTCTGTGAGCACCTACAAGGTTGTGCTTCGGATATGTTGTACAGAAAAAAATTCTGTACAAGATAGTCCAACACCCGTTGCTCAAAATGAGCCCATTTTTTTGCAATGGAGCACCGAAATGTTAACATGAAAAAAATTTTTTCAAAAGTTTTTGCTCATTTTCTCGGCTCTATGAGCACGTAGCGCCTTGTGCTTAGGCTCATTTTAAAGCGCTTAATTTGCTGAACACGATAGTGCAAAAAAACCTGCGAAAAAAAAGCTCGGTACACCCAAACTGGAGCATCGACCATGTGCAAAAAATAAAAAAGTTCAAAATTTAATTTCTCGGCTCTGTGAGCACCTACAAGGTTGTGCTTAGGATATGTTGTACAGAAAAAAATTCTGTACAAGATAGTCCAACACCCGTTGCTCAAAATGAGCACATTTTTCTGCAATGGAGCACCGAAATGTTAACATGAAAAAAATTTTTTCAAAAGTTTTTGCTCATTTTCTCGGCTCTATGAGCACGTAGCGCCTTGTGCTTAGGCTCATTTTAAAGCGCTTAACTTGCTGAACACGATAGTGCAAAAAAACCTGCGAAAAAAAAGCTCGGTACACCCAAACTGGAGCATCGACCATGTGCAAAAAATAAAAAAGTTCAAAATTTAATTTCTCGGCTCTGTGAGCACCTACAAGGTTGTGCTTAGGATATGTTGTACAGAAAAAAATTCTGTACAAGATAGTCCAACACCCGTTGCTCAAAATGAGCACATTTTTCTGCAATGGAGCACCGAAATGTTAACATGAAAAAAATTTTTTCAAAAGTTTTTGCTCATTTTCTCGGCTCTATGAGCACGAAGCGCCTTGTGCTTAGGCTCATTTTAAAGCGCTTAATTTGCTGAACACGATATTGCAAAAAAACCTGCAAAAAAAGAGCTCGGTACACCCAAACTGGAGCATCGACCATGTGCAAAAAATAAAAAAGTTCAAAATTTAATTTCTCGGCTCTGTGAGCACCTACAAGGTTGTGCTTAGGATATGTTGTACAGAAAAAAATTCTGTACAAGATAGTCCAACACCCGTTGCTCAAAATGAGCACATTTTTCTGCAATGGAGCACCGAAATGTTAACATGAAAAAAATTTTTTCAAAAGTTTTTGCTCATTTTCTCGGCTCTATGAGCACGAAGCGCCTTGTGCTTAGGCTCATTTTAAAGCGCTTAATTTGCTGAACACGATAGTGCAAAAAAACCTGCGAAAAAAGAGCTCGGTACACCCAAACTGGAGCATCGACCATGTGCAAAAAATAAAAAAGTTCAAAATTTAATTTCTCGGCTCTGTGAGCACCTACAAGGTTGTGCTTCGGATATGTTGTACAGAAAAAAATTCTGTACAAGATAGTCCAACACCCGTTGCTCAAAATGAGCCCATTTTTTGCAATGGAGCACCGAAATGTTAACATGAAAAAAATTTTTTCAAAAGTTTTTGCTCATTTTCTCGGCTCTATGAGCACGTAGCGCCTTGTGCTTAGGCTCATTTTAAAGCGCTTAATTTGCTGAACACGATAGTGCAAAAAAACCTGCGAAAAAAGAGCTGGGTACACCCAAACTGGAGCATCGACCATGTGCAAAAAATAAAAAAGTTCAAAATTTAATTTCTCGGCTCTGTGAGCACCTACAAGGTTGTGCTTAGGATATGTTGTACAGAAAAAAATTCTGTACAAGATAGTCCAACACCCGTTGCTCAAAATGAGCACATTTTTCTGCAATGGAGCACCGAAATGTTAACATGAAAAAAATTTTTTCAAAAGTTTTTGCTCATTTTCTCGGCTCTATGAGCACGTAGCGCCTTGTGCTTAGGCTCATTTTGAAGCGCTTAATTTGCTGAACACGATAGTGCAAAAAAACCTGCAAAAAAAGGGCTCGGTACACCCAAACTGGAGCATCGACAATGTGCAAAAAATAAAAAAGTTCAAAATTTAATTTCTCGGCTCTGTGAGCACCTACAAGGTTGTGCTTAGGATATGTTGTACAGAAAAAAATTCTGTACAAGATAGTCCAACACCCGTTGCTCAAAATGAGCACATTTTTCTGCAATGGAGCACCGAAATGTTAACATGAAAAAAATTTTTTCAAAAGTTTTTGCTCATTTTCTCGGCTCTATGAGCACGTAGCGCCTTGTGCTTAGGCTCATTTTAAAGCGCTTAATTTGCTGAACACGATAGTGCAAAAAAACCTGCGAAAAAAGAGCTCGGTACACCCAAACTGGAGCATCGACCATGTGCAAAAAATAAAAAAGTTCAAAATTTAATTTCTCGGCTCTGTGAGCACCTACAAGGTTGTGCTTAGGATATGTTGTACAGAAAAAAATTCTGTACAAGATAGTCCAACACCCGTTGCTCAAAATGAGCACATTTTTCTGCAATGGAGCACCGAAATGTTAACATGAAAAAAATTTTTTCAAAAGTTTTTGCTCATTTTCTCGGCTCTATGAGCACGTAGCGCCTTGTGCTTAGGCTCATTTTAAAGCGCTTACTTTGCTGAACACTATATTGCAAAAAAACCTGCGAAAAAAGAGCTCGGTACACCCAAACTGGAGCATCGACCATGTGCAAAAAATAAAAAAGTTCAAAATTTAATTTCTCGGCTCTGTGAGCACCTACAAGGTTGTGCTTAGGATATGTTGTACAGAAAAAAATTCTGTACAAGATAGTCCAACACCCGTTGCTCAAAATGAGCACATTTTTCTGCAATGGAGCACCGAAATGTTAACATGAAAAAAATTTTTTCAAAAGTTTTTGCTCATTTTCTCGGCTCTATGAGCACGTAGCGCCTTGTGCTTAGGCTCATTTTAAAGCGCTTAATTTGCTGAACACGATAGTGCAAAAAAACCTGCGAAAAAAAAGCTCGGTACACCCAAACTGGAGCATCGACCATGTGCAAAGAATAAAAAAGTTCAAAATTTAATTTCTCGGCTCTTTGAGCACCTACAAGGTTGTGCTTAGGATATGTTGTACAGAAAAAAATTCTGTACAAGATAGTCCAACACCCGTTGCTCAAAATGAGCACATTTTTCTGCAATGGAGCACCGAAATGTTAACATGAAAAAAATTTTTTCAAAAGTTTTTGCTCATTTTCTCGGCTCTATGAGCACGTAGCGCCTTGTGCTTAGGCTCATTTTAAAGCGCTTAATTTGCTGAACACGATAGTGCAAAAAAACCTGCGAAAAAAAAGCTCGGTACACCCAAACTGGAGCATCGACCATGTGCAAAAAATAAAAAAGTTCAAAATTTAATTTCTCGGCTCTGTGAGCACCTACAAGGTTGTGCTTAGGATATGTTGTACAGAAAAAAATTCTGTACAAGATAGTCCAACACCCGTTGCTCAAAATGAGCACATTTTTCTGCAATGGAGCACCGAAATGTTAACATGAAAAAAATTTTTTCAAAAGTTTTTGCTCATTTTCTCGGCTCTATGAGCACGTAGCGCCTTGTGCTTAGGCTCATTTTGAAGCGCTTAATTTGCTGAACACGATAGTGCAAAAAAACCTGCAAAAAAAGAGCTCGGTACACCCAAACTGGAGCATCGACCATGTGCAAAAAATAAAAAAGTTCAAAATTTAATTTCTCGGCTCTGTGAGCACCTACAAGGTTGTGCTTAGGATATGTTGTACAGAAAAAAATTCTGTACAAGATAGTCCAACACCCGTTGCTCAAAATGAGCACATTTTTCTGCAATGGAGCACCGAAATGTTAACATGAAAAAAATTTTTTCAAAAGTTTTTGCTCATTTTCTCGGCTCTATGAGCACGTAGCGCCTTGTGCTTAGGCTCATTTTGAAGCGCTTAATTTGCTGAACACGATAGTGCAAAAAAACCTGCAAAAAAAGAGCTCGGTACACCCAAACTGGAGCATCGACCATGTGCAAAAAATAAAAAAGTTCAAAATTTAATTTCTCGGCTCTGTGAGCACCTACAAGGTTGTGCTTAGGATATGTTGTACAGAAAAAAATTCTGTACAAGATAGTCCAACACCCGTTGCTCAAAATGAGCACATTTTTCTGCAATGGAGCACCGAAATGTTAACATGAAAAAAATTTTTTCAAAAGTTTTTGCTCATTTTCTCGGCTCTATGAGCACGTAGCGCCTTGTGCTTAGGCTCATTTTAAAGCGCTTAATTTGCTGAACACGATAGTGCAAAAAAACCTGCGAAAAAAAAGCTCGGTACACCCAAACTGGAGCATCGACCATGTGCAAAAAATAAAAAAGTTCAAAATTTAATTTCTCGGCTCTGTGAGCACCTACAAGGTTGTGCTTAGGATATGTTGTACAGAAAAAAATTCTGTACAAGATAGTCCAACACCCGTTGCTCAAAATGAGCACATTTTTCTGCAATGGAGCACCGAAATGTTAACATGAAAAAAATTTTTTCAAAAGTTTTTGCTCATTTTCTCGGCTCTATGAGCACGTAGCGCCTTGTGCTTAGGCTCATTTTAAAGCGCTTAATTTGCTGAACACGATAGTGCAAAAAAACCTGCAAAAAAAGAGCTCGGTACACCCAAACTGGAGCATCGACCATGTGCAAAAAATAAAAAAGTTCAAAATTTAATTTCTCGGCTCTGTGAGCACCTACAAGGTTGTGCTTAGGATATGTTGTACAGAAAAAAATTCTGTACAAGATAGTCCAACACCCGTTGCTCAAAATGAGCACATTTTTCTGCAATGGAGCACCGAAATGTTAACATGAAAAAAATTTTTTCAAAAGTTTTTGCTCATTTTCTCGGCTCTATGAGCACGAAGCGCCTTGTGCTTAGGCTCATTTTAAAGCGCTTAATTTGCTGAACACGATAGTGCAAAAAAACCTGCGAAAAAAGAGCTCGGTACACCCAAACTGGAGCATCGACCATGTGCAAAAAATAAAAAAGTTCAAAATTTAATTTCTCGGCTCTGTGAGCACCTACAAGGTTGTGCTTAGGATATGTTGTACAGAAAAAAATTCTGTACAAGATAGTCCAACACCCGTTGCTCAAAATGAGCACATTTTTCTGCAATGGAGCACCGAAATGTTAACATGAAAAAAATTTTTTCAAAAGTTTTTGCTCATTTTCTCGGCTCTATGAGCACGAAGCGCCTTGTGCTTAGGCTCATTTTAAAGCGCTTAATTTGCTGAACACGATAGTGCAAAAAAACCTGCGAAAAAAGAGCTCGGTACACCCAAACTGGAGCATCGACCATGTGCAAAAAATAAAAAAGTTCAAAATTTAATTTCTCGGCTCTGTGAGCACCTACAAGGTTGTGCTTCGGATATGTTGTACAGAAAAAAATTCTGTACAAGATAGTCCAACACCCGTTGCTCAAAATGAGCCCATTTTTTTGCAATGGAGCACCGAAATGTTAACATGAAAAAAATTTTTTCAAAAGTTTTTGCTCATTTTCTCGGCTCTATGAGCACGTAGCGCCTTGTGCTTAGGCTCATTTTAAAGCGCTTAATTTGCTGAACACGATAGTGCAAAAAAACCTGCAAAAAAAGAGCTCGGTACACCCAAACTGGAGCATCGACCATGTGCAAAAAATAAAAAAGTTCAAAATTTAATTTCTCGGCTCTGTGAGCACCTACAAGGTTGTGCTTAGGATATGTTGTACAGAAAAAAATTCTGTACAAGATAGTCCAACACCCGTTGCTCAAAATGAGCACATTTTTCTGCAATGGAGCACCGAAATGTTAACATGAAAAAAATTTTTTCAAAAGTTTTTGCTCATTTTCTCGGCTCTATGAGCACGAAGCGCCTTGTGCTTAGGCTCATTTTAAAGCGCTTAATTTGCTGAACACGATAGTGCAAAAAAACCTGCGAAAAAAGAGCTCGGTACACCCAAACTGGAGCATCGACCATGTGCAAAAAATAAAAAAGTTCAAAATTTAATTTCTCGGCTCTGTGAGCACCTACAAGGTTGTGCTTCGGATATGTTGTACAGAAAAAAATTCTGTACAAGATAGTCCAACACCCGTTGCTCAAAATGAGCCCATTTTTTGCAATGGAGCACCGAAATGTTAACATGAAAAAAATTTTTTCAAAAGTTTTTGCTCATTTTCTCGGCTCTATGAGCACGTAGCGCCTTGTGCTTAGGCTCATTTTAAAGCGCTTAATTTGCTGAACACGATAGTGCAAAAAAACCTGCGAAAAAAGAGCTCGGTACACCCAAACTGGAGCATCGACCATGTGCAAAAAATAAAAAAGTTCAAAATTTAATTTCTCGGCTCTGTGAGCACCTACAAGGTTGTGCTTAGGATATGTTGTACAGAAAAAAATTCTGTACAAGATAGTCCAACACCCGTTGCTCAAAATGAGCACATTTTTCTGCAATGGAGCACCGAAATGTTAACATGAAAAAAATTTTTTCAAAAGTTTTTGCTCATTTTCTCGGCTCTATGAGCACGTAGCGCCTTGTGCTTAGGCTCATTTTGAAGCGCTTAATTTGCTGAACACGACAGTGCAAAAAAACCTGCAAAAAAAGGGCTCGGTACACCCAAACTGGAGCATCGACCATGTGCAAAAAATAAAAAAGTTCAAAATTTAATTTCTCGGCTCTGTGAGCACCTACAAGGTTGTGCTTAGGATATGTTGTACAGAAAAAAATTCTGTACAAGATAGTTCAACACCCGTTGCTCAAAATGAGCACATTTTTCTGCAATGGAGCACCGAAATGTTAACATGAAAAAAATTTTTTCAAAAGTTTTTGCTCATTTTCTCGGCTCTATGAGCACGTAGCGCCTTGTGCTTAGGCTCATTTTAAAGCGCTTAATTTGCTGAACACGATAGTGCAAAAAAACCTGCAAAAAAAGAGCTCGGTACACCCAAACTGGAGCATCGACCATGTGCAAAAAATAAAAAAGTTCAAAATTTAATTTCTCGGCTCTGTGAGCACCTACAAGGTTGTGCTTAGGATATGTTGTACAGAAAAAAATTCTGTACAAGATAGTCCAACACCCGTTGCTCAAAATGAGCACATTTTTCTGCAATGGAGCACCGAAATGTTAACATGAAAAAAATTTTTTCAAAAGTTTTTGCTCATTTTCTCGGCTCTATGAGCACGTAGCGCCTTGTGCTTAGGCTCATTTTAAAGCGCTTACTTTGCTGAACACTATATTGCAAAAAAACCTGCGAAAAAAGAGCTCGGTACACCCAAACTGGAGCATCGACCATGTGCAAAAAATAAAAAAGTTCAAAATTTAATTTCTCGGCTCTGTGAGCACCTACAAGGTTGTGCTTAGGATATGTTGTACAGAAAAAAATTCTGTACAAGATAGTCCAACACCCGTTGCTCAAAATGAGCACATTTTTCTGCAATGGAGCACCGAAATGTTAACATGAAAAAAATTTTTTCAAAAGTTTTTGCTCATTTTCTCGGCTCTATGAGCACGTAGCGCCTTGTGCTTAGGCTCATTTTAAAGCGCTTAATTTGCTGAACACGATAGTGCAAAAAAACCTGCGAAAAAAAAGCTCGGTACACCCAAACTGGAGCATCGACCATGTGCAAAAAATAAAAAAGTTCAAAATTTAATTTCTCGGCTCTGTGAGCACCTACAAGGTTGTGCTTAGGATATGTTGTACAGAAAAAAATTCTGTACAAGATAGTTCAACACCCGTTGCTCAAAATGAGCACATTTTTCTGCAATGGAGCACCGAAATGTTAACATGAAAAAAATTTTTTCAAAAGTTTTTGCTCATTTTCTCGGCTCTATGAGCACGTAGCGCCTTGTGCTTAGGCTCATTTTAAAGCGCTTAATTTGCTGAACACGATAGTGCAAAAAAACCTGCAAAAAAAGAGCTCGGTACACCCAAACTGGAGCATCGACCATGTGCAAAAAATAAAAAAGTTCAAAATTTAATTTCTCGGCTCTGTGAGCACCTACAAGGTTGTGCTTAGGATATGTTGTACAGAAAAAAATTCTGTACAAGATAGTCCAACACCCGTTGCTCAAAATGAGCACATTTTTCTGCAATGGAGCACCGAAATGTTAACATGAAAAAAATTTTTTCAAAAGTTTTTGCTCATTTTCTCGGCTCTATGAGCACGTAGCGCCTTGTGCTTAGGCTCATTTTAAAGCGCTTACTTTGCTGAACACTATATTGCAAAAAAACCTGCGAAAAAAGAGCTCGGTACACCCAAACTGGAGCATCGACCATGTGCAAAAAATAAAAAAGTTCAAAATTTAATTTCTCGGCTCTGTGAGCACCTACAAGGTTGTGCTTAGGATATGTTGTACAGAAAAAAATTCTGTACAAGATAGTCCAACACCCGTTGCTCAAAATGAGCACATTTTTCTGCAATGGAGCACCGAAATGTTAACATGAAAAAAATTTTTTCAAAAGTTTTTGCTCATTTTCTCGGCTCTATGAGCACGTAGCGCCTTGTGCTTAGGCTCATTTTAAAGCGCTTAATTTGCTGAACACGATAGTGCAAAAAAACCTGCGAAAAAAAAGCTCGGTACACCCAAACTGGAGCATCGACCATGTGCAAAAAATAAAAAAGTTCAAAATTTAATTTCTCGGCTCTGTGAGCACCTACAAGGTTGTGCTTAGGATATGTTGTACAGAAAAAAATTCTGTACAAGATAGTCCAACACCCGTTGCTCAAAATGAGCACATTTTTCTGCAATGGAGCACCGAAATGTTAACATGAAAAAAATTTTTTCAAAAGTTTTTGCTCATTTTCTCGGCTCTATGAGCACGTAGCGCCTTGTGCTTAGGCTCATTTTGAAGCGCTTAATTTGCTGAACACGATAGTGCAAAAAAACCTGCAAAAAAAGAGCTCGGTACACCCAAACTGGAGCATCGACCATGTGCAAAAAATAAAAAAGTTCAAAATTTAATTTCTCGGCTCTGTGAGCACCTACAAGGTTGTGCTTAGGATATGTTGTACAGAAAAAAATTCTGTACAAGATAGTCCAACACCCGTTGCTCAAAATGAGCACATTTTTCTGCAATGGAGCACCGAAATGTTAACATGAAAAAAATTTTTTCAAAAGTTTTTGCTCATTTTCTCGGCTCTATGAGCACGTAGCGCCTTGTGCTTAGGCTCATTTTAAAGCGCTTAATTTGCTGAACACGATAGTGCAAAAAAACCTGCAAAAAAAGAGCTCGGTACACCCAAACTGGAGCATCGACCATGTGCAAAAAATAAAAAAGTTCAAAATTTAATTTCTCGGCTCTGTGAGCACCTACAAGGTTGTGCTTAGGATATGTTGTACAGAAAAAAATTCTGTACAAGATAGTCCAACACCCGTTGCTCAAAATGAGCACATTTTTCTGCAATGGAGCACCGAAATGTTAACATGAAAAAAATTTTTTCAAAAGTTTTTGCTCATTTTCTCGGCTCTATGAGCACGAAGCGCCTTGTGCTTAGGCTCATTTTAAAGCGCTTAATTTGCTGAACACGATAGTGCAAAAAAACCTGCGAAAAAAGAGCTCGGTACACCCAAACTGGAGCATCGACCATGTGCAAAAAATAAAAAAGTTCAAAATTTAATTTCTCGGCTCTGTGAGCACCTACAAGGTTGTGCTTCGGATATGTTGTACAGAAAAAAATTCTGTACAAGATAGTCCAACACCCGTTGCTCAAAATGAGCCCATTTTTTTGCAATGGAGCACCGAAATGTTAACATGAAAAAAAATTTTTCAAAAGTTTTTGCTCATTTTCTCGGCTCTATGAGCACGTAGCGCCTTGTGCTTAGGCTCATTTTAAAGCGCTTAATTTGCTGAACACGATAGTGCAAAAAAACCTGCAAAAAAAGAGCTCGGTACACCCAAACTGGAGCATCGACCATGTGCAAAAAATAAAAAAGTTCAAAATTTAATTTCTCGGCTCTGTGAGCACCTACAAGGTTGTGCTTAGGATATGTTGTACAGAAAAAAATTCTGTACAAGATAGTCCAACACCCGTTGCTCAAAATGAGCACATTTTTCTGCAATGGAGCACCGAAATGTTAACATGAAAAAAATTTTTTCAAAAGTTTTTGCTCATTTTCTCGGCTCTATGAGCACGAAGCGCCTTGTGCTTAGGCTCATTTTAAAGCGCTTAATTTGCTGAACACGATAGTGCAAAAAAACCTGCGAAAAAAGAGCTCGGTACACCCAAACTGGAGCATCGACCATGTGCAAAAAATAAAAAAGTTCAAAATTTAATTTCTCGGCTCTGTGAGCACCTACAAGGTTGTGCTTAGGATATGTTGTACAGAAAAAAAATTCTGTACAAGATAGTCCAACACCAGTTGCTCAAAATGAGCACATTTTTCTGCAATGGAGCACCGAAATGTTAACATGAAAAAAATTTTTTCAAAAGTTTTTGCTCATTTTCTCGGCTCTATGAGCACGTAGCGCCTTGTGCTTAGGCTCATTTTAAAGCGCTTAATTTGCTGAACACGATAGTTCAAAAAAACCTGCGAAAAAAGAGCTCGGTACACCCAAACTGGAGCATCGACCATGTGCAAAAAATAAAAAAGTTCAAAATTTAATTTCTCGGCTCTGTGAGCACCTACAAGGTTGTGCTTAGGATATGTTGTACAGAAAAAAATTCTGTACAAGATAGTCCAACACCCGTTGCTCAAAATGAGCACATTTTTCTGCAATGGAGCACCGAAATGTTAACATGAAAAAAATTTTTTCAAAAGTTTTTGCTCATTTTCTCGGCTCTATGAGCACGTAGCGCCTTGTGCTTAGGCTCATTTTAAAGCGCTTAATTTGCTGAACACGATAGTGCAAAAAAACCTGCGAAAAAAAAGCTCGGTACACCCAAACTGGAGCATCGACCATGTGCAAAAAATAAAAAAGTTCAAAATTTAATTTCTCGGCTCTGTGAGCACCTACAAGGTTGTGCTTAGGATATGTTGTACAGAAAAAAATTCTGTACAAGATAGTCCAACACCCGTTGCTCAAAATGAGCACATTTTTCTGCAATGGAGCACCGAAATGTTAACATGAAAAAAATTTTTTCAAAAGTTTTTGCTCATTTTCTCGGCTCTATGAGCACGTAGCGCCTTGTGCTTAGGCTCATTTTAAAGCGCTTAATTTGCTGAACACGATAGTGCAAAAAAACCTGCGAAAAAAAAGCTCGGTACACCCAAACTGGAGCATCGACCATGTGCAAAAAATAAAAAAGTTCAAAATTTAATTTCTCGGCTCTGTGAGCACCTACAAGGTTGTGCTTAGGATATGTTGTACAGAAAAAAATTCTGTACAAGATAGTCCAACACCCGTTGCTCAAAATGAGCACATTTTTCTGCAATGGAGCACCGAAATGTTAACATGAAAAAAATTTTTTCAAAAGTTTTTGCTCATTTTCTCGGCTCTATGAGCACGAAGCGCCTTGTGCTTAGGCTCATTTTAAAGCGCTTAATTTGCTGAACACGATAGTGCAAAAAAACCTGCGAAAAAAGAGCTCGGTACACCCAAACTGGAGCATCGACCATGTGCAAAAAATAAAAAAGTTCAAAATTTAATTTCTCGGCTCTGTGAGCACCTACAAGGTTGTGCTTAGGATATGTTGTACAGAAAAAAAATTCTGTACAAGATAGTCCAACACCAGTTGCTCAAAATGAGCACATTTTTCTGCAATGGAGCACCGAAATGTTAACATGAAAAAAATTTTTTCAAAAGTTTTTGCTCATTTTCTCGGCTCTATGAGCACGTAGCGCCTTGTGCTTAGGCTCATTTTAAAGCGCTTAATTTGCTGAACACGATAGTGCAAAAAACCTGCGAAAAAAGAGCTCGGTACACCCAAACTGGAGCATCGACCATGTGCAAAAAATAAAAAAGTTCAAAATTTAATTTCTCGGCTCTGTGAGCACCTACAAGGTTGTGCTTAGGATATGTTGTACAGAAAAAAATTCTGTACAAGATAGTCCAACACCCGTTGCTCAAAATGAGCACATTTTTCTGCAATGGAGCACCGAAATGTTAACATGAAAAAAATTTTTTCAAAAGTTTTTGCTCATTTTCTCGGCTCTATGAGCACGTAGCGCCTTGTGCTTAGGCTCATTTTAAAGCGCTTAATTTGCTGAACACGATAGTGCAAAAAAACCTGCGAAAAAAAAGCTCGGTACACCCAAACTGGAGCATCGACCATGTGCAAAAAATAAAAAAGTTCAAAATTTAATTTCTCGGCTCTGTGAGCACCTACAAGGTTGTGCTTAGGATATGTTGTACAGAAAAAAATTCTGTACAAGATAGTCCAACACCCGTTGCTCAAAATGAGCACATTTTTCTGCAATGGAGCACCGAAATGTTAACATGAAAAAAATTTTTTCAAAAGTTTTTGCTCATTTTCTCGGCTCTATGAGCACGTAGCGCCTTGTGCTTAGGCTCATTTTAAAGCGCTTAATTTGCTGAACACGATAGTGCAAAAAAACCTGCGAAAAAAAAGCTCGGTACACCCAAACTGGAGCATCGACCATGTGCAAAAAATAAAAAAGTTCAAAATTTAATTTCTCGGCTCTGTGAGCACCTACAAGGTTGTGCTTAGGATATGTTGTACAGAAAAAAATTCTGTACAAGATAGTCCAACACCCGTTGCTCAAAATGAGCACATTTTTCTGCAATGGAGCACCGAAATGTTAACATGAAAAAAATTTTTTCAAAAGTTTTTGCTCATTTTCTCGGCTCTATGAGCACGAAGCGCCTTGTGCTTAGGCTCATTTTAAAGCGCTTAATTTGCTGAACACGATAGTGCAAAAAAACCTGCGAAAAAAGAGCTCGGTACACCCAAACTGGAGCATCGACCATGTGCAAAAAATAAAAAAGTTCAAAATTTAATTTCTCGGCTCTGTGAGCACCTACAAGGTTGTGCTTCGGATATGTTGTACAGAAAAAAATTCTGTACAAGATAGTCCAACACCCGTTGCTCAAAATGAGCCCATTTTTTTGCAATGGAGCACCGAAATGTTAACATGAAAAAAATTTTTTCAAAAGTTTTTGCTCATTTTCTCGGCTCTATGAGCACGTAGCGCCTTGTGCTTAGGCTCATTTTAAAGCGCTTAATTTGCTGAACACGATAGTGCAAAAAAACCTGCAAAAAAAGAGCTCGGTACACCCAAACTGGAGCATCGACCATGTGCAAAAAATAAAAAAGTTCAAAATTTAATTTCTCGGCTCTGTGAGCACCTACAAGGTTGTGCTTAGGATATGTTGTACAGAAAAAAATTCTGTACAAGATAGTCCAACACCCGTTGCTCAAAATGAGCACATTTTTCTGCAATGGAGCACCGAAATGTTAACATGAAAAAAATTTTTTCAAAAGTTTTTGCTCATTTTCTCGGCTCTATGAGCACGAAGCGCCTTGTGCTTAGGCTCATTTTAAAGCGCTTAATTTGCTGAACACGATAGTGCAAAAAAACCTGCGAAAAAAGAGCTCGGTACACCCAAACTGGAGCATCGACCATGTGCAAAAAATAAAAAAGTTCAAAATTTAATTTCTCGGCTCTGTGAGCACCTACAAGGTTGTGCTTCGGATATGTTGTACAGAAAAAAATTCTGTACAAGATAGTCCAACACCCGTTGCTCAAAATGAGCCCATTTTTTGCAATGGAGCACCGAAATGTTAACATGAAAAAAATTTTTTCAAAAGTTTTTGCTCATTTTCTCGGCTCTATGAGCACGTAGCGCCTTGTGCTTAGGCTCATTTTAAAGCGCTTAATTTGCTGAACACGATAGTGCAAAAAAACCTGCGAAAAAAGAGCTCGGTACACCCAAACTGGAGCATCGACCATGTGCAAAAAATAAAAAAGTTCAAAATTTAATTTCTCGGCTCTGTGAGCACCTACAAGGTTGTGCTTAGGATATGTTGTACAGAAAAAAATTCTGTACAAGATAGTCCAACACCCGTTGCTCAAAATGAGCACATTTTTCTGCAATGGAGCACCGAAATGTTAACATGAAAAAAATTTTTTCAAAAGTTTTTGCTCATTTTCTCGGCTCTATGAGCACGTAGCGCCTTGTGCTTAGGCTCATTTTAAAGCGCTTAATTTGCTGAACACGATAGTGCAAAAAAACCTGCGAAAAAAAAGCTCGGTACACCCAAACTGGAGCATCGACCATGTGCAAAAAATAAAAAAGTTCAAAATTTAATTTCTCGGCTCTGTGAGCACCTACAAGGTTGTGCTTAGGATATGTTGTACAGAAAAAAATTCTGTACAAGATAGTCCAACACCCGTTGCTCAAAATGAGCACATTTTTCTGCAATGGAGCACCGAAATGTTAACATGAAAAAAATTTTTTCAAAAGTTTTTGCTCATTTTCTCGGCTCTATGAGCACGAAGCGCCTTGTGCTTAGGCTCATTTTAAAGCGCTTAATTTGCTGAACACGATAGTGCAAAAAAACCTGCGAAAAAAGAGCTCGGTACACCCAAACTGGAGCATCGACCATGTGCAAAAAATAAAAAAGTTCAAAATTTAATTTCTCGGCTCTGTGAGCACCTACAAGGTTGTGCTTCGGATATGTTGTACAGAAAAAAATTCTGTACAAGATAGTCCAACACCCGTTGCTCAAAATGAGCCCATTTTTTTGCAATGGAGCACCGAAATGTTAACATGAAAAAAATTTTTTCAAAAGTTTTTGCTCATTTTCTCGGCTCTATGAGCACGTAGCGCCTTGTGCTTAGGCTCATTTTAAAGCGCTTAATTTGCTGAACACGATAGTGCAAAAAAACCTGCAAAAAAAGAGCTCGGTACACCCAAACTGGAGCATCGACCATGTGCAAAAAATAAAAAAGTTCAAAATTTAATTTCTCGGCTCTGTGAGCACCTACAAGGTTGTGCTTAGGATATGTTGTACAGAAAAAAATTCTGTACAAGATAGTCCAACACCCGTTGCTCAAAATGAGCACATTTTTCTGCAATGGAGCACCGAAATGTTAACATGAAAAAAATTTTTTCAAAAGTTTTTGCTCATTTTCTCGGCTCTATGAGCACGAAGCGCCTTGTGCTTAGGCTCATTTTAAAGCGCTTAATTTGCTGAACACGATAGTGCAAAAAAACCTGCGAAAAAAGAGCTCGGTACACCCAAACTGGAGCATCGACCATGTGCAAAAAATAAAAAAGTTCAAAATTTAATTTCTCGGCTCTGTGAGCACCTACAAGGTTGTGCTTCGGATATGTTGTACAGAAAAAAATTCTGTACAAGATAGTCCAACACCCGTTGCTCAAAATGAGCCCATTTTTTGCAATGGAGCACCGAAATGTTAACATGAAAAAAATTTTTTCAAAAGTTTTTGCTCATTTTCTCGGCTCTATGAGCACGTAGCGCCTTGTGCTTAGGCTCATTTTAAAGCGCTTAATTTGCTGAACACGATAGTGCAAAAAAACCTGCGAAAAAAGAGCTCGGTACACCCAAACTGGAGCATCGACCATGTGCAAAAAATAAAAAAGTTCAAAATTTAATTTCTCGGCTCTGTGAGCACCTACAAGGTTGTGCTTAGGATATGTTGTACAGAAAAAAATTCTGTACAAGATAGTCCAACACCCGTTGCTCAAAATGAGCACATTTTTCTGCAATGGAGCACCGAAATGTTAACATGAAAAAAATTTTTTCAAAAGTTTTTGCTCATTTTCTCGGCTCTATGAGCACGTAGCGCCTTGTGCTTAGGCTCATTTTGAAGCGCTTAATTTGCTGAACACGATAGTGCAAAAAAACCTGCAAAAAAAGGGCTCGGTACACCCAAACTGGAGCATCGACCATGTGCAAAAAATAAAAAAGTTCAAAATTTAATTTCTCGGCTCTGTGAGCACCTACAAGGTTGTGCTTAGGATATGTTGTACAGAAAAAAATTCTGTACAAGATAGTCCAACACCCGTTGCTCAAAATGAGCACATTTTTCTGCAATGGAGCACCGAAATGTTAACATGAAAAAAATTTTTTCAAAAGTTTTTGCTCATTTTCTCGGCTCTATGAGCACGTAGCGCCTTGTGCTTAGGCTCATTTTAAAGCGCTTAATTTGCTGAACACGATAGTGCAAAAAAACCTGCGAAAAAAAAGCTCGGTACACCCAAACTGGAGCATCGACCATGTGCAAAAAATAAAAAAGTTCAAAATTTAATTTCTCGGCTCTGTGAGCACCTACAAGGTTGTGCTTAGGATATGTTGTACAGAAAAAAATTCTGTACAAGATAGTCCAACACCCGTTGCTCAAAATGAGCACATTTTTCTGCAATGGAGCACCGAAATGTTAACATGAAAAAAATTTTTTCAAAAGTTTTTGCTCATTTTCTCGGCTCTATGAGCACGTAGCGCCTTGTGCTTAGGCTCATTTTAAAGCGCTTAATTTGCTGAACACGATAGTGCAAAAAAACCTGCAAAAAAAGAGCTCGGTACACCCAAACTGGAGCATCGACCATGTGCAAAAAATAAAAAAGTTCAAAATTTAATTTCTCGGCTCTGTGAGCACCTACAAGGTTGTGCTTAGGATATGTTGTACAGAAAAAAATTCTGTACAAGATAGTCCAACACCCGTTGCTCAAAATGAGCACATTTTTCTGCAATGGAGCACCGAAATGTTAACATGAAAAAAATTTTTTCAAAAGTTTTTGCTCATTTTCTCGGCTCTATGAGCACGAAGCGCCTTGTGCTTAGGCTCATTTTAAAGCGCTTAATTTGCTGAACACGATAGTGCAAAAAAACCTGCGAAAAAAGAGCTCGGTACACCCAAACTGGAGCATCGACCATGTGCAAAAAATAAAAAAGTTCAAAATTTAATTTCTCGGCTCTGTGAGCACCTACAAGGTTGTGCTTAGGATATGTTGTACAGAAAAAAATTCTGTACAAGATAGTCCAACACCCGTTGCTCAAAATGAGCACATTTTTCTGCAATGGAGCACCGAAATGTTAACATGAAAAAAATTTTTTCAAAAGTTTTTGCTCATTTTCTCGGCTCTATGAGCACGTAGCGCCTTGTGCTTAGGCTCATTTTAAAGCGCTTAATTTGCTGAACACGATAGTGCAAAAAAACCTGCGAAAAAAAAGCTCGGTACACCCAAACTGGAGCATCGACCATGTGCAAAAAATAAAAAAGTTCAAAATTTAATTTCTCGGCTCTTTGAGCACCTACAAGGTTGTGCTTAGGATATGTTGTACAGAAAAAAATTCTGTACAAGATAGTCCAACACCCGTTGCTCAAAATGAGCACATTTTTCTGCAATGGAGCACCGAAATGTTAACATGAAAAAAATTTTTTCAAAAGTTTTTGCTCATTTTCTCGGCTCTATGAGCACGTAGCGCCTTGTGCTTAGGCTCATTTTAAAGCGCTTAATTTGCTGAACACGATAGTGCAAAAAAACCTGCAAAAAAAGAGCTCGGTACACCCAAACTGGAGCATCGACCATGTGCAAAAAATAAAAAAGTTCAAAATTTAATTTCTCGGCTCTGTGAGCACCTACAAGGTTGTGCTTAGGATATGTTGTACAGAAAAAAATTCTGTACAAGATAGTCCAACACCCGTTGCTCAAAATGAGCACATTTTTCTGCAATGGAGCACCGAAATGTTAACATGAAAAAAATTTTTTCAAAAGTTTTTGCTCATTTTCTCGGCTCTATGAGCACGTAGCGCCTTGTGCTTAGGCTCATTTTGAAGCGCTTAATTTGCTGAACACGATAGTGCAAAAAAACCTGCAAAAAAAGAGCTCGGTACACCCAAACTGGAGCATCGACCATGTGCAAAAAATAAAAAAGTTCAAAATTTAATTTCTCGGCTCTGTGAGCACCTACAAGGTTGTGCTTAGGATATGTTGTACAGAAAAAAATTCTGTACAAGATAGTCCAACACCCGTTGCTCAAAATGAGCACATTTTTCTGCAATGGAGCACCGAAATGTTAACATGAAAAAAATTTTTTCAAAAGTTTTTGCTCATTTTCTCGGCTCTATGAGCACGTAGCGCCTTGTGCTTAGGCTCATTTTGAAGCGCTTAATTTGCTGAACACGATAGTGCAAAAAAACCTGCAAAAAAAGGGCTCGGTACACCCAAACTGGAGCATCGACCATGTGCAAAAAATAAAAAAGTTCAAAATTTAATTTCTCGGCTCTGTGAGCACCTACAAGGTTGTGCTTAGGATATGTTGTACAGAAAAAAATTCTGTACAAGATAGTCCAACACCCGTTGCTCAAAATGAGCACATTTTTCTGCAATGGAGCACCGAAATGTTAACATGAAAAAAATTTTTTCAAAAGTTTTTGCTCATTTTCTCGGCTCTATGAGCACGTAGCGCCTTGTGCTTAGGCTCATTTTAAAGCGCTTAATTTGCTGAACACGATAGTGCAAAAAAACCTGCGAAAAAAAAGCTCGGTACACCCAAACTGGAGCATCGACCATGTGCAAAAAATAAAAAAGTTCAAAATTTAATTTCTCGGCTCTGTGAGCACCTACAAGGTTGTGCTTAGGATATGTTGTACAGAAAAAAATTCTGTACAAGATAGTCCAACACCCGTTGCTCAAAATGAGCACATTTTTCTGCAATGGAGCACCGAAATGTTAACATGAAAAAAATTTTTTCAAAAGTTTTTGCTCATTTTCTCGGCTCTATGAGCACGTAGCGCCTTGTGCTTAGGCTCATTTTAAAGCGCTTAATTTGCTGAACACGATAGTGCAAAAAAACCTGCAAAAAAAGAGCTCGGTACACCCAAACTGGAGCATCGACCATGTGCAAAAAATAAAAAAGTTCAAAATTTAATTTCTCGGCTCTGTGAGCACCTACAAGGTTGTGCTTAGGATATGTTGTACAGAAAAAAATTCTGTACAAGATAGTCCAACACCCGTTGCTCAAAATGAGCACATTTTTCTGCAATGGAGCACCGAAATGTTAACATGAAAAAAATTTTTTCAAAAGTTTTTGCTCATTTTCTCGGCTCTATGAGCACGAAGCGCCTTGTGCTTAGGCTCATTTTAAAGCGCTTAATTTGCTGAACACGATAGTGCAAAAAAACCTGCGAAAAAAGAGCTCGGTACACCCAAACTGGAGCATCGACCATGTGCAAAAAATAAAAAAGTTCAAAATTTAATTTCTCGGCTCTGTGAGCACCTACAAGGTTGTGCTTAGGATATGTTGTACAGAAAAAAATTCTGTACAAGATAGTCCAACACCCGTTGCTCAAAATGAGCACATTTTTCTGCAATGGAGCACCGAAATGTTAACATGAAAAAAATTTTTTCAAAAGTTTTTGCTCATTTTCTCGGCTCTATGAGCACGTAGCGCCTTGTGCTTAGGCTCATTTTAAAGCGCTTAATTTGCTGAACACGATAGTGCAAAAAAACCTGCGAAAAAAAAGCTCGGTACACCCAAACTGGAGCATCGACCATGTGCAAAAAATAAAAAAGTTCAAAATTTAATTTCTCGGCTCTTTGAGCACCTACAAGGTTGTGCTTAGGATATGTTGTACAGAAAAAAATTCTGTACAAGATAGTCCAACACCCGTTGCTCAAAATGAGCACATTTTTCTGCAATGGAGCACCGAAATGTTAACATGAAAAAAATTTTTTCAAAAGTTTTTGCTCATTTTCTCGGCTCTATGAGCACGTAGCGCCTTGTGCTTAGGCTCATTTTAAAGCGCTTAATTTGCTGAACACGATAGTGCAAAAAAACCTGCAAAAAAAGAGCTCGGTACACCCAAACTGGAGCATCGACCATGTGCAAAAAATAAAAAAGTTCAAAATTTAATTTCTCGGCTCTGTGAGCACCTACAAGGTTGTGCTTAGGATATGTTGTACAGAAAAAAATTCTGTACAAGATAGTCCAACACCCGTTGCTCAAAATGAGCACATTTTTCTGCAATGGAGCACCGAAATGTTAACATGAAAAAAATTTTTTCAAAAGTTTTTGCTCATTTTCTCGGCTCTATGAGCACGTAGCGCCTTGTGCTTAGGCTCATTTTGAAGCGCTTAATTTGCTGAACACGATAGTGCAAAAAAACCTGCAAAAAAAGAGCTCGGTACACCCAAACTGGAGCATCGACCATGTGCAAAAAATAAAAAAGTTCAAAATTTAATTTCTCGGCTCTGTGAGCACCTACAAGGTTGTGCTTAGGATATGTTGTACAGAAAAAAATTCTGTACAAGATAGTCCAACACCCGTTGCTCAAAATGAGCACATTTTTCTGCAATGGAGCACCGAAATGTTAACATGAAAAAAATTTTTTCAAAAGTTTTTGCTCATTTTCTCGGCTCTATGAGCACGTAGCGCCTTGTGCTTAGGCTCATTTTAAAGCGCTTAATTTGCTGAACACGATAGTGCAAAAAAACCTGCGAAAAAAAAGCTCGGTACACCCAAACTGGAGCATCGACCATGTGCAAAAAATAAAAAAGTTCAAAATTTAATTTCTCGGCTCTGTGAGCACCTACAAGGTTGTGCTTAGGATATGTTGTACAGAAAAAAATTCTGTACAAGATAGTCCAACACCCGTTGCTCAAAATGAGCACATTTTTCTGCAATGGAGCACCGAAATGTTAACATGAAAAAAATTTTTTCAAAAGTTTTTGCTCATTTTCTCGGCTCTATGAGCACGTAGCGCCTTGTGCTTAGGCTCATTTTAAAGCGCTTAATTTGCTGAACACGATAGTGCAAAAAAACCTGCAAAAAAAGAGCTCGGTACACCCAAACTGGAGCATCGACCATGTGCAAAAAATAAAAAAGTTCAAAATTTAATTTCTCGGCTCTGTGAGCACCTACAAGGTTGTGCTTAGGATATGTTGTACAGAAAAAAATTCTGTACAAGATAGTCCAACACCCGTTGCTCAAAATGAGCACATTTTTCTGCAATGGAGCACCGAAATGTTAACATGAAAAAAATTTTTTCAAAAGTTTTTGCTCATTTTCTCGGCTCTATGAGCACGAAGCGCCTTGTGCTTAGGCTCATTTTAAAGCGCTTAATTTGCTGAACACGATAGTGCAAAAAAACCTGCGAAAAAAGAGCTCGGTACACCCAAACTGGAGCATCGACCATGTGCAAAAAATAAAAAAGTTCAAAATTTAATTTCTCGGCTCTGTGAGCACCTACAAGGTTGTGCTTAGGATATGTTGTACAGAAAAAAATTCTGTACAAGATAGTCCAACACCCGTTGCTCAAAATGAGCACATTTTTCTGCAATGGAGCACCGAAATGTTAACATGAAAAAAATTTTTTCAAAAGTTTTTGCTCATTTTCTCGGCTCTATGAGCACGAAGCGCCTTGTGCTTAGGCTCATTTTAAAGCGCTTAATTTGCTGAACACGATAGTGCAAAAAAACCTGCGAAAAAAGAGCTCGGTACACCCAAACTGGAGCATCGACCATGTGCAAAAAATAAAAAAGTTCAAAATTTAATTTCTCGGCTCTGTGAGCACCTACAAGGTTGTGCTTCGGATATGTTGTACAGAAAAAAATTCTGTACAAGATAGTCCAACACCCGTTGCTCAAAATGAGCCCATTTTTTTGCAATGGAGCACCGAAATGTTAACATGAAAAAAATTTTTTCAAAAGTTTTTGCTCATTTTCTCGGCTCTATGAGCACGTAGCGCCTTGTGCTTAGGCTCATTTTAAAGCGCTTAATTTGCTGAACACGATAGTGCAAAAAAACCTGCAAAAAAAGAGCTCGGTACACCCAAACTGGAGCATCGACCATGTGCAAAAAATAAAAAAGTTCAAAATTTAATTTCTCGGCTCTGTGAGCACCTACAAGGTTGTGCTTAGGATATGTTGTACAGAAAAAAATTCTGTACAAGATAGTCCAACACCCGTTGCTCAAAATGAGCACATTTTTCTGCAATGGAGCACCGAAATGTTAACATGAAAAAAATTTTTTCAAAAGTTTTTGCTCATTTTCTCGGCTCTATGAGCACGAAGCGCCTTGTGCTTAGGCTCATTTTAAAGCGCTTAATTTGCTGAACACGATAGTGCAAAAAAACCTGCGAAAAAAGAGCTCGGTACACCCAAACTGGAGCATCGACCATGTGCAAAAAATAAAAAAGTTCAAAATTTAATTTCTCGGCTCTGTGAGCACCTACAAGGTTGTGCTTCGGATATGTTGTACAGAAAAAAATTCTGTACAAGATAGTCCAACACCCGTTGCTCAAAATGAGCCCATTTTTTTGCAATGGAGCACCGAAATGTTAACATGAAAAAAATTTTTTCAAAAGTTTTTGCTCATTTTCTCGGCTCTATGAGCACGTAGCGCCTTGTGCTTAGGCTCATTTTAAAGCGCTTAATTTGCTGAACACGATAGTGCAAAAAAACCTGCAAAAAAAGAGCTCGGTACACCCAAACTGGAGCATCGACCATGTGCAAAAAATAAAAAAGTTCAAAATTTAATTTCTCGGCTCTGTGAGCACCTACAAGGTTGTGCTTAGGATATGTTGTACAGAAAAAAATTCTGTACAAGATAGTCCAACACCCGTTGCTCAAAATGAGCACATTTTTCTGCAATGGAGCACCGAAATGTTAACATGAAAAAAATTTTTTCAAAAGTTTTTGCTCATTTTCTCGGCTCTATGAGCACGAAGCGCCTTGTGCTTAGGCTCATTTTAAAGCGCTTAATTTGCTGAACACGATAGTGCAAAAAAACCTGCGAAAAAAGAGCTCGGTACACCCAAACTGGAGCATCGACCATGTGCAAAAAATAAAAAAGTTCAAAATTTAATTTCTCGGCTCTGTGAGCACCTACAAGGTTGTGCTTCGGATATGTTGTACAGAAAAAAATTCTGTACAAGATAGTCCAACACCCGTTGCTCAAAATGAGCCCATTTTTTGCAATGGAGCACCGAAATGTTAACATGAAAAAAATTTTTTCAAAAGTTTTTGCTCATTTTCTCGGCTCTATGAGCACGTAGCGCCTTGTGCTTAGGCTCATTTTAAAGCGCTTAATTTGCTGAACACGATAGTGCAAAAAAACCTGCGAAAAAAGAGCTCGGTACACCCAAACTGGAGCATCGACCATGTGCAAAAAATAAAAAAGTTCAAAATTTAATTTCTCGGCTCTGTGAGCACCTACAAGGTTGTGCTTAGGATATGTTGTACAGAAAAAAATTCTGTACAAGATAGTCCAACACCCGTTGCTCAAAATGAGCACATTTTTCTGCAATGGAGCACCGAAATGTTAACATGAAAAAAATTTTTTCAAAAGTTTTTGCTCATTTTCTCGGCTCTATGAGCACGTAGCGCCTTGTGCTTAGGCTCATTTTGAAGCGCTTAATTTGCTGAACACGACAGTGCAAAAAAACCTGCAAAAAAAGGGCTCGGTACACCCAAACTGGAGCATCGACCATGTGCAAAAAATAAAAAAGTTCAAAATTTAATTTCTCGGCTCTGTGAGCACCTACAAGGTTGTGCTTAGGATATGTTGTACAGAAAAAAATTCTGTACAAGATAGTTCAACACCCGTTGCTCAAAATGAGCACATTTTTCTGCAATGGAGCACCGAAATGTTAACATGAAAAAAATTTTTTCAAAAGTTTTTGCTCATTTTCTCGGCTCTATGAGCACGTAGCGCCTTGTGCTTAGGCTCATTTTAAAGCGCTTAATTTGCTGAACACGATAGTGCAAAAAAACCTGCAAAAAAAGAGCTCGGTACACCCAAACTGGAGCATCGACCATGTGCAAAAAATAAAAAAGTTCAAAATTTAATTTCTCGGCTCTGTGAGCACCTACAAGGTTGTGCTTAGGATATGTTGTACAGAAAAAAATTCTGTACAAGATAGTCCAACACCCGTTGCTCAAAATGAGCACATTTTTCTGCAATGGAGCACCGAAATGTTAACATGAAAAAAATTTTTTCAAAAGTTTTTGCTCATTTTCTCGGCTCTATGAGCACGTAGCGCCTTGTGCTTAGGCTCATTTTAAAGCGCTTACTTTGCTGAACACTATATTGCAAAAAAACCTGCGAAAAAAGAGCTCGGTACACCCAAACTGGAGCATCGACCATGTGCAAAAAATAAAAAAGTTCAAAATTTAATTTCTCGGCTCTGTGAGCACCTACAAGGTTGTGCTTAGGATATGTTGTACAGAAAAAAATTCTGTACAAGATAGTCCAACACCCGTTGCTCAAAATGAGCACATTTTTCTGCAATGGAGCACCGAAATGTTAACATGAAAAAAATTTTTTCAAAAGTTTTTGCTCATTTTCTCGGCTCTATGAGCACGTAGCGCCTTGTGCTTAGGCTCATTTTAAAGCGCTTAATTTGCTGAACACGATAGTGCAAAAAAACCTGCGAAAAAAAAGCTCGGTACACCCAAACTGGAGCATCGACCATGTGCAAAAAATAAAAAAGTTCAAAATTTAATTTCTCGGCTCTGTGAGCACCTACAAGGTTGTGCTTAGGATATGTTGTACAGAAAAAAATTCTGTACAAGATAGTCCAACACCCGTTGCTCAAAATGAGCACATTTTTCTGCAATGGAGCACCGAAATGTTAACATGAAAAAAATTTTTTCAAAAGTTTTTGCTCATTTTCTCGGCTCTATGAGCACGTAGCGCCTTGTGCTTAGGCTCATTTTGAAGCGCTTAATTTGCTGAACACGATAGTGCAAAAAAACCTGCAAAAAAAGAGCTCGGTACACCCAAACTGGAGCATCGACCATGTGCAAAAAATAAAAAAGTTCAAAATTTAATTTCTCGGCTCTGTGAGCACCTACAAGGTTGTGCTTAGGATATGTTGTACAGAAAAAAATTCTGTACAAGATAGTCCAACACCCGTTGCTCAAAATGAGCACATTTTTCTGCAATGGAGCACCGAAATGTTAACATGAAAAAAATTTTTTCAAAAGTTTTTGCTCATTTTCTCGGCTCTATGAGCACGTAGCGCCTTGTGCTTAGGCTCATTTTGAAGCGCTTAATTTGCTGAACACGATAGTGCAAAAAAACCTGCAAAAAAAGAGCTCGGTACACCCAAACTGGAGCATCGACCATGTGCAAAAAATAAAAAAGTTCAAAATTTAATTTCTCGGCTCTGTGAGCACCTACAAGGTTGTGCTTAGGATATGTTGTACAGAAAAAAATTCTGTACAAGATAGTCCAACACCCGTTGCTCAAAATGAGCACATTTTTCTGCAATGGAGCACCGAAATGTTAACATGAAAAAAATTTTTTCAAAAGTTTTTGCTCATTTTCTCGGCTCTATGAGCACGTAGCGCCTTGTGCTTAGGCTCATTTTAAAGCGCTTAATTTGCTGAACACGATAGTGCAAAAAAACCTGCAAAAAAAGAGCTCGGTACACCCAAACTGGAGCATCGACCATGTGCAAAAAATAAAAAAGTTCAAAATTTAATTTCTCGGCTCTGTGAGCACCTACAAGGTTGTGCTTAGGATATGTTGTACAGAAAAAAATTCTGTACAAGATAGTCCAACACCCGTTGCTCAAAATGAGCACATTTTTCTGCAATGGAGCACCGAAATGTTAACATGAAAAAAATTTTTTCAAAAGTTTTTGCTCATTTTCTCGGCTCTATGAGCACGAAGCGCCTTGTGCTTAGGCTCATTTTAAAGCGCTTAATTTGCTGAACACGATAGTGCAAAAAAACCTGCGAAAAAAGAGCTCGGTACACCCAAACTGGAGCATCGACCATGTGCAAAAAATAAAAAAGTTCAAAATTTAATTTCTCGGCTCTGTGAGCACCTACAAGGTTGTGCTTCGGATATGTTGTACAGAAAAAAATTCTGTACAAGATAGTCCAACACCCGTTGCTCAAAATGAGCCCATTTTTTTGCAATGGAGCACCGAAATGTTAACATGAAAAAAATTTTTTCAAAAGTTTTTGCTCATTTTCTCGGCTCTATGAGCACGTAGCGCCTTGTGCTTAGGCTCATTTTAAAGCGCTTAATTTGCTGAACACGATAGTGCAAAAAAACCTGCAAAAAAAGAGCTCGGTACACCCAAACTGGAGCATCGACCATGTGCAAAAAATAAAAAAGTTCAAAATTTAATTTCTCGGCTCTGTGAGCACCTACAAGGTTGTGCTTAGGATATGTTGTACAGAAAAAAATTCTGTACAAGATAGTCCAACACCCGTTGCTCAAAATGAGCACATTTTTCTGCAATGGAGCACCGAAATGTTAACATGAAAAAAATTTTTTCAAAAGTTTTTGCTCATTTTCTCGGCTCTATGAGCACGAAGCGCCTTGTGCTTAGGCTCATTTTAAAGCGCTTAATTTGCTGAACACGATAGTGCAAAAAAACCTGCGAAAAAAGAGCTCGGTACACCCAAACTGGAGCATCGACCATGTGCAAAAAATAAAAAAGTTCAAAATTTAATTTCTCGGCTCTGTGAGCACCTACAAGGTTGTGCTTAGGATATGTTGTACAGAAAAAAAATTCTGTACAAGATAGTCCAACACCAGTTGCTCAAAATGAGCACATTTTTCTGCAATGGAGCACCGAAATGTTAACATGAAAAAAATTTTTTCAAAAGTTTTTGCTCATTTTCTCGGCTCTATGAGCACGTAGCGCCTTGTGCTTAGGCTCATTTTAAAGCGCTTAATTTGCTGAACACGATAGTTCAAAAAAACCTGCGAAAAAAGAGCTCGGTACACCCAAACTGGAGCATCGACCATGTGCAAAAAATAAAAAAGTTCAAAATTTAATTTCTCGGCTCTGTGAGCACCTACAAGGTTGTGCTTAGGATATGTTGTACAGAAAAAAATTCTGTACAAGATAGTCCAACACCCGTTGCTCAAAATGAGCACATTTTTCTGCAATGGAGCACCGAAATGTTAACATGAAAAAAATTTTTTCAAAAGTTTTTGCTCATTTTCTCGGCTCTATGAGCACGTAGCGCCTTGTGCTTAGGCTCATTTTAAAGCGCTTAATTTGCTGAACACGATAGTGCAAAAAAACCTGCGAAAAAAAAGCTCGGTACACCCAAACTGGAGCATCGACCATGTGCAAAAAATAAAAAAGTTCAAAATTTAATTTCTCGGCTCTGTGAGCACCTACAAGGTTGTGCTTAGGATATGTTGTACAGAAAAAAATTCTGTACAAGATAGTCCAACACCCGTTGCTCAAAATGAGCACATTTTTCTGCAATGGAGCACCGAAATGTTAACATGAAAAAAATTTTTTCAAAAGTTTTTGCTCATTTTCTCGGCTCTATGAGCACGTAGCGCCTTGTGCTTAGGCTCATTTTAAAGCGCTTAATTTGCTGAACACGATAGTGCAAAAAAACCTGCGAAAAAAAAGCTCGGTACACCCAAACTGGAGCATCGACCATGTGCAAAAAATAAAAAAGTTCAAAATTTAATTTCTCGGCTCTGTGAGCACCTACAAGGTTGTGCTTAGGATATGTTGTACAGAAAAAAATTCTGTACAAGATAGTCCAACACCCGTTGCTCAAAATGAGCACATTTTTCTGCAATGGAGCACCGAAATGTTAACATGAAAAAAATTTTTTCAAAAGTTTTTGCTCATTTTCTCGGCTCTATGAGCACGAAGCGCCTTGTGCTTAGGCTCATTTTAAAGCGCTTAATTTGCTGAACACGATAGTGCAAAAAAACCTGCGAAAAAAGAGCTCGGTACACCCAAACTGGAGCATCGACCATGTGCAAAAAATAAAAAAGTTCAAAATTTAATTTCTCGGCTCTGTGAGCACCTACAAGGTTGTGCTTAGGATATGTTGTACAGAAAAAAAATTCTGTACAAGATAGTCCAACACCAGTTGCTCAAAATGAGCACATTTTTCTGCAATGGAGCACCGAAATGTTAACATGAAAAAAATTTTTTCAAAAGTTTTTGCTCATTTTCTCGGCTCTATGAGCACGTAGCGCCTTGTGCTTAGGCTCATTTTAAAGCGCTTAATTTGCTGAACACGATAGTGCAAAAAAACCTGCGAAAAAAGAGCTCGGTACACCCAAACTGGAGCATCGACCATGTGCAAAAAATAAAAAAGTTCAAAATTTAATTTCTCGGCTCTGTGAGCACCTACAAGGTTGTGCTTAGGATATGTTGTACAGAAAAAAATTCTGTACAAGATAGTCCAACACCCGTTGCTCAAAATGAGCACATTTTTCTGCAATGGAGCACCGAAATGTTAACATGAAAAAAATTTTTTCAAAAGTTTTTGCTCATTTTCTCGGCTCTATGAGCACGTAGCGCCTTGTGCTTAGGCTCATTTTAAAGCGCTTAATTTGCTGAACACGATAGTGCAAAAAAACCTGCGAAAAAAAAGCTCGGTACACCCAAACTGGAGCATCGACCATGTGCAAAAAATAAAAAAGTTCAAAATTTAATTTCTCGGCTCTGTGAGCACCTACAAGGTTGTGCTTAGGATATGTTGTACAGAAAAAAATTCTGTACAAGATAGTCCAACACCCGTTGCTCAAAATGAGCACATTTTTCTGCAATGGAGCACCGAAATGTTAACATGAAAAAAATTTTTTCAAAAGTTTTTGCTCATTTTCTCGGCTCTATGAGCACGTAGCGCCTTGTGCTTAGGCTCATTTTAAAGCGCTTAATTTGCTGAACACGATAGTGCAAAAAAACCTGCGAAAAAAAAGCTCGGTACACCCAAACTGGAGCATCGACCATGTGCAAAAAATAAAAAAGTTCAAAATTTAATTTCTCGGCTCTGTGAGCACCTACAAGGTTGTGCTTAGGATATGTTGTACAGAAAAAAATTCTGTACAAGATAGTCCAACACCCGTTGCTCAAAATGAGCACATTTTTCTGCAATGGAGCACCGAAATGTTAACATGAAAAAAATTTTTTCAAAAGTTTTTGCTCATTTTCTCGGCTCTATGAGCACGAAGCGCCTTGTGCTTAGGCTCATTTTAAAGCGCTTAATTTGCTGAACACGATAGTGCAAAAAAACCTGCGAAAAAAGAGCTCGGTACACCCAAACTGGAGCATCGACCATGTGCAAAAAATAAAAAAGTTCAAAATTTAATTTCTCGGCTCTGTGAGCACCTACAAGGTTGTGCTTCGGATATGTTGTACAGAAAAAAATTCTGTACAAGATAGTCCAACACCCGTTGCTCAAAATGAGCCCATTTTTTTGCAATGGAGCACCGAAATGTTAACATGAAAAAAATTTTTTCAAAAGTTTTTGCTCATTTTCTCGGCTCTATGAGCACGTAGCGCCTTGTGCTTAGGCTCATTTTAAAGCGCTTAATTTGCTGAACACGATAGTGCAAAAAAACCTGCAAAAAAAGAGCTCGGTACACCCAAACTGGAGCATCGACCATGTGCAAAAAATAAAAAAGTTCAAAATTTAATTTCTCGGCTCTGTGAGCACCTACAAGGTTGTGCTTAGGATATGTTGTACAGAAAAAAATTCTGTACAAGATAGTCCAACACCCGTTGCTCAAAATGAGCACATTTTTCTGCAATGGAGCACCGAAATGTTAACATGAAAAAAATTTTTTCAAAAGTTTTTGCTCATTTTCTCGGCTCTATGAGCACGAAGCGCCTTGTGCTTAGGCTCATTTTAAAGCGCTTAATTTGCTGAACACGATAGTGCAAAAAAACCTGCGAAAAAAGAGCTCGGTACACCCAAACTGGAGCATCGACCATGTGCAAAAAATAAAAAAGTTCAAAATTTAATTTCTCGGCTCTGTGAGCACCTACAAGGTTGTGCTTCGGATATGTTGTACAGAAAAAAATTCTGTACAAGATAGTCCAACACCCGTTGCTCAAAATGAGCCCATTTTTTGCAATGGAGCACCGAAATGTTAACATGAAAAAAATTTTTTCAAAAGTTTTTGCTCATTTTCTCGGCTCTATGAGCACGTAGCGCCTTGTGCTTAGGCTCATTTTAAAGCGCTTAATTTGCTGAACACGATAGTGCAAAAAAACCTGCGAAAAAAGAGCTCGGTACACCCAAACTGGAGCATCGACCATGTGCAAAAAATAAAAAAGTTCAAAATTTAATTTCTCGGCTCTGTGAGCACCTACAAGGTTGTGCTTAGGATATGTTGTACAGAAAAAAATTCTGTACAAGATAGTCCAACACCCGTTGCTCAAAATGAGCACATTTTTCTGCAATGGAGCACCGAAATGTTAACATGAAAAAAATTTTTTCAAAAGTTTTTGCTCATTTTCTCGGCTCTATGAGCACGTAGCGCCTTGTGCTTAGGCTCATTTTGAAGCGCTTAATTTGCTGAACACGATAGTGCAAAAAAACCTGCAAAAAAAGGGCTCGGTACACCCAAACTGGAGCATCGACCATGTGCAAAAAATAAAAAAGTTCAAAATTTAATTTCTCGGCTCTGTGAGCACCTACAAGGTTGTGCTTAGGATATGTTGTACAGAAAAAAATTCTGTACAAGATAGTCCAACACCCGTTGCTCAAAATGAGCACATTTTTCTGCAATGGAGCACCGAAATGTTAACATGAAAAAAATTTTTTCAAAAGTTTTTGCTCATTTTCTCGGCTCTATGAGCACGTAGCGCCTTGTGCTTAGGCTCATTTTAAAGCGCTTAATTTGCTGAACACGATAGTGCAAAAAAACCTGCGAAAAAAAAGCTCGGTACACCCAAACTGGAGCATCGACCATGTGCAAAAAATAAAAAAGTTCAAAATTTAATTTCTCGGCTCTGTGAGCACCTACAAGGTTGTGCTTAGGATATGTTGTACAGAAAAAAATTCTGTACAAGATAGTCCAACACCCGTTGCTCAAAATGAGCACATTTTTCTGCAATGGAGCACCGAAATGTTAACATGAAAAAAATTTTTTCAAAAGTTTTTGCTCATTTTCTCGGCTCTATGAGCACGTAGCGCCTTGTGCTTAGGCTCATTTTAAAGCGCTTAATTTGCTGAACACGATAGTGCAAAAAAACCTGCAAAAAAAGAGCTCGGTACACCCAAACTGGAGCATCGACCATGTGCAAAAAATAAAAAAGTTCAAAATTTAATTTCTCGGCTCTGTGAGCACCTACAAGGTTGTGCTTAGGATATGTTGTACAGAAAAAAATTCTGTACAAGATAGTCCAACACCCGTTGCTCAAAATGAGCACATTTTTCTGCAATGGAGCACCGAAATGTTAACATGAAAAAAATTTTTTCAAAAGTTTTTGCTCATTTTCTCGGCTCTATGAGCACGAAGCGCCTTGTGCTTAGGCTCATTTTAAAGCGCTTAATTTGCTGAACACGATAGTGCAAAAAAACCTGCGAAAAAAGAGCTCGGTACACCCAAACTGGAGCATCGACCATGTGCAAAAAATAAAAAAGTTCAAAATTTAATTTCTCGGCTCTGTGAGCACCTACAAGGTTGTGCTTAGGATATGTTGTACAGAAAAAAATTCTGTACAAGATAGTCCAACACCCGTTGCTCAAAATGAGCACATTTTTCTGCAATGGAGCACCGAAATGTTAACATGAAAAAAATTTTTTCAAAAGTTTTTGCTCATTTTCTCGGCTCTATGAGCACGTAGCGCCTTGTGCTTAGGCTCATTTTAAAGCGCTTAATTTGCTGAACACGATAGTGCAAAAAAACCTGCGAAAAAAAAGCTCGGTACACCCAAACTGGAGCATCGACCATGTGCAAAAAATAAAAAAGTTCAAAATTTAATTTCTCGGCTCTGTGAGCACCTACAAGGTTGTGCTTAGGATATGTTGTACAGAAAAAAATTCTGTACAAGATAGTCCAACACCCGTTGCTCAAAATGAGCACATTTTTCTGCAATGGAGCACCGAAATGTTAACATGAAAAAAATTTTTTCAAAAGTTTTTGCTCATTTTCTCGGCTCTATGAGCACGTAGCGCCTTGTGCTTAGGCTCATTTTAAAGCGCTTAATTTGCTGAACACGATAGTGCAAAAAAACCTGCAAAAAAAGAGCTCGGTACACCCAAACTGGAGCATCGACCATGTGCAAAAAATAAAAAAGTTCAAAATTTAATTTCTCGGCTCTGTGAGCACCTACAAGGTTGTGCTTAGGATATGTTGTACAGAAAAAAATTCTGTACAAGATAGTCCAACACCCGTTGCTCAAAATGAGCCCATTTTTTTGCAATGGAGCACCGAAATGTTAACATGAAAAAAATTTTTTCAAAAGTTTTTGCTCATTTTCTCGGCTCTATGAGCACGTAGCGCCTTGTGCTTAGGCTCATTTTAAAGCGCTTAATTTGCTGAACACGATAGTGCAAAAAAACCTGCGAAAAAAGAGCTCGGTACACCCAAACTGGAGCATGGACCATGTGCAAAAAATAAAAAAGTTCAAAATTTAATTTCTCGGCTCTGTGAGCACCTACAAGGTTGTGCTTAGGATATGTTGTACAGAAAAAAATTCTGTACAAGATAGTCCAACACCCGTTGCTCAAAATGAGCACATTTTTCTGCAATGGAGCACCGAAATGTTAACATGAAAAAAATTTTTTCAAAAGTTTTTGCTCATTTTCTCGGCTCTATGAGCACGTAGCGCCTTGTGCTTAGGCTCATTTTAAAGCGCTTAATTTGCTGAACACGATAGTGCAAAAAACCTGCGAAAAAAGAGCTCGGTACACCCAAACTGGAGCATCGACCATGTGCAAAAAATAAAAAAGTTCAAAATTTAATTTCTCGGCTCTGTGAGCACCTACAAGGTTGTGCTTAGGATATGTTGTACAGAAAAAAATTCTGTACAAGATAGTCCAACACCCGTTGCTCAAAATGAGCACATTTTTCTGCAATGGAGCACCGAAATGTTAACATAAAAAAAATTTTTTCAAAAGTTTTTGCTCATTTTCTCGGCTCTATGAGCACGTAGCGCCTTGTGCTTAGGCTCATTTTAAAGCGCTTAATTTGCTGAACACGATAGTGCAAAAAAACCTGCGAAAAAAGAGCTCGGTACACCCAAACTGGAGCATCGACCATGTGCAAAAAATAAAAAAGTTCAAAATTTAATTTCTCGGCTCTGTGAGCACCTACAAGGTTGTGCTTCGGATATGTTGTACAGAAAAAAATTCTGTACAAGATAGTCCAACACCCGTTGCTCAAAATGAGCCCATTTTTTTGCAATGGAGCACCGAAATGTTAACATGAAAAAAATTTTTTCAAAAGTTTTTGCTCATTTTCTCGGCTCTATGAGCACGTAGCGCCTTGTGCTTAGGCTCATTTTAAAGCGCTTAATTTGCTGAACACGATAGTGCAAAAAAACCTGCGAAAAAAGAGCTCGGTACACCCAAACTGGAGCATCGACCATGTGCAAAAAATAAAAAAGTTCAAAATTTAATTTCTCGGCTCTGTGAGCACCTACAAGGTTGTGCTTAGGATATGTTGTACAGAAAAAAATTCTGTACAAGATAGTCCAACACCCGTTGCTCAAAATGAGCACATTTTTCTGCAATGGAGCACCGAAATGTTAACATGAAAAAAATTTTTTCAAAAGTTTTTGCTCATTTTCTCGGCTCTATGAGCACGTAGCGCCTTGTGCTTAGGCTCATTTTAAAGCGCTTAAATTGCTGAACACGATAGTGCAAAAAAACCTGCGAAAAAAAAGCTCGGTACACCCAAACTGGAGCATCGACCATGTGCAAAAAATAAAAAAGTTCAAAATTTAATTTCTCGGCTCTTTGAGCACCTACAAGGTTGTGCTTCGGATATGTTGTACAGAAAAAAATTCTGTACAAGATAGTCCAACACCCGTTGCTCAAAATGAGCCCATTTTTTTGCAATGGAGCACCGAAATGTTAACATAAAAAAAATTTTTTCAAAAGTTTTTGCTCATTTTCTCGGCTCTATGAGCACGTAGCGCCTTGTGCTTAGGCTCATTTTAAAGCGCTTAATTTGCTGAACACGATAGTGCAAAAAAACCTGCGAAAAAAGAGCTCGGTACACCCAAACTGGAGCATCGACCATGTGCAAAAAATAAAAAAGTTCAAAATTTAATTTCTCGGCTCTGTGAGCACCTACAAGGTTGTGCTTCGGATATGTTGTACAGAAAAAAATTCTGTACAAGATAGTCCAACACCCGTTGCTCAAAATGAGCCCATTTTTTTGCAATGGAGCACCGAAATGTTAACATGAAAAAAATTTTTTCAAAAGTTTTTGCTCATTTTCTCGGCTCTATGAGCACGTAGCGCCTTGTGCTTAGGCTCATTTTAAAGCGCTTAATTTGCTGAACACGATAGTGCAAAAAAACCTGCGAAAAAAGAGCTCGGTACACCCAAACTGGAGCATCGACCATGTGCAAAAAATAAAAAAGTTCAAAATTTAATTTCTCGGCTCTGTGAGCACCTACAAGGTTGTGCTTAGGATATGTTGTACAGAAAAAAATTCTGTACAAGATAGTCCAACACCCGTTGCTCAAAATGAGCACATTTTTCTGCAATGGAGCACCGAAATGTTAACATGAAAAAAATTTTTTCAAAAGTTTTTGCTCATTTTCTCGGCTCTATGAGCACGTAGCGCCTTGTGCTTAGGCTCATTTTAAAGCGCTTAAATTGCTGAACACGATAGTGCAAAAAAACCTGCGAAAAAAAAGCTCGGTACACCCAAACTGGAGCATCGACCATGTGCAAAAAATAAAAAAGTTCAAAATTTAATTTCTCGGCTCTTTGAGCACCTACAAGGTTGTGCTTAGGATATGTTGTACAGAAAAAAATTCTGTACAAGATAGTCCAACACCCGTTGCTCAAAATGAGCACATTTTTCTGCAATGGAGCACCGAAATGTTAACATGAAAAAAATTTTTTCAAAAGTTTTTGCTCATTTTCTCGGCTCTATGAGCACGTAGCGCCTTGTGCTTAGGCTCATTTTAAAGCGCTTAATTTGCTGAACACGATAGTGCAAAAAAACCTGCGAAAAAAAAGCTCGGTACACCCAAACTGGAGCATCGACCATGTGCAAAAAATAAAAAAGTTCAAAATTTAATTTCTCGGCTCTTTGAGCACCTACAAGGTTGTGCTTAGGATATGTTGTACAGAAAAAAATTCTGTACAAGATAGTCCAACACCCGTTGCTCAAAATGAGCACATTTTTCTGCAATGGAGCACCGAAATGTTAACATGAAAAAAATTTTTTCAAAAGTTTTTGCTCATTTTCTCGGCTCTATGAGCACGTAGCGCCTTGTGCTTAGGCTCATTTTAAAGCGCTTAATTTGCTGAACACGATAGTGCAAAAAAACCTGCGAAAAAAAAGCTCGGTACACCCAAACTGGAGCATCGACCATGTGCAAAGAATAAAAAAGTTCAAAATTTAATTTCTCGGCTCTTTGAGCACCTACAAGGTTGTGCTTAGGATATGTTGTACAGAAAAAAATTCTGTACAAGATAGTCCAACACCCGTTGCTCAAAATGAGCACATTTTTCTGCAATGGAGCACCGAAATGTTAACATGAAAAAAATTTTTTCAAAAGTTTTTGCTCATTTTCTCGGCTCTATGAGCACGTAGCGCCTTGTGCTTAGGCTCATTTTAAAGCGCTTAATTTGCTGAACACGATAGTGCAAAAAAACCTGCGAAAAAAAAGCTCGGTACACCCAAACTGGAGCATCGACCATGTGCAAAAAATAAAAAAGTTCAAAATTTAATTTCTCGGCTCTGTGAGCACCTACAAGGTTGTGCTTAGGATATGTTGTACAGAAAAAAATTCTGTACAAGATAGTCCAACACCCGTTGCTCAAAATGAGCACATTTTTCTGCAATGGAGCACCGAAATGTTAACATGAAAAAAATTTTTTCAAAAGTTTTTGCTCATTTTCTCGGCTCTATGAGCACGTAGCGCCTTGTGCTTAGGCTCATTTTGAAGCGCTTAATTTGCTGAACACGATAGTGCAAAAAAACCTGCAAAAAAAGAGCTCGGTACACCCAAACTGGAGCATCGACCATGTGCAAAAAATAAAAAAGTTCAAAATTTAATTTCTCGGCTCTGTGAGCACCTACAAGGTTGTGCTTAGGATATGTTGTACAGAAAAAAATTCTGTACAAGATAGTCCAACACCCGTTGCTCAAAATGAGCACATTTTTTTGCAATGGAGCACCGAAATGTTAACATGAAAAAAATTTTTTCAAAAGTTTTTGCTCATTTTCTCGGCTCTATGAGCACGTAGCGCCTTGTGCTTAGGCTCATTTTGAAGCGCTTAATTTGCTGAACACGATAGTGCAAAAAAACCTGCAAAAAAAGAGCTCGGTACACCCAAACTGGAGCATCGACCATGTGCAAAAAATAAAAAAGTTCAAAATTTAATTTCTCGGCTCTGTGAGCACCTACAAGGTTGTGCTTAGGATATGTTGTACAGAAAAAAATTCTGTACAAGATAGTCCAACACCCGTTGCTCAAAATGAGCACATTTTTCTGCAATGGAGCACCGAAATGTTAACATGAAAAAAATTTTTTCAAAAGTTTTTGCTCATTTTCTCGGCTCTATGAGCACGTAGCGCCTTGTGCTTAGGCTCATTTTAAAGCGCTTAATTTGCTGAACACGATAGTGCAAAAAAACCTGCGAAAAAAAAGCTCGGTACACCCAAACTGGAGCATCGACCATGTGCAAAAAATAAAAAAGTTCAAAATTTAATTTCTCGGCTCTGTGAGCACCTACAAGGTTGTGCTTAGGATATGTTGTACAGAAAAAAATTCTGTACAAGATAGTCCAACACCCGTTGCTCAAAATGAGCACATTTTTCTGCAATGGAGCACCGAAATGTTAACATGAAAAAAATTTTTTCAAAAGTTTTTGCTCATTTTCTCGGCTCTATGAGCACGTAGCGCCTTGTGCTTAGGCTCATTTTAAAGCGCTTAATTTGCTGAACACGATAGTGCAAAAAAACCTGCAAAAAAAGAGCTCGGTACACCCAAACTGGAGCATCGACCATGTGCAAAAAATAAAAAAGTTCAAAATTTAATTTCTCGGCTCTGTGAGCACCTACAAGGTTGTGCTTAGGATATGTTGTACAGAAAAAAATTCTGTACAAGATAGTCCAACACCCGTTGCTCAAAATGAGCACATTTTTCTGCAATGGAGCACCGAAATGTTAACATGAAAAAAATTTTTTCAAAAGTTTTTGCTCATTTTCTCGGCTCTATGAGCACGAAGCGCCTTGTGCTTAGGCTCATTTTAAAGCGCTTAATTTGCTGAACACGATAGTGCAAAAAAACCTGCGAAAAAAGAGCTCGGTACACCCAAACTGGAGCATCGACCATGTGCAAAAAATAAAAAAGTTCAAAATTTAATTTCTCGGCTCTGTGAGCACCTACAAGGTTGTGCTTAGGATATGTTGTACAGAAAAAAATTCTGTACAAGATAGTCCAACACCCGTTGCTCAAAATGAGCACATTTTTCTGCAATGGAGCACCGAAATGTTAACATGAAAAAAATTTTTTCAAAAGTTTTTGCTCATTTTCTCGGCTCTATGAGCACGTAGCGCCTTGTGCTTAGGCTCATTTTAAAGCGCTTAATTTGCTGAACACGATAGTGCAAAAAAACCTGCGAAAAAAAAGCTCGGTACACCCAAACTGGAGCATCGACCATGTGCAAAAAATAAAAAAGTTCAAAATTTAATTTCTCGGCTCTGTGAGCACCTACAAGGTTGTGCTTAGGATATGTTGTAAGAAAAAAATTCTGTACAAGATAGTCCAACACCCGTTGCTCAAAATGAGCACATTTTTCTGCAATGGAGCACCGAAATGTTAACATGAAAAAAATTTTTTCAAAAGTTTTTGCTCATTTTCTCGGCTCTATGAGCACGTAGCGCCTTGTGCTTAGGCTCATTTTAAAGCGCTTAATTTGCTGAACACGATAGTGCAAAAAAACCTGCAAAAAAAGAGCTCGGTACACCCAAACTGGAGCATCGACCATGTGCAAAAAATAAAAAAGTTCAAAATTTAATTTCTCGGCTCTGTGAGCACCTACAAGGTTGTGCTTAGGATATGTTGTACAGAAAAAAATTCTGTACAAGATAGTCCAACACCCGTTGCTCAAAATGAGCCCATTTTTTTGCAATGGAGCACCGAAATGTTAACATGAAAAAAATTTTTTCAAAAGTTTTTGCTCATTTTCTCGGCTCTATGAGCACGTAGCGCCTTGTGCTTAGGCTCATTTTAAAGCGCTTAATTTGCTGAACACGATAGTGCAAAAAAACCTGCGAAAAAAAAGCTCGGTACACCCAAACTGGAGCATCGACCATGTGCAAAGAATAAAAAAGTTCAAAATTTAATTTCTCGGCTCTTTGAGCACCTACAAGGTTGTGCTTAGGATATGTTGTACAGAAAAAAATTCTGTACAAGATAGTCCAACACCCGTTGCTCAAAATGAGCACATTTTTCTGCAATGGAGCACCGAAATGTTAACATGAAAAAAATTTTTTCAAAAGTTTTTGCTCATTTTCTCGGCTCTATGAGCACGTAGCGCCTTGTGCTTAGGCTCATTTTAAAGCGCTTAATTTGCTGAACACGATAGTGCAAAAAAACCTGCGAAAAAAAAGCTCGGTACACCCAAACTGGAGCATCGACCATGTGCAAAAAATAAAAAAGTTCAAAATTTAATTTCTCGGCTCTGTGAGCACCTACAAGGTTGTGCTTAGGATATGTTGTACAGAAAAAAATTCTGTACAAGATAGTCCAACACCCGTTGCTCAAAATGAGCACATTTTTCTGCAATGGAGCACCGAAATGTTAACATGAAAAAAATTTTTTTAAAAGTTTTTGCTCATTTTCTCGGCTCTATGAGCACGTAGCGCCTTGTGCTTAGGCTCATTTTGAAGCGCTTAATTTGCTGAACACGATAGTGCAAAAAAACCTGCAAAAAAAGAGCTCGGTACACCCAAACTGGAGCATCGACCATGTGCAAAAAATAAAAAAGTTCAAAATTTAATTTCTCGGCTCTGTGAGCACCTACAAGGTTGTGCTTAGGATATGTTGTACAGAAAAAAATTCTGTACAAGATAGTCCAACACCCGTTGCTCAAAATGAGCACATTTTTTTGCAATGGAGCACCGAAATGTTAACATGAAAAAAATTTTTTCAAAAGTTTTTGCTCATTTTCTCGGCTCTATGAGCACGTAGCGCCTTGTGCTTAGGCTCATTTTGAAGCGCTTAATTTGCTGAACACGATAGTGCAAAAAAACCTGCAAAAAAAGAGCTCGGTACACCCAAACTGGAGCATCGACCATGTGCAAAAAATAAAAAAGTTCAAAATTTAATTTCTCGGCTCTGTGAGCACCTACAAGGTTGTGCTTAGGATATGTTGTACAGAAAAAAATTCTGTACAAGATAGTCCAACACCCGTTGCTCAAAATGAGCACATTTTTCTGCAATGGAGCACCGAAATGTTAACATGAAAAAAATTTTTTCAAAAGTTTTTGCTCATTTTCTCGGCTCTATGAGCACGTAGCGCCTTGTGCTTAGGCTCATTTTAAAGCGCTTAATTTGCTGAACACGATAGTGCAAAAAAACCTGCGAAAAAAAAGCTCGGTACACCCAAACTGGAGCATCGACCATGTGCAAAAAATAAAAAAGTTCAAAATTTAATTTCTCGGCTCTGTGAGCACCTACAAGGTTGTGCTTAGGATATGTTGTACAGAAAAAAATTCTGTACAAGATAGTCCAACACCCGTTGCTCAAAATGAGCACATTTTTCTGCAATGGAGCACCGAAATGTTAACATGAAAAAAATTTTTTCAAAAGTTTTTGCTCATTTTCTCGGCTCTATGAGCACGTAGCGCCTTGTGCTTAGGCTCATTTTAAAGCGCTTAATTTGCTGAACACGATAGTGCAAAAAAACCTGCAAAAAAAGAGCTCGGTACACCCAAACTGGAGCATCGACCATGTGCAAAAAATAAAAAAGTTCAAAATTTAATTTCTCGGCTCTGTGAGCACCTACAAGGTTGTGCTTAGGATATGTTGTACAGAAAAAAATTCTGTACAAGATAGTCCAACACCCGTTGCTCAAAATGAGCACATTTTTCTGCAATGGAGCACCGAAATGTTAACATGAAAAAAATTTTTTCAAAAGTTTTTGCTCATTTTCTCGGCTCTATGAGCACGAAGCGCCTTGTGCTTAGGCTCATTTTAAAGCGCTTAATTTGCTGAACACGATAGTGCAAAAAAACCTGCGAAAAAAGAGCTCGGTACACCCAAACTGGAGCATCGACCATGTGCAAAAAATAAAAAAGTTCAAAATTTAATTTCTCGGCTCTGTGAGCACCTACAAGGTTGTGCTTAGGATATGTTGTACAGAAAAAAATTCTGTACAAGATAGTCCAACACCCGTTGCTCAAAATGAGCACATTTTTCTGCAATGGAGCACCGAAATGTTAACATGAAAAAAATTTTTTTAAAAGTTTTTGCTCATTTTCTCGGCTCTATGAGCACGTAGCGCCTTGTGCTTAGGCTCATTTTGAAGCGCTTAATTTGCTGAACACGATAGTGCAAAAAAACCTGCAAAAAAAGAGCTCGGTACACCCAAACTGGAGCATCGACCATGTGCAAAAAATAAAAAAGTTCAAAATTTAATTTCTCGGCTCTGTGAGCACCTACAAGGTTGTGCTTAGGATATGTTGTACAGAAAAAAATTCTGTACAAGATAGTCCAACACCCGTTGCTCAAAATGAGCACATTTTTTTGCAATGGAGCACCGAAATGTTAACATGAAAAAAATTTTTTCAAAAGTTTTTGCTCATTTTCTCGGCTCTATGAGCACGTAGCGCCTTGTGCTTAGGCTCATTTTGAAGCGCTTAATTTGCTGAACACGATAGTGCAAAAAAACCTGCAAAAAAAGAGCTCGGTACACCCAAACTGGAGCATCGACCATGTGCAAAAAATAAAAAAGTTCAAAATTTAATTTCTCGGCTCTGTGAGCACCTACAAGGTTGTGCTTAGGATATGTTGTACAGAAAAAAATTCTGTACAAGATAGTCCAACACCCGTTGCTCAAAATGAGCACATTTTTCTGCAATGGAGCACCGAAATGTTAACATGAAAAAAATTTTTTCAAAAGTTTTTGCTCATTTTCTCGGCTCTATGAGCACGTAGCGCCTTGTGCTTAGGCTCATTTTAAAGCGCTTAATTTGCTGAACACGATAGTGCAAAAAAACCTGCGAAAAAAAAGCTCGGTACACCCAAACTGGAGCATCGACCATGTGCAAAAAATAAAAAAGTTCAAAATTTAATTTCTCGGCTCTGTGAGCACCTACAAGGTTGTGCTTAGGATATGTTGTACAGAAAAAAATTCTGTACAAGATAGTCCAACACCCGTTGCTCAAAATGAGCACATTTTTCTGCAATGGAGCACCGAAATGTTAACATGAAAAAAATTTTTTCAAAAGTTTTTGCTCATTTTCTCGGCTCTATGAGCACGTAGCGCCTTGTGCTTAGGCTCATTTTAAAGCGCTTAATTTGCTGAACACGATAGTGCAAAAAAACCTGCAAAAAAAGAGCTCGGTACACCCAAACTGGAGCATCGACCATGTGCAAAAAATAAAAAAGTTCAAAATTTAATTTCTCGGCTCTGTGAGCACCTACAAGGTTGTGCTTAGGATATGTTGTACAGAAAAAAATTCTGTACAAGATAGTCCAACACCCGTTGCTCAAAATGAGCACATTTTTCTGCAATGGAGCACCGAAATGTTAACATGAAAAAAATTTTTTCAAAAGTTTTTGCTCATTTTCTCGGCTCTATGAGCACGAAGCGCCTTGTGCTTAGGCTCATTTTAAAGCGCTTAATTTGCTGAACACGATAGTGCAAAAAAACCTGCGAAAAAAGAGCTCGGTACACCCAAACTGGAGCATCGACCATGTGCAAAAAATAAAAAAGTTCAAAATTTAATTTCTCGGCTCTGTGAGCACCTACAAGGTTGTGCTTAGGATATGTTGTACAGAAAAAAATTCTGTACAAGATAGTCCAACACCCGTTGCTCAAAATGAGCACATTTTTCTGCAATGGAGCACCGAAATGTTAACATGAAAAAAATTTTTTCAAAAGTTTTTGCTCATTTTCTCGGCTCTATGAGCACGTAGCGCCTTGTGCTTAGGCTCATTTTAAAGCGCTTAATTTGCTGAACACGATAGTGCAAAAAAACCTGCAAAAAAAGAGCTCGGTACACCCAAACTGGAGCATCGACCATGTGCAAAAAATAAAAAAGTTCAAAATTTAATTTCTCGGCTCTGTGAGCACCTACAAGGTTGTGCTTAGGATATGTTGTACAGAAAAAAATTCTGTACAAGATAGTCCAACACCCGTTGCTCAAAATGAGCCCATTTTTTTGCAATGGAGCACCGAAATGTTAACATGAAAAAAATTTTTTCAAAAGTTTTTGCTCATTTTCTCGGCTCTATGAGCACGTAGCGCCTTGTGCTTAGGCTCATTTTAAAGCGCTTAATTTGCTGAACACGATAGTGCAAAAAACCTGCGAAAAAAGAGCTCGGTACACCCAAACTGGAGCATCGACCATGTGCAAAAAATAAAAAAGTTCAAAATTTAATTTCTCGGCTCTGTGAGCACCTACAAGGTTGTGCTTAGGATATGTTGTACAGAAAAAAATTCTGTACAAGATAGTCCAACACCCGTTGCTCAAAATGAGCACATTTTTCTGCAATGGAGCACCGAAATGTTAACATAAAAAAAATTTTTTCAAAAGTTTTTGCTCATTTTCTCGGCTCTATGAGCACGTAGCGCCTTGTGCTTAGGCTCATTTTAAAGCGCTTAATTTGCTGAACACGATAGTGCAAAAAAACCTGCGAAAAAAGAGCTCGGTACACCCAAACTGGAGCATGGACCATGTGCAAAAAATAAAAAAGTTCAAAATTTAATTTCTCGGCTCTGTGAGCACCTACAAGGTTGTGCTTAGGATATGTTGTACAGAAAAAAATTCTGTACAAGATAGTCCAACACCCGTTGCTCAAAATGAGCACATTTTTCTGCAATGGAGCACCGAAATGTTAACATGAAAAAAATTTTTTCAAAAGTTTTTGCTCATTTTCTCGGCTCTATGAGCACGTAGCGCCTTGTGCTTAGGCTCATTTTAAAGCGCTTAATTTGCTGAACACGATAGTGCAAAAAACCTGCGAAAAAAGAGCTCGGTACACCCAAACTGGAGCATCGACCATGTGCAAAAAATAAAAAAGTTCAAAATTTAATTTCTCGGCTCTGTGAGCACCTACAAGGTTGTGCTTAGGATATGTTGTACAGAAAAAAATTCTGTACAAGATAGTCCAACACCCGTTGCTCAAAATGAGCACATTTTTCTGCAATGGAGCACCGAAATGTTAACATAAAAAAAATTTTTTCAAAAGTTTTTGCTCATTTTCTCGGCTCTATGAGCACGTAGCGCCTTGTGCTTAGGCTCATTTTAAAGCGCTTAATTTGCTGAACACGATAGTGCAAAAAAACCTGCGAAAAAAGAGCTCGGTACACCCAAACTGGAGCATCGACCATGTGCAAAAAATAAAAAAGTTCAAAATTTAATTTCTCGGCTCTGTGAGCACCTACAAGGTTGTGCTTCGGATATGTTGTACAGAAAAAAATTCTGTACAAGATAGTCCAACACCCGTTGCTCAAAATGAGCCCATTTTTTTGCAATGGAGCACCGAAATGTTAACATGAAAAAAATTTTTTCAAAAGTTTTTGCTCATTTTCTCGGCTCTATGAGCACGTAGCGCCTTGTGCTTAGGCTCATTTTAAAGCGCTTAATTTGCTGAACACGATAGTGCAAAAAAACCTGCGAAAAAAGAGCTCGGTACACCCAAACTGGAGCATCGACCATGTGCAAAAAATAAAAAAGTTCAAAATTTAATTTCTCGGCTCTGTGAGCACCTACAAGGTTGTGCTTAGGATATGTTGTACAGAAAAAAATTCTGTACAAGATAGTCCAACACCCGTTGCTCAAAATGAGCACATTTTTCTGCAATGGAGCACCGAAATGTTAACATGAAAAAAATTTTTTCAAAAGTTTTTGCTCATTTTCTCGGCTCTATGAGCACGTAGCGCCTTGTGCTTAGGCTCATTTTAAAGCGCTTAAATTGCTGAACACGATAGTGCAAAAAAACCTGCGAAAAAAAAGCTCGGTACACCCAAACTGGAGCATCGACCATGTGCAAAAAATAAAAAAGTTCAAAATTTAATTTCTCGGCTCTTTGAGCACCTACAAGGTTGTGCTTAGTATATGTTGTACAGAAAAAAATTCTGTACAAGATAGTCCAACACCCGTTGCTCAAAATGAGCACATTTTTCTGCAATGGAGCACCGAAATGTTAACATGAAAAAAATTTTTTCAAAAGTTTTTGCTCATTTTCTCGGCTCTATGAGCACGTAGCGCCTTGTGCTTAGGCTCATTTTAAAGCGCTTAATTTGCTGAACACGATAGTGCAAAAAAACCTGCGAAAAAAAAGCTCGGTACACCCAAACTGGAGCATCGACCATGTGCAAAAAATAAAAAAGTTCAAAATTTAATTTCTCGGCTCTTTGAGCACCTACAAGGTTGTGCTTAGGATATGTTGTACAGAAAAAAATTCTGTACAAGATAGTCCAACACCCGTTGCTCAAAATGAGCACATTTTTCTGCAATGGAGCACCGAAATGTTAACATGAAAAAAATTTTTTCAAAAGTTTTTGCTCATTTTCTCGGCTCTATGAGCACGTAGCGCCTTGTGCTTAGGCTCATTTTAAAGCGCTTAATTTGCTGAACACGATAGTGCAAAAAAACCTGCGAAAAAAAAGCTCGGTACACCCAAACTGGAGCATCGACCATGTGCAAAGAATAAAAAAGTTCAAAATTTAATTTCTCGGCTCTTTGAGCACCTACAAGGTTGTGCTTAGGATATGTTGTACAGAAAAAAATTCTGTACAAGATAGTCCAACACCCGTTGCTCAAAATGAGCACATTTTTCTGCAATGGAGCACCGAAATGTTAACATGAAAAAAATTTTTTCAAAAGTTTTTGCTCATTTTCTCGGCTCTATGAGCACGTAGCGCCTTGTGCTTAGGCTCATTTTAAAGCGCTTAATTTGCTGAACACGATAGTGCAAAAAAACCTGCGAAAAAAAAGCTCGGTACACCCAAACTGGAGCATCGACCATGTGCAAAAAATAAAAAAGTTCAAAATTTAATTTCTCGGCTCTGTGAGCACCTACAAGGTTGTGCTTAGGATATGTTGTACAGAAAAAAATTCTGTACAAGATAGTCCAACACCCGTTGCTCAAAATGAGCACATTTTTCTGCAATGGAGCACCGAAATGTTAACATGAAAAAAATTTTTTCAAAAGTTTTTGCTCATTTTCTCGGCTCTATGAGCACGTAGCGCCTTGTGCTTAGGCTCATTTTGAAGCGCTTAATTTGCTGAACACGATAGTGCAAAAAAACCTGCAAAAAAAGAGCTCGGTACACCCAAACTGGAGCATCGACCATGTGCAAAAAATAAAAAAGTTCAAAATTTAATTTCTCGGCTCTGTGAGCACCTACAAGGTTGTGCTTAGGATATGTTGTACAGAAAAAAATTCTGTACAAGATAGTCCAACACCCGTTGCTCAAAATGAGCACATTTTTTTGCAATGGAGCACCGAAATGTTAACATGAAAAAAATTTTTTCAAAAGTTTTTGCTCATTTTCTCGGCTCTATGAGCACGTAGCGCCTTGTGCTTAGGCTCATTTTGAAGCGCTTAATTTGCTGAACACGATAGTGCAAAAAAACCTGCGAAAAAAGAGCTCGGTACACCCAAACTGGAGCATCGACCATGTGCAAAAAATAAAAAAGTTCAAAATTTAATTTCTCGGCTCTGTGAGCACCTACAAGGTTGTGCTTAGGATATGTTGTACAGAAAAAAATTCTGTACAAGATAGTCCAACACCCGTTGCTCAAAATGAGCACATTTTTCTGCAATGGAGCACCGAAATGTTAACATGAAAAAAATTTTTTCAAAAGTTTTTGCTCATTTTCTCGGCTCTATGAGCACGTAGCGCCTTGTGCTTAGGCTCATTTTAAAGCGCTTAATTTGCTGAACACGATAGTGCAAAAAAACCTGCGAAAAAAAAGCTCGGTACACCCAAACTGGAGCATCGACCATGTGCAAAAAATAAAAAAGTTCAAAATTTAATTTCTCGGCTCTGTGAGCACCTACAAGGTTGTGCTTAGGATATGTTGTACAGAAAAAAATTCTGTACAAGATAGTCCAACACCCGTTGCTCAAAATGAGCACATTTTTCTGCAATGGAGCACCGAAATGTTAACATGAAAAAAATTTTTTCAAAAGTTTTTGCTCATTTTCTCGGCTCTATGAGCACGTAGCGCCTTGTGCTTAGGCTCATTTTAAAGCGCTTAATTTGCTGAACACGATAGTGCAAAAAAACCTGCAAAAAAAGAGCTCGGTACACCCAAACTGGAGCATCGACCATGTGCAAAAAATAAAAAAGTTCAAAATTTAATTTCTCGGCTCTGTGAGCACCTACAAGGTTGTGCTTAGGATATGTTGTACAGAAAAAAATTCTGTACAAGATAGTCCAACACCCGTTGCTCAAAATGAGCCCATTTTTTTGCAATGGAGCACCGAAATGTTAACATGAAAAAAATTTTTTCAAAAGTTTTTGCTCATTTTCTCGGCTCTATGAGCACGTAGCGCCTTGTGCTTAGGCTCATTTTAAAGCGCTTAATTTGCTGAACACGATAGTGCAAAAAACCTGCGAAAAAAGAGCTCGGTACACCCAAACTGGAGCATCGACCATGTGCAAAAAATAAAAAAGTTCAAAATTTAATTTCTCGGCTCTGTGAGCACCTACAAGGTTGTGCTTAGGATATGTTGTACAGAAAAAAATTCTGTACAAGATAGTCCAACACCCGTTGCTCAAAATGAGCACATTTTTCTGCAATGGAGCACCGAAATGTTAACATAAAAAAAATTTTTTCAAAAGTTTTTGCTCATTTTCTCGGCTCTATGAGCACGTAGCGCCTTGTGCTTAGGCTCATTTTAAAGCGCTTAATTTGCTGAACACGATAGTGCAAAAAAACCTGCGAAAAAAGAGCTCGGTACACCCAAACTGGAGCATCGACCATGTGCAAAAAATAAAAAAGTTCAAAATTTAATTTCTCGGCTCTGTGAGCACCTACAAGGTTGTGCTTCGGATATGTTGTACAGAAAAAAATTCTGTACAAGATAGTCCAACACCCGTTGCTCAAAATGAGCACATTTTTCTGCAATGGAGCACCGAAATGTTAACATAAAAAAAATTTTTTCAAAAGTTTTTGCTCATTTTCTCGGCTCTATGAGCACGTAGCGCCTTGTGCTTAGGCTCATTTTAAAGCGCTTAATTTGCTGAACACGATAGTGCAAAAAAACCTGCGAAAAAAGAGCTCGGTACACCCAAACTGGAGCATCGACCATGTGCAAAAAATAAAAAAGTTCAAAATTTAATTTCTCGGCTCTGTGAGCACCTACAAGGTTGTGCTTAGGATATGTTGTACAGAAAAAAATTCTGTACAAGATAGTCCAACACCCGTTGCTCAAAATGAGCACATTTTTCTGCAATGGAGCACCGAAATGTTAACATGAAAAAAATTTTTTCAAAAGTTTTTGCTCATTTTCTCGGCTCTATGAGCACGTAGCGCCTTGTGCTTAGGCTCATTTTAAAGCGCTTAAATTGCTGAACACGATAGTGCAAAAAAACCTGCGAAAAAAAAGCTCGGTACACCCAAACTGGAGCATCGACCATGTGCAAAAAATAAAAAAGTTCAAAATTTAATTTCTCGGCTCTTTGAGCACCTACAAGGTTGTGCTTAGGATATGTTGTACAGAAAAAAATTCTGTACAAGATAGTCCAACACCCGTTGCTCAAAATGAGCACATTTTTCTGCAATGGAGCACCGAAATGTTAACATGAAAAAAATTTTTTCAAAAGTTTTTGCTCATTTTCTCGGCTCTATGAGCACGTAGCGCCTTGTGCTTAGGCTCATTTTAAAGCGCTTAATTTGCTGAACACGATAGTGCAAAAAAACCTGCGAAAAAAAAGCTCGGTACACCCAAACTGGAGCATCGACCATGTGCAAAAAATAAAAAAGTTCAAAATTTAATTTCTCGGCTCTTTGAGCACCTACAAGGTTGTGCTTAGGATATGTTGTACAGAAAAAAATTCTGTACAAGATAGTCCAACACCCGTTGCTCAAAATGAGCACATTTTTCTGCAATGGAGCACCGAAATGTTAACATGAAAAAAATTTTTTCAAAAGTTTTTGCTCATTTTCTCGGCTCTATGAGCACGTAGCGCCTTGTGCTTAGGCTCATTTTAAAGCGCTTAATTTGCTGAACACGATAGTGCAAAAAAACCTGCGAAAAAAAAGCTCGGTACACCCAAACTGGAGCATCGACCATGTGCAAAAAATAAAAAAGTTCAAAATTTAATTTCTCGGCTCTTTGAGCACCTACAAGGTTGTGCTTAGGATATGTTGTACAGAAAAAAATTCTGTACAAGATAGTCCAACACCCGTTGCTCAAAATGAGCACATTTTTCTGCAATGGAGCACCGAAATGTTAACATGAAAAAAATTTTTTCAAAAGTTTTTGCTCATTTTCTCGGCTCTATGAGCACGTAGCGCCTTGTGCTTAGGCTCATTTTAAAGCGCTTAATTTGCTGAACACGATAGTGCAAAAAAACCTGCGAAAAAAAAGCTCGGTACACCCAAACTGGAGCATCGACCATGTGCAAAGAATAAAAAAGTTCAAAATTTAATTTCTCGGCTCTTTGAGCACCTACAAGGTTGTGCTTAGGATATGTTGTACAGAAAAAAATTCTGTACAAGATAGTCCAACACCCGTTGCTCAAAATGAGCACATTTTTCTGCAATGGAGCACCGAAATGTTAACATGAAAAAAATTTTTTCAAAAGTTTTTGCTCATTTTCTCGGCTCTATGAGCACGTAGCGCCTTGTGCTTAGGCTCATTTTAAAGCGCTTAATTTGCTGAACACGATAGTGCAAAAAAACCTGCGAAAAAAAAGCTCGGTACACCCAAACTGGAGCATCGACCATGTGCAAAAAATAAAAAAGTTCAAAATTTAATTTCTCGGCTCTGTGAGCACCTACAAGGTTGTGCTTAGGATATGTTGTACAGAAAAAAATTCTGTACAAGATAGTCCAACACCCGTTGCTCAAAATGAGCACATTTTTCTGCAATGGAGCACCGAAATGTTAACATAAAAAAAATTTTTTCAAAAGTTTTTGCTCATTTTCTCGGCTCTATGAGCACGTAGCGCCTTGTGCTTAGGCTCATTTTAAAGCGCTTAATTTGCTGAACACGATAGTGCAAAAAAACCTGCGAAAAAAGAGCTCGGTACACCCAAACTGGAGCATCGACCATGTGCAAAAAATAAAAAAGTTCAAAATTTAATTTCTCGGCTCTGTGAGCACCTACAAGGTTGTGCTTCGGATATGTTGTACAGAAAAAAATTCTGTACAAGATAGTCCAACACCCGTTGCTCAAAATGAGCACATTTTTCTGCAATGGAGCACCGAAATGTTAACATAAAAAAAATTTTTTCAAAAGTTTTTGCTCATTTTCTCGGCTCTATGAGCACGTAGCGCCTTGTGCTTAGGCTCATTTTAAAGCGCTTAAATTGCTGAACACGATAGTGCAAAAAAACCTGCGAAAAAAAAGCTCGGTACACCCAAACTGGAGCATCGACCATGTGCAAAAAATAAAAAAGTTCAAAATTTAATTTCTCGGCTCTTTGAGCACCTACAAGGTTGTGCTTAGGATATGTTGTACAGAAAAAAATTCTGTACAAGATAGTCCAACACCCGTTGCTCAAAATGAGCACATTTTTCTGCAATGGAGCACCGAAATGTTAACATGAAAAAAATTTTTTCAAAAGTTTTTGCTCATTTTCTCGGCTCTATGAGCACGTAGCGCCTTGTGCTTAGGCTCATTTTAAAGCGCTTAATTTGCTGAACACGATAGTGCAAAAAAACCTGCGAAAAAAAAGCTCGGTACACCCAAACTGGAGCATCGACCATGTGCAAAAAATAAAAAAGTTCAAAATTTAATTTCTCGGCTCTTTGAGCACCTACAAGGTTGTGCTTAGGATATGTTGTACAGAAAAAAATTCTGTACAAGATAGTCCAACACCCGTTGCTCAAAATGAGCACATTTTTCTGCAATGGAGCACCGAAATGTTAACATGAAAAAAATTTTTTCAAAAGTTTTTGCTCATTTTCTCGGCTCTATGAGCACGTAGCGCCTTGTGCTTAGGCTCATTTTAAAGCGCTTAATTTGCTGAACACGATAGTGCAAAAAAACCTGCGAAAAAAAAGCTCGGTACACCCAAACTGGAGCATCGACCATGTGCAAAGAATAAAAAAGTTCAAAATTTAATTTCTCGGCTCTTTGAGCACCTACAAGGTTGTGCTTAGGATATGTTGTACAGAAAAAAATTCTGTACAAGATAGTCCAACACCCGTTGCTCAAAATGAGCACATTTTTCTGCAATGGAGCACCGAAATGTTAACATGAAAAAAATTTTTTCAAAAGTTTTTGCTCATTTTCTCGGCTCTATGAGCACGTAGCGCCTTGTGCTTAGGCTCATTTTAAAGCGCTTAATTTGCTGAACACGATAGTGCAAAAAAACCTGCGAAAAAAAAGCTCGGTACACCCAAACTGGAGCATCGACCATGTGCAAAAAATAAAAAAGTTCAAAATTTAATTTCTCGGCTCTGTGAGCACCTACAAGGTTGTGCTTAGGATATGTTGTACAGAAAAAAATTCTGTACAAGATAGTCCAACACCCGTTGCTCAAAATGAGCACATTTTTCTGCAATGGAGCACCGAAATGTTAACATGAAAAAAATTTTTTCAAAAGTTTTTGCTCATTTTCTCGGCTCTATGAGCACGTAGCGCCTTGTGCTTAGGCTCATTTTGAAGCGCTTAATTTGCTGAACACGATAGTGCAAAAAAACCTGCAAAAAAAGAGCTCGGTACACCCAAACTGGAGCATCGACCATGTGCAAAAAATAAAAAAGTTCAAAATTTAATTTCTCGGCTCTGTGAGCACCTACAAGGTTGTGCTTAGGATATGTTGTACAGAAAAAAATTCTGTACAAGATAGTCCAACACCCGTTGCTCAAAATGAGCACATTTTTCTGCAATGGAGCACCGAAATGTTAACATGAAAAAAATTTTTTCAAAAGTTTTTGCTCATTTTCTCGGCTCTATGAGCACGTAGCGCCTTGTGCTTAGGCTCATTTTAAAGCGCTTAATTTGCTGAACACGATAGTGCAAAAAAACCTGCGAAAAAAAAGCTCGGTACACCCAAACTGGAGCATCGACCATGTGCAAAAAATAAAAAAGTTCAAAATTTAATTTCTCGGCTCTGTGAGCACCTACAAGGTTGTGCTTAGGATATGTTGTACAGAAAAAAATTCTGTACAAGATAGTCCAACACCCGTTGCTCGAAATGAGCACATTTTTCTGCAATGGAGCACCGAAATGTTAACATGAAAAAAATTTTTTCAAAAGTTTTTGCTCATTTTCTCGGCTCTATGAGCACGTAGCGCCTTGTGCTTAGGCTCATTTTGAAGCGCTTAATTTGCTGAACACGATAGTGCAAAAAAACCTGCAAAAAAAGAGCTCGGTACACCCAAACTGGAGCATCGACCATGTGCAAAAAATAAAAAAGTTCAAAATTTAATTTCTCGGCTCTGTGAGCACCTACAAGGTTGTGCTTAGGATATGTTGTACAGAAAAAAATTCTGTACAAGATAGTCCAACACCCGTTGCTCAAAATGAGCACATTTTTCTGCAATGGAGCACCGAAATGTTAACATGAAAAAAATTTTTTCAAAAGTTTTTGCTCATTTTCTCGGCTCTATGAGCACGTAGCGCCTTGTGCTTAGGCTCATTTTGAAGCGCTTAATTTGCTGAACACGATAGTGCAAAAAAACCTGCAAAAAAAGAGCTCGGTACACCCAAACTGGAGCATCGACCATGTGCAAAAAATAAAAAAGTTCAAAATTTAATTTCTCGGCTCTGTGAGCACCTACAAGGTTGTGCTTAGGATATGTTGTACAGAAAAAAATTCTGTACAAGATAGTCCAACACCCGTTGCTCAAAATGAGCACATTTTTCTGCAATGGAGCACCGAAATGTTAACATGAAAAAAATTTTTTCAAAAGTTTTTGCTCATTTTCTCGGCTCTATGAGCACGTAGCGCCTTGTGCTTAGGCTCATTTTAAAGCGCTTAATTTGCTGAACACGATAGTGCAAAAAAACCTGCGAAAAAAAAGCTCGGTACACCCAAACTGGAGCATCGACCATGTGCAAAAAATAAAAAAGTTCAAAATTTAATTTCTCGGCTCTGTGAGCACCTACAAGGTTGTGCTTAGGATATGTTGTACAGAAAAAAATTCTGTACAAGATAGTCCAACACCCGTTGCTCAAAATGAGCACATTTTTCTGCAATGGAGCACCGAAATGTTAACATGAAAAAAATTTTTTCAAAAGTTTTTGCTCATTTTCTCGGCTCTATGAGCACGTAGCGCCTTGTGCTTAGGCTCATTTTAAAGCGCTTAATTTGCTGAACACGATAGTGCAAAAAAACCTGCAAAAAAAGAGCTCGGTACACCCAAACTGGAGCATCGACCATGTGCAAAAAATAAAAAAGTTCAAAATTTAATTTCTCGGCTCTGTGAGCACCTACAAGGTTGTGCTTAGGATATGTTGTACAGAAAAAAATTCTGTACAAGATAGTCCAACACCCGTTGCTCAAAATGAGCACATTTTTCTGCAATGGAGCACCGAAATGTTAACATGAAAAAAATTTTTTCAAAAGTTTTTGCTCATTTTCTCGGCTCTATGAGCACGAAGCGCCTTGTGCTTAGGCTCATTTTAAAGCGCTTAATTTGCTGAACACGATAGTGCAAAAAAACCTGCGAAAAAAGAGCTCGGTACACCCAAACTGGAGCATCGACCATGTGCAAAAAATAAAAAAGTTCAAAATTTAATTTCTCGGCTCTGTGAGCACCTACAAGGTTGTGCTTAGGATATGTTGTACAGAAAAAAATTCTGTACAAGATAGTCTAACACCCGTTGCTCAAAATGAGCACATTTTTCTGCAATGGAGCACCGAAATGTTAACATGAAAAAAATTTTTTCAAAAGTTTTTGCTCATTTTCTCGGCTCTATGAGCACGTAGCGCCTTGTGCTTAGGCTCATTTTAAAGCGCTTAATTTGCTGAACACGATAGTGCAAAAAAACCTGCGAAAAAAAAGCTCGGTACACCCAAACTGGAGCATCGACCATGTGCAAAAAATAAAAAAGTTCAAAATTTAATTTCTCGGCTCTGTGAGCACCTACAAGGTTGTGCTTAGGATATGTTGTACAGAAAAAAATTCTGTACAAGATAGTCCAACACCCGTTGCTCAAAATGAGCACATTTTTCTGCAATGGAGCACCGAAATGTTAACATGAAAAAAATTTTTTCAAAAGTTTTTGCTCATTTTCTCGGCTCTATGAGCACGTAGCGCCTTGTGCTTAGGCTCATTTTAAAGCGCTTAATTTGCTGAACACGATAGTGCAAAAAAACCTGCGAAAAAAGAGCTCGGTACACCCAAACTGGAGCATCGACCATGTGCAAAAAATAAAAAAGTTCAAAATTTAATTTCTCGGCTCTGTGAGCACCTACAAGGTTGTGCTTCGGATATGTTGTACAGAAAAAAATTCTGTACAAGATAGTCCAACACCCGTTGCTCAAAATGAGCCCATTTTTTTGCAATGGAGCACCGAAATGTTAACATGAAAAAAATTTTTTCAAAAGTTTTTGCTCATTTTCTCGGCTCTATGAGCACGTAGCGCCTTGTGCTTAGGCTCATTTTAAAGCGCTTAATTTGCTGAACACGATAGTGCAAAAAAACCTGCGAAAAAAGAGCTCGGTACACCCAAACTGGAGCATCGACCATGTGCAAAAAATAAAAAAGTTCAAAATTTAATTTCTCGGCTCTGTGAGCACCTACAAGGTTGTGCTTAGGATATGTTGTACAGAAAAAAATTCTGTACAAGATAGTCCAACACCCGTTGCTCAAAATGAGCACATTTTTCTGCAATGGAGCACCGAAATGTTAACATGAAAAAAATTTTTTCAAAAGTTTTTGCTCATTTTCTCGGCTCTATGAGCACGTAGCGCCTTGTGCTTAGGCTCATTTTAAAGCGCTTAATTTGCTGAACACGATAGTGCAAAAAAACCTGCGAAAAAAGAGCTCGGTACACCCAAACTGGAGCATCGACCATGTGCAAAAAATAAAAAAGTTCAAAATTTAATTTCTCGGCTCTGTGAGCACCTACAAGGTTGTGCTTAGGATATGTTGTACAGAAAAAAATTCTGTACAAGATAGTCCAACACCCGTTGCTCAAAATGAGCACATTTTTCTGCAATGGAGCACCGAAATGTTAACATGAAAAAAATTTTTTCAAAAGTTTTTGCTCATTTTCTCGGCTCTATGAGCACGTAGCGCCTTGTGCTTAGGCTCATTTTAAAGCGCTTAATTTGCTGAACACGATAGTGCAAAAAAACCTGCGAAAAAAGAGCTCGGTACACCCAAACTGGAGCATCGACCATGTGCAAAAAATAAAAAAGTTCAAAATTTAATTTCTCGGCTCTGTGAGCACCTACAAGGTTGTGCTTAGGATATGTTGTACAGAAAAAAATTCTGTACAAGATAGTCCAACACCCGTTGCTCAAAATGAGCACATTTTTCTGCAATGGAGCACCGAAATGTTAACATGAAAAAAATTTTTTCAAAAGTTTTTGCTCATTTTCTCGGCTCTATGAGCACGTAGCGCCTTGTGCTTAGGCTCATTTTAAAGCGCTTAATTTGCTGAACACGATAGTGCAAAAAAACCTGCGAAAAAAGAGCTCGGTACACCCAAACTGGAGCATCGACCATGTGCAAAAAATAAAAAAGTTCAAAATTTAATTTCTCGGCTCTGTGAGCACCTACAAGGTTGTGCTTAGGATATGTTGTACAGAAAAAAATTCTGTACAAGATAGTCCAACACCCGTTGCTCAAAATGAGCACATTTTTCTGCAATGGAGCACCGAAATGTTAACATAAAAAAAATTTTTTCAAAAGTTTTTGCTCATTTTCTCGGCTCTATGAGCACGTAGCGCCTTGTGCTTAGGCTCATTTTAAAGCGCTTAATTTGCTGAACACGATAGTGCAAAAAAACCTGCGAAAAAAAAGCTCGGTACACCCAAACTGGAGCATCGACCATGTGCAAAAAATAAAAAAGTTCAAAATTTAATTTCTCGGCTCTGTGAGCACCTACAAGGTTGTGCTTAGGATATGTTGTACAGAAAAAAATTCTGTACAAGATAGTCCAACACCCGTTGCTCAAAATGAGCACATTTTTCTGCAATGGAGCACCGAAATGTTAACATGAAAAAAATTTTTTCAAAAGTTTTTGCTCATTTTCTCGGCTCTATGAGCACGAAGCGCCTTGTGCTTAGGCTCATTTTAAAGCGCTTAATTTGCTGAACACGATAGTGCAAAAAAACCTGCGAAAAAAGAGCTCGGTACACCCAAACTGGAGCATCGACCATGTGCAAAAAATAAAAAAGTTCAAAATTTAATTTCTCGGCTCTGTGAGCACCTACAAGGTTGTGCTTAGGATATGTTGTACAGAAAAAAATTCTGTACAAGATAGTCCAACACCCGTTGCTCAAAATGAGCACATTTTTCTGCAATGGAGCACCGAAATGTTAACATGAAAAAAATTTTTTCAAAAGTTTTTGCTCATTTTCTCGGCTCTATGAGCACGTAGCGCCTTGTGCTTAGGCTCATTTTAAAGCGCTTAATTTGCTGAACACGATAGTGCAAAAAAACCTGCGAAAAAAAAGCTCGGTACACCCAAACTGGAGCATCGACCATGTGCAAAAAATAAAAAAGTTCAAAATTTAATTTCTCGGCTCTGTGAGCACCTACAAGGTTGTGCTTAGGATATGTTGTACAGAAAAAAATTCTGTACAAGATAGTCCAACACCCGTTGCTCAAAATGAGCACATTTTTCTGCAATGGAGCACCGAAATGTTAACATGAAAAAAATTTTTTCAAAAGTTTTTGCTCATTTTCTCGGCTCTATGAGCACGTAGCGCCTTGTGCTTAGGCTCATTTTAAAGCGCTTAATTTGCTGAACACGATAGTGCAAAAAAACCTGCGAAAAAAGAGCTCGGTACACCCAAACTGGAGCATCGACCATGTGCAAAAAATAAAAAAGTTCAAAATTTAATTTCTCGGCTCTGTGAGCACCTACAAGGTTGTGCTTAGGATATGTTGTACAGAAAAAAATTCTGTACAAGATAGTCCAACACCCGTTGCTCAAAATGAGCACATTTTTCTGCAATGGAGCACCGAAATGTTAACATGAAAAAAATTTTTTCAAAAGTTTTTGCTCATTTTCTCGGCTCTATGAGCACGAAGCGCCTTGTGCTTAGGCTCATTTTAAAGCGCTTAATTTGCTGAACACGATAGTGCAAAAAAACCTGCGAAAAAAGAGCTCGGTACACCCAAACTGGAGCATCGACCATGTGCAAAAAATAAAAAAGTTCAAAATTTAATTTCTCGGCTCTGTGAGCACCTACAAGGTTGTGCTTAGGATATGTTGTACAGAAAAAAATTCTGTACAAGATAGTCCAACACCCGTTGCTCAAAATGAGCACATTTTTCTGCAATGGAGCACCGAAATGTTAACATGAAAAAAATTTTTTCAAAAGTTTTTGCTCATTTTCTCGGCTCTATGAGCACGAAGCGCCTTGTGCTTAGGCTCATTTTAAAGCGCTTAATTTGCTGAACACGATAGTGCAAAAAAACCTGCGAAAAAAGAGCTCGGTACACCCAAACTGGAGCATCGACCATGTGCAAAAAATAAAAAAGTTCAAAATTTAATTTCTCGGCTCTGTGAGCACCTACAAGGTTGTGCTTCGGATATGTTGTACAGAAAAAAATTCTGTACAAGATAGTCCAACACCCGTTGCTCAAAATGAGCCCATTTTTTTGCAATGGAGCACCGAAATGTTAACATGAAAAAAATTTTTTCAAAAGTTTTTGCTCATTTTCTCGGCTCTATGAGCACGTAGCGCCTTGTGCTTAGGCTCATTTTAAAGCGCTTAATTTGCTGAACACGAAAGTGCAAAAAAACCTGCGAAAAAAGAGCTCGGTACACCCAAACTGGAGCATCGACCATGTGCAAAAAATAAAAAAGTTCAAAATTTAATTTCTCGGCTCTGTGAGCACCTACAAGGTTGTGCTTAGGATATGTTGTACAGAAAAAAATTCTGTACAAGATAGTCCAACACCCGTTGCTCAAAATGAGCACATTTTTCTGCAATGGAGCACCGAAATGTTAACATGAAAAAAATTTTTTCAAAAGTTTTTGCTCATTTTCTCGGCTCTATGAGCACGTAGCGCCTTGTGCTTAGGCTCATTTTAAAGCGCTTAATTTGCTGAACACGATAGTGCAAAAAAACCTGCGAAAAAAGAGCTCGGTACACCCAAACTGGAGCATCGACCATGTGCAAAAAATAAAAAAGTTCAAAATTTAATTTCTCGGCTCTGTGAGCACCTACAAGGTTGTGCTTAGGATATGTTGTACAGAAAAAAATTCTGTACAAGATAGTCCAACACCCGTTGCTCAAAATGAGCACATTTTTCTGCAATGGAGCACCGAAATGTTAACATGAAAAAAATTTTTTCAAAAGTTTTTGCTCATTTTCTCGGCTCTATGAGCACGTAGCGCCTTGTGCTTAGGCTCATTTTAAAGCGCTTAATTTGCTGAACACGATAGTGCAAAAAAACCTGCGAAAAAAGAGCTCGGTACACCCAAACTGGAGCATCGACCATGTGCAAAAAATAAAAAAGTTCAAAATTTAATTTCTCGGCTCTGTGAGCACCTACAAGGTTGTGCTTAGGATATGTTGTACAGAAAAAAATTCTGTACAAGATAGTCCAACACCCGTTGCTCAAAATGAGCACATTTTTCTGCAATGGAGCACCGAAATGTTAACATGAAAAAAATTTTTTCAAAAGTTTTTGCTCATTTTCTCGGCTCTATGAGCACGTAGCGCCTTGTGCTTAGGCTCATTTTAAAGCGCTTAATTTGCTGAACACGATAGTGCAAAAAAACCTGCGAAAAAAGAGCTCGGTACACCCAAACTGGAGCATCGACCATGTGCAAAAAATAAAAAAGTTCAAAATTTAATTTCTCGGCTCTGTGAGCACCTACAAGGTTGTGCTTAGGATATGTTGTACAGAAAAAAATTCTGTACAAGATAGTCCAACACCCGTTGCTCAAAATGAGCACATTTTTCTGCAATGGAGCACCGAAATGTTAACATAAAAAAAATTTTTTCAAAAGTTTTTGCTCATTTTCTCGGCTCTATGAGCACGTAGCGCCTTGTGCTTAGGCTCATTTTAAAGCGCTTAATTTGCTGAACACGATAGTGCAAAAAAACCTGCGAAAAAAGAGCTCGGTACACCCAAACTGGAGCATCGACCATGTGCAAAAAATAAAAAAGTTCAAATTTTAATTTCTCGGCTCTGTGAGCACCTACAAGGTTGTGCTTAGGATATGTTGTACAGAAAAAAATTCTGTACAAGATAGTCCAACACCCGTTGCTCAAAATGAGCACATTTTTCTGCAATGGAGCACCGAAATGTTAACATGAAAAAAATTTTTTCAAAAGTTTTTGCTCATTTTCTCGGCTCTATGAGCACGTAGCGCCTTGTGCTTAGGCTCATTTTAAAGCGCTTAATTTGCTGAACACGATAGTGCAAAAAAACCTGCGAAAAAAAAGCTCGGTACACCCAAACTGGAGCATCGACCATGTGCAAAAAATAAAAAAGTTCAAAATTTAATTTCTCGGCTCTGTGAGCACCTACAAGGTTGTGCTTAGGATATGTTGTACAGAAAAAAATTCTGTACAAGATAGTCCAACACCCGTTGCTCAAAATGAGCACATTTTTCTGCAATGGAGCACCGAAATGTTAACATGAAAAAAATTTTTTCAAAAGTTTTTGCTCATTTTCTCGGCTCTATGAGCACGAAGCGCCTTGTGCTTAGGCTCATTTTAAAGCGCTTAATTTGCTGAACACGATAGTGCAAAAAAACCTGCGAAAAAAGAGCTCGGTACACCCAAACTGGAGCATCGACCATGTGCAAAAAATAAAAAAGTTCAAAATTTAATTTCTCGGCTCTGTGAGCACCTACAAGGTTGTGCTTAGGATATGTTGTACAGAAAAAAATTCTGTACAAGATAGTCCAACACCCGTTGCTCAAAATGAGCACATTTTTCTGCAATGGAGCACCGAAATGTTAACATGAAAAAAATTTTTTCAAAAGTTTTTGCTCATTTTCTCGGCTCTATGAGCACGTAGCGCCTTGTGCTTAGGCTCATTTTAAAGCGCTTAATTTGCTGAACACGATAGTGCAAAAAAACCTGCGAAAAAAAAGCTCGGTACACCCAAACTGGAGCATCGACCATGTGCAAAAAATAAAAAAGTTCAAAATTTAATTTCTCGGCTCTGTGAGCACCTACAAGGTTGTGCTTAGGATATGTTGTACAGAAAAAAATTCTGTACAAGATAGTCCAACACCCGTTGCTCAAAATGAGCACATTTTTCTGCAATGGAGCACCGAAATGTTAACATGAAAAAAATTTTTTCAAAAGTTTTTGCTCATTTTCTCGGCTCTATGAGCACGTAGCGCCTTGTGCTTAGGCTCATTTTAAAGCGCTTAATTTGCTGAACACGATAGTGCAAAAAAACCTGCGAAAAAAGAGCTCGGTACACCCAAACTGGAGCATGGACCATGTGCAAAAAATAAAAAAGTTCAAAATTTAATTTCTCGGCTCTGTGAGCACCTACAAGGTTGTGCTTAGGATATGTTGTACAGAAAAAAATTCTGTACAAGATAGTCCAACACCCGTTGCTCAAAATGAGCACATTTTTCTGCAATGGAGCACCGAAATGTTAACATGAAAAAAATTTTTTCAAAAGTTTTTGCTCATTTTCTCGGCTCTATGAGCACGTAGCGCCTTGTGCTTAGGCTCATTTTAAAGCGCTTAATTTGCTGAACACGATAGTGCAAAAAAACCTGCGAAAAAAGAGCTCGGTACACCCAAACTGGAGCATCGACCATGTGCAAAAAATAAAAAAGTTCAAAATTTAATTTCTCGGCTCTGTGAGCACCTACAAGGTTGTGCTTAGGATATGTTGTACAGAAAAAAATTCTGTACAAGATAGTCCAACACCCGTTGCTCAAAATGAGCACATTTTTCTGCAATGGAGCACCGAAATGTTAACATGAAAAAAATTTTTTCAAAAGTTTTTGCTCATTTTCTCGGCTCTATGAGCACGTAGCGCCTTGTGCTTAGGCTCATTTTAAAGCGCTTAATTTGCTGAACACGATAGTGCAAAAAAACCTGCGAAAAAAGAGCTCGGTACACCCAAACTGGAGCATCGACCATGTGCAAAAAATAAAAAAGTTCAAAATTTAATTTCTCGGCTCTGTGAGCACCTACAAGGTTGTGCTTCGGATATGTTGTACAGAAAAAAATTCTGTACAAGATAGTCCAACACCCGTTGCTCAAAATGAGCCCATTTTTTTGCAATGGAGCACCGAAATGTTAACATGAAAAAAATTTTTTCAAAAGTTTTTGCTCATTTTCTCGGCTCTATGAGCACGTAGCGCCTTGTGCTTAGGCTCATTTTAAAGCGCTTAATTTGCTGAACACGATAGTGCAAAAAAACCTGCGAAAAAAGAGCTCGGTACACCCAAACTGGAGCATCGACCATGTGCAAAAAATAAAAAAGTTCAAAATTTAATTTCTCGGCTCTGTGAGCACCTACAAGGTTGTGCTTAGGATATGTTGTACAGAAAAAAATTCTGTACAAGATAGTCCAACACCCGTTGCTCAAAATGAGCACATTTTTCTGCAATGGAGCACCGAAATGTTAACATGAAAAAAATTTTTTCAAAAGTTTTTGCTCATTTTCTCGGCTCTATGAGCACGTAGCGCCTTGTGCTTAGGCTCATTTTAAAGCGCTTAATTTGCTGAACACGATAGTGCAAAAAAACCTGCGAAAAAAGAGCTCGGTACACCCAAACTGGAGCATCGACCATGTGCAAAAAATAAAAAAGTTCAAAATTTAATTTCTCGGCTCTGTGAGCACCTACAAGGTTGTGCTTAGGATATGTTGTACAGAAAAAAATTCTGTACAAGATAGTCCAACACCCGTTGCTCAAAATGAGCACATTTTTCTGCAATGGAGCACCGAAATGTTAACATAAAAAAAATTTTTTCAAAAGTTTTTGCTCATTTTCTCGGCTCTATGAGCACGTAGCGCCTTGTGCTTAGGCTCATTTTAAAGCGCTTAATTTGCTGAACACGATAGTGCAAAAAAACCTGCGAAAAAAGAGCTCGGTACACCCAAACTGGAGCATCGACCATGTGCAAAAAATAAAAAAGTTCAAATTTTAATTTCTCGGCTCTGTGAGCACCTACAAGGTTGTGCTTAGGATATGTTGTACAGAAAAAAATTCTGTACAAGATAGTCCAACACCCGTTGCTCAAAATGAGCACATTTTTCTGCAATGGAGCACCGAAATGTTAACATGAAAAAAATTTTTTCAAAAGTTTTTGCTCATTTTCTCGGCTCTATGAGCACGTAGCGCCTTGTGCTTAGGCTCATTTTAAAGCGCTTAATTTGCTGAACACGATAGTGCAAAAAAACCTGCGAAAAAAAAGCTCGGTACACCCAAACTGGAGCATCGACCATGTGCAAAAAATAAAAAAGTTCAAAATTTAATTTCTCGGCTCTGTGAGCACCTACAAGGTTGTGCTTAGGATATGTTGTACAGAAAAAAATTCTGTACAAGATAGTCCAACACCCGTTGCTCAAAATGAGCACATTTTTCTGCAATGGAGCACCGAAATGTTAACATGAAAAAAATTTTTTCAAAAGTTTTTGCTCATTTTCTCGGCTCTATGAGCACGAAGCGCCTTGTGCTTAGGCTCATTTTAAAGCGCTTAATTTGCTGAACACGATAGTGCAAAAAAACCTGCGAAAAAAGAGCTCGGTACACCCAAACTGGAGCATCGACCATGTGCAAAAAATAAAAAAGTTCAAAATTTAATTTCTCGGCTCTGTGAGCACCTACAAGGTTGTGCTTAGGATATGTTGTACAGAAAAAAATTCTGTACAAGATAGTCCAACACCCGTTGCTCAAAATGAGCACATTTTTCTGCAATGGAGCACCGAAATGTTAACATGAAAAAAATTTTTTCAAAAGTTTTTGCTCATTTTCTCGGCTCTATGAGCACGTAGCGCCTTGTGCTTAGGCTCATTTTAAAGCGCTTAATTTGCTGAACACGACAGTGCAAAAAAACCTGCGAAAAAAGAGCTCGGTACACCCAAACTGGAGCATCGACCATGTGCAAAAAATAAAAAAGTTCAAAATTTAATTTCTCGGCTCTGTGAGCACCTACAAGGTTGTGCTTAGGATATGTTGTACAGAAAAAAAATTCTGTACAAGATAGTCCAACACCCGTTGCTCAAAATGAGCACATTTTTCTGCAATGGAGCACCGAAATGTTAACATGAAAAAAATTTTTTCAAAAGTTTTTGCTCATTTTCTCGGCTCTATGAGCACGTAGCGCCTTGTGCTTAGGCTCATTTTAAAGCGCTTAATTTGCTGAACACGATAGTGCAAAAAAACCTGCGAAAAAAGAGCTCGGTACACCCAAACTGGAGCATCGACCATGTGCAAAAAATAAAAAAGTTCAAAATTTAATTTCTCGGCTCTGTGAGCACCTACAAGGTTGTGCTTAGGATATGTTGTACAGAAAAAAATTCTGTACAAGATAGTCCAACACCCGTTGCTCAAAATGAGCACATTTTTCTGCAATGGAGCACCGAAATGTTAACATGAAAAAAATTTTTTCAAAAGTTTTTGCTCATTTTCTCGGCTCTATGAGCACGTAGCGTCTTGTGCTTAGGCTCATTTTAAAGCGCTTAATTTGCTGAACACGATAGTGCAAAAAAACCTGCGAAAAAAGAGCTCGGTACACCCAAACTGGAGCATCGACCATGTGCAAAAAATAAAAAAGTTCAAAATTTAATTTCTCGGCTCTGTGAGCACCTACAAGGTTGTGCTTAGGATATGTTGTACAGAAAAAAATTCTGTACAAGATAGTCCAACACCCGTTGCTCAAAATGAGCACATTTTTCTGCAATGGAGCACCGAAATGTTAACATGAAAAAAATTTTTTCAAAAGTTTTTGCTCATTTTCTCGGCTCTATGAGCACGTAGCGCCTTGTGCTTAGGCTCATTTTAAAGCGCTTAATTTGCTGAACACGATAGTGCAAAAAAACCTGCGAAAAAAGAGCTCGGTACACCCAAACTGGAGCATCGACCATGTGCAAAAAATAAAAAAGTTCAAATTTTAATTTCTCGGCTCTGTGAGCACCTACAAGGTTGTGCTTAGGATATGTTGTACAGAAAAAAATTCTGTACAAGATAGTCCAACACCCGTTGCTCAAAATGAGCACATTTTTCTGCAATGGAGCACCGAAATGTTAACATGAAAAAAATTTTTTCAAAAGTTTTTGCTCATTTTCTCGGCTCTATGAGCACGTAGCGCCTTGTGCTTAGGCTCATTTTAAAGCGCTTAATTTGCTGAACACGATAGTGCAAAAAAACCTGCGAAAAAAAAGCTCGGTACACCCAAACTGGAGCATCGACCATGTGCAAAAAATAAAAAAGTTCAAAATTTAATTTCTCGGCTCTGTGAGCACCTACAAGGTTGTGCTTAGGATATGTTGTACAGAAAAAAATTCTGTACAAGATAGTCCAACACCCGTTGCTCAAAATGAGCACATTTTTCTGCAATGGAGCACCGAAATGTTAACATGAAAAAAATTTTTTCAAAAGTTTTTGCTCATTTTCTCGGCTCTATGAGCACGAAGCGCCTTGTGCTTAGGCTCATTTTAAAGCGCTTAATTTGCTGAACACGATAGTGCAAAAAAACCTGCGAAAAAAGAGCTCGGTACACCCAAACTGGAGCATCGACCATGTGCAAAAAATAAAAAAGTTCAAAATTTAATTTCTCGGCTCTGTGAGCACCTACAAGGTTGTGCTTAGGATATGTTGTACAGAAAAAAATTCTGTACAAGATAGTCCAACACCCGTTGCTCAAAATGAGCACATTTTTCTGCAATGGAGCACCGAAATGTTAACATGAAAAAAATTTTTTCAAAAGTTTTTGCTCATTTTCTCGGCTCTATGAGCACGTAGCGCCTTGTGCTTAGGCTCATTTTAAAGCGCTTAATTTGCTGAACACGATAGTGCAAAAAAACCTGCGAAAAAAGAGCTCGGTACACCCAAACTGGAGCATCGACCATGTGCAAAAAATAAAAAAGTTCAAAATTTAATTTCTCGGCTCTGTGAGCACCTACAAGGTTGTGCTTCGGATATGTTGTACAGAAAAAAATTCTGTACAAGATAGTCCAACACCCGTTGCTCAAAATGAGCCCATTTTTTTGCAATGGAGCACCGAAATGTTAACATGAAAAAAATTTTTTCAAAAGTTTTTGCTCATTTTCTCGGCTCTATGAGCACGTAGCGCCTTGTGCTTAGGCTCATTTTAAAGCGCTTAATTTGCTGAACACGATAGTGCAAAAAAACCTGCGAAAAAAGAGCTCGGTACACCCAAACTGGAGCATCGACCATGTGCAAAAAATAAAAAAGTTCAAAATTTAATTTCTCGGCTCTGTGAGCACCTACAAGGTTGTGCTTAGGATATGTTGTACAGAAAAAAATTCTGTACAAGATAGTCCAACACCCGTTGCTCAAAATGAGCACATTTTTCTGCAATGGAGCACCGAAATGTTAACATGAAAAAAATTTTTTCAAAAGTTTTTGCTCATTTTCTCGGCTCTATGAGCACGTAGCGCCTTGTGCTTAGGCTCATTTTAAAGCGCTTAATTTGCTGAACACGATAGTGCAAAAAAACCTGCGAAAAAAGAGCTCGGTACACCCAAACTGGAGCATCGACCATGTGCAAAAAATAAAAAAGTTCAAAATTTAATTTCTCGGCTCTGTGAGCACCTACAAGGTTGTGCTTAGGATATGTTGTACAGAAAAAAATTCTGTACAAGATAGTCCAACACCCGTTGCTCAAAATGAGCACATTTTTCTGCAATGGAGCACCGAAATGTTAACATAAAAAAAATTTTTTCAAAAGTTTTTGCTCATTTTCTCGGCTCTATGAGCACGTAGCGCCTTGTGCTTAGGCTCATTTTAAAGCGCTTAATTTGCTGAACACGATAGTGCAAAAAAACCTGCGAAAAAAGAGCTCGGTACACCCAAACTGGAGCATCGACCATGTGCAAAAAATAAAAAAGTTCAAATTTTAATTTCTCGGCTCTGTGAGCACCTACAAGGTTGTGCTTAGGATATGTTGTACAGAAAAAAATTCTGTACAAGATAGTCCAACACCCGTTGCTCAAAATGAGCACATTTTTCTGCAATGGAGCACCGAAATGTTAACATGAAAAAAATTTTTTCAAAAGTTTTTGCTCATTTTCTCGGCTCTATGAGCACGTAGCGCCTTGTGCTTAGGCTCATTTTAAAGCGCTTAATTTGCTGAACACGATAGTGCAAAAAAACCTGCGAAAAAAGAGCTCGGTACACCCAAACTGGAGCATCGACCATGTGCAAAAAATAAAAAAGTTCAAAATTTAATTTCTCGGCTCTGTGAGCACCTACAAGGTTGTGCTTAGGATATGTTGTACAGAAAAAAATTCTGTACAAGATAGTCCAACACCCGTTGCTCAAAATGAGCACATTTTTCTGCAATGGAGCACCGAAATGTTAACATGAAAAAAATTTTTTCAAAAGTTTTTGCTCATTTTCTCGGCTCTATGAGCACGTAGCGCCTTGTGCTTAGGCTCATTTTAAAGCGCTTAATTTGCTGAACACGATAGTGCAAAAAAACCTGCGAAAAAAGAGCTCGGTACACCCAAACTGGAGCATCGACCATGTGCAAAAAATAAAAAAGTTCAAAATTTAATTTCTCGGCTCTGTGAGCACCTACAAGGTTGTGCTTAGGATATGTTGTACAGAAAAAAATTCTGTACAAGATAGTCCAACACCCGTTGCTCAAAATGAGCACATTTTTCTGCAATGGAGCACCGAAATGTTAACATGAAAAAAATTTTTTCAAAAGTTTTTGCTCATTTTCTCGGCTCTATGAGCACGTAGCGCCTTGTGCTTAGGCTCATTTTAAAGCGCTTAATTTGCTGAACACGATAGTGCAAAAAAACCTGCGAAAAAAAAGCTCGGTACACCCAAACTGGAGCATCGACCATGTGCAAAAAATAAAAAAGTTCAAAATTTAATTTCTCGGCTCTGTGAGCACCTACAAGGTTGTGCTTAGGATATGTTGTACAGAAAAAAATTCTGTACAAGATAGTCCAACACCCGTTGCTCAAAATGAGCACATTTTTCTGCAATGGAGCACCGAAATGTTAACATGAAAAAAATTTTTTCAAAAGTTTTTGCTCATTTTCTCGGCTCTATGAGCACGTAGCGCCTTGTGCTTAGGCTCATTTTAAAGCGCTTAATTTGCTGAACACGATAGTGCAAAAAAACCTGCGAAAAAAGAGCTCGGTACACCCAAACTGGAGCATGGACCATGTGCAAAAAATAAAAAAGTTCAAAATTTAATTTCTCGGCTCTGTGAGCACCTACAAGGTTGTGCTTAGGATATGTTGTACAGAAAAAAATTCTGTACAAGATAGTCCAACACCCGTTGCTCAAAATGAGCACATTTTTCTGCAATGGAGCACCGAAATGTTAACATGAAAAAAATTTTTTCAAAAGTTTTTGCTCATTTTCTCGGCTCTATGAGCACGTAGCGCCTTGTGCTTAGGCTCATTTTAAAGCGCTTAATTTGCTGAACACGATAGTGCAAAAAAACCTGCGAAAAAAGAGCTCGGTACACCCAAACTGGAGCATCGACCATGTGCAAAAAATAAAAAAGTTCAAAATTTAATTTCTCGGCTCTGTGAGCACCTACAAGGTTGTGCTTAGGATATGTTGTACAGAAAAAAATTCTGTACAAGATAGTCCAACACCCGTTGCTCAAAATGAGCACATTTTTCTGCAATGGAGCACCGAAATGTTAACATAAAAAAAATTTTTTCAAAAGTTTTTGCTCATTTTCTCGGCTCTATGAGCACGTAGCGCCTTGTGCTTAGGCTCATTTTAAAGCGCTTAATTTGCTGAACACGATAGTGCAAAAAAACCTGCGAAAAAAGAGCTCGGTACACCCAAACTGGAGCATCGACCATGTGCAAAAAATAAAAAAGTTCAAAATTTAATTTCTCGGCTCTGTGAGCACCTACAAGGTTGTGCTTAGGATATGTTGTACAGAAAAAAATTCTGTACAAGATAGTCCAACACCCGTTGCTCAAAATGAGCACATTTTTCTGCAATGGAGCACCGAAATGTTAACATGAAAAAAATTTTTTCAAAAGTTTTTGCTCATTTTCTCGGCTCTATGAGCACGTAGCGCCTTGTGCTTAGGCTCATTTTAAAGCGCTTAATTTGCTGAACACGATAGTGCAAAAAACCTGCGAAAAAAGAGCTCGGTACACCCAAACTGGAGCATCGACCATGTGCAAAAAATAAAAAAGTTCAAAATTTAATTTCTCGGCTCTGTGAGCACCTACAAGGTTGTGCTTAGGATATGTTGTACAGAAAAAAATTCTGTACAAGATAGTCCAACACCCGTTGCTCAAAATGAGCACATTTTTCTGCAATGGAGCACCGAAATGTTAACATGAAAAAAATTTTTTCAAAAGTTTTTGCTCATTTTCTCGGCTCTATGAGCACGTAGCGCCTTGTGCTTAGGCTCATTTTAAAGCGCTTAATTTGCTGAACACGATAGTGCAAAAAACCTGCGAAAAAAGAGCTCGGTACACCCAAACTGGAGCATCGACCATGTGCAAAAAATAAAAAAGTTCAAAATTTAATTTCTCGGCTCTGTGAGCACCTACAAGGTTGTGCTTAGGATATGTTGTACAGAAAAAAATTCTGTACAAGATAGTCCAACACCCGTTGCTCAAAATGAGCACATTTTTCTGCAATGGAGCACCGAAATGTTAACATAAAAAAAATTTTTTCAAAAGTTTTTGCTCATTTTCTCGGCTCTATGAGCACGTAGCGCCTTGTGCTTAGGCTCATTTTAAAGCGCTTAATTTGCTGAACACGATAGTGCAAAAAAACCTGCGAAAAAAGAGCTCGGTACACCCAAACTGGAGCATCGACCATGTGCAAAAAATAAAAAAGTTCAAAATTTAATTTCTCGGCTCTGTGAGCACCTACAAGGTTGTGCTTAGGATATGTTGTACAGAAAAAAATTCTGTACAAGATAGTCCAACACCCGTTGCTCAAAATGAGCACATTTTTCTGCAATGGAGCACCGAAATGTTAACATAAAAAAAATTTTTTCAAAAGTTTTTGCTCATTTTCTCGGCTCTATGAGCACGTAGCGCCTTGTGCTTAGGCTCATTTTAAAGCGCTTAATTTGCTGAACACGATAGTGCAAAAAAACCTGCGAAAAAAGAGCTCGGTACACCCAAACTGGAGCATCGACCATGTGCAAAAAATAAAAAAGTTCAAAATTTAATTTCTCGGCTCTGTGAGCACCTACAAGGTTGTGCTTAGGATATGTTGTACAGAAAAAAATTCTGTACAAGATAGTCCAACACCCGTTGCTCAAAATGAGCACATTTTTCTGCAATGGAGCACCGAAATGTTAACATGAAAAAAATTTTTTCAAAAGTTTTTGCTCATTTTCTCGGCTCTATGAGCACGTAGCGCCTTGTGCTTAGGCTCATTTTAAAGCGCTTAATTTGCTGAACACGATAGTGCAAAAAAACCTGCGAAAAAAGAGCTCGGTACACCCAAACTGGAGCATCGACCATGTGCAAAAAATAAAAAAGTTCAAAATTTAATTTCTCGGCTCTGTGAGCACCTACAAGGTTGTGCTTAGGATATGTTGTACAGAAAAAAATTCTGTACAAGATAGTCCAACACCCGTTGCTCAAAATGAGCACATTTTTCTGCAATGGAGCACCGAAATGTTAACATGAAAAAAATTTTTTCAAAAGTTTTTGCTCATTTTCTCGGCTCTATGAGCACGAAGCGCCTTGTGCTTAGGCTCATTTTAAAGCGCTTAATTTGCTGAACACGATAGTGCAAAAAAACCTGCAAAAAAAGAGCTCGGTACACCCAAACTGGAGCATCGACCATGTGCAAAAAATAAAAAAGTTCAAAATTTAATTTCTCGGCTCTGTGAGCACCTACAAGGTTGTGCTTCGGATATGTTGTACAGAAAAAAATTCTGTACAAGATAGTCCAACACCCGTTGCTCAAAATGAGCCCATTTTTTTGCAATGGAGCACCGAAATGTTAACATGAAAAAAATTTTTTCAAAAGTTTTTGCTCATTTTCTCGGCTCTATGAGCACGTAGCGCCTTGTGCTTAGGCTCATTTTAAAGCGCTTAATTTGCTGAACACGATAGTGCAAAAAAACCTGCGAAAAAAGAGCTCGGTACACCCAAACTGGAGCATCGACCATGTGCAAAAAATAAAAAAGTTCAAAATTTAATTTCTCGGCTCTGTGAGCACCTACAAGGTTGTGCTTAGGATATGTTGTACAGAAAAAAATTCTGTACAAGATAGTCCAACACCCGTTGCTCAAAATGAGCACATTTTTCTGCAATGGAGCACCGAAATGTTAACATGAAAAAAATTTTTTCAAAAGTTTTTGCTCATTTTCTCGGCTCTATGAGCACGTAGCGCCTTGTGCTTAGGCTCATTTTAAAGCGCTTAATTTGCTGAACACGATAGTGCAAAAAAACCTGCGAAAAAAAAGCTCGGTACACCCAAACTGGAGCATCGACCATGTGCAAAAAATAAAAAAGTTCAAAATTTAATTTCTCGGCTCTGTGAGCACCTACAAGGTTGTGCTTAGGATATGTTGTACAGAAAAAAATTCTGTACAAGATAGTCCAACACCCGTTGCTCAAAATGAGCACATTTTTTTGCAATGGAGCACCGAAATGTTAACATGAAAAAAATTTTTTCAAAAGTTTTTGCTCATTTTCTCGGCTCTATGAGCACGTAGCGCCTTGTGCTTAGGCTCATTTTAAAGCGCTTAATTTGCTGAACACGATAGTGCAAAAAAACCTGCGAAAAAAGAGCTCGGTACACCCAAACTGGAGCATCGACCATGTGCAAAAAATAAAAAAGTTCAAAATTTAATTTCTCGGCTCTGTGAGCACCTACAAGGTTGTGCTTAGGATATGTTGTACAGAAAAAAATTCTGTACAAGATAGTCCAACACCCGTTGCTCAAAATGAGCACATTTTTCTGCAATGGAGCACCGAAATGTTAACATGAAAAAAATTTTTTCAAAAGTTTTTGCTCATTTTCTCGGCTCTATGAGCACGTAGCGCCTTGTGCTTAGGCTCATTTTAAAGCGCTTAATTTGCTGAACACGATAGTGCAAAAAACCTGCGAAAAAAGAGCTCGGTACACCCAAACTGGAGCATCGACCATGTGCAAAAAATAAAAAAGTTCAAAATTTAATTTCTCGGCTCTGTGAGCACCTACAAGGTTGTGCTTAGGATATGTTGTACAGAAAAAAATTCTGTACAAGATAGTCCAACACCCGTTGCTCAAAATGAGCACATTTTTCTGCAATGGAGCACCGAAATGTTAACATAAAAAAAATTTTTTCAAAAGTTTTTGCTCATTTTCTCGGCTCTATGAGCACGTAGCGCCTTGTGCTTAGGCTCATTTTAAAGCGCTTAATTTGCTGAACACGATAGTGCAAAAAAACCTGCGAAAAAAAAGCTCGGTACACCCAAACTGGAGCATCGACCATGTGCAAAAAATAAAAAAGTTCAAAATTTAATTTCTCGGCTCTGTGAGCACCTACAAGGTTGTGCTTAGGATATGTTGCACAGAAAAAAATTCTGTACAAGATAGTCCAACACCCGTTGCTCAAAATGAGCACATTTTTCTGCAATGGAGCACCGAAATGTTAACATGAAAAAAATTTTTTCAAAAGTTTTTGCTCATTTTCTCGGCTCTATGAGCACGTAGCGCCTTGTGCTTAGGCTCATTTTGAAGCGCTTAATTTGCTGAACACGATAGTGCAAAAAAACCTGCGAAAAAAGAGCTCGGTACACCCAAACTGGAGCATCGACCATGTGCAAAAAATAAAAAAGTTCAAAATTTAATTTCTCGGCTCTGTGAGCACCTACAAGGTTGTGCTTCGGATATGTTGTACAGAAAAAAATTCTGTACAAGATAGTCCAACACCCGTTGCTCAAAATGAGCACATTTTTCTGCAATGGAGCACCGAAATGTTAACATGAAAAAAATTTTTTCAAAAGTTTTTGCTCATTTTCTCGGCTCTATGAGCACGTAGCGCCTTGTGCTTAGGCTCATTTTGAAGCGCTTAATTTGCTGAACACGATAGTGCAAAAAAACCTGCGAAAAAAAAGCTCGGTACACCCAAACTGGAGCATCGACCATGTGCAAAAAATAAAAAAGTTCAAAATTTAATTTCTCGGCTCTGTGAGCACCTACAAGGTTGTGCTTAGGATATGTTGTACAGAAAAAAATTCTGTACAAGATAGTCCAACACCCGTTGCTCAAAATGAGCACATTTTTCTGCAATGGAGCACCGAAATGTTAACATGAAAAAAATTTTTTCAAAAGTTTTTGCTCATTTTCTCGGCTCTATGAGCACGTAGCGCCTTGTGCTTAGGCTCATTTTGAAGCGCTTAATTTGCTGAACACGATAGTGCAAAAAAACCTGCGAAAAAAGAGCTCGGTACACCCAAACTGGAGCATCGACCATGTGCAAAAAATAAAAAAGTTCAAAATTTAATTTCTCGGCTCTGTGAGCACCTACAAGGTTGTGCTTCGGATATGTTGTACAGAAAAAAATTCTGTACAAGATAGTCCAACACCCGTTGCTCAAAATGAGCCCATTTTTTTGCAATGGAGCACCGAAATGTTAACATGAAAAAAATTTTTTCAAAAGTTTTTGCTCATTTTCTCGGCTCTATGAGCACGTAGCGCCTTGTGCTTAGGCTCATTTTAAAGCGCTTAATTTGCTGAACACGATAGTGCAAAAAAACCTGCGAAAAAAGAGCTCGGTACACCCAAACTGGAGCATCGACCATGTGCAAAAAATAAAAAAGTTCAAAATTTAATTTCTCGGCTCTGTGAGCACCTACAAGGTTGTGCTTAGGATATGTTGTACAGAAAAAAATTCTGTACAAGATAGTCCAACACCCGTTGCTCAAAATGAGCACATTTTTCTGCAATGGAGCACCGAAATGTTAACATGAAAAAAATTTTTTCAAAAGTTTTTGCTCATTTTCTCGGCTCTATGAGCACGTAGCGCCTTGTGCTTAGGCTCATTTTAAAGCGCTTAATTTGCTGAACACGATAGTGCAAAAAAACCTGCGAAAAAAAAGCTCGGTACACCCAAACTGGAGCATCGACCATGTGCAAAAAATAAAAAAGTTCAAAATTTAATTTCTCGGCTCTGTGAGCACCTACAAGGTTGTGCTTAGGATATGTTGTACAGAAAAAAATTCTGTACAAGATAGTCCAACACCCGTTGCTCAAAATGAGCACATTTTTTTGCAATGGAGCACCGAAATGTTAACATGAAAAAAATTTTTTCAAAAGTTTTTGCTCATTTTCTCGGCTCTATGAGCACGTAGCGCCTTGTGCTTAGGCTCATTTTAAAGCGCTTAATTTGCTGAACACGATAGTGCAAAAAAACCTGCGAAAAAAGAGCTCGGTACACCCAAACTGGAGCATCGACCATGTGCAAAAAATAAAAAAGTTCAAAATTTAATTTCTCGGCTCTGTGAGCACCTACAAGGTTGTGCTTAGGATATGTTGTACAGAAAAAAATTCTGTACAAGATAGTCCAACACCCGTTGCTCAAAATGAGCACATTTTTCTGCAATGGAGCACCGAAATGTTAACATGAAAAAAATTTTTTCAAAAGTTTTTGCTCATTTTCTCGGCTCTATGAGCACGTAGCGCCTTGTGCTTAGGCTCATTTTAAAGCGCTTAATTTGCTGAACACGATAGTGCAAAAAACCTGCGAAAAAAGAGCTCGGTACACCCAAACTGGAGCATCGACCATGTGCAAAAAATAAAAAAGTTCAAAATTTAATTTCTCGGCTCTGTGAGCACCTACAAGGTTGTGCTTAGGATATGTTGTACAGAAAAAAATTCTGTACAAGATAGTCCAACACCCGTTGCTCAAAATGAGCACATTTTTCTGCAATGGAGCACCGAAATGTTAACATAAAAAAAATTTTTTCAAAAGTTTTTGCTCATTTTCTCGGCTCTATGAGCACGTAGCGCCTTGTGCTTAGGCTCATTTTAAAGCGCTTAATTTGCTGAACACGATAGTGCAAAAAAACCTGCGAAAAAAAAGCTCGGTACACCCAAACTGGAGCATCGACCATGTGCAAAAAATAAAAAAGTTCAAAATTTAATTTCTCGGCTCTGTGAGCACCTACAAGGTTGTGCTTAGGATATGTTGTACAGAAAAAAATTCTGTACAAGATAGTCCAACACCCGTTGCTCAAAATGAGCACATTTTTCTGCAATGGAGCACCGAAATGTTAACATGAAAAAAATTTTTTCAAAAGTTTTTGCTCATTTTCTCGGCTCTATGAGCACGTAGCGCCTTGTGCTTAGGCTCATTTTGAAGCGCTTAATTTGCTGAACACGATAGTGCAAAAAAACCTGCAAAAAAAGAGCTCGGTACACCCAAACTGGAGCATCGACCATGTGCAAAAAATAAAAAAGTTCAAAATTTAATTTCTCGGCTCTGTGAGCACCTACAAGGTTGTGCTTAGGATATGTTGTACAGAAAAAAATTCTGTACAAGATAGTCCAACACCCGTTGCTCAAAATGAGCACATTTTTCTGCAATGGAGCACCGAAATGTTAACATGAAAAAAATTTTTTCAAAAGTTTTTGCTCATTTTCTCGGCTCTATGAGCACGTAGCGCCTTGTGCTTAGGCTCATTTTAAAGCGCTTAATTTGCTGAACACGATAGTGCAAAAAAACCTGCGAAAAAAAAGCTCGGTACACCCAAACTGGAGCATCGACCATGTGCAAAAAATAAAAAAGTTCAAAATTTAATTTCTCGGCTCTGTGAGCACCTACAAGGTTGTGCTTAGGATATGTTGTACAGAAAAAAATTCTGTACAAGATAGTCCAACACCCGTTGCTCAAAATGAGCACATTTTTCTGCAATGGAGCACCGAAATGTTAACATGAAAAAAATTTTTTCAAAAGTTTTTGCTCATTTTCTCGGCTCTATGAGCACGTAGCGCCTTGTGCTTAGGCTCATTTTAAAGCGCTTAATTTGCTGAACACGATAGTGCAAAAAAACCTGCAAAAAAAGAGCTCGGTACACCCAAACTGGAGCATCGACCATGTGCAAAAAATAAAAAAGTTCAAAATTTAATTTCTCGGCTCTGTGAGCACCTACAAGGTTGTGCTTAGGATATGTTGTACAGAAAAAAATTCTGTACAAGATAGTCCAACACCCGTTGCTCAAAATGAGCACATTTTTCTGCAATGGAGCACCGAAATGTTAACATGAAAAAAATTTTTTCAAAAGTTTTTGCTCATTTTCTCGGCTCTATGAGCACGTAGCGCCTTGTGCTTAGGCTCATTTTAAAGCGCTTAATTTGCTGAACACGATAGTGCAAAAAAACCTGCGAAAAAAAAGCTCGGTACACCCAAACTGGAGCATCGACCATGTGCAAAAAATAAAAAAGTTCAAAATTTAATTTCTCGGCTCTGTGAGCACCTACAAGGTTGTGCTTAGGATATGTTGTACAGAAAAAAATTCTGTACAAGATAGTCCAACACCCGTTGCTCAAAATGAGCACATTTTTCTGCAATGGAGCACCGAAATGTTAACATGAAAAAAATTTTTTCAAAAGTTTTTGCTCATTTTCTCGGCTCTATGAGCACGTAGCGCCTTGTGCTTAGGCTCATTTTAAAGCGCTTAATTTGCTGAACACGATAGTGCAAAAAAACCTGCAAAAAAAGAGCTCGGTACACCCAAACTGGAGCATCGACCATGTGCAAAAAATAAAAAAGTTCAAAATTTAATTTCTCGGCTCTGTGAGCACCTACAAGGTTGTGCTTAGGATATGTTGTACAGAAAAAAATTCTGTACAAGATAGTCCAACACCCGTTGCTCAAAATGAGCACATTTTTCTGCAATGGAGCACCGAAATGTTAACATGAAAAAAATTTTTTCAAAAGTTTTTGCTCATTTTCTCGGCTCTATGAGCACGAAGCGCCTTGTGCTTAGGCTCATTTTAAAGCGCTTAATTTGCTGAACACGATAGTGCAAAAAAACCTGCGAAAAAAGAGCTCGGTACACCCAAACTGGAGCATCGACCATGTGCAAAAAATAAAAAAGTTCAAAATTTAATTTCTCGGCTCTGTGAGCACCTACAAGGTTGTGCTTCGGATATGTTGTACAGAAAAAAATTCTGTACAAGATAGTCCAACACCCGTTGCTCAAAATGAGCCCATTTTTTTGCAATGGAGCACCGAAATGTTAACATGAAAAAAATTTTTTCAAAAGTTTTTGCTCATTTTCTCGGCTCTATGAGCACGTAGCGCCTTGTGCTTAGGCTCATTTTAAAGCGCTTAATTTGCTGAACACGATAGTGCAAAAAAACCTGCAAAAAAAGAGCTCGGTACACCCAAACTGGAGCATCGACCATGTGCAAAAAATAAAAAAGTTCAAAATTTAATTTCTCGGCTCTGTGAGCACCTACAAGGTTGTGCTTAGGATATGTTGTACAGAAAAAAATTCTGTACAAGATAGTCCAACACCCGTTGCTTAAAATGAGCACATTTTTCTGCAATGGAGCACCGAAATGTTAACATGAAAAAAAATTTTTCAAAAGTTTTTGCTCATTTTCTCGGCTCTATGAGCACGAAGCGCCTTGTGCTTAGGCTCATTTTAAAGCGCTTAATTTGCTGAACACGATAGTGCAAAAAAACCTGCGAAAAAAGAGCTCGGTACACCCAAACTGGAGCATCGACCATGTGCAAAAAATAAAAAAGTTCAAAATTTAATTTCTCGGCTCTGTGAGCACCTACAAGGTTGTGCTTAGGATATGTTGTACAGAAAAAAAATTCTGTACAAGATAGTCCAACACCAGTTGCTCAAAATGAGCACATTTTTCTGCAATGGAGCACCGAAATGTTAACATGAAAAAATTTTTTCAAAAGTTTTTGCTCATTTTCTCGGCTCTATGAGCACGTAGCGCCTTGTGCTTAGGCTCATTTTAAAGCGCTTAATTTGCTGAACACGATAGTGCAAAAAAACCTGCGAAAAAAAAGCTCGGTACACCCAAACTGGAGCATCGACCATGTGCAAAAAATAAAAAAGTTCAAAATTTAATTTCTCGGCTCTGTGAGCACCTACAAGGTTGTGCTTAGGATATGTTGTACAGAAAAAAATTCTGTACAAGATAGTCCAACACCCGTTGCTTAAAATGAGCACATTTTTCTGCAATGGAGCACCGAAATGTTAACATGAAAAAAATTTTTTCAAAAGTTTTTGCTCATTTTCTCGGCTCTATGAGCACGAAGCGCCTTGTGCTTAGGCTCATTTTAAAGCGCTTAATTTGCTGAACACGATAGTGCAAAAAAACCTGCGAAAAAAGAGCTCGGTACACCCAAACTGGAGCATCGACCATGTGCAAAAAATAAAAAAGTTCAAAATTTAATTTCTCGGCTCTGTGAGCACCTACAAGGTTGTGCTTAGGATATGTTGTACAGAAAAAAAATTCTGTACAAGATAGTCCAACACCAGTTGCTCAAAATGAGCACATTTTTCTGCAATGGAGCACCGAAATGTTAACATGAAAAAAATTTTTTCAAAAGTTTTTGCTCATTTTCTCGGCTCTATGAGCACGTAGCGCCTTGTGCTTAGGCTCATTTTAAAGCGCTTAATTTGCTGAACACGATAGTGCAAAAAAACCTGCGAAAAAAAAGCTCGGTACACCCAAACTGGAGCATCGACCATGTGCAAAAAATAAAAAAGTTCAAAATTTAATTTCTCGGCTCTGTGAGCACCTACAAGGTTGTGCTTAGGATATGTTGTACAGAAAAAAATTCTGTACAAGATAGTCCAACACCCGTTGCTCAAAATGAGCACATTTTTCTGCAATGGAGCACCGAAATGTTAACATGAAAAAAATTTTTTCAAAAGTTTTTGCTCATTTTCTCGGCTCTATGAGCACGTAGCGCCTTGTGCTTAGGCTCATTTTAAAGCGCTTAATTTGCTGAACACGATAGTGCAAAAAAACCTGCGAAAAAAAAGCTCGGTACACCCAAACTGGAGCATCGACCATGTGCAAAAAATAAAAAAGTTCAAAATTTAATTTCTCGGCTCTGTGAGCACCTACAAGGTTGTGCTTAGGATATGTTGTACAGAAAAAAATTCTGTACAAGATAGTCCAACACCCGTTGCTCAAAATGAGCACATTTTTCTGCAATGGAGCACCGAAATGTTAACATGAAAAAAATTTTTTCAAAAGTTTTTGCTCATTTTCTCGGCTCTATGAGCACGTAGCGCCTTGTGCTTAGGCTCATTTTAAAGCGCTTAATTTGCTGAACACGATAGTGCAAAGAACCTGCGAAAAAAAAGCTCGGTACACCCAAACTGGAGCATCGACCATGTGCAAAAAATAAAAAAGTTCAAAATTTAATTTCTCGGCTCTGTGAGCACCTACAAGGTTGTGCTTAGGATATGTTGTACAGAAAAAAATTCTGTACAAGATAGTCCAACACCCGTTGCTCAAAATGAGCACATTTTTCTGCAATGGAGCACCGAAATGTTAACATGAAAAAAATTTTTTCAAAAGTTTTTGCTCATTTTCTCGGCTCTATGAGCACGAAGCGCCTTGTGCTTAGGCTCATTTTAAAGCGCTTAATTTGCTGAACACGATAGTGCAAAAAAACCTGCGAAAAAAGAGCTCGGTACACCCAAACTGGAGCATCGACCATGTGCAAAAAATAAAAAAGTTCAAAATTTAATTTCTCGGCTCTGTGAGCACCTACAAGGTTGTGCTTCGGATATGTTGTACAGAAAAAAATTCTGTACAAGATAGTCCAACACCCGTTGCTCAAAATGAGCCCATTTTTTTGCAATGGAGCACCGAAATGTTAACATGAAAAAAATTTTTTCAAAAGTTTTTGCTCATTTTCTCGGCTCTATGAGCACGTAGCGCCTTGTGCTTAGGCTCATTTTAAAGCGCTTAATTTGCTGAACACGATAGTGCAAAAAAACCTGCAAAAAAAGAGCTCGGTACACCCAAACTGGAGCATCGACCATGTGCAAAAAATAAAAAAGTTCAAAATTTAATTTCTCGGCTCTGTGAGCACCTACAAGGTTGTGCTTAGGATATGTTGTACAGAAAAAAATTCTGTACAAGATAGTCCAACACCCGTTGCTCAAAATGAGCACATTTTTCTGCAATGGAGCACCGAAATGTTAACATGAAAAAAATTTTTTCAAAAGTTTTTGCTCATTTTCTCGGCTCTATGAGCACGAAGCGCCTTGTGCTTAGGCTCATTTTAAAGCGCTTAATTTGCTGAACACGATAGTGCAAAAAAACCTGCGAAAAAAGAGCTCGGTACACCCAAACTGGAGCATCGACCATGTGCAAAAAATAAAAAAGTTCAAAATTTAATTTCTCGGCTCTGTGAGCACCTACAAGGTTGTGCTTCGGATATGTTGTACAGAAAAAAATTCTGTACAAGATAGTCCAACACCCGTTGCTCAAAATGAGCCCATTTTTTGCAATGGAGCACCGAAATGTTAACATGAAAAAAATTTTTTCAAAAGTTTTTGCTCATTTTCTCGGCTCTATGAGCACGTAGCGCCTTGTGCTTAGGCTCATTTTAAAGCGCTTAATTTGCTGAACACGATAGTGCAAAAAAACCTGCGAAAAAAGAGCTCGGTACACCCAAACTGGAGCATCGACCATGTGCAAAAAATAAAAAAGTTCAAAATTTAATTTCTCGGCTCTGTGAGCACCTACAAGGTTGTGCTTAGGATATGTTGTACAGAAAAAAATTCTGTACAAGATAGTCCAACACCCGTTGCTCAAAATGAGCACATTTTTCTGCAATGGAGCACCGAAATGTTAACATGAAAAAAATTTTTTCAAAAGTTTTTGCTCATTTTCTCGGCTCTATGAGCACGTAGCGCCTTGTGCTTAGGCTCATTTTGAAGCGCTTAATTTGCTGAACACGATAGTGCAAAAAAACCTGCAAAAAAAGGGCTCGGTACACCCAAACTGGAGCATCGACCATGTGCAAAAAATAAAAAAGTTCAAAATTTAATTTCTCGGCTCTGTGAGCACCTACAAGGTTGTGCTTAGGATATGTTGTACAGAAAAAAATTCTGTACAAGATAGTCCAACACCCGTTGCTCAAAATGAGCACATTTTTCTGCAATGGAGCACCGAAATGTTAACATGAAAAAAATTTTTTCAAAAGTTTTTGCTCATTTTCTCGGCTCTATGAGCACGTAGCGCCTTGTGCTTAGGCTCATTTTAAAGCGCTTAATTTGCTGAACACGATAGTGCAAAAAAACCTGCAAAAAAAGAGCTCGGTACACCCAAACTGGAGCATCGACCATGTGCAAAAAATAAAAAAGTTCAAAATTTAATTTCTCGGCTCTGTGAGCACCTACAAGGTTGTGCTTAGGATATGTTGTACAGAAAAAAATTCTGTACAAGATAGTCCAACACCCGTTGCTCAAAATGAGCACATTTTTCTGCAATGGAGCACCGAAATGTTAACATGAAAAAAATTTTTTCAAAAGTTTTTGCTCATTTTCTCGGCTCTATGAGCACGTAGCGCCTTGTGCTTAGGCTCATTTTAAAGCGCTTACTTTGCTGAACACTATATTGCAAAAAAACCTGCGAAAAAAGAGCTCGGTACACCCAAACTGGAGCATCGACCATGTGCAAAAAATAAAAAAGTTCAAAATTTAATTTCTCGGCTCTGTGAGCACCTACAAGGTTGTGCTTAGGATATGTTGTACAGAAAAAAATTCTGTACAAGATAGTCCAACACCCGTTGCTCAAAATGAGCACATTTTTCTGCAATGGAGCACCGAAATGTTAACATGAAAAAAATTTTTTCAAAAGTTTTTGCTCATTTTCTCGGCTCTATGAGCACGTAGCGCCTTGTGCTTAGGCTCATTTTAAAGCGCTTAATTTGCTGAACACGATAGTGCAAAAAAACCTGCGAAAAAAAAGCTCGGTACACCCAAACTGGAGCATCGACCATGTGCAAAGAATAAAAAAGTTCAAAATTTAATTTCTCGGCTCTTTGAGCACCTACAAGGTTGTGCTTAGGATATGTTGTACAGAAAAAAATTCTGTACAAGATAGTCCAACACCCGTTGCTCAAAATGAGCACATTTTTCTGCAATGGAGCACCGAAATGTTAACATGAAAAAAATTTTTTCAAAAGTTTTTGCTCATTTTCTCGGCTCTATGAGCACGTAGCGCCTTGTGCTTAGGCTCATTTTAAAGCGCTTAATTTGCTGAACACGATAGTGCAAAAAAACCTGCGAAAAAAAAGCTCGGTACACCCAAACTGGAGCATCGACCATGTGCAAAAAATAAAAAAGTTCAAAATTTAATTTCTCGGCTCTTTGAGCACCTACAAGGTTGTGCTTAGGATATGTTGTACAGAAAAAAATTCTGTACAAGATAGTCCAACACCCGTTGCTCAAAATGAGCACATTTTTCTGCAATGGAGCACCGAAATGTTAACATGAAAAAAATTTTTTCAAAAGTTTTTGCTCATTTTCTCGGCTCTATGAGCACGTAGCGCCTTGTGCTTAGGCTCATTTTAAAGCGCTTAATTTGCTGAACACGATAGTGCAAAAAAACCTGCGAAAAAAAAGCTCGGTACACCCAAACTGGAGCATCGACCATGTGCAAAAAATAAAAAAGTTCAAAATTTAATTTCTCGGCTCTGTGAGCACCTACAAGGTTGTGCTTAGGATATGTTGTACAGAAAAAAATTCTGTACAAGATAGTCCAACACCCGTTGCTCAAAATGAGCACATTTTTCTGCAATGGAGCACCGAAATGTTAACATGAAAAAAATTTTTTCAAAAGTTTTTGCTCATTTTCTCGGCTCTATGAGCACGTAGCGCCTTGTGCTTAGGCTCATTTTGAAGCGCTTAATTTGCTGAACACGATAGTGCAAAAAAACCTGCAAAAAAAGAGCTCGGTACACCCAAACTGGAGCATCGACCATGTGCAAAAAATAAAAAAGTTCAAAATTTAATTTCTCGGCTCTGTGAGCACCTACAAGGTTGTGCTTAGGATATGTTGTACAGAAAAAAATTCTGTACAAGATAGTCCAACACCCGTTGCTCAAAATGAGCACATTTTTCTGCAATGGAGCACCGAAATGTTAACATGAAAAAAATTTTTTCAAAAGTTTTTGCTCATTTTCTCGGCTCTATGAGCACGTAGCGCCTTGTGCTTAGGCTCATTTTGAAGCGCTTAATTTGCTGAACACGATAGTGCAAAAAAACCTGCAAAAAAAGAGCTCGGTACACCCAAACTGGAGCATCGACCATGTGCAAAAAATAAAAAAGTTCAAAATTTAATTTCTCGGCTCTGTGAGCACCTACAAGGTTGTGCTTAGGATATGTTGTACAGAAAAAAATTCTGTACAAGATAGTCCAACACCCGTTGCTCAAAATGAGCACATTTTTCTGCAATGGAGCACCGAAATGTTAACATGAAAAAAATTTTTTCAAAAGTTTTTGCTCATTTTCTCGGCTCTATGAGCACGTAGCGCCTTGTGCTTAGGCTCATTTTGAAGCGCTTAATTTGCTGAACACGATAGTGCAAAAAAACCTGCAAAAAAAGAGCTCGGTACACCCAAACTGGAGCATCGACCATGTGCAAAAAATAAAAAAGTTCAAAATTTAATTTCTCGGCTCTGTGAGCACCTACAAGGTTGTGCTTAGGATATGTTGTACAGAAAAAAATTCTGTACAAGATAGTCCAACACCCGTTGCTCAAAATGAGCACATTTTTCTGCAATGGAGCACCGAAATGTTAACATGAAAAAAATTTTTTCAAAAGTTTTTGCTCATTTTCTCGGCTCTATGAGCACGTAGCGCCTTGTGCTTAGGCTCATTTTAAAGCGCTTAATTTGCTGAACACGATAGTGCAAAAAAACCTGCGAAAAAAAAGCTCGGTACACCCAAACTGGAGCATCGACCATGTGCAAAAAATAAAAAAGTTCAAAATTTAATTTCTCGGCTCTGTGAGCACCTACAAGGTTGTGCTTAGGATATGTTGTACAGAAAAAAATTCTGTACAAGATAGTCCAACACCCGTTGCTCAAAATGAGCACATTTTTCTGCAATGGAGCACCGAAATGTTAACATGAAAAAAATTTTTTCAAAAGTTTTTGCTCATTTTCTCGGCTCTATGAGCACGTAGCGCCTTGTGCTTAGGCTCATTTTAAAGCGCTTAATTTGCTGAACACGATAGTGCAAAAAAACCTGCAAAAAAAGAGCTCGGTACACCCAAACTGGAGCATCGACCATGTGCAAAAAATAAAAAAGTTCAAAATTTAATTTCTCGGCTCTGTGAGCACCTACAAGGTTGTGCTTAGGATATGTTGTACAGAAAAAAATTCTGTACAAGATAGTCCAACACCCGTTGCTCAAAATGAGCACATTTTTCTGCAATGGAGCACCGAAATGTTAACATAAAAAAAATTTTTTCAAAAGTTTTTGCTCATTTTCTCGGCTCTATGAGCACGTAGCGCCTTGTGCTTAGGCTCATTTTGAAGCGCTTAGTTTGCTGAACACGATAGTGCAAAAAAACCTGCAAAAAAAGAGCTCGGTACACCCAAACTGGAGCATCGACCATGTGCAAAAAATAAAAAAGTTCAAAATTTAATTTCTCGGCTCTGTGAGCACCTACAAGGTTGTGCTTAGGATATGTTGTACAGAAAAAAATTCTGTACAAGATAGTCCAACACCCGTTGCTCAAAATGAGCACATTTTTCTGCAATGGAGCACCGAAATGTTAACATGAAAAAAATTTTTTCAAAAGTTTTTGCTCATTTTCTCGGCTCTATGAGCACGTAGCGCCTTGTGCTTAGGCTCATTTTAAAGCGCTTAATTTGCTGAACACGATAGTGCAAAAAAACCTGCGAAAAAAAAGCTCGGTACACCCAAACTGGAGCATCGACCATGTGCAAAAAATAAAAAAGTTCAAAATTTAATTTCTCGGCTCTGTGAGCACCTACAAGGTTGTGCTTAGGATATGTTGTACAGAAAAAAATTCTGTACAAGATAGTCCAACACCCGTTGCTCAAAATGAGCACATTTTTCTGCAATGGAGCACCGAAATGTTAACATGAAAAAAATTTTTTCAAAAGTTTTTGCTCATTTTCTCGGCTCTATGAGCACGTAGCGCCTTGTGCTTAGGCTCATTTTAAAGCGCTTAATTTGCTGAACACGATAGTGCAAAAAAACCTGCAAAAAAAGAGCTCGGTACACCCAAACTGGAGCATCGACCATGTGCAAAAAATAAAAAAGTTCAAAATTTAATTTCTCGGCTCTGTGAGCACCTACAAGGTTGTGCTTAGGATATGTTGTACAGAAAAAAATTCTGTACAAGATAGTCCAACACCCGTTGCTCAAAATGAGCACATTTTTCTGCAATGGAGCACCGAAATGTTAACATGAAAAAAATTTTTTCAAAAGTTTTTGCTCATTTTCTCGGCTCTATGAGCACGAAGCGCCTTGTGCTTAGGCTCATTTTAAAGCGCTTAATTTGCTGAACACGATAGTGCAAAAAAACCTGCGAAAAAAGAGCTCGGTACACCCAAACTGGAGCATCGACCATGTGCAAAAAATAAAAAAGTTCTAAATTTAATTTCTCGGCTCTGTGAGCACCTACAAGGTTGTGCTTCGGATATGTTGTACAGAAAAAAATTCTGTACAAGATAGTCCAACACCCGTTGCTCAAAATGAGCCCATTTTTTTGCAATGGAGCACCGAAATGTTAACATGAAAAAAATTTTTTCAAAAGTTTTTGCTCATTTTCTCGGCTCTATGAGCACGTAGCGCCTTGTGCTTAGGCTCATTTTAAAGCGCTTAATTTGCTGAACACGATAGTGCAAAAAAACCTGCAAAAAAAGAGCTCGGTACACCCAAACTGGAGCATCGACCATGTGCAAAAAATAAAAAAGTTCAAAATTTAATTTCTCGGCTCTGTGAGCACCTACAAGGTTGTGCTTAGGATATGTTGTACAGAAAAAAATTCTGTACAAGATAGTCCAACACCCGTTGCTCAAAATGAGCACATTTTTCTGCAATGGAGCACCGAAATGTTAACATGAAAAAAATTTTTTCAAAAGTTTTTGCTCATTTTCTCGGCTCTATGAGCACGAAGCGCCTTGTGCTTAGGCTCATTTTAAAGCGCTTAATTTGCTGAACACGATAGTGCAAAAAAACCTGCGAAAAAAGAGCTCGGTACACCCAAACTGGAGCATCGACCATGTGCAAAAAATAAAAAAGTTCAAAATTTAATTTCTCGGCTCTGTGAGCACCTACAAGGTTGTGCTTAGGATATGTTGTACAGAAAAAAAATTCTGTACAAGATAGTCCAACACCAATTGCTCAAAATGAGCACATTTTTCTGCAATGGAGCACCGAAATGTTAACATGAAAAAAATTTTTTCAAAAGTTTTTGCTCATTTTCTCGGCTCTATGAGCACGTAGCGCCTTGTGCTTAGGCTCATTTTAAAGCGCTTAATTTGCTGAACACGATAGTGCAAAAAAACCTGCGAAAAAAGAGCTCGGTACACCCAAACTGGAGCATCGACCATGTGCAAAAAATAAAAAAGTTCAAAATTTAATTTCTCGGCTCTGTGAGCACCTACAAGGTTGTGCTTAGGATATGTTGTACAGAAAAAAATTCTGTACAAGATAGTCCAACACCCGTTGCTCAAAATGAGCACATTTTTCTGCAATGGAGCACCGAAATGTTAACATGAAAAAAATTTTTTCAAAAGTTTTTGCTCATTTTCTCGGCTCTATGAGCACGTAGCGCCTTGTGCTTAGGCTCATTTTAAAGCGCTTAATTTGCTGAACACGATAGTGCAAAAAAACCTGCGAAAAAAAAGCTCGGTACACCCAAACTGGAGCATCGACCATGTGCAAAAAATAAAAAAGTTCAAAATTTAATTTCTCGGCTCTGTGAGCACCTACAAGGTTGTGCTTAGGATATGTTGTACAGAAAAAAATTCTGTACAAGATAGTCCAACACCCGTTGCTCAAAATGAGCACATTTTTCTGCAATGGAGCACCGAAATGTTAACATGAAAAAAAATTTTTCAAAAGTTTTTGCTCATTTTCTCGGCTCTATGAGCACGTAGCGCCTTGTGCTTAGGCTCATTTTAAAGCGCTTAATTTGCTGAACACGATAGTGCAAAAAAACCTGCGAAAAAAAAGCTCGGTACACCCAAACTGGAGCATCGACCATGTGCAAAAAATAAAAAAGTTCAAAATTTAATTTCTCGGCTCTGTGAGCACCTACAAGGTTGTGCTTAGGATATGTTGTACAGAAAAAAATTCTGTACAAGATAGTCCAACACCCGTTGCTCAAAATGAGCACATTTTTCTGCAATGGAGCACCGAAATGTTAACATGAAAAAAATTTTTTCAAAAGTTTTTGCTCATTTTCTCGGCTCTATGAGCACGTAGCGCCTTGTGCTTAGGCTCATTTTAAAGCGCTTAATTTGCTGAACACGATAGTGCAAAAAAACCTGCGAAAAAAGAGCTCGGTACACCCAAACTGGAGCATCGACCATGTGCAAAAAATAAAAAAGTTCAAAATTTAATTTCTCGGCTCTGTGAGCACCTACAAGGTTGTGCTTAGGATATGTTGTACAGAAAAAAATTCTGTACAAGATAGTCCAACACCCGTTGCTCAAAATGAGCACATTTTTCTGCAATGGAGCACCGAAATGTTAACATGAAAAAAATTTTTTCAAAAGTTTTTGCTCATTTTCTCGGCTCTATGAGCACGTAGCGCCTTGTGCTTAGGCTCATTTTAAAGCGCTTAATTTGCTGAACACGATAGTGCAAAAAAACCTGCGAAAAAAAAGCTCGGTACACCCAAACTGGAGCATCGACCATGTGCAAAAAATAAAAAAGTTCAAAATTTAATTTCTCGGCTCTGTGAGCACCTACAAGGTTGTGCTTAGGATATGTTGTACAGAAAAAAATTCTGTACAAGATAGTCCAACACCCGTTGCTCAAAATGAGCACATTTTTCTGCAATGGAGCACCGAAATGTTAACATGAAAAAAATTTTTTCAAAAGTTTTTGCTCATTTTCTCGGCTCTATGAGCACGTAGCGCCTTGTGCTTAGGCTCATTTTAAAGCGCTTAATTTGCTGAACACGATAGTGCAAAAAAACCTGCGAAAAAAAAGCTCGGTACACCCAAACTGGAGCATCGACCATGTGCAAAAAATAAAAAAGTTCAAAATTTAATTTCTCGGCTCTGTGAGCACCTACAAGGTTGTGCTTAGGATATGTTGTACAGAAAAAAATTCTGTACAAGATAGTCCAACACCCGTTGCTCAAAATGAGCACATTTTTCTGCAATGGAGCACCGAAATGTTAACATGAAAAAAATTTTTTCAAAAGTTTTTGCTCATTTTCTCGGCTCTATGAGCACGTAGCGCCTTGTGCTTAGGCTCATTTTAAAGCGCTTAATTTGCTGAACACGATAGTGCAAAAAAACCTGCGAAAAAAAAGCTCGGTACACCCAAACTGGAGCATCGACCATGTGCAAAAAATAAAAAAGTTCAAAATTTAATTTCTCGGCTCTGTGAGCACCTACAAGGTTGTGCTTAGGATATGTTGTACAGAAAAAAATTCTGTACAAGATAGTCCAACACCCGTTGCTCAAAATGAGCACATTTTTCTGCAATGGAGCACCGAAATGTTAACATGAAAAAAATTTTTTCAAAAGTTTTTGCTCATTTTCTCGGCTCTATGAGCACGTAGCGCCTTGTGCTTAGGCTCATTTTAAAGCGCTTAATTTGCTGAACACGATAGTGCAAAAAAACCTGCGAAAAAAAAGCTCGGTACACCCAAACTGGAGCATCGACCATGTGCAAAAAATAAAAAAGTTCAAAATTTAATTTCTCGGCTCTGTGAGCACCTACAAGGTTGTGCTTAGGATATGTTGTACAGAAAAAAATTCTGTACAAGATAGTCCAACACCCGTTGCTCAAAATGAGCACATTTTTCTGCAATGGAGCACCGAAATGTTAACATGAAAAAAATTTTTTCAAAAGTTTTTGCTCATTTTCTCGGCTCTATGAGCACGAAGCGCCTTGTGCTTAGGCTCATTTTAAAGCGCTTAATTTGCTGAACACGATAGTGCAAAAAAACCTGCGAAAAAAGAGCTCGGTACACCCAAACTGGAGCATCGACCATGTGCAAAAAATAAAAAAGTTCAAAATTTAATTTCTCGGCTCTGTGAGCACCTACAAGGTTGTGCTTCGGATATGTTGTACAGAAAAAAATTCTGTACAAGATAGTCCAACACCCGTTGCTCAAAATGAGCCCATTTTTTTGCAATGGAGCACCGAAATGTTAACATGAAAAAAATTTTTTCAAAAGTTTTTGCTCATTTTCTCGGCTCTATGAGCACGTAGCGCCTTGTGCTTAGGCTCATTTTAAAGCGCTTAATTTGCTGAACACGATAGTGCAAAAAAACCTGCGAAAAAAGAGCTCGGTACACCCAAACTGGAGCATCGACCATGTGCAAAAAATAAAAAAGTTCAAAATTTAATTTCTCGGCTCTGTGAGCACCTACAAGGTTGTGCTTAGGATATGTTGTACAGAAAAAAATTCTGTACAAGATAGTCCAACACCCGTTGCTCAAAATGAGCACATTTTTCTGCAATGGAGCACCGAAATGTTAACATGAAAAAAATTTTTTCAAAAGTTTTTGCTCATTTTCTCGGCTCTATGAGCACGTAGCGCCTTGTGCTTAGGCTCATTTTGAAGCGCTTAATTTGCTGAACACGATAGTGCAAAAAAACCTGCAAAAAAAGGGCTCGGTACACCCAAACTGGAGCATCGACCATGTGCAAAAAATAAAAAAGTTCAAAATTTAATTTCTCGGCTCTGTGAGCACCTACAAGGTTGTGCTTAGGATATGTTGTACAGAAAAAAATTCTGTACAAGATAGTCCAACACCCGTTGCTCAAAATGAGCACATTTTTCTGCAATGGAGCACCGAAATGTTAACATGAAAAAAATTTTTTCAAAAGTTTTTGCTCATTTTCTCGGCTCTATGAGCACGTAGCGCCTTGTGCTTAGGCTCATTTTAAAGCGCTTAATTTGCTGAACACGATAGTGCAAAAAAACCTGCGAAAAAAAAGCTCGGTACACCCAAACTGGAGCATCGACCATGTGCAAAAAATAAAAAAGTTCAAAATTTAATTTCTCGGCTCTGTGAGCACCTACAAGGTTGTGCTTAGGATATGTTGTACAGAAAAAAATTCTGTACAAGATAGTCCAACACCCGTTGCTCAAAATGAGCACATTTTTCTGCAATGGAGCACCGAAATGTTAACATGAAAAAAATTTTTTCAAAAGTTTTTGCTCATTTTCTCGGCTCTATGAGCACGAAGCGCCTTGTGCTTAGGCTCATTTTAAAGCGCTTAATTTGCTGAACACGATAGTGCAAAAAAACCTGCGAAAAAAGAGCTCGGTACACCCAAACTGGAGCATCGACCATGTGCAAAAAATAAAAAAGTTCAAAATTTAATTTCTCGGCTCTGTGAGCACCTACAAGGTTGTGCTTCGGATATGTTGTACAGAAAAAAATTCTGTACAAGATAGTCCAACACCCGTTGCTCAAAATGAGCCCATTTTTTTGCAATGGAGCACCGAAATGTTAACATGAAAAAAATTTTTTCAAAAGTTTTTGCTCATTTTCTCGGCTCTATGAGCACGTAGCGCCTTGTGCTTAGGCTCATTTTAAAGCGCTTAATTTGCTGAACACGATAGTGCAAAAAAACCTGCAAAAAAAGAGCTCGGTACACCCAAACTGGAGCATCGACCATGTGCAAAAAATAAAAAAGTTCAAAATTTAATTTCTCGGCTCTGTGAGCACCTACAAGGTTGTGCTTAGGATATGTTGTACAGAAAAAAATTCTGTACAAGATAGTCCAACACCCGTTGCTCAAAATGAGCACATTTTTCTGCAATGGAGCACCGAAATGTTAACATGAAAAAAATTTTTTCAAAAGTTTTTGCTCATTTTCTCGGCTCTATGAGCACGAAGCGCCTTGTGCTTAGGCTCATTTTAAAGCGCTTAATTTGCTGAACACGATAGTGCAAAAAAACCTGCGAAAAAAGAGCTCGGTACACCCAAACTGGAGCATCGACCATGTGCAAAAAATAAAAAAGTTCAAAATTTAATTTCTCGGCTCTGTGAGCACCTACAAGGTTGTGCTTCGGATATGTTGTACAGAAAAAAATTCTGTACAAGATAGTCCAACACCCGTTGCTCAAAATGAGCCCATTTTTTGCAATGGAGCACCGAAATGTTAACATGAAAAAAATTTTTTCAAAAGTTTTTGCTCATTTTCTCGGCTCTATGAGCACGTAGCGCCTTGTGCTTAGGCTCATTTTAAAGCGCTTAATTTGCTGAACACGATAGTGCAAAAAAACCTGCGAAAAAAGAGCTCGGTACACCCAAACTGGAGCATCGACCATGTGCAAAAAATAAAAAAGTTCAAAATTTAATTTCTCGGCTCTGTGAGCACCTACAAGGTTGTGCTTAGGATATGTTGTACAGAAAAAAATTCTGTACAAGATAGTCCAACACCCGTTGCTCAAAATGAGCACATTTTTCTGCAATGGAGCACCGAAATGTTAACATGAAAAAAATTTTTTCAAAAGTTTTTGCTCATTTTCTCGGCTCTATGAGCACGTAGCGCCTTGTGCTTAGGCTCATTTTGAAGCGCTTAATTTGCTGAACACGATAGTGCAAAAAAACCTGCAAAAAAAGGGCTCGGTACACCCAAACTGGAGCATCGACCATGTGCAAAAAATAAAAAAGTTCAAAATTTAATTTCTCGGCTCTGTGAGCACCTACAAGGTTGTGCTTAGGATATGTTGTACAGAAAAAAATTCTGTACAAGATAGTCCAACACCCGTTGCTCAAAATGAGCACATTTTTCTGCAATGGAGCACCGAAATGTTAACATGAAAAAAATTTTTTCAAAAGTTTTTGCTCATTTTCTCGGCTCTATGAGCACGTAGCGCCTTGTGCTTAGGCTCATTTTAAAGCGCTTAATTTGCTGAACACGATAGTGCAAAAAAACCTGCGAAAAAAAAGCTCGGTACACCCAAACTGGAGCATCGACCATGTGCAAAAAATAAAAAAGTTCAAAATTTAATTTCTCGGCTCTGTGAGCACCTACAAGGTTGTGCTTAGGATATGTTGTACAGAAAAAAATTCTGTACAAGATAGTCCAACACCCGTTGCTCAAAATGAGCACATTTTTCTGCAATGGAGCACCGAAATGTTAACATGAAAAAAATTTTTTCAAAAGTTTTTGCTCATTTTCTCGGCTCTATGAGCACGTAGCGCCTTGTGCTTAGGCTCATTTTAAAGCGCTTAATTTGCTGAACACGATAGTGCAAAAAAACCTGCAAAAAAAGAGCTCGGTACACCCAAACTGGAGCATCGACCATGTGCAAAAAATAAAAAAGTTCAAAATTCCCCCGAAAATCTCTGAAATTCTTGAAAAACCACTCCGATTCTATTCTCGCAAAGTTTGTCAAAGATGTAACATTAAGTATAACTCATATAGCGATAGGTTAAATAAACTAGACTGCGAATCTATTAAAATAAGGCGTATTAAGTTAATAATTAAAACGTATTATAAAATAATTATCAATCATTATCATTGTCCTTCATTCAAAGAATATGTCCTCTTGTGTAATTCTCCCCGTAACCCACTACTGCTTAAAGCACACAAATCCTATAAATTTTGCAATAACTTCTTTTTAGCTAACTTACCTCTATGGAATCGTGTCTCAAAATATTTTCTGAACGTTAATGTCCCTATTCATAAAATTGTAAATATTATTGATGATATTCCGAAGTCACTACTGTACTAATATGCATTTTTTTAACCCTCTGTATATGTATGCATTTCCTAATTTATTGATTTGAACTTGGATCTCTTGCGGGATCAGTTGTTCATCTTAATTATTTGTTCTCCTGTTCTCTTAATGTATTATGATATGGTGAATGAATAAAGTATTAAAATTTAATTTCTCGGCTCTGTGAGCACCTACAAGGTTGTGCTTAGGATATGTTGTACAGAAAAAAATTCTGTACAAGATAGTCCAACACCCGTTGCTCAAAATGAGCACATTTTTCTGCAATGGAGCACCGAAATGTTAACATGAAAAAAATTTTTTCAAAAGTTTTTGCTCATTTTCTCGGCTCTTTGAGCACGAAGCGCCTTGTGCTTAGGCTCATTTTAAAGCGCTTAATTTGCTGAACACGATAGTGCAAAAAAACCTGCGAAAAAAGAGCTCGGTACACCCAAACTGGAGCATCGACCATGTGCAAAAAATAAAAAAGTTCAAAATTTAATTTCTCGGCTCTGTGAGCACCTACAAGGTTGTGCTTCGGATATGTTGTACAGAAAAAAATTCTGTACAAGATAGTCCAACACCCGTTGCTCAAAATGTGCCCATTTTTTTGCAATGGAGCACCGAAATGTTAACATGAAAAAAATTTTTTCAAAAGTTTTTGCTCATTTTCTCGGCTCTATGAGCACGTAGCGCCTTGTGCTTAGGCTCATTTTAAAGCGCTTAATTTGCTGAACACGATAGTGCAAAAAAACCTGCGAAAAAAGAGCTCGGTACACCCAAACTGGAGCATCGACCATGTGCAAAAAATAAAAAAGTTCAAAATTTAATTTCTCGGCTCTGTGAGCACCTACAAGGTTGTGCTTAGGATATGTTGTACAGAAAAAAATTCTGTACAAGATAGTCCAACACCCGTTGCTCAAAATGAGCACATTTTTCTGCAATGGAGCACCGAAATGTTAACATGAAAAAAATTTTTTCAAAAGTTTTTGCTCATTTTCTCGGCTCTATGAGCACGTAGCGCCTTGTGCTTAGGCTCATTTTAAAGCGCTTAATTTGCTGAACACGATAGTGCAAAAAAACCTGCAAAAAAAGAGCTCGGTACACCCAAACTGGAGCATCGACCATGTGCAAAAAATAAAAAAGTTCAAAATTTAATTTCTCGGCTCTGTGAGCACCTACAAGGTTGTGCTTAGGATATGTTGTACAGAAAAAAATTCTGTACAAGATAGTCCAACACCCGTTGCTCAAAATGAGCACATTTTTCTGCAATGGAGCACCGAAATGTTAACATGAAAAAAATTTTTTCAAAAGTTTTTGCTCATTTTCTCGGCTCTATGAGCACGAAGCGCCTTGTGCTTAGGCTCATTTTAAAGCGCTTAATTTGCTGAACACGATAGTGCAAAAAAACCTGCGAAAAAAGAGCTCGGTACACCCAAACTGGAGCATCGACCATGTGCAAAAAATAAAAAAGTTCAAAATTTAATTTCTCGGCTCTGTGAGCACCTACAAGGTTGTGCTTCGGATATGTTGTACAGAAAAAAATTCTGTACAAGATAGTCCAACACCCGTTGCTCAAAATGAGCCCATTTTTTGCAATGGAGCACCGAAATGTTAACATGAAAAAAATTTTTTCAAAAGTTTTTGCTCATTTTCTCGGCTCTATGAGCACGTAGCGCCTTGTGCTTAGGCTCATTTTAAAGCGCTTAATTTGCTGAACACGATAGTGCAAAAAAACCTGCGAAAAAAGAGCTCGGTACACCCAAACTGGAGCATCGACCATGTGCAAAAAATAAAAAAGTTCAAAATTTAATTTCTCGGCTCTGTGAGCACCTACAAGGTTGTGCTTAGGATATGTTGTACAGAAAAAAATTCTGTACAAGATAGTCCAACACCCGTTGCTCAAAATGAGCACATTTTTCTGCAATGGAGCACCGAAATGTTAACATGAAAAAAATTTTTTCAAAAGTTTTTGCTCATTTTCTCGGCTCTATGAGCACGTAGCGCCTTGTGCTTAGGCTCATTTTAAAGCGCTTAATTTGCTGAACACGATAGTGCAAAAAAACCTGCGAAAAAAAAGCTCGGTACACCCAAACTGGAGCATCGACCATGTGCAAAAAATAAAAAAGTTCAAAATTTAATTTCTCGGCTCTGTGAGCACCTACAAGGTTGTGCTTAGGATATGTTGTACAGAAAAAAATTCTGTACAAGATAGTCCAACACCCGTTGCTCAAAATGAGCACATTTTTCTGCAATGGAGCACCGAAATGTTAACATGAAAAAAATTTTTTCAAAAGTTTTTGCTCATTTTCTCGGCTCTATGAGCACGTAGCGCCTTGTGCTTAGGCTCATTTTAAAGCGCTTAATTTGCTGAACACGATAGTGCAAAAAAACCTGCGAAAAAAAAGCTCGGTACACCCAAACTGGAGCATCGACCATGTGCAAAAAATAAAAAAGTTCAAAATTTAATTTCTCGGCTCTGTGAGCACCTACAAGGTTGTGCTTAGGATATGTTGTACAGAAAAAAATTCTGTACAAGATAGTCCAACACCCGTTGCTCAAAATGAGCACATTTTTCTGCAATGGAGCACCGAAATGTTAACATGAAAAAAATTTTTTCAAAAGTTTTTGCTCATTTTCTCGGCTCTATGAGCACGTAGCGCCTTGTGCTTAGGCTCATTTTAAAGCGCTTAATTTGCTGAACACGATAGTGCAAAAAAACCTGCGAAAAAAAAGCTCGGTACACCCAAACTGGAGCATCGACCATGTGCAAAAAATAAAAAAGTTCAAAATTTAATTTCTCGGCTCTGTGAGCACCTACAAGGTTGTGCTTAGGATATGTTGTACAGAAAAAAATTCTGTACAAGATAGTCCAACACCCGTTGCTCAAAATGAGCACATTTTTCTGCAATGGAGCACCGAAATGTTAACATGAAAAAAATTTTTTCAAAAGTTTTTGCTCATTTTCTCGGCTCTATGAGCACGAAGCGCCTTGTGCTTAGGCTCATTTTAAAGCGCTTAATTTGCTGAACACGATAGTGCAAAAAAACCTGCGAAAAAAGAGCTCGGTACACCCAAACTGGAGCATCGACCATGTGCAAAAAATAAAAAAGTTCAAAATTTAATTTCTCGGCTCTGTGAGCACCTACAAGGTTGTGCTTCGGATATGTTGTACAGAAAAAAATTCTGTACAAGATAGTCCAACACCCGTTGCTCAAAATGAGCCCATTTTTTTGCAATGGAGCACCGAAATGTTAACATGAAAAAAATTTTTTCAAAAGTTTTTGCTCATTTTCTCGGCTCTATGAGCACGTAGCGCCTTGTGCTTAGGCTCATTTTAAAGCGCTTAATTTGCTGAACACGATAGTGCAAAAAAACCTGCGAAAAAAGAGCTCGGTACACCCAAACTGGAGCATCGACCATGTGCAAAAAATAAAAAAGTTCAAAATTTAATTTCTCGGCTCTGTGAGCACCTACAAGGTTGTGCTTAGGATATGTTGTACAGAAAAAAATTCTGTACAAGATAGTCCAACACCCGTTGCTCAAAATGAGCACATTTTTCTGCAATGGAGCACCGAAATGTTAACATGAAAAAAATTTTTTCAAAAGTTTTTGCTCATTTTCTCGGCTCTATGAGCACGTAGCGCCTTGTGCTTAGGCTCATTTTGAAGCGCTTAATTTGCTGAACACGATAGTGCAAAAAAACCTGCAAAAAAAGGGCTCGGTACACCCAAACTGGAGCATCGACCATGTGCAAAAAATAAAAAAGTTCAAAATTTAATTTCTCGGCTCTGTGAGCACCTACAAGGTTGTGCTTAGGATATGTTGTACAGAAAAAAATTCTGTACAAGATAGTCCAACACCCGTTGCTCAAAATGAGCACATTTTTCTGCAATGGAGCACCGAAATGTTAACATGAAAAAAATTTTTTCAAAAGTTTTTGCTCATTTTCTCGGCTCTATGAGCACGTAGCGCCTTGTGCTTAGGCTCATTTTAAAGCGCTTAATTTGCTGAACACGATAGTGCAAAAAAACCTGCGAAAAAAAGCTCGGTACACCCAAACTGGAGCATCGACCATGTGCAAAAAATAAAAAAGTTCAAAATTTAATTTCTCGGCTCTGTGAGCACCTACAAGGTTGTGCTTAGGATATGTTGTACAGAAAAAAATTCTGTACAAGATAGTCCAACACCCGTTGCTCAAAATGAGCACATTTTTCTGCAATGGAGCACCGAAATGTTAACATGAAAAAAATTTTTTCAAAAGTTTTTGCTCATTTTCTCGGCTCTATGAGCACGAAGCGCCTTGTGCTTAGGCTCATTTTAAAGCGCTTAATTTGCTGAACACGATAGTGCAAAAAAACCTGCGAAAAAAGAGCTCGGTACACCCAAACTGGAGCATCGACCATGTGCAAAAAATAAAAAAGTTCAAAATTTAATTTCTCGGCTCTGTGAGCACCTACAAGGTTGTGCTTCGGATATGTTGTACAGAAAAAAATTCTGTACAAGATAGTCCAACACCCGTTGCTCAAAATGAGCCCATTTTTTTGCAATGGAGCACCGAAATGTTAACATGAAAAAAATTTTTTCAAAAGTTTTTGCTCATTTTCTCGGCTCTATGAGCACGTAGCGCCTTGTGCTTAGGCTCATTTTAAAGCGCTTAATTTGCTGAACACGATAGTGCAAAAAAACCTGCAAAAAAAGAGCTCGGTACACCCAAACTGGAGCATCGACCATGTGCAAAAAATAAAAAAGTTCAAAATTTAATTTCTCGGCTCTGTGAGCACCTACAAGGTTGTGCTTAGGATATGTTGTACAGAAAAAAATTCTGTACAAGATAGTCCAACACCCGTTGCTCAAAATGAGCACATTTTTCTGCAATGGAGCACCGAAATGTTAACATGAAAAAAATTTTTTCAAAAGTTTTTGCTCATTTTCTCGGCTCTATGAGCACGAAGCGCCTTGTGCTTAGGCTCATTTTAAAGCGCTTAATTTGCTGAACACGATAGTGCAAAAAAACCTGCGAAAAAAGAGCTCGGTACACCCAAACTGGAGCATCGACCATGTGCAAAAAATAAAAAAGTTCAAAATTTAATTTCTCGGCTCTGTGAGCACCTACAAGGTTGTGCTTAGGATATGTTGTACAGAAAAAAATTCTGTACAAGATAGTCCAACACCCGTTGCTCAAAATGAGCACATTTTTCTGCAATGGAGCACCGAAATGTTAACATGAAAAAAATTTTTTCAAAAGTTTTTGCTCATTTTCTCGGCTCTATGAGCACGTAGCGCCTTGTGCTTAGGCTCATTTTGAAGCGCTTAATTTGCTGAACACGATAGTGCAAAAAAACCTGCAAAAAAAGGGCTCGGTACACCCAAACTGGAGCATCGACCATGTGCAAAAAATAAAAAAGTTCAAAATTTAATTTCTCGGCTCTGTGAGCACCTACAAGGTTGTGCTTAGGATATGTTGTACAGAAAAAAATTCTGTACAAGATAGTCCAACACCCGTTGCTCAAAATGAGCACATTTTTCTGCAATGGAGCACCGAAATGTTAACATGAAAAAAATTTTTTCAAAAGTTTTTGCTCATTTTCTCGGCTCTATGAGCACGTAGCGCCTTGTGCTTAGGCTCATTTTAAAGCGCTTAATTTGCTGAACACGATAGTGCAAAAAAACCTGCGAAAAAAAAGCTCGGTACACCCAAACTGGAGCATCGACCATGTGCAAAAAATAAAAAAGTTCAAAATTTAATTTCTCGGCTCTGTGAGCACCTACAAGGTTGTGCTTAGGATATGTTGTACAGAAAAAAATTCTGTACAAGATAGTCCAACACCCGTTGCTCAAAATGAGCACATTTTTCTGCAATGGAGCACCGAAATGTTAACATGAAAAAAATTTTTTCAAAAGTTTTTGCTCATTTTCTCGGCTCTATGAGCACGAAGCGCCTTGTGCTTAGGCTCATTTTAAAGCGCTTAATTTGCTGAACACGATAGTGCAAAAAAACCTGCGAAAAAAGAGCTCGGTACACCCAAACTGGAGCATCGACCATGTGCAAAAAATAAAAAAGTTCAAAATTTAATTTCTCGGCTCTGTGAGCACCTACAAGGTTGTGCTTCGGATATGTTGTACAGAAAAAAATTCTGTACAAGATAGTCCAACACCCGTTGCTCAAAATGAGCCCATTTTTTTGCAATGGAGCACCGAAATGTTAACATGAAAAAAATTTTTTCAAAAGTTTTTGCTCATTTTCTCGGCTCTATGAGCACGTAGCGCCTTGTGCTTAGGCTCATTTTAAAGCGCTTAATTTGCTGAACACGATAGTGCAAAAAAACCTGCAAAAAAAGAGCTCGGTACACCCAAACTGGAGCATCGACCATGTGCAAAAAATAAAAAAGTTCAAAATTTAATTTCTCGGCTCTGTGAGCACCTACAAGGTTGTGCTTAGGATATGTTGTACAGAAAAAAATTCTGTACAAGATAGTCCAACACCCGTTGCTCAAAATGAGCACATTTTTCTGCAATGGAGCACCGAAATGTTAACATGAAAAAAATTTTTTCAAAAGTTTTTGCTCATTTTCTCGGCTCTATGAGCACGAAGCGCCTTGTGCTTAGGCTCATTTTAAAGCGCTTAATTTGCTGAACACGATAGTGCAAAAAAACCTGCGAAAAAAGAGCTCGGTACACCCAAACTGGAGCATCGACCATGTGCAAAAAATAAAAAAGTTCAAAATTTAATTTCTCGGCTCTGTGAGCACCTACAAGGTTGTGCTTCGGATATGTTGTACAGAAAAAAATTCTGTACAAGATAGTCCAACACCCGTTGCTCAAAATGAGCCCATTTTTTGCAATGGAGCACCGAAATGTTAACATGAAAAAAATTTTTTCAAAAGTTTTTGCTCATTTTCTCGGCTCTATGAGCACGTAGCGCCTTGTGCTTAGGCTCATTTTAAAGCGCTTAATTTGCTGAACACGATAGTGCAAAAAAACCTGCGAAAAAAGAGCTCGGTACACCCAAACTGGAGCATCGACCATGTGCAAAAAATAAAAAAGTTCAAAATTTAATTTCTCGGCTCTGTGAGCACCTACAAGGTTGTGCTTAGGATATGTTGTACAGAAAAAAATTCTGTACAAGATAGTCCAACACCCGTTGCTCAAAATGAGCACATTTTTCTGCAATGGAGCACCGAAATGTTAACATGAAAAAAATTTTTTCAAAAGTTTTTGCTCATTTTCTCGGCTCTATGAGCACGTAGCGCCTTGTGCTTAGGCTCATTTTGAAGCGCTTAATTTGCTGAACACGATAGTGCAAAAAAACCTGCAAAAAAAGGGCTCGGTACACCCAAACTGGAGCATCGACCATGTGCAAAAAATAAAAAAGTTCAAAATTTAATTTCTCGGCTCTGTGAGCACCTACAAGGTTGTGCTTAGGATATGTTGTACAGAAAAAAATTCTGTACAAGATAGTCCAACACCCGTTGCTCAAAATGAGCACATTTTTCTGCAATGGAGCACCGAAATGTTAACATGAAAAAAATTTTTTCAAAAGTTTTTGCTCATTTTCTCGGCTCTATGAGCACGTAGCGCCTTGTGCTTAGGCTCATTTTAAAGCGCTTAATTTGCTGAACACGATAGTGCAAAAAAACCTGCGAAAAAAAAGCTCGGTACACCCAAACTGGAGCATCGACCATGTGCAAAAAATAAAAAAGTTCAAAATTTAATTTCTCGGCTCTGTGAGCACCTACAAGGTTGTGCTTAGGATATGTTGTACAGAAAAAAATTCTGTACAAGATAGTCCAACACCCGTTGCTCAAAATGAGCACATTTTTCTGCAATGGAGCACCGAAATGTTAACATGAAAAAAATTTTTTCAAAAGTTTTTGCTCATTTTCTCGGCTCTATGAGCACGTAGCGCCTTGTGCTTAGGCTCATTTTAAAGCGCTTAATTTGCTGAACACGATAGTGCAAAAAAACCTGCAAAAAAAGAGCTCGGTACACCCAAACTGGAGCATCGACCATGTGCAAAAAATAAAAAAGTTCAAAATTTAATTTCTCGGCTCTGTGAGCACCTACAAGGTTGTGCTTAGGATATGTTGTACAGAAAAAAATTCTGTACAAGATAGTCCAACACCCGTTGCTCAAAATGAGCACATTTTTCTGCAATGGAGCACCGAAATGTTAACATGAAAAAAATTTTTTCAAAAGTTTTTGCTCATTTTCTCGGCTCTATGAGCACGTAGCGCCTTGTGCTTAGGCTCATTTTAAAGCGCTTAATTTGCTGAACACGATAGTGCAAAAAAACCTGCGAAAAAAGAGCTCGGTACACCCAAACTGGAGCATCGACCATGTGCAAAAAATAAAAAAGTTCAAAATTTAATTTCTCGGCTCTGTGAGCACCTACAAGGTTGTGCTTCGGATATGTTGTACAGAAAAAAATTCTGTACAAGATAGTCCAACACCCGTTGCTCAAAATGTGCCCATTTTTTTGCAATGGAGCACCGAAATGTTAACATGAAAAAAATTTTTTCAAAAGTTTTTGCTCATTTTCTCGGCTCTATGAGCACGTAGCGCCTTGTGCTTAGGCTCATTTTAAAGCGCTTAATTTGCTGAACACGATAGTGCAAAAAAACCTGCGAAAAAAGAGCTCGGTACACCCAAACTGGAGCATCGACCATGTGCAAAAAATAAAAAAGTTCAAAATTTAATTTCTCGGCTCTGTGAGCACCTACAAGGTTGTGCTTAGGATATGTTGTACAGAAAAAAATTCTGTACAAGATAGTCCAACACCCGTTGCTCAAAATGAGCACATTTTTCTGCAATGGAGCACCGAAATGTTAACATGAAAAAAATTTTTTCAAAAGTTTTTGCTCATTTTCTCGGCTCTATGAGCACGTAGCGCCTTGTGCTTAGGCTCATTTTAAAGCGCTTAATTTGCTGAACACGATAGTGCAAAAAAACCTGCAAAAAAAGAGCTCGGTACACCCAAACTGGAGCATCGACCATGTGCAAAAAATAAAAAAGTTCAAAATTTAATTTCTCGGCTCTGTGAGCACCTACAAGGTTGTGCTTCGGATATGTTGTACAGAAAAAAATTCTGTACAAGATAGTCCAACACCCGTTGCTCAAAATGAGCACATTTTTCTGCAATGGAGCACCGAAATGTTAACATGAAAAAAATTTTTTCAAAAGTTTTTGCTCATTTTCTCGGCTCTATGAGCACGAAGCGCCTTGTGCTTAGGCTCATTTTAAAGCGCTTAATTTGCTGAACACGATAGTGCAAAAAAACCTGCGAAAAAAGAGCTCGGTACACCCAAACTGGAGCATCGACCATGTGCAAAAAATAAAAAAGTTCAAAATTTAATTTCTCGGCTCTGTGAGCACCTACAAGGTTGTGCTTAGGATATGTTGTACAGAAAAAAATTCTGTACAAGATAGTCCAACACCCGTTGCTCAAAATGAGCACATTTTTCTGCAATGGAGCACCGAAATGTTAACATGTAAAAAAATTTTTTCAAAAGTTTTTGCTCATTTTCTCGGCTCTATGAGCACGTAGCGCCTTGTGCTTAGGCTCATTTTAAAGCGCTTAATTTGCTGAACACGATAGTGCAAAAAAACCTGCGAAAAAAGAGCTCGGTACACCCAAACTGGAGCATCGACCATGTGCAAAAAATAAAAAAGTTCAAAATTTAATTTCTCGGCTCTGTGAGCACCTACAAGGTTGTGCTTCGGATATGTTGTACAGAAAAAAATTCTGTACAAGATAGTCCAACACCCGTTGCTCAAAATGAGCCCATTTTTTTGCAATGGAGCACCGAAATGTTAACATGAAAAAAATTTTTTCAAAAGTTTTTGCTCATTTTCTCGGCTCTATGAGCACGTAGCGCCTTGTGCTTAGGCTCATTTTAAAGCGCTTAATTTGCTGAACACGATAGTGCAAAAAAACCTGCAAAAAAAGAGCTCGGTACACCCAAACTGGAGCATCGACCATGTGCAAAAAATAAAAAAGTTCAAAATTTAATTTCTCGGCTCTGTGAGCACCTACAAGGTTGTGCTTAGGATATGTTGTACAGAAAAAAATTCTGTACAAGATAGTCCAACACCCGTTGCTCAAAATGAGCCCATTTTTTTGCAATGGAGCACCGAAATGTTAACATGAAAAAAATTTTTTCAAAAGTTTTTGCTCATTTTCTCGGCTCTATGAGCACGTAGCGCCTTGTGCTTAGGCTCATTTTAAAGCGCTTAATTTGCTGAACACGATAGTGCAAAAAAACCTGCAAAAAAAGAGCTCGGTACACCCAAACTGGAGCATCGACCATGTGCAAAAAATAAAAAAGTTCAAAATTTAATTTCTCGGCTCTGTGAGCACCTACAAGGTTGTGCTTAGGATATGTTGTACAGAAAAAAAATTCTGTACAAGATAGTCCAACACCAGTTGCTCAAAATGAGCACATTTTTCTGCAATGGAGCACCGAAATGTTAACATGAAAAAAATTTTTTCAAAAGTTTTTGCTCATTTTCTCGGCTCTATGAGCACGTAGCGCCTTGTGCTTAGGCTCATTTTAAAGCGCTTAATTTGCTGAACACGATAGTGCAAAAAAACCTGCGAAAAAAGAGCTCGGTACACCCAAACTGGAGCATCGACCATGTGCAAAAAATAAAAAAGTTCAAAATTTAATTTCTCGGCTCTGTGAGCACCTACAAGGTTGTTCTTAGGATATGTTGTACAGAAAAAAATTCTGTACAAGATAGTCCAACACCCGTTGCTCAAAATGAGCACATTTTTCTGCAATGGAGCACCGAAATGTTAACATGAAAAAAATTTTTTCAAAAGTTTTTGCTCATTTTCTCGGCTCTATGAGCACGTAGCGCCTTGTGCTTAGGCTCATTTTGAAGCGCTTAATTTGCTGAACACGATAGTGCAAAAAAACCTGCAAAAAAAGAGCTCGGTACACCCAAACTGGAGCATCGACCATGTGCAAAAAATAAAAAAGTTCAAAATTTAATTTCTCGGCTCTGTGAGCACCTACAAGGTTGTGCTTAGGATATGTTGTACAGAAAAAAATTCTGTACAAGATAGTCCAACACCCGTTGCTCAAAATGAGCACATTTTTCTGCAATGGAGCACCGAAATGTTAACATGAAAAAAATTTTTTCAAAAGTTTTTGCTCATTTTCTCGGCTCTATGAGCACGTAGCGCCTTGTGCTTAGGCTCATTTTAAAGCGCTTAATTTGCTGAACACGATAGTGCAAAAAAACCTGCGAAAAAAAAGCTCGGTACACCCAAACTGGAGCATCGACCATGTGCAAAAAATAAAAAAGTTCAAAATTTAATTTCTCGGCTCTGTGAGCACCTACAAGGTTGTGCTTCGGATATGTTGTACAGAAAAAAATTCTGTACAAGATAGTCCAAC